>WOXC01000025.1:0-600000 GCA_011680675.1 Gymnobelideus leadbeateri | reverse complement strand
GATGGAAAAGTCTGAGAGAATGGTCAAGACTAAGGTTTGGGCAGGAATTGAGAAGCAAGAGAAAGGAGTAAGTGACAAGAGAGAGTGGGAGAGGAAACTGTAGAGTTTTGGGGGGAAGGCACTTGTTAGAGGAATGGTGCCAGCTTCTGTGCTAGGTCTGGGGATGCACTGCAAGCATGAGAAAGGCCTTTGCCCTCACAGATCTTCCCGATGCTAATAAGGGGAAATGAGACCCCTAAGGAGCTGATTTCATTCTAGAATACTTTGTGTTGTTCTTTGGTTATTTCACACGTGACAATCATGGTTTTTGAAAGTAGCCTCCACCTCCAGCTTGTCTGCTCCATCCTTGTGCACCCATGGCACCTTCCCCTCTCCCCCACCAAGCACAGTAAGTGTTTACTGAACTGAGCCTTCTTCTTAATTTGTGAAAGAAGCATTGACTTATTCTAAGTGGAGGAGTTTATTCAAGGGAGGACCTTGAAAAGTCTAGTCACCTGTTTCCCTCAAAAGATCTCTCTCCAGTTACTAAGAGACTGTATGGACTCGTTCCTTAATGACTAGCATACTTTCATTCCCTTATAATCTCCACATTCTAGTGATTCTGAACCCTTAGATGCCAAGGTATAAAGCCCATTCTCCATCATCACCTACCCCTTCCTCTGCTCCAGTTCCCCTTGACCATGTCCTCCTTGTGTCCCATAGCCCTTCAACTGTGCTCTCTGAAATGCCAACTCCATTATTACCAAACATCCTTTCATGCCAACTCTCTGTCTTTCTCACTCCTGTCTTCTGCTCAGATCTGGATTCCTCCCTGAGGACAGACACCGTATCCCTGGCCACACCTTCAAGTCCTAGCTGCACTTTTACTCATGCCCCAGGGGTGATTGGAAATACTCCACTTCCTCCACTACCATCATTCAAAACCATCTCCTCTTTTGAGGTTCGTTCAGTACAATCACCCAATCGAGATTCTGGTAGCTGTTATCTACAGACCCTCAGAAGTTCTCCCTTGTTTGTCAGTGAGTTCAGTGCCTGGTTCACAGTCTTCCACTCCACCTTCATCCTAGGGGACTTCAATACACATATTGAGACTCCCTCAGATATCCAAACTTTCCAGTTTCTCAGGCTACTTAAAGTAGATTCAAAGGTCAAAGGTGACCTACCTTTCCATTTGACCTGTCACACAGAGTCATATTCTTGACGTTGCTATCACACACAGCTGTTTTACATCTAAGTTCATGAAACCTGAAATTATTTTTACATGATCACAATCTCTTGTCATCACATCTTATAAATCCTAAACCCATTCTTTGATCTCCCTGTGACGTCTACTCCTCCCACCCCTCACTTTCTTCCCCTATCTCACCCCCAACCTCAACTTGGGGAACCAGTTCAATCTTATGCTATATTCTGGAATCCCTTTACTCTTTGCCCTATTGTTGCCCTTACCAGAACTCATGGTGGTATACCACTACTCAATAAATTCCAGAGGTTCCCTCTTACCTCCAGGACCAAATATAAAGTCTTCTAACATTTAAAGCCTTTTATAACTTTGTTCCTGTCTGCTTTTCCAAGCCTCTCCATGCATTCTATGGTCCATTTTCACTGACCTATTTAATGTTCGTCACACATGAAGAACATGCATCATGTTTACAAATGTTCATTCATGGTTTGCAGTTATTTTTTTTGAAAATCATCATATCCTTTGTCCATATATTTATTGTAGAAGGACTCTCGGTATTATATATTTCTATATATTCCCAGCATATTTCAGTGACAATTACCACACATATTTTTCAGCTTGATGGATTTTCATCCTATTCTCTTTTCATTGATCTTATCTTTACAACTTTATTTTTATTTATTTATTTGTTATAATTGTTTAGGACACAAATTGCTTTGTCTTTTATGACCAGAAGAAAGAGTACCAGATTTGAACTCAAAGGATCTCAGTTTAAATCCTAACTCTGTCATTTATTGCCTATGTAATATCGTGCAAATTCCATGCTAATCTATAAAATAAGATCTTAAATTTAATCTAATCATTTAATTAATATTTTACTTATTTTAAATAATTTAATAACAAATAATTTAATAATTTATAATTATTTAAATTTAATTTAATCTATAAAATAAGAACCAGATGGTCTTGGAGATCCCTTTAAGCTCTTCATCTATGACCCTATGATATGATCTTACCCTTGTCTGGGTAAGATATCTCTCCCTAGAGACAGTTGTGAACAGTTCCTCCTGTTTCCCTTTAAAAAAAAATGATGTCAAATTTAAAAATATTCAGGTACATTTTGAGCTTATTGTGTAATATAGTGTAAGATATTGATCTAACCATTGATATGGCCTCTTCTTGATGGAGCCATGTTGGCTCCGTGTTATCACTGCTTCCTTTTCTAAATGTTCACTAACCATCCCTTTTATTATCCAAGTCAAACTTTCTAGCCAGTAACTTGCAGGCTCCATTCTTTTTACCTTTTTGAAAAATTGGAATGTTGTTTGCCCTGGTTCAGTCCTATATATGTATATATAGCTCACAAGATTGCTGAGGGGAAAATACTCTCTAAATCTTAAAGCATGATTAATGTGAGTTACACACAGTAGGTGTTTTAAGAGGGATTGATTTGCTAAAGAAATAAGTGGTTTCTTTTTTTCTTGCTTTTTTCCCATTGAAATTGCTTCTGATTACAAATCTAAAAGAGGGAATAAAAGGAACAAATCGAACCTCGTAGAGAATGTCAAGAGTCAGATCAGAGGAAGCTGCTGTGAACACTTTGGAGCTAATGTCCAGGCTGGGGAAGCTGATATTGTGTGGTTGCTCAGATACCTTGAAACAGGGGAACACTTTTTCGTATATTGGAAGGTTGAGTATTTACTGTTTGAGTGGGAAGTGAGAGTGGGTAGGAAGGAGGGGTAATTCTAGGCACTGTTTACAAATAACTTGGCCTAAAGAATGCCAGAAAGCAAACTAAGGCAGAAAATAAGTCCCTTGTTTCTGTCCTGCTATTTGTCTTCTGTGTCTTAACTAAAAGGGAAGGGCTAAGGGACCTGACTTCCTTGGTTCCTTCAGCTGTGGCCCAGATCTGGGGACAGGAAGCTCTTGTCCTGAGGAGACCTTGCAGGGGGAGTCTGAGTCCAGAGAGGCAGCCTGGCGTAAAGAATCAAAAATCAGCCTTGGAGGAAGGACAAGCCGGGTTCAGGTCTTGTCTCTGACTCTTATTGGTTATAGACTCAGTGAAAACTGCTGAACCTCTCAGTGCCCCAGGTCACTCAGGTTTTTTGATGCACAGAAAAGTCTGGTCTAATTAATAGAAGGACTTTCCTCATGGAGGATTCTCTCTACATTGATGAAATCCCAGGTCTGCAAAACCACTATGAGTCTTGTTTCTCTCCCCCATGCTTTGGGTTTCTCCCTCCACCCATGCATGTCTCTCTGCTGACTTAGGGGCAAATTCACCTTCCTGGAATGTCATAGGACTTAGAGGTGGAAAGTACTTTAGAGGCCATCAGTCCTGCGGCGTCAAGCTCAAATAGACAGACTCTTGTGGGAAGTGTATTGACTTAAAAACACAAATTAACATTACTTATGACATTGTATTTTTATTTATTTTGTTAAACATTTCCCAATGACATTTTAATTTGGTTAAGGTCCCTCCTGAGGGCCCTGAGTTTGACCCTTCTGATTAGTCCAATTCCCTACTTTTATAGATGAGGAGACCAGGATCCAGAGAAGTGAAATAACTCCCTCCAGGTCATAAAGGTAAGTGGCAGGGCCAGGAGTTGACCCCTGGTCTTCTGAATCCTGACCCAGTTCTCTTTTCACCGGTCATCTAGGCCAATCTCTTTATTGAGTGGCTAAGGAAACTGAACGCCAGAAATCACTTGTCCTGTATTATTGAGGAAGAGACAAAGCCAGGCCTAGAGCTGACTTTTGGTTGTTGCTAATTATCTCAGCTTCCTCATCAGTCAAAAGATGTTGTTTTGGTCTCGGCCCCAGGGATCCTGGAGAGGGGTGGGGAACACACAGTGTTGGCTCACCTGTGGCTTTATCCTTGAGAAAGGCTTCTCTTTCTTTGAATTTTGGCTTTGTTGCCATGGAGAGGCCTTTTCCTCCTGTGTTTAATTACTGGTCATGAAGAGGGCACTTCCCCATGTGGGGCATGACTCTTGATCAGAACCTAGTTTGAACATGTCCAGACACACCTGAGTTTATTTCCTTAAGTCAACCCTTCTATTTGCTGCCATGCTGAGGAGAGTGAAGCAGCCATATTAGATGGAATCATGGATCACTTGCTAATCATGGCATTATGGTGTAGTTCAGTCCAGTGGGCAGAATCTTGCCTAATCTGGCCCACCCACCTATAGCGAATGACAGAAGATTCCACTATTATTATTATTATTTTGACACAGACCTATGATTTCATTTTTGTAACTGAATGCCAGTCAGGAAATCCCCTTTACCAATGTAGATTAGCAACTGTCCAGTAATTTATGATCAAATACATTAAAATATTTAGCAATTGTTCTGCCATTTATGGTCAAATAAATTAAAATATTTGCAACTCTTCTTCAATTTATGGTCAAATAATTTAGTTAAACATTTAGCAACTGTTCTGTAATTTATGATCAAATGAATTAATTAACAATGTGTTTATTGAGATAAAAAGCAGTCATTTCAGGAAAAGATGAAAAAAAAATGAAAGCACCAAAACATTTCTTTTTTTAAAAATTTTTTCTCACTTGACAAAGATTGGTTTTAAAACATGTGTTGTTCTTATAATGCACCATTTGAAAACTTAAAAGATGCCCATCTTCCTTCCCTAATTAGTTTTTACGAAATTGTAAACCCCCCAAAACAGAAACTAGGAAACCTGAGGCCTAATATTGCCATTAATTCACTGTAACTTTGGCCAAGTCATATCCTTGCTCTAGGCTTTAGTTTTCCTGTCATAAAATTTGAGGATTGAGCCAAACCAGGGGTTCTTTGTCTTTTCTGAGATATGGCCCTCTTTGGCAGTCTGGGGAAGCCGATGGACTCTTCTCAGAAGAATGTTTGTTGCCTGTAATACATTAATAACTGAAAGAAACATTAATTTTTCAGTTAAAGGTTTGTTAAAATAAAGATGGAATTTTTTCCTACCCTCTCCCTTGAAATCTTTCCATAGGCCCCTTGTCTAGGGGTCCTAGGCTGAGACCCTTTGCCCTAGATGATCTCCAAGGTCAACCATGCTGTGCTCTGTGTTCTATTGTCTAGGGCTCTTTCTTGCCTTAACATTCTCTGCCCTGTATTCTAATGTCTAGCGTCCTTCTAGGGCTAACATTCTATATATATATATATCCTAATGTCCTATAGTCTCAGACCCCTTCCAGTTCTGGCATTCTGTCTCCTAAGTCCCCACATGGCCCTAAGATTCTATAGCCTACATTCCTTCCGACACTAATGAGCTAAGTTTTTCCTTGTCAGTCGAATAGTCCAGTTGGTTTGCAGAAGGGCAGGCCATGTTGAAATCATCTCATTTCTGTGCACAGGTTGAATCGATATCTAGAGTTAAAGTAAGGCTTACCAAGCCAAGCTTCTCTTTAACAGCATATAAAAGTGAATACTTGCAGACCCTATTTGCTTAAAGGCAAATGATAGCTCTGAGGCTGATTCAGAAAGCCCTAGCCTCCACTATTATTAGCCAGTGCAAATACCATTGGTAAACAGTTTGGAGCCTGTGATTAGATGAATCAGCATTTATTCACCCCTCTCATTATCAGCATATAAACAATGTCCCCTATGAGCTCTGGCAGATCTCAGCAGGTTGGGAGCTGACTGCTTCTGTTTCCAGCAGGAAGCGGGTGGATTCCACACAAAACGATCTTTAGGCTCACAAAGGGATGACTGGGGTCCATTGTGCCAGGCCTCAATCTCCCTTGTTCTGTTCAGCTGTTTGCAAAGTGCCAGGCCCCTTTCCCAGACATGATAACGTTGTCTAGGCCCTTACCACCTCTCTTGTGGATGATAAAGGCAGTTTCTTCCAACCTGGCTTCCTTGACTGAAGCCACAGTCCTGCCCCATCTCATCCTAGACACCACTACTTGCAAGCCTGGCTCACTCAATGGTTCATTTGTTGCATAGACACTGTGAGTAAGAATATCCTTATGGGAGGGATTGTGGAGAAGGCAAGGGTCATTTAACTAGTGTTTTAAGGTTTGCAAAGCACTCTGTGTGTGCCTCCCAGGACCAAGAGACAAAGACAGAGAGAAACAGAGAGGGAGAGAGAGAGAGAGAGAGACAGACAGACAGACAGACAGACAGACAGATAGACAGACAGATGGTATGCAGGCATCATTATACCCATTTTGCAGATGAGGAAAATGGAGGAGACAAAGTTGCACAGTTATAAAGTGTCAATATATATTGACAATATATATTATATGCTAACAATTACATTGTCAATATATGTTATAAAGGGACAATTCACACCCATGTCTTCCTGTCTCTATGTCCCACACACTATCCTCTACACCATACTGATTCTCTTGAAACATAATCTTAGTTTTGTGAAAGTTATGGTAAGGTCTAGCAGGGATGGCCACCTAGCTGCCTCATTGATAACCCTACCCTTGGGGTAATCATGAGATTACCCCAAGAGTCAGAGAGCAAGGAGGGAGCAAAGGTTTCTCCCTTGATGTGATGAATGGAACAGATTAATAAGTCAAACAGTAAGCATTTATTAAGCAGCTTCTGTGTGCTAGGTATTGTGAGATACAAAACAAGGCAAAAAAAAAAAACAGTCTCTGCCCTCAAGGAGCTTATGACCTAATGGGGAGGAGGGGCAACAGTCAAACAGATATGTATAAACATGCTATTTACAGGATAACTGGGGCATAATTAACAGAAAGAGGGTCCTGGAATTAAGTGGGTTGGGAAAAGCTTCTTATAGAAGGTGGGATTTTGAGTGGGGCTTGAAGGAAGTCAGAATGCAGAGATGAGGAGGGAGGGCATTCCAAGCATGGGAGACAAGCTAGAGCAGAGAAAAAGAATGTTTTATTCAAAGAATATCAAAGAAGCCAATGTCAGTGGAGAGAAGAGTTTGTGGGGTAATATAAAAAGTATAAAAAGACTAGAAAGGTGTGTGTGTTGGGGTGGGGGGAGGAGTAGGGTTGGCAGGTTATGAAGGATTTTGAATGCCAAACAGAGGCTTGTGTATTTGATCCTATTGGTGATAGGGAGTCAATAGAGTTGACTGAACAGGGGGTTTATATGGTCAGACTTGTGCTTTAGGAAAATCACTTTGGTGGATATGGAAGGTAATACACAATGTATAGAAGTGAATAAACATAGTAGTTTAAATAAATCCAAAGATCCCAGCCTGTGGGGCAAAACCTCACTATTCTACAAAAACTATTGGGAAAACCAGAAAGCAGTCTGTAGACCAACATCTGACACCATACATCAAGATGAAATTCAAAAGGTTACAATGATAACTTAGCCGAGCTCCTTCCTTAATGATTAGCTTACTTTTATTCCAGCACCCTATCCTATCCCTGGGATCTTCAGTTGTCATTTCTGAATCTCATTCTCTATTCCCTACCAACAGCTCAGGCATTCACATCCGCTCAACCCAATCCAATCCTCCCACGCCCACCTTCCATTCTGACTGTCCCCCAAGCACTGAATGCTCTTCCTCTTCTCCACCGCTTGGCTTCCCTGATTTACTTCTAAGCTCAGCTAAAGTCTCACTTCCTGTAGAAAGCCTAGTCATTCTTAATCCTAGTGCCTTCCTGCTGAGACAACCCCAGTTTATCTTGTCTATATCTTGTTTATACAGTCATTTGCATGTTATCTCCCTCAGTCTGTGAGGTCTTGGAGAACTGGGATTCTTTTCTGTTTTTCTTTGTATCTCCAGTGTTGAACACAGTGCCAGAAGCGTAGTTGTGGTGACTTCAAGATAAAGGAGGATGTCAAACAAATTAGGGGAGCAAGGAAAAAATTACCTGTTAGATCCCTATATAGGGAAGATTTGCTACCAAACAAGAGGGAGGGTCACAGAAGGTAAAATGGATGATTTTAATTTTTTAAAATCAAAAAGGTTTTGCAGAAACAAAATCAATGCAACTAAAAGTGGAAGACAAGTGGGTAATCTGGGAAAATTAGAACAAGTTTCTCTCAATAAAGGTCTCATTTCTAAGATAGAGTAGAAGTTGATTCAATTTATAAAAATGTCTGTTGTTCCTTGGCCTTTGTTTCTGAAGAGAACCAATCACATCAAGTCCTTGACTAACTGATAAATGGTCAAAAGTTTTCAAAGGAAGAAATCCCAACTATTAATAACTATATGAAAAAATGGTCTAAACTAGTAATTAGAAAAATGCAAATTAAAACAACTCTGGGGTTCTACTTTACACCCCTTGGATTGGTAAAGTTAGCAAAAAAAAAGATGACAAATGCTGAAGGGGCTATAGGAAAATAGGTACATTATTTTACTGTTGGTAGAACTTTGTATTGGTTCACTCATTCTGGAAGAAAACAACAACAACAATTTGGAACCATGCCCTATTAAACTGTGAATGTTCTCTGACCCAGTAACACCGCTACTGGGTATATATTCCAGTGCTATCAAGAAAGAGGAAAGGGAGAAGTGTATATAAAATATTTATAGCAGTTCTGTTTGTGGGGTCAAAGAATCAGTTGGGGAATAATGCTGAACACATCATGGTATTTGAATATGATGGAATATTATTATAACATAAGAAATGAGGATGGGAATTTTTATTTTCAGAGAAACTTGGAAAGAATTGTATGAATTGATACAGAGTAAACAGAACCAGGAGAACAATCTATACTATGACAACAACACTTAAATCCAATTCACTTGTAAGTCATGGCATCACCTTCCTGATGTCATGGTCCTCTTCGAGAATGAAAGACAAACACTTATCCTTCACAAATATTGTCTTTGTCTCCCTTTAAGTTGGCAGGGTTGGGCAAAAGAGGTCTACCCAACCTACTGGTGAGCCATCTTGATTTTTTCTGACATCCCAAGACATAGACAGACATAGACTGTCAGTAGGCGGCTCATCATTCTAGTCACCTATTTTCCCAATGATAACCTTTACTCCGGTTTTTTTTTTCAAAGGTCCTCATTTGTGAGATGTTGTAGCAGGCTCACATCCTCCAATGCCCTCGGCGTGATTCTCATTTCCAATTCTTTAGAGTGTTCCATGACTCACCTCACCATACAATAACACTGATGGGATATTGGTATTAAAAGCTGGGTCTTCATTTCTAGAAAAGAGTTTGGAGTTATTAAAAGAGCCTTGAAATTTTCTGAAGGCATTCCAGCTCACTCTCTTCCTCCTGGACTCAGGAAGGTGACCCTCCTCTTAATTCTAGGTTTAACTCATTGCTTTTTTATACTGTCTATCCAAGATACACATATGAATCCCCCCAGGTTGTCTATTTACCTGCATGTCAACACACATTCTTCATTCCCTTGGTTTTTCCTTTATGAATGGTTAGGGGAATGGCCCCACCATGTTCTACACCTCAATGGAAGCAGCAGAAATGCTTTCTACACACAGTGGCGTTTGGACGACCTCTCTCTCCACAGGGAATCCTTCATCTTAGTCTATGCTGGGTTTTCTCCATTGTAATGATAAACCCCTTTAGCAAACACGTCTCCCTGCTTTGAGGCTCACTTGTCACTTATGTTCACAACTGTAGAACAAGTTTATCTCACTTGTGATATCTCTGAAGGGATATTGAGTGCTTTGGATATATGGATGGAAGACATGTTGTTGGACAAGAATCTTTAAGATCAAATTTTGCTCAATCAAATAATTTTTTAGAATAAACAACAAATAGTAAACACAGTAGGACCATCCATCATCTACATCTTTCAAAGAACTATCTGATGTTTATCCTTGATTCCTCACTCCCTCACTCGAAATATCCAGTAACTTGCCAAATCTTTCCTTTTCGACCTCCATACCATTTCTCCCCTTTTCCTCCTTCTCACTACTAACACATCTACCACCTTAGTTCGCTGGACTATTACCATGACCTTCTAATTGGTCTCTCCCAACTCCAATCTATCACTCACATAGCTGCCAAAGGAATTTTTTCTTTATTGAAGGTTTGACAGCGTCTCTCCTTTAAACCCTAGCATGTCTCCCTATTGCCTTTAGCAGCTCGATGGCTCAGTAGATAGAGTGATGGGCCTGGCATCAGGAAGACTTGAGTTCAGATACTTCCTAGCTGTGTGACCCTGGAAAACTCACTTAACAACTCTGCCTCACTTTTCTCATCTGTAAAATGGAGATAGTAATAGCACCTGATTTCCAGGCTTGTTGTGAAGATCAAGCAATCACGGAGTGCTCAGCACAGTGCCTGGAACATAGTAGGTTCCATATAAGACAAGAGTGATGATGGTGATGATGATGATGGTGATGGTGATGATGATGGTAGTGATGATAATGATGATGGTGGTGGTGATGATGATGATGATGATGATGATGATGATGATGGTGATGGTGGTGATGGTGGTGATGGTGATAGTGATGATGGTGATGGTGATGATGATGGTGATGGTGGTGATGGTGGTGATGGTGGTGATGGTGGTGGTGGTGGTGGTGGGGATGGTGGGGATGGTGGAGAAGAAGAAGAAGAAGAAGAAGAAGAAGAAGAAGAAGAAGAAGAAGAAGAAGAAGAAGAAGAAGCAGCTCTTTTGGCTTTCAAACCCTTTACAACCTGGCCCAAATGTACCTTCCAGCTTCATTCTATGATACTCTTCTTCCCATGCTCCCAGTCTAGCCCAACTAGTCTTCTTGCTTTTCCCCACACACAACTCTCTTTCCTCCTGTTACACTCCCCTGTTATATCAACCATTCCACTAGAATACACTTGCTTTTCACTCTTGTCTCCTAGAGTTCCTTACTTCCTTCAAGTCTCAGATCAACTATGCATTTTCTACATGAAAGCTTTCCCAAATACTGTTGCTCTCCCTCCCAAACTATCTGGCATTTTGTTTTGTATTTACCCTGTCCTGTATATGTTGCTGTTCAGTCATTCAGTCATGTCTGACTCCCCCATGAACCATACCATCCATGGGGTTTTCTTGGCAAAGATGCTGGAGCTATTTGCCATTTCCTTCTTCAGTGGATTAAGACAAACAGAGGTTAAGTGATAGGTCTAGGGTCACACAGCTAATAAGTGTCTGAGGCCAGATTTGAACTCAGATCTTCCTGACTCCATGCCCAGCACTCTATCCATTGTGCCATGTAGCTACTATTATAAATATTTTGGTGTTTATGGGAACATCTTCTTATCAATGGCCTCCTTGGGGTACAACCCTAGTAGTGGAATCTCTGTGTCAAAAGGTTTGGATATTTTAGTCACTTTATTCTGTATATGCCTAGTTATTTAAATATTGTCTCTCCCAATAGAATATAAGCTCCTTGAGGGCAGGGGCTGATCCATTTTTGTCTTTGTATCCCCAGTGCTAGGCACATAGTAGGCACATAATAAAGTGTTGTTGATTGATTAATACTTCAGAATATTCCTTGTGAAAGCCTATTGTTCAGTGAGATAGTCAGAAAGCATTTATTAAGCACCTATTCCATACCACATGATTATGTTAAGATGTGGAGATACAAAAAAGAGGCAAAACCCAGTCCTGACCTCAAGGGGCTCATAGTCTAATGGGGGAGACAACATGTAAACAGCGGCTATGTACAAACAAAACTAGCTTTTTGCGGAATATGTCCATGGGAGATTAATTTATGGTTCTCATAAAACTATATATAGAGGGAAAGAAGACACAGGAGTTAGTAGTTGTTGACATTCTCTTGGTTGACATTTTTGGCAATATAATAATGATACTCTAATGATACATTCCAGAATTTTGGTAAGAATCAAAGTCAAGCTCATGGGCCTGTAGCTTGAGGATTCTATTTTCTTCCCTTTTTTAAAAAATTGGGACATTTTCTTTATTCTGGTCTCAGGGAGTCCAGGGCATCTTCCCCTTTGCCTAGTCTCAGTCATTTTCCCAATATCATCGATGGTGTCTCAGTCATCACACCCACCAGGTCTTTAGGACCTGGCCAGACAACTTGAGTTTAAGGGTAGCTAAGGTCTTTCTTACTCTCTTCTGACCTGTCTCAGGTATGAATTTCCTTTTGATTGGTTAGCAGTTTGGTTTCAGATCAGAGCCAGACCTAGGCCCCAGGTCTAATAACTCCTAGTTCAGTGGCCTTTTCATCACACTTTGCTAACTATATATTTGTAGGAAGTCCTTACCCGAATGACTAAAGGAATAACTTCCTTTATTTGTAATTAAAAATGGGATTGGCTTGGAGATGTTTTCTTATCTGCTTAGTATACAGCTGCAAAGAAACTTTTAGCAAAATTTGTGTAGTTTATCTAGCTAACACATCTCTGCAAAGATTATATTCATTGTCCTTTCTCTGCCTCTATTTCCCTTCCCACCTTTTTGTCTCTCCTTTCAAACTCCACCAATTTTTTCTTTTAATCTCTCCCTTTCTCTTTCCTTTTCTTTCTCATTCTCTGCCTCATCAGTTGAAACCCCAAGAATGAGCAATCATGAATGTCTTCCTATATGTCTTTTTTGATCAAGCATTTGGACAGCTGTGAGCAGACAATGACAGGCAGCAAAGTGGCCCAGTGGATGGACCTCTGGACCTGGAATCAGGAAGACCTGAGTTCAAATTTGGCCTCCAATACTTACTAGCTGTGTGACCTTGGGCAAGTCATTTAATCCTGTTTGTCCCAGTTTCCTCAGCTGTCAAATGAGCTGGAGAAGGAAATGACAAACCACTCTAGTATCTTTGCCAAGAAAACCCCAAACGGGGTCATAAAGAGTCAGAAATGACTGAAACAGCTGAACAAGGAGACAAATGAGGGATGTGAGGAAGGAAGATCAGTTAGGAGATCGTTGGAGTTATCTGGTTGAGAGTTGATAAGAGCCTAAACCAGAGTGGTGATTATGTGAATAGAAAGAAGGGAACATATAGGAGAGATGTGGAGAAAGCAATGACCAGATCTGGTAACTAATTGGCCAGGAGGGGTGTGGGGAAGTGTGGAGTCAAGAACAACTCCAAGGCTGCACGACTTCCCAGCTCATCTGTAGCTTCTCTGAGCACGTGGACTATGGTTTCCATTTTTCTTGGCTCAGTGCCTAGATAAAGGAGAGGCACATGATAGATACAAATACAAATACAAATCAATTGATTATGAGACAGTCATTCTTCTGAGTCTGCTCCTACAGGTCCGTACAGAAGGGAAGGGGTTTGGAGGGAAGGGAGTTGAAGACCCAGGGAGGATTTACTGGGGTGGCTCAACTCAATAGGCATTTGTTGAGTGGTTTCTATAATGAAGGCACCATGCTAGATATAGAGAATGCCATTTTTAAAAAAAGCTACAGTTGAGGATGGATTTTCTAAGGTCTCTTGAGGAAGAAAGACACCTAAGACTTTAGAAAACTGTCATAGCAGCTACGTGAAGGTTGGGAGAGGATAGACCAGATGTAGGGACTGTAATAATAAGAATGATTAATGATAATAATAATAGCTAACATTTATATAGCACTTCCTATGTGCCAAACACTGTGCTAAGTGCTTTACAATATATTATCCTATTTTATCCTTACAACAACCCTGGGAGGTAGGTACCATTATTTTTCCTGTTTGATAGATGAGGAAACAGGCAAATAGAAGTTAAGTGACTTGTCCAGAGTCACACAACTAGTAAGTATTTGAGGTTGTATTTGAACTTGGGTCCTCCTGATTCTAGGCCTAGAACTCTGAGCACTATGGCACTGCCTAGCTGCTCCGGTAGTTAGGAGATTGTGATGCTAATCAAGGTGAGAAAATTCAGGAGAGGGCCTGAACTGGGGTCACTCCAATATTTATCAATGGAGGGGAGAGGTTGGATTCAGAACTAGGAGGGCTCTTCTTGGAGATTAACCAGTCCACCCTCAGTTTATGGAGGAGGAAATTAAGAGAAGTTAAGGGACTTAAAGGTCATACCATGGTCCTCTCTCCTTCCCCTCTGGCTATATGTTATTCCAAGCATGTCCCAAAGGTAGGAGAAATTGTTAATGTGATGATGTATTCCATGGAGAATGAGATGAGTTATAGGCTCTGCAATGTTTTAGGTAATCCTGGCAGAAGTAGGTCATTGGATCACACCAGGCATCATGCTGGGAACAACTGAAATCTGTCCCTGTCGATCTGGAAGCTGGCTGTAGACCAGGAGTTGGTAGAGAGACTTCCACAGTTGGTAAAAGAAAGAGCAACTTTACCCCACCCCTTCCTGAAACCCAAAAAGGGCAGCAATTTGACCCCTTTTCCTGGCAGTGTCAACGTGGGGAGTCATAGAGGCTGACCTTATCTCTTGGTCTCCAAATTACCCTTGAGTAGGGATTGCCAGGACTGGCCTAGGCATGGGATAATGAATGCTGATCAAATCAACAAATATTTACCGTGTACCTACTATGTGTCCAACTCTATGCCAGGTCCTGTAGGGGATACAAAGAATAATGTCACATATTTTCTACCCTCCTGGAGTTTATACTCTTGCTGGGGGAAATAAGACATAAATCTGGGAAAAGCTAAGTAAAATCATAACTCTACTTCAAGGTCACCATAGAAAAGACATCACAAGACTTATTGGATAGTGCTGGATTTGGAGTCAGAAAGACCTAGGTGAGAATTCCATTTTAGATACTCACTAGCTGTGAGCTTGGGGAAAATCATTTAATCTCCCTGAGCCTTGGTTTTCTCATTTATAAAACATAAGGATCTCTAAATGCATGCTACCTGACGGAAACTGTTATTGGAGTCAAAAGGAAAGAGAGATCATGGTGGGCTAAAAGTTATCAAGAAAGGTTTCATGGAGGAGGTGGGATTTGCAGTGTGTCTCAAAGACTAACTGGAATTTGGAGGTGCAGCATATGTAAATCACCATACATGGTGATTTATATGACAAAGCTTGACTTAAGGTGGAGGAGAATGAGGTCAGTTTGGCTGAGATGTAGGACACACAGGGGAATAGTCAGAATAGTCAGAGACCAATCTGGAAAGGTGAGGAAGGAAAGAAGGAACGAAGGAAGGAAAAAAGAGGGAGGAAGGAAGGAAGGAAGGAAGGAAGGAGGGAGGGAAGGAATGAAACAAGCATTTATTAAGTGTTTACCAAAGAGTGTGGATAGACTAGTTAATCTCTCTGTCTCAGTTTCCTCTTCTATACATTGAGGATGACTAGCTGATTTCTAAGAAGATGCCTTTTATCTATAAATCTACCCCCTCCTCTCTATTAATACTGCATGAACCCTGACTCAGGCCTTTTTCTCAATTTTCTCACCTGAAAAATAGACTCCTAACTATCATCTCTGGTTCTAGTCTATCATTTTAAGCCAACCTTTCCTTCACACAGATGCTAAAATAATGTCTAAGCTTTGGGCATCTTCCCTCTTTGATAATCAAATCCCTAAACACCAGGGATAAACAAACAAACAAACAAAATCCTGCCTTCAAGAAGATTGCATTCTGCAAAGGGGAGACAACTTAGTAGGGAAGTGACTGGTAGAGAAGGATATATTGGCTTGGAAAATTAAAGGGATCCAGGATGGAGGCATAGGGAAGTAGATTGACACACCTTTTCTAGGAGTAATGGCAGTATTAATTTATTTATGGTTCTAGAACTGAAAAGGGTAGGCATTTGAGAAGGTGCTGGAATACCCTCACTGATAAGGAGGCTGACAAGAGGGTGGCCCCAAATGAGGCAGACCAGGAACACCTTGAGCTCAGTGCTGGGAGCCAGAATCACCAGACATCAACCCCTGGCCAAAGTCATCAGGCAAAAGCCATCCCTAAGTTCCCACCCCCAACCCCACCCCCGAGGTTCCTCTTCTGGAGATGGGCAGGTGCTTAAGTGTATGTGTGACAGAACAGACTGGAAAACTGGATGTGTGTGCCTGCCCACATCTCCTCTTGCCTGCCTTACTTGGCAGCTGGGCCATGGAAGCCCGAGTCCTACAGCTCATAGCGGTAAGATGAGCCCTCTCGAATACTGGACCCACCACATGTTTTCCTCTTACCTCAGCTCTTGATTAATTCTTAGTCACTGCTCAAACTTCCTAAACCTTGAGGTATCGGAACAAGGAGCTAAGTTTAGTGACTAAAAAAATGTCCCTGTGAAATTCCTGGATTAGATGTGGGAGCCAGGCATGTCCTCCAGATGAAATTTCCCTGGGCATTCCAATGGGCAGCAGCTCAAAGGACCCTGAAGGTTGTCAGAAATTTCCTTGTAGGAAAACAGCTTAGGATAAACAGATAAACAAATGTTGGTGTCCTTTCTCATTACCACTAAAAGTAGGATAGAGTAGCAGTGCAAGGTCAAATCTATCCCCTTGAACTGTTGGAGGATTTGGGGGGCTCAGAGCAGCCAAGACTGAGAGCGCATGCCCTCATATGGTCACAGAATGGGAGGATCAGAGGGAACTTGGAGGCTGCCTGATCTGCTGTTCTGATGCAGAAATCCCTTTTAAGGCTGCTTAGACAGCAGAACCATGATTCCATTGGTATAAGGAACTCCCTTCAACAATGCAGAAAAGCATCTGCTCTGCAGTTTACAGATTTACAGAGTTCTCCAGGGCACTGAATGGTTAAGAGATTTTCAGGGTCTCAAAGTCAGTAGGTGTCAGAGATGGATCTTGCTGACTCCAAAGCCAGAGTGCTTTGTGCTATGTGATGTAATTCATTGTGCTATGTGATGTAATGTAGTTCTGCTTATTGAAGAAAAGTCTTCTTTTCTATTGGATCAAAACTGTATAACATGCTCCAACCTGATTGTCCCTTCTGGAGTCATGCACAACCTTTCCCCCTTTCCCCATAGGATAGCCCTTGAAATGCTTGAAGGCAATAATCATGCCGTTTCCCCTGTTCCAGAGAGTTCGATTTTGTTGTTGTTTAGTCATGTCTGACTATTTGTGACTCCATTTGGGCTTTTCTTGGCAAAGATACTGGAGTGGTTTGCCATTTTCTTCTCCAGCTCATTGTACATATGGGGAAACCAAGGAAGATAGCAGTTAAGTGATCTGCCCAGAGTCACATAGCTGGTAAATGCCCAAGGTCAGATTTGAACTCAAGTCTCCCTGACTGCAGGCCCTGAACCTAGCTGCCCCCTAAATAGTCTAATATTGCTTACTTATTCTGCTGTTAAACTGACTTCTGGCAACCTCAAAGCTTCAGCAAACCTGGACATGAGAGGGAAAGACCTCCAAACATCTGAAAGAGCTGTTTTCTGTCTTTGCAGGATAGACTGCCCCCTCCCCCACTCATTATTGCATTACCAAACTTCGTTCTCTGGTTTCATACCCTCCAGAAAACAGGTGACATTTACCTAGCACCGTATAGTTTATAAAGAGTTTTATATATATTACCTCATGTGGTATATTAGACATAGATAGACACATAGAACATTTATCAAGCACTTTCTATGTAACAGACACTGTGTTAAATCCTAAGTATATAAATACAGATATACAAATTTGTTCTTGCCCTCAAGGAGATTGCATTCTAATGGAGGAAGACATAAAAGGAAGGGGAAAGGATAAGGGAAAGTCCAGGTGGGGCCATTAGTGAGGAGGAGGAGAAAGGAGGTGGAAAAGGAGGAGGAAGAGAAGGAAGAAGAGTAGGAGGAAGAGTAGTTAGTAGAGGAGAAATAGGAACAGGAACAGGAAGAAAAGGAGGAGGAAGAGAGGAAAGAAGGAAAAAAGGAGAGGAAAAGTCCATGGAGTGAATAGAGGTATGAATGAGGTGAAGGGTTCTTCCTGAAACAGTGGTCCTGGCAAGTGAGTTGCCAAGCAAGAAAGTAGGGTCTCAGGGCAGAGGCTTCTCTAGGTGAGAAGGGAGGAAATGAATTTTTAGAGGCACTGACGGGGGCAAAAATGGACTTCAGGTAGTCAGATCTCAAGCGAAGAGACCAAAATAAAAAAAAGCAGCAGAGTGAGGTCATTTAGTGTAGGGGCAAAACACTGCTCAGTAACTCCTGAGAGTCTTAATGGAACCCACCAGGCTTTATCATTGATAGTCCCAGTGAAAACCCCGAGTCATCTCGATAAAAAGAAATGGTACCTTATATTCAGATAGCAGAAAGAGCACTAGACTGAATCAGTGGGGTCAGGAGGCCAGGGTTTGAATCCCAACTCTGCTATTTACCACTTTGTGAACCTCAGTTTCCTTCTTCGTAACATGAAGAATTTGGATGAATTGAGCCTGCCAACACTAAATGTTATGGTCCTATACCATGTTTTCTAAGGCAGGGACCTGATGTGATGCATCTTTAAAATGACTTGCCTCTAGAATTGTTAAAATGGTGTTACGTTGCTTGGAGTCATACTCTGAGAGGTCTGAGTGATGGATGGCAGAGGTCAAGCCAAGCCACTCACTTTATACATGTAGAGACTCAGAGGAATGATGTACTCAAAGTGATAGGGGAGGGGGCAGCAGGTTTCTTAACTTCCAGGCCAGATGTATTTTCATTCTAATTACTGAAAACTCACCCATACCAAAGAAGGTCTTGTTGCCCCCAATGGCAGGAACAAGCCACCATTGTACTCTGCTTTCAAAGCAGCTCTGTCTTCTCCAGCACTCGCCAGGTGGGTCACCTGGTCTATACTTAGATGTTAGTTTGATGATTTCCAAAGCTCTAATACGGGTACCATTGTGTCTCCTACTTTCCCTGCTCCCTTGAATGTCCCCCAGACCTCCCAGTTCTGTGCTGTCTGGAAATTTAATTAAAATGTTGCTTCCCCTCCTATACCTCCTTCCAGTTCACTGAAGAAGTCAGTGCACTGGGATTAGAAGGATTAAAGGAATGAATGAATGACTTTCACTGTGAAACAGGAATTCTCAACAAATGATCTGAGGTCTCATTGGGGAAAAGGTGATGGGATCCACAGAGGGCACAGATGATCAGGGAAGGGAGGCTTGGTCTCAGGTGACTGACTTCCTTGCAGCTGAGGTTGGCTCATGTGGCTACAGGCTGGGCCCTCTCTGTTGAGGCTGCCAGCAGAGAGCAGGGTTAGGGAAACCCACCCAAGATGTAACACAAGAAAGGATTAGCATCTTGCTGTGTTGCCATGTCCCCAGGACAACTGAGACTGAAGCTGGATCCCAGAGAAGGAAGTAGGGCATTTTGAATGACAGGAGGCAGAGGATGGGACAAACCTAATCCAGGATTATGAAGGGCAAAAGGCTGCTGGCTGTTTACAGTGGGACAGCCTTCAAAGAAGGTCTAAAGGGAGAAGGGGATCAGGGGGGAGGGTAGGCTCCTGGTTCAGCCTATTGTGTTTCAACTTTTGGGCTTCTGGGCTGTAGCAGCTACCAGGTAAAATCTCTGGGCCTCATTTTCCCCATATGTAAAATAAGGGAGTTTGGAAAAAATCACCCAGCACTCTGATTCTAGGCTTCTCCTAGCTGTCCTGAGGCCTGACAGTAACAAAATTGTGATGGCGAAAAGCCAGTATTAATGGGAACTGTCTTTCCTAGATGTTCTTTTCTATCCCCATTCCCATACCTTAAACACCTAGGGCTGTCCCACTTTTCCCATCCATCCTTTTTGGGAGGAAAGGATAAAGGGTCAAACATAAATAGATGAAGTATTAGAAAGTGCTTCCCAACTCCCAACTGAAAAAAAGCGTCCAAAGTGGTCAATGTTCTAACCCAAAGGAATGACAGAATAAATTTTTCATGGTGGAGTTTAAGTGAGATAAATATTTTTTGTTTTCTTCTTTTCTTTTTTAAATTTCCCATCACCTGTACTCTTTGGATTTTCCTCTACCACCATTATGCCAGGATGTTTTTCCCCTTCCCTCTTTCAACTTCCCTTCCTTCTTCTCCCATTAGATGTAAGTTCTTTGGATCCAGGAACTATCTTTTCCTTAAGAGAGATATTTCAGGGAGAGGCGCCCTTTTCCATGGTTCTATCATCATGCAATGTAAGCTGTTTCCAACATATGTATGTATATTTACATACATATGTAAACATAATATCTATAAACATCCACATACATGTATAACAACATATATTTGGATTAAAGGTGTCTGATGACCTTGATCATCTGTGGCACCCTCTTAAGTGCCAGAGCATCCCATAGTCCCCTTTTCTTTAGTCTTTGATGTCTAAAAACATTGGTTATGTAGTAGCTGGCATCCTTCCAACCCTAGTGAAATCTCATGGAAAATATCCTTCTTTCTAGGTCTTTCCTCAACCACAAAACTTTCAATGGTGTCCAAAATATGGTGTCCAAGCTCTTGACCTGACATTCAGAATCTTTTACCAAAGAATCAGTAGGGTGGAGCAGAGAGGGCTTTTTCCACCAAGGGGAAAGGGTTTGAATCCTGGTCCTACCACCTACTATTTGTGCCACCATTGGGCAAATACCTTCCCTTCCCAATTGCTTTATCTGTAAAGTGAATGAATTGTAATTCAACTAAGATCCTTTCCAGCTCTCAGTCTTATGATGCTAACCAACCTGGTTTATCTTCTATTGTTCCTATATGCAAACCTCCTAGCCTTGCCAGTGTCCTCCCTAAACCATGGCTGCCCCCTGCCTGGAATGCTCTCCCTCCTTATCCCTGCCTCCTGGCTGCCCTGGCTAAAGTTGTAGCTGACCTCATACCTCCTATAGGAAGCTTTTCCTGATCTTTTGTTGTAGTGGCTTCCCTTGGTCAACTATCTCCAATTTATCTGGTAGATAGCTTCTTTGTACTTAGATGTCTGCATGTTGTCTCCCCCATTAGACTGTGAGTTCCTCAAAGGCAGGAGCTGCCTTTTGCCTTTCTTTATGGCCCCAGCATTTGACACAATGCTTGTCATGTAGTAGGTGCTTAATTGAGTAACTGACCTTTCCAGAATCAGGATCCAATGGACCAAATCTACTATGATGAAATTTTATGAGTGTAGATGTAATGTCTTATACGTGTATTAAAAAAAAAAACCTGTCCAAGGACAGTATAGAGTGGATGTGGCTAGACAATTGATCTTGTTAAAAACAAAAGACAGGAGATGGGGTGGCTTAAGGAATTACCAAATTCAGTGGAATCCAAAGAGTAATATGATAGATACAAAAATGCCAATATGATTTTGGGCTCCATTAAGAGAAACATCTTGTCCCAGATGAGGGAGGGAGGCCATAGTTTCCTTGTACTCTGTCTTGCTCAGAACGCAGCTGATATATTACATTCTGTCCTGGGCATGTTGTGGTAGGAAGGATCAAGCTAGAGCATGATCAAAGGAGGGTATCAATATGCAGAATGGACTCAGAACCATGCCAAAGGGCTTTGTGACTATGTCATACAGGGATTGATTCAAGGCTTTAAGGATAGTTAGCCTAGAGAAGAGAAGACTGAGACGGGACATGACAGATGTCTTTAAACATTTGAAGGGCAGCCATGTAAATGAAGCAATAGATTTATTCTATTCAAAACCCAGAGGACAGAACTAAGAACAAGGAAGGGAAGGCACAGAGAGGCAGACTTGAACTAAATATAAGAAAAAAATAACTGCCTGACAATTACAGCTATCCCAAAGTGGGATCGGCTTCCTTGAGATAGAGTGAGTTTGCCATCATTGGAAGTCTTCAAGAGGATATTGGCTGACTGTGGGTTTAAAAGAAGAGGTCTTTGGGGCAGCTAGGTGGCACAATGAATAGAGCACTGGCCTGGAGTCAGGAGGATCTGAGTTCAAATCCGGCCTCAGACATTTAACGCAAAAACTAGCTTGTGACCTTGGGCAAGTCACTTAACCCCAATTGCCCTCCAAAAAGTAATTAATAAAAAAAATAAATGAATGAATAAATGAATAAACAAACAAACAAATAAATAAAAGAAGGGGTCTCCTCATGTAAGTCCTGGATTAGATCTCAGGGTTTCCATCCACCTTTCTGAGATTCTCAAATTCCTTGACTTTTCCATTTTTGTACTATAGCTTATATTACTTTCCTTTGGTAAAATGTTGTCCCACCCTTAAGCTCACCAATCAAGCATCTTTGCAGAAGGGTGCATTCTCCATCAGCAGCTCTGCTCAGTTTTGACCCCATGAACTGATATCAAGCCTCTCCCAGGATGAATTAATCACCTGCAGATTGACTCAGCTTTTGACACTGTCTCAGAACCCCAGTTGTCTTCCCTCCTCTGATTGGAGGGCTGGAATGTAGAGTGATTAACTCTTCCCAAAACCTTCCTTTATGTAGGACTTTTCAGGTAGGTCTTCATTTTCTATCATGGTGCTTAGAGGGAGAGAATAGAGCAGTCTAAGGAAGAAAGGGGAGTGAGGCAGCTGTGGAGATATGTGGGAACACAATTCACTTTAGCAGAGACTGCAAGGCACCAAGTTTCTGGGCTGTGGATATGAAGGTTCCTGGGGTCAAAAATCCCTTAATCTCCTTGGGAGGGGGCGGGAAATCGCATATATTTAGGTTGGGAGGGACATAGAATGCTGTAACCTTAGAACACAGAAACTCAGGGCTGGGAGGGGCCTTAGAACACGGATTGGATAACTCATACATCAGACACTGATCTCTTAGGGACCTCCAATAATAATAGAGACTTGGGTCTCTGCACTGAGCCTCCACTAAGAACATCAGAATCTGGCCTGTGTGTATTGAAGGGCCCTGAAAGTATTCAGGCTAATAAAAGCACTAAACTATGAACAGATTTATTTGAGGACTAAAGGGCAGAAAAGGAACTCGTATCCAGGCCCTTAGCAAAGCAGTTGGGAAGAGCCTGTCCTGGTGAGTTCTGTTTCACTTTTCAGAATTTCAGCAAAGTCCCTGAAAAAGGGCTGACACAATAGTCCATGATGCCCTTTCTCTGTGAAGAGAAATCATGTCCCAGTGCTGGTATACATTTAGCATTTTTGATTCAATTTGTGCTTTTCAACCTCTGGTGGGTCTGTGACACTCCAGTCATCTGTCATGATACCATTGCTCCCATGGGGGCAACAATCAATCAACCAACCAAACAGCATTTGTTAAATGCTTACTATGTGTCAAGAATTGTGCAATTCATTAAAGATATAAATACAAAAGTGGAATAGTGTATGACTTTAAGAAACTCATATTCTACTGGGGAGGTGGAATACCATATACTATATAACTACTATATATATTATACTATACTATACTATGCTATGCTATGCTATATTACACTACATAGACTAAACTATACTATATATACTATAAATACTAAATAGATATATAAATAAACACATGCCATATGTATGCATGTATACAGATATGCACTTGTACATATAACATGCATATATATGTATACATATATATACATATACATGTGATGGTTAGTCGTGCCTGGCTCTTTGTGACCCCATTTGGGGTTTTCTTGGCAAAGATACTGGAGTGGTTTGCAAGTTCCTTCTCCTGCTCGTTTTTACAGATGAGGAAACCAAGGCAAAGAGGGTTAAGTGACTTGCCCAGGGTCATACAATTATTACGTGCCTGAGGCCAGATTTGAACTCCTGACTCCAGGGCTGTGCCACTTAGCTGTCCTGAACATATATGCATACACATGTTATATGTGTACACACATGTGTAGCATGTGGGCATGTACAGGAATATACTATGTGTATGTTGTGTATGTGGACATATACTTAGAGCATATGTGCGTATAAAATTCATGCATGTATGTGTATAAATATAAGTAACACATTGTACATATATACACAGATACATATGTACACAGTACACATGTACATATACACACATTTATAGACATATATAGGCATACATCCACATGCATACTATATATGTGTGTGTATGTGTGTGTGTGCAATTATCCTTGGCAAGTGGAGATGGTACTTACAAACAGGGGAATCAGGAAAAACCCCTGAAAGAAGGCAGTCTTTGAGCTGAGACTTGAAAAGGCCCTGGAGTGCCAAAGGATGATGAGAAAGAGGGGGAAGATCCTTCCTAGTAATGGAGGATGTCTAAACTAAGGTAGGAGATAGAATGCGGTGTATGGGTAATAATACAATTCCCGTTTGCCTGGAATGTAGAGTGGGAGGAGGAGTAATGAGAAATCATCCTGGAGAGACAGGCTGAAGCCAAAACTGGGGGATTTTAAATGCCACAAAGAAGAATTAATATTTTATCCAAGAGGTAATAGGGAGTCACTGACATTTCCTGAGTAGAAGAGTGACATGCTCAGATTTAGTTGACATGGTTAGCTGTGTAGAGGATGGATTAGTAAGGGGAGAGATTAGATTAGAAGACTCATCGGGAGGCCGTAACAGGAGGGCAGATGGGTGGCTTTGGTGTGAGGGGAGCTTTCAGGACAGTCACAGGGATGCTGAGAAAGTGAAACTGACAATACTTAGCAGTGAGTTGGATGAGAGGGGATCTGGGGGTGAGTGAGAGTCAAGGAGGACCCCAAAGCCATGCAACTGGAAGGATGGTGGTATCCTCAACAGAAAAAGGAGGAGATTCTATTTTGGATGGATTATGAATTTGAGATGCCCATGGGTCCAGCAGCATTTGGAAATGACACATGAGAAATCAGGAAGGAGATGAGGGATGTAGACCTAGGAGACATACACACACACAGAGACGATCGTTGGAGCCATAGGAGCTGAGAATCTCACCTAGAGAAGTTTTGGTGTAGGAATTAGGAAGAGAGGAGTTCAAATCCTGCACAAGAAACTAAAGAAGCAGCCAGGCAGGAAGAAAACCGGAATAGGGCAGTGTCATGAAAACTCAGGGCCAGCACAAGTATTCCTGTGGGGAGTGTTCAAGGTTTGTAGGGGGGAAGGGGAGGAGGGTCAAGAATGGAATGTCCTGCTTGATGCCTTCTAAAGCTGCCCCTTGGGCATCCTCTGTGGGCACCCTTGGGCACCTATACTCTGGCTTCTTGGGTTTTCCTTGTGAGGGGATGACAGTTCTCTAATCAGGTGCATTCCTGATATGTTATTTTGGTACATACTGTCCAAGCTGATCCCTGTGGTCCAGCCTCTTCATTCTCCAGACAGGAGAACCAAAACTCAACCAGATGATATGACTTAGGCAAGGTCTCATGACCAGTAGTTGATAGATTCAGAACCCACATCCTTGTCTCCTGACATTCAGCCTAGTGTATTTTCCATTATACTTCTTTAAATGGCACCATCTCTCAGGGCAAATGCTAGAGTGCCATGCCAGCTATGGTTTTCCATGAGTTATTACCATTTTCTGTCCTATCCCCACCCCTCATCCCATCCCCAGCTCCCACAACCCTCAAATCCTCCTCTCCTCAGTACTGTTACTGGAAATCAAGTCTTCTCCCTGAGACAAAGGCCCTTTGTTATATAGTAAGTCTCTGGTCTTTCCATACTCCCAGCAGGCTAATGGGCAGAAATCAGGGGAAGGAGGCGTGGAGAGGAAAGGGACCTCATGTTAAACCGGGGGTGGGAGGGGAATGTGGTACTTCCAAAGAGCAAGGATCCAACAAGCCAGGACCAGGTTGTGTTCTCTCCAGTGATCTTCTGGAGGAACCCAGAGCAACTCCCCGGAAAAGAAACCCTGCCAACGCTCACACCACCCCCAGCCTGCCTCCCCCATTTTCTTTTGAAAGTTGTTGACCTTTCTCTGTGCCAAGGGTGGAAGTGCCAAGTAAGCATTTTCAGCAACCAGTAAAGTGGAAAAAATTGTTTTAATTAGTTTAATGGGTGTAGATTTTTGGTGTAATTGGATTACACCAAAATATTGCAGTCTCTCCAACTGCTCCCCTTACCAGCATCAATTCCAGCTCTGTCTTCCTGCCCATCAATGTTAATCTGATCTGGAGTATAAAGGAGGGAAGCTTGTTTCCGGGACCAGCCTCAGATGGTGTGTCTCATTTTATACAGGGGCCCTGGTATGGGGAACACTTCTATGTCAAGGACTCAGGAGCATTTTGCTTAATCAGTCTGGAGAATTCTGTCCTCCTGCCTTCCGTCTCTGCCCATACCACTCTCCCATGCCTGGAATACATGACCATATACTTTTCCTTGTACATGAACCTTTCTATCCATCCTTCAAATTCTTTCTGGGTAAATCACAGAAGCACAGAACCTCAGAGAGAAGAGCCAAAGAAAACTTTGTTGAGTTGTTTTTCAGTCATGTCTGACTTTTCATGACCCCATTTGGGGTTTTCTTGTCAGAGATACTAGAGTGGTCTGCCATTTCCTCCTCCAGTTCATTTTACTGATGAGGCAACTGAAGCAGACAGGGTTAAGTGACTTGCCCAGGGTCACACAGCAAGTAAGTGTCTGAGGCTAGATTTGAGCTCATGAAGATGAATCTTTCTGATTCCAAGCCTGTGCCACCTAGCTGCTCCAAATAAAATCTAGTTGACCCCCATTTATTTTGCTAGAAAAAGAAATGAAAGCCAAGAGAAATTATGCCACTTGCCCAAGGTTACAGGGCTAGTAGGTGGCAGGTTTATATTAGAATAATAATATATTATAATAATATCAAAATAATAATAAAAAGAAAACCATTTATATAGGACCTACTATGTGGCAGGTACAGTGAAAGCACCTGACAAATATTACTTCATTTGATTCTCACAACAATCCTGGGATTAATATCCCTATTTTACAGATGAAAAAAAACTGAGGCAAATAGGGTTAAATGATGTGCCCAAGGTCAACAGCTGGCAAGTATCTGGAGGCAGATTGAACTCAAGTCTTCCTGACTCCAGGCCTGGTGCTTTACCCACTGTACCACCTAGCCGACCTAATAATAATAGCTACCATTTATACAGGACTTACTATGTGGCAGGCACTGTGCAAGATACTTTGCAAATATTGTCATTTCACTCTTACAACAACCCTGGGAAGTAGGTGCTATTATTATTCCTATTTGACAAATGAGGAAACTGAGGCAGATAGTTAAAATATCTTGCTCAGAGTCACTGGCCTAGTTAAGTATCTGAGGCTGGATTTGAATTCAGGTGTTCCTGACCAGTGTGCCACCTAGCAGCTTCACAAGAACTAGAGTATTAGAATGGAGGTCTCCTGACTCTAGCCTCTTCTGACCAGCTCCGCCCACAAGGATCTCTTCTTTGAGAGAGTTCTTCAACCCTCTACTGCCATGCCTGAGCACATCCAATAGAATAGAGCAAGGCTCAGAGGGTATTTGTCATGGAGGAACCTGTCATTAAACTTGGGATTACAGACTGATCACAGCCGGGCCCTCTGATGTTTTCAGAGCCCGAGAATGAAAGCCAAATGCTAGACGAGAGACACCCAAGAACAGCCACCTAGTCCTGCCTAGTCCTCAGAGTCACATCGAGGAGACAGAGAGACTCACCTGGCCCTCATTCTCTCTCCTTGCAACAGAAGCATCTTCAAGAGCTAGCTTAGGAACCCCAGCTCAAGCCCCCGGGCTCTTCCCATGTTAACATTTGACCTCCAGGAATCCTCATGGAACTGGTGCCTTTGTTGGACTTTGGGAGAAATTGCCACCTTTCTCTCCTGAAGGCCAGCTCCCCTGCCTCCTGAATTGTGCTAACACCCAGCTTGGAAGGCGGTCGCCATTCATCTGGCATTTAGGATGCTTCGCCTTGCCTTGTTCCTTATCTTTTGCCTTTTGTCAGCTTCTTGAGGAGAAGGAGGAGGTATCCACTTAGGCAGCATTGTTTTCCCTTTCTGGGCAGTAATTCCAAGCCTCCTTGGGGAGGACTTTCTCTTATTTCAAGGGCTAGCTTCCTGACTCTGAGTCCTTGCTCTTCTAGCTTCCCCTTCTCACTTTCTCTTCCAAGCCCCTGGTCCTAGGAGGAATCAGGTCTCCTGACTGAATAGTCATTGAACTTCAAGGAAGTGGGAAGGCAAATCTAGCTAAAGTGACCTCTGTAAATGCTGGGTGCTTTGGAATTGGGTCTGTAAGGGACCTCATCCAACCCTTTTATAATGGATAAACTGAGGCCAAGTGAAGTTAAGTGACTCATCCAAGGTCACACAGCTAGTGTCAGAGATGGAGTTTGAGCCTACATACCCTAACTCCAGAACTCAGAGTTTCTAACACATCATACTACTTTTGTAGGTGCCACCAATTAAATGTGCAGATCAGGGCTGAAGCAGCCATGCCCTGTGATTTGTTATAGGATTTAGACCCAAAGAGATCATTTAGACTAAATATCTGTCCCTTAATCATGGGTCTTCCCTGGTCTCTCTTTTCTCTCTCTTTTGTGCTAGGGTATCTAGTTTATTTTTCACAGGTTCAATCATCATCTCTATAAAAGAACAGTGATGAAAATAGGGTCTGCACCTGAGATTTCATCAGAGTAGGGAACTCCTGGTGAGGAAATTCCCTTTGTCAATGAAAGTCAAGCAATCAACAAACATTTATTAAGTGCCTACTATGTGCCAGGAACTGTGCTAAGTGCTAGAGAGGCAAAAAGACAGTCCTTGCCTTCAAGGAGCTTAACAATAATGGGGGAGATAACATCTAAATAGCAAACAAGATAAAGTCAGTAACTTATTTACACCTTTACAAAGATGGCTCATTAATCTCTGAATCCAGCCCTGCTGAATGCAGACATCTGGATGTTCTGTTGACATTTCAAACTCAACGTGTCCAAAGTAGAAGTCTTTCTCTCCCCTGCCACTCTGCCCACTAAAGCTGGCCCCTCCACCAAGCTTCCCTATCTCTGTCGAGACCACCTCCCATATCTCAATTACTGGGGTTCACAATGTCTTTGAATTTCCCCTCTTAGCGCCATGATATACAATCACTTACCATGTGTTATTGATTCTACTTTCAAGAGCTCTCTCTCTCACACCATCCCTTCCTCTTTCCTCACTGAGGAACATGTGACTGTCCAAGCTGTCTTCACCTCTTACAGGGCTGTTCTAATAATCCCCTAATCATTCTCTGGGTTCCCAGTACCATCAGTCTCTAAGCCATCTTTCACATAGTGGCCAAAATTGTTTTCCAAAAATCCAGATCTGACAATGTCATGACTTCCTCGTTAATCGAATCACTGGTTCTTTACTGTCTTTAGGAAAAAAAAATGCACTTGGTCTGGCATTCAAGGCCTGCTGTGTCTGGTTCTAATCTACCTTCCCATTGTGTTTGACATTGCTCTTCACACCCATTTCATTTTAGATAAATTAATAAAATTGTTAGCTGTCCCTAGAGAGCAATAAGCCATCTTTTACCTTTGTCCATTAATTCTACTTGTACTCATGCCAGGGGTGTGTGCCCTACTCTTCTCTGCCTCTTAGAATCTTTTGTATTTTTTCAAGATTCAGATGCCATCTCCTCCATGAAGCCTTTCCTGATCTCCTCTCCCACCTCAGTCTTCTTCCCCTTCTCAAACTAACTTGTATTTATTTATCCATGTACACAGTTTTCCCCAGTAGAATGTTAACTTCTTGAGGGCAGGGACTGGTTCCATTTTTTTTAACCTCATCATCCAGCACAATGCTTTCCACACTCAATATAACAAACACTTATTGTATCTGGGTGCTATGCTATATTTTTCTGGGAATACAAAGACAAAAATAAGTCTCTGTCCTTGAAGAATCGTAGACTACAACACATTCATAGATTTAGAACTGGGAGGTACTTTAGAGATCATTCAGCTCAACCCCTTCATTTCTACAAATGGGGAAACTGGGGCCCAGAGTGGGGAGAGGTTGTCCAAGGTCTCATAAATGGTAAGTGACAGAATACTGATTTAAACACAGGTCATTTGACAACCAGTTTCAGTGTTCTCTGTTCTTCTCAGTTAAAGATGTACAAATAAGTGAAAACTACTTCTGACCCATTCTCTCTGGGCCTCTCCAATCTCTAAGGGGCTGCTTAGGCAAGAGCACCAGCTCCATAGGGTTTCCCTTCCATAGCTAAAGGCCAACCCTGGCTCCCAGCCTGACCCCTGACAGCCAGATTGGCTTCAAGGTGTCAACATGGGCAAGCCCAGTGTTGTCAAGAATAAGGAAATGACTCAAAACCCAGGAAACAGCAATCTTAGGTAAGATGTTTGTGGTTTCTTCAGTCCTTTCATATCAAAGAGACACAAATTAGAAATGAAACCTGGAAGGACTGAAAGGTTCAAAGTGAGAGGCCATCAGAACAACATAAAAACAGAATCTAGCAGCCTCTTTGCATAAAGAAATCTATTTACCTCTCTGCATGTGGGAATAATCAAGTATAGGCCGTTCTAAGTCTATGATTATTATTTTTAAAGAGGAGGATCCTTGCAGAGTTTTCTTTTCTAAAAACAAGAGTTGGAGGGAAGATGGGGAGGGAGCAAACTTATGGGTCTAAACAAGAAAAAACAGCCACAACCCCCTGGGGTTTCCCAATCCCTGATTTCTGCAATCCCAGGCTGCCTGCAGCATGCACACCCCACCTCCTTCCCCGGGTTATGCAACATGTTTTCCTTGGCCTCGTGCTACGTGTGTGTGTGTGTGTGTGTGTGTGTGTGTGTGTGTGTGTGTAACTCATAAAACATTGTCATAGAATGACAATGTAACAATGTAACTCATAAAACAAAAATCATAGAATCATGGAATCAAAGTCTGTCATAAGTTGGAAGGGGCCTTAGGGCATAGAATATTTGAACTGTGTCTCCCCAGTACCTGGCATGGTACATTGCACATAGTAGGGACCTAATTCATTTTTTGTTGAAATCAGAGAAATCTCATGAGCAGGACAGGACCTCAGAGCTGAGCAACAATCCTCTTCTGATTAGTGGCCATCCAACTTTTGCCTGAAGAACTCCACTGAAGGGGGACTTACTAGGGCTTGCTACATTTGGAGGATTCCAATGGTTAGGAAATGTTTACTGGCATCAAGGATACAATTTCTTCTTTGTACCTTCTACCTACTGCTTCCAGTTCCACTCTCTGAGGTCAAGGAGAATGAACAAGATCTCTCTTCTTCCTGACAGTTCTTTACAGATGTGTGACTACAACCAATCCTTGTATGGCATGGTGGAGAGGCCCTTCACCATTTTGTTCAGCACTCTCTGAATCCTCTCCAGCTTGTTAATATCCTTCCTAAAATGTGGCACCCAGAACAAATATGGCACTCCAGATATTGTCTGATCAGGACAGATGACAGAGGGGACTCTTACTTCTCCTGTACACTCCACCTCTAATGATGAAGCTTAAGATTGCATTGGTGGGGACTTCTGGTGCCAGGACAGCAGCGTGAGGAAGGAATCCTTTGAAACCCTCCCAAATTCCCCTTCAAACAACTAGAAAGCTACCACAGAACTGGTCCATGAGCAGGGAAGCAGCTTACCAGCCTGGCATGAAAGGTCTGTCTCACTTGGGTGGGAAGGGAGAAAGGTCCAAGAATAGCAGCAGCAGTAACAGCAGCCAGCCTTATAGCAAGGGGCCCTGCAGCAAGGCTCCAAGCCCCGGGAATCCATCAGCAAGGCCCCAGCCTCCTGCAAGCCAGCAGCCACCTAGGCAAGTGAGCAGTCTTTACAGTTCAGCAAGGTCCCACTCCAGTGACCCTTCTCCCAGCACAAGCCACCAACAAGGTCTTGTCCCCATTGCTGACCAGTAGTGAAGCTCTACTGCAAGGCTGGCCAACAGTAAGGCCTTGTACTTGGGGCCTACCAGGAGAGAGACCCTGTTTCCATACTAACTCAGCAACAGGGCCCCACCTCTGTGGCACACCAGCAAGAGGAGCCCTCCTACAGGGCCAGCCACCTAGCAACCCAGCAGCAAGGCCCCCACTACTAGAGCAGGCTATCAGCTAAACTTCACACCCAGGGGAGGCCAACAGGGAGGCCTCACCCCCCAGTACAAGCTGGAAGGGAAGCCTACCCTCCAGAGAAAGCCCTGAAGCCCAGTGAAAGCCAGAAGTAAGATGGCCCAGAACCCCAGCACAAAAAATTGGGACAAGGCAGGACAAGAGCCCAGCTCTCACATAAAAACACCAAGTCACACAAAAGACAGACAAAAAGAGCAAAAAAACAAAAAAAGAACTTGACTATAGAAAGTTCTATGGTGATATAGAGGATCAAAACATAAACTCAGAAGAAGACCATAGTACCAAAATGGCTACATGTAGAGTCTTGGAGAAAAATGTTATTTGGTCTCAGTCTTAAAAAGAATTCCTAGAAGAGCTTAAAAAGGATTTTAAAAAGCAAATTAGAGAAGTGGAAGAAAAATCAGGGAAAGAAATGAAAGTAATGCAAGAGAATCATGAAAAAAGTGTCAGTAGCTTGGGGAAAAATATACAAAAATTTATTGAGGAAAGCAACTCCCTGAAAAATAGAATAGGCCAAATGGAAAAGAAAATACAAAAACTCACTGAATAAAATAATTCCTTAAAACTTAGAATTGAACAAGTGGAAACTAATGACTCTATGATACATCAAGATGTGATAAAACAAAATCAAAAAGTAAAAAAAATATATTAAATTTCTCATTGGTAAAACAACTAACCTAGAAAATAGATCTAGGAGAGATAATATAAGAATTTTTGGATGGCCTGAAAACCATGATAAAAAAATATCTGGATATCATCTTTCAAGAAATTATCAAAGATGGGGCAGCTAGGTGACATAGTGAGTAAGAGCACCAGCCCCAGAGTTGGGAGGACCCGGGATTGGTTCTGGCCTCAGTATTTGGCACCCACACAAAAATAACTGGCCTTGTAACCTTGAGCAAGTTACTTAACCCCAATTGCTTTAAAAAAAAAAGAAATTATCAAGATAACTGCCATGAAATATGAGAAACAGAGGGCAAAATAGACATTGAAAGAATCCATTGATCACTGCCTGAAAGAGATCCAAAAATGAAAACTCCCAGGAACATTATAGTCACATTCCAGAGCTCAAAGATCAAGGAGAAAGTATTGCAAGCAACCAAAAAGAAATAATTCAAATATTGTGTAGGTACAGTTAGGTTTACACAAGATTTGGTAGATTCCACATTAAAGAACCTGAGGGTTTGAAATATGACATACTGGAAAGCAAAGGAATTAGGATTACAACCAGGAATTACCCACCCAGAAAAATTGAATATAATCTTTCAGGAAAAAAGTGAATATTTAACAAAATAGAAGACTTTTAAGCATTTCTAATAAAAAACCAGAGCTGAATAAAAATTTGACCTCCAAGTACAAGACTCAAGGGAAAAATTAAAAGGTAAAAAAGAGAAAACATAAATTCAATAAGGTGAAATTGTTTACATTTCCATATGGCAAGATAATATTTGTAACTCTTAACAATTTTATTATTATTAGAGCAATTAGAAGGAGTATATGTAGACAGAGGGTGTGGATATAAGGTAATTTTGATGGGATGATACAAAATAAAAAAAACAAAATAAAGGGGTGAGAAAGAAAATTGCACTGGAAGAAGGGAGGATTGAATGGGGGTAAATTATTCCACATAAAAGAAGCATGAAAAAGCTACTAAAATATAGGGGAAGATTGGGGGGAAGGGTAGCAGACAAAGTTCAAGCCTTACTCTCATCAAAATTAGCTCAAAGAGAGAATAACCTACACACTTAGTGGAATATAGAAATCTATCTTTTCCTATAAGGAAGCAAAATGGGATGGGGGTAATAGAAGAGATAGGGTCAACTGAAAAAAGGGAGGGTATATTGGGAAAGGCAGTGATCAAAAGTAGAACATTTATGAGGAGGGAAATGGTGGGGGCTAAGTGAAAGAGGAGTATAACCAAGTGAAAATGGCATGGAGTGAAATACACAGTTAGTTATCATAACTATAAATGTGAATGGGATGAACTCACCCATAAAACAGAAGCAGATAGCAGAGTGGATTAAAAACGAGAATCTGAAGCAGAGATATAAGCACAGGGTAAAGAGACTGGAGCAGAATCTATTATGTTTCAGTTGAAGCAAAGAAAGCAGGGTAGCAATCATGATCTAAGACAAAGAAAAAGCAAAAAATAGATCTAATTAAAAGGAATAAAGAAGGAAATTATATCTTGCTGAAAGGTACCATAGACAATGAAGTCATATCAGTCCTAAAAATATATACACCAAATGATGTGGCATCTAAATTTTTGAAGGAAAATTTGAATGAGTTACAGAATGAAATAAGTGATAAAACTATACTAGTTGGGGACCTTAACTTTCCCTTCTCAGAACTAGATAAAACGAGCCAAAAAAATAAAAAAGAAAGAAGTTAAAGAGGTGAAAAAATTTCTGGAAAAGTTAGATATGATAGATCTCTGCAGAAAATTGAATAGGAATAGAAAGGAATGTACATTTTTTTCCTACACAGTACATGATATCTACACAAAAGTTCACCATGTAGTAGAATATAAAACCTCACAACCAAAGGTAGAAAATAGTAAGTACATCTTTTTCAGATCATAATGTAATAAAAATGGTATTTATAATGGACAATGGAAAGAGAGATTAAAAATTAATTGGAAATTAAATAATCCAATGCTCAAAAACAAGTGGGTCAAAGAACAAATCATAGAAACAATCAATAATTTCATTAAAGAAGATGGCAACAAAGAGACAACATACCAAAATTTATGGGATGCAGCCAAAACAGTACTTAGGGAAAATTTTATATTACTAATTGCTTATCTCAATAAAATACAGAAAAAGAAGAACAATGAATTGGGTGTATAACTGGAAAAAAAACAACCTAGAAAACAAAAGAAATTTAAAATCCCTGATTAAACACCAGATTGGAAATCCTGAAAATCAAAAGAGAGATTAATAAAATTGAAAGGAAGAAAACCATTGAACTAATAAATAAAACTAGAAGATGGTTTTATAGGATAAAACCCAAACCAATAAATAGATAAACCATTGGTTAATTTGACTAAAAAAAGGAAAGGAGAAAGCCAAATTACTAGTATCAAAAATGAAAGGAGAGAATTCACCACTAATGAAAAGGAAATTAAGATAATTGTTAGGAGCTCTTTTACCCAATTATATGCCAATAAATTTGACAGTCTATAAAATGGAGTAATATGTACAAAAATATAAATTACCCAGATGAACAGAAGAAATAAAATTCTTAAAAAGTCCAAACTTAGAAAAAGAAATTGAACAAGCCACCAGTGAACTTCCTAAGACAAAATCCCTCGGACCAGATGGATTCATAAATGAATTCTACCAAACATTTAAAGAACAATTAATCCCAATACTATATAAACTATTTGGAAAAATAGACAAAGAAGCAGTCCTACCAAATTCCTTTTATGATACAAACATGGTGTTGATACCTAAACCAGCAAGAGCCAAAACAGAGAAAGAAAATTATAGACCAAATCCCATCGACATGTAGGAGTTCAAACTGATGATCTTGCCTTCAGAATCCCTAGTTCAATTTACTTATTAGTGCTAGATTTTATATAAATATAATACTTAATATTAATAATTGCACGAGTTGATCATATCAATAAATTAACAGTACCATTAGCCATAATAGCAGCTGGCATTCATATAACACTTTTAAGTTTGCAAAATGCTTTATAAAGTTGACATGATTTGCTCCTCAGAACATCCTTGGAACGTAGGTGCTAATATTTTCCACATTTTGCAGAAAAAGCTGAGACAGACTGAGAAGTTAAATCATTTACCTGAAGCCACACAGCTAAGTGTCTGAGGCTGGATTTGAACTCAAGCCTCCCCAACTCTAGGCCCAGCATTCTGTCTACTGTGCCACCTAACTACCGTCATTGTGATCATACTTTGAGTATTAATGTATAAGCATACGAGTCCATGGTTTGTTTGGTAGTTGGTGTTGTTGGTTCCTCTTTTTGTGTTTTGTCTCCTGTGACTTTCTGGGTATTTCAACTGCTAGTCTTCCTCCATTGGAGCTTTCTTTGTGGTATCTAGCTTGGGAGTTATACATAGACAATTTTCTCCTCCCTTTTTTTTCAGTTCAAAACCCTTTTAGATTCAACTTGCAAAAAGTACAAGCAAATACATTCTCACCAGTCCTTTTTAGGTGTGCCCTTTATCCCTGGCTGGGAGTCCATAATCCTGTTTAAAGCCATCACACAGAATTCAAAATCCTGCTCTTAGATACGGTCTTTTAAACCAACTCTGTCTGGGGGAAGACTTTCTCAATGATGCCACTTATTAACATTCTTCCAACCTTCTCCACCCCCAGTTGCTCTGTATTTGTTCGATATACATTTTAATGGACTTATCTGTATTCTTGTTGTCTCCCTTTCCCCATAAGAATGTCAGCTCCTTGAGGAAAGAGTATCGATGGATCTCCAATACTGACACAGTGCCTGGTACATGGCGCCCACTGAATAGTGCTTGGTCATTTGACTTGAACTCCTAAATATGCCTTTGATTTTAAAGCCCTGTCTTTTCTATAAACAGTAATGCCCCAAAAGTCTTCAGTTTCTTGCCCAAGACCCTAGTAGCAGCAATATAATTTGTGCCCAAGCGGGTGGTAGTCATCTGGTTCAACAAACTTGGGGAAGTTCTCTGGCATATCTGGCATATCAAGACAGCAGACTTCTAGAGCCTAAGTACTGAGACTGAAAAAGGGTTGATGACTTGCCCAGGGTCACACAGTTATATGTAAGATATATACAGAGTAGGCAGGAGGTAATTTCAAAGATTTAGAGCAGTGCAGTAGAAAGAGTCAGACTAGAAATCATTAAACTCTCCTAGGTTTTTATAATGGTCAGCCATTGACTCAGTCTGGCACTGGCCAAGTTGTTGAACTACCCTGAATCTCATTCTCTTCATCTGCCCAATTTGAATAATATAGCATCAGTCCTAGCTTAGGGCACTTGGAAGGACCCAAAGGAATGATGGAAATCAGAGTGGTGAAAGATTATACAAATATACGTGAACTGATGAGGACAGGCATCGAAATTTTATAGTTGGGATTTTAGAACACAGAATATTCCAGATTGGAGAGTTAGTCCTTAGAACAGAGAATGTCAGAGATAAGAGGATCGTTGGAACAATGACAAGAAGAACAGTAGCTGAAATAATTAAAAATTCACTAGAAAGGACAAAAAAAAAAAACAAGAAAGGAGTCAGTAGTAAAATTTCTAATCTCAAACGTCTAGCATAAATTTATAAGAGATATGAATTGGATGATCATGCACTGAAAAGTAGATTCAGAAGTGGCCTGGATTCAGCAATGTCATTGTAGTGATGGGGTCTCCAGCAGAGTGCCCTAGTGATCTGTGTTTGGTCGCATGCTGTTTAGTATTTTTGTCCATGACTTGGATGATACAAAATTAGGAGGAAATGGAACCAACAGATGCTGGTCACTGTGCAAAAGGACTGTGAGAGTCTAGAACATTGGGATGAACATAATAAGATATAATTCAATAGATGTGAATATAGATTCTCATGCATGAGTACAAAAAGATCCGGTGTATACAAGATGGGGGAGGTATGATTAGACAGCAGTTTTTCTGAAAAAGTTCTGAGTGTTTGAGTGGAGCAGAGGTTCTGTATAGATCGGCAGTATGAGGTGGAAACCCGATCCATTGATTCCACAGGGGGTTTCATGAAGAGGGATAGAGCTTAGAGATAAGGAAGCAAGAGGCTCACTGACCTCTACTCCTATCAGGACTCACTTGGAGCATTGCATTCAGGTCCAAGGGCCACATTCAAGGAAGACATTGAGAAACTGGAGAGTCCCCAGGAGGACGCCCATGGTGATGAAAGATCTTGAGCACCCTTCATTTGAAGGAACTGGGGATCTTTTAAACTGGAGAAGAAAAGACTGAAGGAGGGGAGGGAAACAGAATAGCTTGTCTACAAGTATTTTATAGGATTATAGATGAGACTGTAAGGGACCTTATTTTATAGATGAGGAAACTGAGGATGAGGAGAAGGGAAGTAACTCACTAGTTTGCGCTGATAATAGGGGAAGGAGGCTTTGAACACAGGTCCTCTGACTCAGGAGCCATAGTTCTTTCTACTGTGCCACATGAAAAAGGAATGTCTTGTTCTGTTTGGTCCCAGAGAGCAGAGACAGGTTGAAGGTATGGACGTTTCTGTTGTAACTGTTCAATTGTTTTAGCTGTACCCAACTCTTCTGGGCTTTTCTAGGCAAAGATGCTGGAGTGTTTGTTGTTTCCTTCTCCAACTCATTTTATAGATGAAGCAAAACAAGGTAAAGTGGCTTGCCTAGGATCACATAGCTAGAAAGTGTCTCAGGTCAGATTTAAGCTTAGGTCTTCCCAACTCCAGGTCAGGCCCACTACGTACCATGCCACCTAGCTGTTCCTAGACAGAAATTACAAAGAGAAAAATTTAGGCTTGATATTAGGAAAGTTATTCTAACAATTCTTACAAAAGATGTGGGTTGTTCCTCCTTGGAATAACAAGGGGCAAGATGGGGCTGGACTAAAGGCATCTCTAAAGCCATTGCCAGCTCTGACACCTTTTCCTAAGATCTCTCAGAACTAGAGTTTCAGGGCCTTGTTCCAGCTCTGTCCACCTGCTGGATTTCTTTGGGTTTCATGACCACTAATGTGCCTTCTAACTCTCAGATTTTGTGACTTTAGAGCATATAATGTCAGAGCTGGGAGGGCCCTTAGAACACAGAATGTCAGAGCTGGGAGGGGCCTTAGAACACAGAATGTCAGAGCTGGGAGGGGTCTTAGAACATAGAATGCCAGAACTGGGAGGTGTCTTAGAACACAGAATGTCAGAGCTGGGAGGGGCCTTAGAACACAGAATGTCAGAGCTGGGAGGGATCTTAGAACATAGAATGCCAGAACTGGGAGGTGTCTTAGAACATAGAATGCCAGAACTGGGAGGTGTCTTAGAACACAGAATGTCAGAGCTGGAAGAGGTCTTAGAACACAGAATGTCAGAGCTGGAAGAGGTCTTAGAACACAGAATGTCAGAGCTGGGAGGGGTCTTCAAGACCAAACAGTCCAACCCCTTTATTTTGCAGAAGAGGAAACAGAGTCCCTAGGGTGTAAAAGGACTTACCAAAAGTCATCCAGCAGGTGGACAGAGCTGGAACAAGGCCCTGAAACTCTAGTTCTGAGAGATCTTAGGAAAAGGTGTCGGAGCTGGCAATGGCTTTAGAGATGCCTTCCTGTCACTTCAGTTCACACATTTTCCTCTGTACTATACTGATTTTGACTCAAGACAACTTGGAGAGACTATTTAAAATGAAAAAAATCCTGGGCTGAAGCACTTGGCTTCCTCCCTGCTTGACAGGCTAATGATCTCAGCAGATAGATCCCTCACAAGCTCTATAAACACAGGAGAAGGGTGAGTCACCATGAGAGGCTTGAACAGTGGCATTTTAATCAGTGGTCCCTGGGGTTTGGGGGTGGAATTGAATGGGTTCCAGGTAGATTTAGGGAAGGAATGAATTCTGAGAGATCCTAAAGTTTCAAGAAGAATTTTTGTTCTCAAGCTAGATGTAAAATGTATACATCCAGTTCCCTTCCACTTACGTCTCATCTGTGTGGTGCTGGGGAAATGTTGAATGAATGCACTATTGTCTGGATTATTAGGTTCCCTAACTCATCTTTCTCAATGGATCCTGCATCAGACTCCTAGATGTAGATTTTGGCACCAGAAGGGACTATGGAACATGGAATCATTGACAAACAGAATCTCAGAGGGATGTTAGGGACTATCGAGTTTAGCCCATAAGTAGGAAAAGGTCTCCTCTAAGCCTACCTGGCCAGAAGTTACCCAGCCTTTGCTTGAAGACCTCCAAGGAAACCTATTGTATTTTTGGCCATCTCTGATTCTTGGGTTGCGTTAAGAGAGCTAGTAAGTGTCAGAGGCAATATTGGAACCCAGATCTTTTAAATTCCGAACCCAATGCTGTATCTGCTAGCTTACACTGTCTTTTATGGACAGAAAAAGGATAGACTAGAGATCTGGAGGGAAAACCAGTAAAGGATGCTGTTATAATTATTTGCATGAAAAGAAGGAAGTCCTGAACTCAGGGAGTTGCAGGGGGCTGGAGAGTAGAGGCAAGATCCCAAATCAGGTGGAGGGTAGAAATGAAAATATTGGCAGGTAATTGGATATGCATAATGAAAGAAAGTAAAGAGACAATGGTAACTCCAATTTGATGAGTTTGGGTGACCAGGAGGTATAACATTCCAAAAGCCAATGTAAGAGAGGCCAGAGTCCATGAAAGGGAAATGGGAGACTGATGGTTTCAGACCTCACAGGTCTTAGGTTTGCATTTTCAGGCCAAGCAGAAGATGTATTCTCTCTGCCACATGACAGCCTTTCAAGTTCTTAAAAGCAGTTATTATACCCCCTACCCTGCACCCCGCAAGTCTGGTCTTCTCCAGCTCAGTAACCCCACATCCTTCACCTATGAATTCAAGGTCCTCAATGGTGTTTCATTCTTGGCACCCCATTTTAGGAAGGCCATTGGTAAGCTAAAGGCCAGGGAGGACGATCAGGAGGATGTCATATGAGGAAGTTAAAGGAATTGGGGGTTTTTCTACTGAGAAAGAAGAGGCTTATAGAGTTCTATTGTATGGAAGAAACATTAAACTGCGTGGCTCTGGAGTCATGAGTCATTGATCAATAAGCAGTTTCTATGTGCCAGGCATCGTGCAAAAGAAAAACCAGAACCAAAAACAGTCCTGCCCTCAAAAGCTAACATTCTAACTGGGAGAAAACATGTACGGCAACTAAATACATTCCAAGGTGATGGTAGCCTCAGGAGGAGGCCCTAGCAAATGAGAGGTGGGGAGGGCAAGGACAAGGGTGAGGAAAGGCTTCTGCTAAGAGGCAGTGTGTGAGCCCAGTCTTAAAGGAAGTCAGGGGCTTTAAAAGGCTAAGGTAAGGAAGGAGAACGTTCCAGAGCTGGGCAATGGAGGGCCGAGGTGCGGTTAGATGGTAGAGGGCCTGAAAGAGGATAGAACGTAAGAAGATTGGAAAAGCAGGAAGGGACCAGGTGGCAAAGAGCTTTAGACTGCAAACAAAGACGCCAAAGAGGATCAGCCTCCTGGGAGTGTTTAAGCCAGAAGCTTTGTTGGGACAGTTTGTTCTTTAAAAAATAAACAAAAAACCCAGGACAACAAACAACAAACAATTGTCTTTCTTTTCTGCATCACTTTAGTTGTCCTGCTTTACCCAGTGAGCTAACCCTTAGAAAAAAGATTTAAAAGCAATTCAGCCAGTACATTGAATTATATAAATATAAAAATACACACACATACATAGTGTGTGTGTGTGTGTGAGTGTGTGTAGTTTTCCATACTCAGACTCCCTCACTTCTCATCACTCACAACCATAATCCCCATTGGCTGAAGCCACATAGACCATTAGACCTTACAGGTCACAAAGCTAAAAGTAGCCTTCAATCCCCTCATTTCACAGAGGAAGAAACTGAGGGCCAAAGATGGAGAACACTTTCTGTCTTAATGACTAATCCTGACAATATCTGATGTTTCTGCATCAGCCCTTGAAGGTTTACAACTCTTATGTAATGTGAGTATTCTAATGACCCTGCCAGTTTGGTCTTACTATCCCCATTTTACAGATGAGGAAACTGAGGTTCTCCCATGTGACTCTGAAGTGTTGGGGGTGGGAAGAGAGCCCAGTGGTCTGTGCCAGGCCTCTGGAGTCATGATGACCTCTCCCACCCCCAGGAGGATGTCCAAACAGAGAGAAAATTTTGAAAACGAGAGACATTGAAGTGTGTTCTCTCACAGGGCCATGTCAGGCTGAGGACAACGTGACCCTGGACTTTATTATATACCGTATTCAATTCCATTCCACTCCATTCAACAAACATTGATTAGGGCACACACAAAACCGTAGGTGGTACTGGGGATGAATCAGAGGCCAGGTAAACACAGATTCCATTCAATGTCATACACATCCAGAAACATTTTTTGGGTCTGTGTTTGAAGCCCCAGAGAAAAAAAGTCAAGCTGGATGCATAAAAGGGCACAGGACTTGGAGTCAGGAAGACAAAGGTTGGAACTTACCAATCCCATCCCATAACTGTGGGTAAATGATGTCTCTCTGACCCTCGGTTTTCTCATCTGTAAAATGGGCATAATAATATTTATAATCAGAGATATGTCTGTAAATGTTTAACGACTGACTCTCCAAGGTAGGAAAGAATGCATGCAGACACAATTTGAAGGCTAATTTGCATTATTAATGTTTTCTTCACTTTCCTAAGTCTAGATAATCAGTAAAATTGTAAATCATGTCCTTACTTGTAGCATTTGACAATTTCTGAAATGAAAACACTTGCATTGAAAATTTAACAAATCAGCTCCCTGGAGCAGGTCAGAGCTGACTCCTCATCATACCTATCTCAGACAGATGCTGTGAGAAAAGTGCTTTGTAAACCTTAGGTAGCTATAGAAAGGTGTCCTTTGGGGAGGGGATAGAGATAAGACCTGTGATTTTGCTGGTGGAGGACACTTCTGGTGAGTAATCTCCCTCTAAATAATACAGTCTCAAACACTCTACCCCTTTTAGTCACAGAGAATTGTCTGGGACACCAGAAGGTTAAGTGGTAGGCTCTGGGTCCCCCAGCCAGTATGAGTCAGAGGAAGGATTGGAGCCCAACTGTAAGCTGCTACTCTGAAGTCAACTATGCTCTAAGACAACTCATTATTATGATTGTTAATATGATGATCAATAATTACTGATCACTAAGTATTAAGTAATATATTGTTCAAAGAATATATTTCTTATGTGTCATATTATTGTTACAAATAAATATTTATTTATAATATTGTTATTGATACTATAATACTGCAATATTGGTACTATAATAATGCAAACCTTAAGTGATACATACAGTGCTTTGAACTTCCATGAAGAAATGATTTCATTGATATGGACACACCCTACATTGGTACACCCATCCATGCCTTCTCTCCTCCTCCATACATGTGAGTTAAGGTTATGATCAGCACCCAAGTATGCCATGGGATGAAGGGGAAAGGCTTTGAATCAAATGACCAGGAGGCCCCCAGCAGCTGAAGCAGACTTAAGGCAGGCAGGACAAGTCCCTAGCCTCAGTCCATGAGCCCGACCATCTACAGGTCCATTCTTTCTACCCTAACACATTCAAGTTTCTTTGTGCCCTGAGGGCCTTTCCTCCTGGATGAGTGAAGGAAGGCTTAAAAGGCCTTGCATTACAATAGCTTCCTATTCTAGAAAGACCTGCCAAGGAAGACTGGACCTTGGAAAATTACTCCAGGACCGCGAATAAATAGTTTGCTATTTCCTTCTCTATCTCATTTTACAGATGAGGAAACTGAGACAAATGGGGTTAAGTGACTTGGCCAGCATCACACAGTGTCTGAGGCTAGATCTGAACCCAGGCCTTCCCAACCCAGGTCTAGTGCCCTATTTATTGTACCACCTAGTTGCCCCAACATAGAGGCCTAGAGTAGGTATTTCTTCAGCTCTACCTTCCCTTTATGCCTTTGAAAGGCTCTTCTCTCAAAAGAGTCAGAAATTCCTTACTGGCCTGAGCTAAAAAGTCCCATATATGGAGAACCCTGCCTGGTTCCTCATTCAGAAAAGGTCAATCCCCTTTAGGGGTGTCACCAGCTACAGATAAAGTAGGTGATGGTCTTATAAATATAGTTTTGGGGACTTTGAGAAGAAACTCCTTGTTCCCTCCCTCAAACACCTCCATCTGCTCACAGATGCAAGAAATTCCATTAATAGAAATTTATTCCTTTGACTTCAGAATTTGACTCCTTATTAAAATATGTTGTTGTTTAGTCATTTTTCAGTCAGGTCCAACTCTTTATGACCCCGTCTAGGGTTTTCTTGGCAAAGATACTGGAATCAGTTTACAATTTCCTTCTCCAGCTCATTTTACAGGTGTGGAAACTGAGGCAAACGGGGTCAAGTGACTTGCCCAGGGTCACACAGTTAGTAAGTGTCTGAGGCCAGATTTGAACTCAGGTTTCCCTGACTCCAGATCCAGCTCTCTATCCACTGTGCCACCTAGCTGCCCAGATTAAAATGTAGACTTGGGTATTAGCTATTTATAACTCAGTGTAAACATTGCTATAGACTTTGTCCTGAGCCTGTAAGAGTGAATAAAAAGAAATATAGGATTTTCATAGGAACACAGATTTAGAACTGGAAGCGACCTTGGGTGTCCTCTAGGCCAGTGCTTCTTAAACTGTGGGATGTATAAAATTTGGCAACAGTAAAAGGTTTCTGAATGGGCAATGACCAAAAATTAATTAAAAACCCAATTCGTATGTAATGTATCCAAAGTGTTTCTGTCAGTGCTTGCCCGTGTTGTATCTCACAATTTCACTGCAACCTTGGTTCTGAGCACAAAGCACACGAACTTTGCACTGTGCATGTTGTCATGCCCAGGAATTGCCTATGGACGCTGCCAAAACACGAAAAAGAATCACGAGTGGAAAAAGTTTAAGAAGCCCTACTGTAGACCGTATCTGTCCTCATATAGTTTATGATGTAGGTAGGAGATGACTAAGGCTGACTCTCCCTTGGCACTTAGCACGGTGTCTTGCTCTGAATACATGTTGGTTGAATGAATGCTCTAGGTTTCAGTGGTAAGACTGGGTGCCTTGGGGTGGGCAGCTAATGGGGTGGTGGTGGTAACATGGAGATATCCTCCTTTGTTGCTGTAGCTCTGCCCTCTTCTCCACTACACCCCAGCAAAGTCTGTGCCAAGGGGACATGTTGCTGGGTCCTTTTCTCCCACATGTTCTTGCTTGACAGGAGGAGAGTCAGACTGAAGTGAGAACATCACAGAGTCAGAGCTTCCATCTGGCGAGGTCTACAGTCACCCAGGCATCGTCCTGCTGTGACCAACCTAGGAATTCTTAGCAGGGAGGTCACTCCAGCCCCATCTTGACTTTCTCAAAGGAGTCACAGGGAGATGGAGAATAGGCCACGTTGCAATTCTCAACCCAAAGGCAGTATCCCAGGGACAATGGCATGTGACTTGCTGCATAGCATTCCTTTTTCAAAGGTGAGACAGGACCCCAGTATTCTCCCGGGATTATGTGTTTAACAGAATTAATCAGAGTTAGGAAAGACCCTGGAGATCATCTAGACCAACATGCTCATTTTTAAAGAGGAGGAGACCCAGAAGAAAATAAGAGATTGACCCAATGTTACACCCGGAACAGAACCAGGACTTGGGTACTGATTTTTTGACCCTGGATCTAATGGTCTTTCCATTGTACCACATTACTTCTTAATTGTGTAGACTACATGGTATAGTAGCAAACACCATGTTTGGAGCACAGGACTTGGGTGTAAATCCAAGTTCTATGTCTCAACCCCTGTGTGCCTATGAGCAAGGACTTTCTCTGAGTCTTGGTATCTTCCATCTGTAAAATGTGGGGGGCAGGATGTTTTCTAGACAGAGGGCACCACTCATACAAATGAGTGGGGGTGGGAAATGGAATGCTGGGTTTGAGGAAGAACTAGTGATCCAATTTGGCTGGAGCCCAGAGGGCTCAATAAGACTTGAAAGCCAGGATGTAGAGGACTTTAAGTACCTGGCCAAAGAATTTGTGTTTTATCCTCAAGCTGGAGTTCTTAACTTTGTGTGTGTCATGGTTCTCTTGGGCAGTCTGATGAAACCTATGCATCCTTTCTCAGAATTGGATTTTTAAATGCATAAAACAAAATGCTTAGAATTACAAAGGAAACCAATTCTATTGTAATACAATTATCAAGTCCATAGACCTCAAGCTAAGAACCCCTTTAGAGGAAATAAGAAGGAAGAAACAAGCCAGGGAATGGTGAGGTGCCCCATTCAAAGTCATGTAGCAAGTGGATGGTAGAGGTGGGATGGGACCCAGGGGTCTCTTTTCACAATAATAATAAGAATTACTTGAGTAACATGATCATTCAAATCAACTAGGAAGGACTTAGGGAGGAAAATACTATTTACCTTCAGAGAAAGAACTGATATATAGAAGTATGGACTATAAGGTTACATACATATACGTGTACATATATGTATACATATACATATAAATACAAGCAAAATTAATGTATGTATATGTGTATATATACACATGTATAAGTATGTACACATATATTTTAGGTTAGGGGGGAGAGAGACAACTTAGAACTCAAAATATAACAAATAATGATTAGTAGTAATAATAACCTGTATTATCTAGCCCCTTAAGATTTTCAGAGGGTTATACAGATTGTCTTGTTTGATTTTCCCAATTGCCCTGGGACGTAGCTGCTATTATTATCTCCATTTTAAAGATAGGAAAATTGAGGTAGCCATAGGTTAAGGGACTTGCCCACAGTCACCCATGGAGTAAATATTTGGAGTGTGATTTGAACTCAGGTTTTCCTGGCTCCAAATGCATTGCTCTGAATCCATGTAACTATAAACTCTCCCTGGAAGCTGGAGAGACTGAATGAGGCATGGGGAGAGAGAAGCAGCTAAATGATTTGCACTGAATTCTAAGAGTTGCTATCAGTATACTGGAGTGCCTACTATCTAGGGAGAACTAAGTTTAAGAAAGCCTGGTTCTAGGGAACAGGCAAGAGATTGTAAGCAGGATAATTTGTCACTTGGCAGGAACTGAGGGGACACCCCTGAAGAAGCAGCCAGGTAAACCAGGTTTGCTTTCCCTAAGGATCACAAGTCTGGGAATGAAACTAATGAAAAACCCTTGCACAGGAGCTAAAGCCTCTCCCTCTCCTTTCTGGGCCTTATTTTTTTTTTATCTATAAAGTGAGGAGATTAAAACAGATGGTTCTTCTGAGGTCACAGGCAGCTAACAGCCTGTGACTCATGAGGGAGGCCTTGACGGTGCCCCAGGTGTTTCTGGCAGAAAGGGAAAGGACAGATAGGCAGAGATCTGGAGGAGGATGTCAAACTTTCTCCAAGGTCTTGATTCCTCGTGGTTCTTCACCTTTCTACCCTCTTTTCCCTATCCCTCTCTTCCTACTACTCTCAAAATTCCCTTCCCTGTTTTGACAATCCAGAAACCCATGCTTAGCCCTTGTTTGAGATAACCATAGTGATGGAATTATTCATAAGAACAAGGTTCCTCTTATCTATAGACAATGTGGGTAACTGTCCATCTATCATGATTTCAGGGTATATTAGGAAGGCTGCCTTTTCCCTAAAAATGTTTTCTCTATGAACTGACCCCTACCTAAAATTCCTTCACTTATTTCTTTAGCTTTAAGTCTTAACTCCCTGGGAGATTATATTACATTTCTAATACTTAACACAATGCCTTGTATACAGTAAGCATCTAATACATACTTATTGATTGATTTGGCAGTTATAATGCAAATGAGCTAATTAAGTCCTTTCCTGAAAGCTAGAAAAGGAAAAGAAAAAGGCTTTATCCAATCACTTAGCCAACATTTATTGAGTGCCTACTAAGGCAAGGCCCTTGTTAGGTTAGGAAGATTCTGGGAGTCTGGTAGAGTAGGGTGAGAAAGGAGATACCAGTGAATGGGGAGAATAAACAGAAAGAGGACGTTCAGTTATACAAAACTCATCCAGCCTCACAACTTTGTCTCCATGGGCTATCCCTGTAGACGGAGCTAACTATTAAAGAAGCCATTTAACCTTGTGTGTGTCTACCACACACAAGTAGTGGGCAGTCTGGTGAAAACTATGCATCCTTTCTCAGAATCAGATTTTTAAATGCATAGAACAAAATGCCCAGAATTACAAAGGAAACCAATTCTATTGCAAAACAGTTCTCAAGCTCCCAGACCCCAAGTTAGCAACCCTTTTAGAGGCAATAAGAAGAAAGAAACAAGCCAGGGAGTGGTGAGGTGCCCCATTCAAAGTCATGGGATTTATCTGTCCATCCATTTATTTGTTGATTAATTAATTCATAGGATCTTAAGCTGGAAGAGGCTTTCAAGGCCATCTAGTCTAAGCCCCTCCCTTTACAAAGAAGAAATTGATGCCCAGAGAGGCCTACCAGTCAGTCCCAGGATTTCAAGGAGCAGATGTACATCCACATTCCCATTAAACAAGCAACAGAGTTTATTAATAGTATTTTTTTTATTACTCACTAGGGAATGCTCACTCATGAAAAAGACCCAAGATGTGAGTATAGCATATTGATACCCTTGTGTTCCACCCTGTCTAGCTCTGGGAAATGAGGTTGGCCATTGCAACTCTTACCCATCATGTCTATCCAGATTCGTTCTCAAGGGCCCACAAGAGTTAGGGGCTGTGCAGTTTTAAGCTAAGAAGCAGGAGACTTTTGCAAACACACTTGTAAGTAAACTGTAGGTTCTTTTTATTGGTCTGATTAGCCACTAGCATAGATACACTATAACTTGACTTTACCATAGTGATGCTATTATGATCTTCTTTGAAAATGAAGGACAACAACCAAGAACAACAGAGAAAAACCAACACAAAGATTGGTAGAATTTTTGTGCAGTTTTGGGTTTCTCTGATGGGCCTGTTGATCAATTTGGCTGTTTCTATCTATCTCTTTCTGGAGGAAGGGTCTTGATCTAACTCATGTATAATCACTGAGGTCACAAGGCTAAGACTTGAATCTCTGTCCTTTGACTCTAATTATAGTGTCTTTGCATTTAGCACAACTCTAGTTTCATTCTTCAAACATTTATTAAGCACCTACTATATGCTGTCCACCTTTCCAGTCTCCATGCATCTAATGTTTTCATTTGGGGTGTGTGTCTAATTTCACAAATTTAGTGTTGATTCCTGATAACAGGATTCTTACTGGATGTGCAAACCATTTTCTGTAATTAAAAAAAACCAAAACATTTATTTTCTCTCTTTCACTCCCAACCCCCCAAAACTGAACAATTGAAATAAATTTTTTAAAAAAGCTTCGAATGAATATGTAGAGTCAAACAAAACAAATCTCCACATTGGTCTTGCCTGACACCACTTCAGTATCTTTATTTTGAGGGTGGTGAGAAGTGTGGAAAGGGCGGGGGAACACTGTGTGTATACTTACTAAGTCCGGAGTTGGAAACACATTATTTTTCAGATACTAGAATCTGTTTCCTTACCTTGGCCTAGATGTTTTACTTGGCCAAGACTACTTAGCTACAAATCCCTAAATAATCCAAGGCCCAAGCTTTATCTTCGTTCTACCTAAATTACTGCTATAACTGAGAGAAAGTTAAAGTGATGAGTTGGTGGCATGCTTCAGAAGCCCTGGATAGGTGCCTATTTTCCATTTCCCTTGGGGCTTATGTTTACATTTTCTTCCTTAGATTTCCCTAAATAGAAGATACAATATGATTTTACTTCAAGAGTAGATGAAATAGGTGGTCACCTACAGGAAATGATGTGAGTAGCCCAGAAAGCCTTGACCTTTCATCCCAAGTATTTCCGTTATAAATTTTACCATCCCAGCTTATGTTAAGCATCAACTGGTATTTTCTTAGTCCATAGCATCATGACTAGTTATAACCCATAGCCTCTAGTTATTCACATGGGGAATGAGGCCATGTAGGAAATAAAACCACATCTGTTCTGGGCTAAGTAAATAAACAAAAAACCCCGGGGTCATTTGATAAGAGCTAGCTGCCCTGGTTTTAGAAGCATCTCACTGGGCTCTTTATAGGACTGATTAAATATTAGACAGAATGAGATGAATCTTCTGATCTGTCAAGGGTCTTTTCATTAGCTCTTTATAATGTTGGATTTGAATGGGTTTTCCTTCAAGGCTCGTGACAAGATATTGAATGTCTACCATATTTCCCTAGGAAAATACCAAATACCCTTGGTAGAGACAACACTTTAAGTCACTATCACTTGTTATTAGGATTGCTAGATTTGGAGACAGGAAGATGTGAGTTGGAATGCTACTTTAGATATTTGGTAGTCATGTGACCCCAGGCAAATCTTTTATCCTCCCTTAGCCTTGATTTCCTCATCTGTGAAATGGGGAATAATAATAATAATAACACCCACTTCCCAGTCTTATAAGAATCAAATAAGATATCATGTGCACCTTGCTTTGCAAAACTTAAAGACTGTATGTGTCAATTATTAATTACTTGATGACTAGGAGAGTAAGAGAATGGGATGTGGAAGGGGAAAAGAGAGGAGGGGAACATGGATAGCAGGATGGGGAGAGGAGAATCGAAGAGAGATGAAGAAAGGAAGCCAAGACAATCTCCAGACTCATCAATGTTGATGAGGGTTGACCCTTCAGCTAAGGTTCCCTCTAGAATGCATGCAACTTCTTGCCATGGGGTATTTCAATTACTGGCCAAAAAGTTGTTGTATATATTAATGTAGATGTTAAAGGCTTGGATTGTACCATGTTATAGGAGGTGACAGGAACAGGAGAGCAGTGAAGGATGGGACAGCATGGGGAGACTTCATGGAGGAGGTGAGCCTTGGGCTGACTTCATGGAAGAGGTGAGCCTTGAAGGAAGACTGGGACCAATACAGACAGGGAAGAATGGAAGTGGGGGGAACAGAGAAAGCATATTCTGGGCAAGTGGAATCATGTGAGCAAGTCCAAAAGAAAAGGTGGTATATGCATTGTGAGTAATGAGATAGCCTTGTTTGCCTGGAGTCAAGGGGCCTTGCAGGAGAGTAGGATCACAGAATCATGCATAAGGCAATCTAGGCCAACCCCTTCATTTTGCACATGAGGAAATGGAGGCCCAAGAAGTTAAAGATAAGATCACCTAAGTGTTTAATGTCAGAGGCAGGATTTGGACCCTGGTTATCTAGTATTAGAGCCCAGGACCCAGGTATCACAGATAAGACTGGAGAGGAACATAGGGGCGCCAGGCCAAGGACTTTTGAGTTTTCTTCCATAGGTAATAGGGAGCTATTGCAGGTCTTTGAGCTGTAGAATGAGGTTGTATACAAAGCAGTGTTTTCAGATGATTGCCGTGGCAATATTGGCAAGATGGTTTGATTGCAGGGGGCTGGCAGGTCACAGGGTGGGGAGGAAAGTAATATTAGAAGATGATTACAACAGTCCAAGCACAGACCAGGGCACCAGGGCCTGGGCTAGGGCTGTGGTTAGCAAACCTCCAAAGAAGGAGCAAGTAACAGACAAAGTAGAAGGATTCAGGGGAAGAGAGAAGGAGTGGGAGGGAGGAATCCCCACACAGAGCACTCCAGAGTTTCAAGCCTCCAAGGCTGATCCTATCAATGACAGAAACAGGGAGATCTGTGTGGGGCTTAGGGCTGGAGGGAAGTTGATGCTGAATGCAGAGTGATGTCCGGAAATCCAGGTAGAGATGTCTGCTAGATCATAATCAGGAGCAATTGGCAGCTGAAGAGTAAACTGCGTGCCAGGAATAGTGCTGAGAACTTTACAAATCTCATCTCATCTGCCCTGGGAGGCAGAGGCTGTTATTATCCCCACTGTGCAGATGGAGAAACTGAGGCAGAGGGTTTTTTTTTTTTAGTGACAACCCTGATCACATGGCTAGTAAGTTTCTGAAGCTGGACTTGAACTCAGGTCTTCCTGACTCTAGGCTCAGAGCTCTATGCACTTTGACATCTGGCTGCCTTAGAGAAAAGGAAGACAATATCAGATTGCATGTCATCCTGGGGAGAAAGGAGAGCCGGGGTGGGGGTGGGGAGGATTTAGAACTCAACATCTTATAAAAATGAATATTGACAACTTAATATAAATAAATATAAAAGAAAAAAGGAGGAGGCAGCAAGGGAGGGTAGAAGGCTCAGACTCTGGAGTCAGAACATTCCCTGAGTGCCTACTCTGGGCAGCCCAAGTGAGGCTTGGGCTGGAAGCTATTGTTGGCCAGCCAATGAGATCTCACGGATCCAGATTTAAAGAGGTGGAACTTTTCCTATGGAACCTTGAACAAGTCACTCCCCAGGCCTCAGTTTCCCCAGTCCCTTCCAACTCTAAATCTATGATTCTGTGAAGCAGGATGGGGAAGGGCTTCCCACATTTCCTCTTACCATTCAGACCCCCTAGAGTATAGTAAGTATTTAATCAGTACTTGATTGATTGGCCACCATGAGACCTGCCAGAAATTGTCCAGCCATAAGCACTTGGGATTCCATCTAACTCAGCAGAACACCAACAGGTTCAACAGGGGATGGGTCTGCACCCTCCCCTGCTCTTGAAGAAGACTGAAGAAAGTTAGCTCAATTCCTCAGACAAGCCTGACTTCCTTCAGGCCTGCCCACCTATTCCAGTTCAGAGGGAGGATAGAAGTGAAGGATGAATTAGACTGGTGGATCTCAGACTCAGCATATCTACAACCAGTCTGAGCCAGCTGGACCCTGTGGAAAAAGCCTGTGTCTATAAGCATATCATTTGCCTAGGAGGAGGAGAAAGACAGGAGTAGCAGGCTATGTTCACTGTGAAGGCATATTTGACTTACCAAGTCTTTTAACCCATGCCAAGGGGAAGTCAGACATGAATTTCACGGTGGCCCCACCCAAATCCAAAACACAGGGCCATGACTCTCCATTTGTTTTCCCTTGGCCCCAGGATTGTTGAGGACAAGAAACCAGTTCTGTTTCTCTTTCAGTCCATTCAATTCAATTTGGCTGATTTGATATGATTCTATATGATTCAATTCAACCTTCCCTGAGTGCCTACTCTGTGCAGACTAAGTGAGGCTTGTCTGGGACCTATTGCTGATCAATCAATGAGAGCCAGAGTGATTTGGGTTTAAGCATGGTCCTTAAGAAAAAAATCTAACCCATAACTCCAAGATATCTCAATAAGTTTCAGGAATCAAATCTATATTCTTTTAGCAATTGTTTCTGTTTTAGCCAGAAACCCTGAGGATCTTCACCTCCCAGATTGATTTAAAAAAAGTTTACTAGGTAAAAGAAGTCATTTTTTGCCTCATTTCTTAACTAGCCTTAATCAATGAATGGGATTGCCTCAGTCAAACTCAGACCTGGGAAAGATCTTAACTTAAAAAGGCCAAAGTTTTCCACTGCTGAGTCATCTCCAGTTGTCCTGGTCTATATCTTGCCACTGGATCCAGATGGCTCTGGAGGAGAGAGTGAAGCTGGTGCCTTTGCACAGTCCTGCCTCACTTAAATCCAATTCATTTGAAAGTCATGACATCTCCTTCCTGATGCCAACGTCCTCTTTGAGAACCAAGGACAAACAACAACAACCATCTGTGCAGAAAGGTGAGGTAAGATCCGCTCACTGCCCTGATGGTACACAGCATTAAAGACTGCTACGATGAGAGAAGACATGGCTTTGAGTCAGGGGTCCTAGGCTCAGGCTATTTAGTCCATCTTAGGTAAAGAGTTCCCCTAGGTTACCATTACCACCACTTCTGTACAATGAGTGGGTTGGACTAGGTGACTTCTAACATCTTCTTAAGCACTAATTCTATGATTCTTCTGAAAGTTTAAACATGACATAGTCCTGCCTTCATGAAACAACCCTGAATGAATGAATCTTTGGCAGATTACTTGACTATTGGGTCTGACCTCCTGATCCTGAGATAGATGGATGGATGAGGAGACAAATCAGATAGTATGGCTTCCCAAACCCAGCCTGGATTTCTTGTCTCCCCATCTTTGCTCACTCTGTTGCAGCTACGTAGAATGCTCTTCCCACCATGTCTGATTGTTGGAATCATAGGACTAAAGACCTGGACCCAGCAGGGATCTCAGTGGTCATCTAGTCCTCTCTTTCTCCAGTTTTACAAATGGGGAAACTGAGACCAAGGAAGTCAAGTGACTCAGTGTCACAGAAATAGGAAAGATCAAAGGCATGATTTGAACCTGGGTCCTCTGATGTTAGAGTTAGTATTCTATTTATCTCCTCTTCCTTTTTTGCTTCTTCATTTTCTTCTTCTGTCTCTTCTGCCTCCTCCCTTCAAGACCCAGATCTAATCTGTCCAGGAAGCCTCTGAGGGAGCAGTAAGAGATAAAAATTGGATAGATAAGATAAGGCTATTTTAAATGGAATGTATCTTTCTATCTCTTGCTGCTGGGTTTTGTTGATAGTATATAGAAATACAGACGATTTATGTGACTATTGAAGTTGTTAATTGTTTTAACTAGTTTTTTTTTAGTTGATTCTCTAGGGTTTTCTAAGTATAACATCACATCATCTGCAAAAAGTGATCATTTTGTTTCTTCATTGCCCATTTCAATTCCTCCAATTTATCTTTCTTGTTTTTTTGCTATAGCTAACATCTCTGGTACAATATTGCACAATAGTGGCAATAATGGACATCCTCATTTCACTCCTGATCTTATTGGGAAGGCTTCACATTTATCTCTATTACAAACAATCCTTGCTCTTGGTTTTAGATAGTACTACTTATCATTTTAAGAATGGCTCCATTAATTCATGTATTTTTTAGTATTGTTAATAGGAATGGGTGTTGTATTTCATCAAAGCCTTTTTCTGAATCTATTGATATAATCATATGATTTTTGTTGTTATTGTTATTAATATGGTCATTTATGCTGATAATTTCCCCAATATTGAACCAGCCCTGTATTCCTGGTATAAATCCCACCTGGTCATAGTGTATGATCTCTGTGATATATTGCTGTAAACTCTTTGCTAGTATTTTATTTAAAATTTTTTGCATCAATATTCATTTAGGAAATTGGTAAAAAATTTTCTTTTTTTGTTTTTGCTCTCCCTGGTTTAGGTATCAAAAACATATTTGCATCATAAAAGGAATTTGGTAGAACTCCTTCATTACTTATTTTTTCCAAATAGTTTATATAGTCTTAGGATTAATGGTTCCTTAAACGTTTGATAGAATTCACTTGTAAATCCATTTGGTCCTGGGGATTTTTTTCTTAGGGAGCTCACTGATAGATTTTTCTATTTATTTTTTCTAAAATAGGGTTGTCTTCTTTTTAAAAAAAATTGAGTTTATTTTTAGTTTATAACATTCATTTCCACAAGATTTTGAGTTATAAATTTTCTCATCTTTCCTCTACCCACCACCCCAAAACAGTGATCCCACTGTATACCCCCTCCCCCAATCTGCTCTCTCCTTTATCTTCCCCCATCTCCCCTCTGACTTTTTGGTAGGGCAAGATGGATCTCCATACCCCAGACCCTGTATATCTTATTTCCCAGTTGCATGTAAAATAAAATAAATTTTTTAAACATTTGATTTTAAAACTTTGAATTCCAGATTCTTTCCCTTCTTCCTTTGTCATCCACCATTACAGTAAAGATAAGCAATTCAATGTAGATTGTACATGTGTAGTTACGCAAAACATTTCCATAGTGGATATATTGTGAACAACTGACTATATTTCCCTCCATTCTATCCCGCTCCCCTCCCCCACTTGTTCTATTCTCTACTTTGATCCTGTTCCTTTTCAAAAGTGGGTGCTTCCAACTTTCCTTCCCCCCAGCCTGCCCTCCCTTCCATCATCCCCCTCTCATCCCCTTTCCCCCTACTTTCCTGTAGAGTAAGATACCCAATTTAGTGTGTATGTTATTCCCTCCTTAAGCCAAATTCAAGCCCATTCTCTTTTACCTTCCTGTTCTTTCCCTCCACTGTAACAGTTTTCCCTTGCCTCTATTATATGAGATAATTTACCCTATTCTGTCTCTCCCTATCTCCTCTCATTATATTCCTCTCTCACCTCTTAATTTTATTTTTTAAATATTATCCCTTCCTATTCAACAGATCCTGTGCCCTCTATGTATGCCTGTACACATATATACACACACTCACATATGTATTTATATACACATATACCCTCCTATGTAGACACACACACACACACACACACACACACACACACACACACACACACATATATATATATATATATATATAAATGTATATACATTTATATTCCCTTCAACTATCCTTATATTGAGAAAAGTTTCATAGGTTACAATGATCATTTTTCCATGTAGGAATATAAATAGTTCAACTTTGATAAATTCCTTATGATTTCTTTTCCCTGTTTACCCTCTTGTGCTTCTCTTGCTTCTTGTATTTGAAAGTCAAATTTTCTATTCAACTCTGGTTTTTTCATCAAGAATGCTTGGAAGTCCTCTATTTCATTGAATGACCATATTTTCCCCTGAAACATTTTACTCAGTTTTGCTGGGTAGGTGATTCTTGGTTTTAATCCCAGCTCCTTTGACCTCTGGAATATCATATTCCAAGCCCTCCAATCCCTTAACGTAGAAGCTGCTAGATACTGTGTTATCCTGATTGTGTATTGTGTTTCCACAATATTCAAATTGTTTCTTCCTGGCTACTTGTAATATTTTCTCCTTGATCAGGGAACTCTGGAACCTGGCTATAATATTCCTAGGAGTTTTCTTTTTGGGATCTTTTTCAAGAGGTGATTGGTGAATTCTTTCAATTTCTATTTTGCCCTCTGGTTCTAAAATATCAGAACAATTTTCCTTGAGAATGTCATGAAGGATGATTTCTAGGTTCTTTTTTTGATCATGGCTTTCAGGTAGTCCAATAATTTTTAGATTATCTCTCATGGATCTATTTTTAGTGGTTTTTTTCAGTGAGATATTTCACATTGCCTTTTATTTTTTTCATTTGTTTGGATCTGTTTAATAGTATCTTGATTTCTCATGAAGTCACTAGCTTCCATTTGCTCCAATCTAATTCTGAAGGAATCATTCTGTTCAGTGAGCTTTTGAAATTCTTTTTCCATCTGGCAAATTCAGCTTTTTAAGGCATTCTTCTCCTCATTGGCTTTTTGGGCCTCTTTTGCCATTTGAGTTAGTCTTTTTTTAAGGTGTTATTTTATTCAGTCAGGTTGTTGACTCTTTTTTCACGATTTTCTTGCATCATTCTCATTTCTCTTCCCAATTTTTCCTTCACTTCTCTTACTTGATTTCCAAATACTTCTTGAGCTCTTCCATGGCCTGTAACCAATGCATATTTTTCTTGGAAGCTTTTGGTGCAGGAGTTCTGACTTTGTTGTCTTCTTCCTGTTCCATGCTTTGATCCTTTTTGTCCCCCTAAAAAGAAATCTAAGGTTTGATTGCTGTGCTTGCTTTGCTTCCTTTGCTTGCTCGTGTTGCCACTCAAATACTTGACTTTTGAGCTTTTTGCCACAGTAGAGAGCTTTGTCCCAAATCACTGGGGTTTTCACAGCTGCTGGAGCTATTAGTTGGGTGCCCTCTCTGCAGTCCCCACAAGGTCTGGCACTTGGTCACACACCCCAGGACTTCCACCTAAGTCAGCAATCCAGATCCAAGCAGGTTAAAAGCAAGTTCCCCTAAGATCTGCAGCCCAGGAGCTCTGAAGCAGCCACATGGAGGCAGCTGCACAACTGCTGTACTTCCACTGCTTCTCACCCCAGGGGGCAGGGGCTGGACCTGCTCCTTCATCCCACCCAGTTCCAATAGAGTTCCACACTGACCTTTTACTTTGTCTTTGGCATTTATGGTTTGATAATTCTGGAAACCACTACAGCTGCTGGTGATCCACTCTCCCAAAGTCTGCTTCACTCCTGCTGGTCAGGGCCACCCTTGGCCTAAAGCTTCGGGCTCACATGGGGCTGGGCTCAGCTCCCAGCATGCTGTAATGGACCCTTCCTGTAGGCCTGCTGGGCTGCCTTCAGCAGGAGATTTGTTTCTCTCTGGCACTTTGGGGGGTTCTGTAGCTCTAAAATTTGTTTAGAGTCATATTTAATAGGTATTTTAAGTGGTTATGGGGGAGTTAATGGAATTTTCCTGCTTCTATGCCACCATCTTGGCTCCACCCCCCCCTTCCACTCCCCCATAGGGTTAAGTATTCTAAATCCTCTTCTGTTACACTGGGCAGTTTATTTTTTTTTTTTAATATTCATCCATTTCACTTAGATTGCCAGTTTTGCTGTCATATAATTGCCAAAATAATGCCTCATAATTGCTTTAATTTACTATTCATTGGTGGTATATTCATTCTTTTCATTTTTGATATTAGTAAAATCAAATTAGCCAGTTGTTTATTTTATTATTTTTTTCTCCATAAAACCAGATCATAGTTTTGTTTATTAGTTCAATTTTTTTACTTTAAATTTTATTAATCTCTTCTTTGATTTTCATTATTTCCATTTTGGTGTTTAATTGGGAATTTAAAATTTGTTCTTTTTCTGGTTTTTTTAGTTGTATTCTCAATTCATTGATCAGTTCTTTCTCTCTTTTATTGACATGTCCATTTAGAGATATAAGATTTTCCCCTAAGAACTGCTTTGGTGGCATTCCACAAATTTTTGACTTTTGTCTCATTGTTGTTATTTTCTTTTTTTTTCCCTCAAAGCCACTCTGAATATTTATTCTTTAGAAATTCACAATATTGTCATAATGGATTGTGTCCCAATGGATAAACCGATACGCTGAGTTTATGCAGTAGGCTTCTTTTCAGGGGCAGGCTTCTTTTGTGCAGCAGGTTTCTTCTCAGCTGCAGGCTTCTTTGCTGCTGGAGCCTTCTTTTCTGCTGGTTTCTTTTGCCCTGGAACCTTCTTTGCTCCTGCAACCTTCTTATTACCTACAAGCTTTTTCTTCTCAGCTGCTTTCTTTGCCTCCATAATCTTCTTTAGTGCAGCAGCTCTTTTATTTTCTCTGATTCTCCAATTCTTAGCCTGTCGCAGAATTGTATTCCAGCGCATTGTCTTGGCATATGGGTTCAGTTTCACCATGATTCTCAGGTTCTTCAGTGGGTTCTTCTTGAGTACTCGTCTATGAATCTTTTTGCGTGGTGCACGGAGAGCCCTCTGGATCTCTGGGCTTTTCAAAATCCTGGTAAGGTCTGTGTTGGTCATCTTGTGCATGGGAAGATTGTAGTGACTCTTCAGGGTGGCAGGCCTGCGCCATGTACCATACAGGTCATCCAACGTGCAGAAAGCACTTTCAGTCCAAATACAGAAATGCCCCACATGCCCACCAGGAGCAAGTCTCAAAAGGATCAATTTACTCACATTAAGTAGAGTGATACCAGGAATGTTTCTGAAGGCCCTGATAATGCCATTGTTTTCATTATAGATGATACAAGGTCCCCGATGCTGGATACGATGACGGTTTCTCATTTTACCCTTACCAGCTCTCATTTGCTGAGAAGCATAGACCTTTTTGATGTCATTCCATGCCTTCAGTTTCTTAAGCAGCAAAACTGCTTCCTTGGTCTTCTTATACCCCTCAACTTTATCTTCAACCACTAGAGGAAGTTCTGGGACTTCTTCAGTTCGATGACCTTTTGACATGACCAGTGCAGGCAAGGCAGAGGCTGCCAATGCAGAGCAGATGGCATAACGTTTTTGTGTTGTATTTACTCTGCGATGCCAATGGCGCCAAGTCTTGGTAGGAGCAAACATGCGGCCTCCTCGGCACATATTTCCAAAAGCACCCTGGCCAGAGCAGTGAGTCCCTCCACCCCGAACACGAGGAATTTGAGCAACAGCTCTGCCAGTGCCCCAAGACTCAGCACTGGTTTGATGACCTGCTAATTCACTGACAGCATAAGGTTGGCAGTTGTTTTTTCTCAAGTTGGTATGAACAAAATTCACACTATCTGGATGAATAGGAGCCTTAAAGACAGCAGGCAAGGTAACATTTTTGCCAGATACTTCCCCCTTTTCAGAGTACACAGATATCAAGGGGCATACACAAGCCATGGTGGGTACCGGAGAGTAAGAGCCACACTCCTCTCCGCCCGATGGCTCCCAGAGGAAAAGGAAATGCCTGTTTTTATTTTCTTTAATGAAATTATTTATTGTTTTTATGATTCATTAGGACCAGATTATTTACTTTCTAATTAATTTTTACTCAATACTATATGGCCCTTTATTAAATGTAATTTTTATTGCATTATGGCATTAAAAGGGTGCATTTAATATCTCAGCTTTTCTGCACTTGGCTGTGAGGTTTTTATGCCCTAAAACATGGTTAACTTTTGTGATGGTGCCATTTACTACTGAGAAAAGGTGTACTCCTTTCTATTCCCATTCAGTTTTCTTCAGAAGTCTATTATACATTACTTTTCTAAGATTCTATTAATCTTTTTGACTTCTTTCTTAGTTATTTTATAGCTAGATTTTATCTAGTTCTGAGAAGGTACAGTTGAATTCCTCCACTAGTGTAGTTTTAATATTTCCTCCTATAATTTGTTTAACTTTTCCTTTAAGAATTTGGATGCTATGACATTTGGTGCATATATGTTTAGTATTCATATTATTTCATTGTCTATTGTGCCTTCTAGTAAGATTTGGTTTCCCTTTTTATTCCTTTTAAATAGGTCTAATTTTGCTTTTTCTTTGTCTGAGATTGTGATTGTTACCCTTGCCTTTTTTTTTATACTTCAGTTGAAGCATAACAGATTCTGCTGCAGGCATTTATTTCAACTCTGTAAATGTCTCTCTGCTTTAAGTGTTTTTCTTGTAAACAACATTATTATTGAATTCTGGTTTCTAATGCATTCTGCTATTCACCTCCATTTTATGGGTGAGTTCATCCCATTCACATTCAGATTTATGATTTCTAACTGTATATTTCCCTCCATCCTATTTTCTACTGTTTATCCTTCTCTACCTCTTTTTATCCTAACCCTCTTCCAAAGTCTGCTTGGCTTCTGACCACTGCCTTCTCTTATCTGCTCTCCCTGAAATCACTTCCCCTTTCAATTTTTCCCTTCCCCTCTACTTCCCTGTTGAGTAAGATAGATTTCTATTACTAATTTGTGTATGTATGTATGTGTGTATTATATATAGTATGTGTGTACACACACACACACACACACACACACACACACACACATTTTCCCTCCTTGAACCAATTAAATGTGAGTGATGTTCAAACATTCCTACCTCCTCCATCATTGCCCCCTCCACTATAAAAGTTCTTCCTCGCATACCTCTTTTATGTAAGATGATAAATTCATTCATTCTTTTTCTCCTTTCCCCCTTTTCCCAGGGCATCCTCTTTCTTGACTATCCATTTTTTATATCATCCCAATACAAGCAACTCAACTCTCATACCCTCTTTCTATGTAGAATCCTTCTAACTGCACCAATGATAAAGTTCTTAGAAGATACACGTATCATCTTCTCACATGTAAAGCTTAACAGTTTTACCTTATTGAATATCTTGATTTCTCTTTTATATTTACCTTCTTATATTTCTCTTGAGTCTTATAGTTGAGAGCCAAATTTTCTATTCCAGTCTTTTCATTAGGAATGCTTGAAAGTCTTCTATTTCATTAAATATCCATTTCCTCCCACTCCCCCGAAGGATTACACTAAGTTTTTCTGGGGAGGTTATTCTTGGTTGTAATCCCAGCTCTTCTGCCATCCAAAATACAAATTCCAAGTTCTCCTCTTTTTTAATACAGTAGTTGCTAAATCTTGTTGGATCCTGATTGTGCTTCTATGGTATTTGAATGCTTACCCTACATCCCCGGCTGCTTGAGATATTTTCTCCTTCACCCAGGAGCTCTGAAATTTGCCTATAATATTTCTGGGAGTCTTCATGTTAGCATCTCTTTCAGGAAATAATTGGTGGATTCTTTTCCTTTCTATTTTGCCCTCTGGTTCTAGGATATCAAGGCAGTGTTACTTGATAATTTCTTGAAATAGAATGTCTATGATGTGAAAGTATTTGCAGATCCTATACTTGATTGCATGCCACCATGGGGGGCAGGGAGAAGAGGGAGGGGTTAGAAAATCTGAAACTCAAGGGACTGTGGAACTGAATCTTGTAAAAGTAAACAAATAAATTAATAAAGACAAAAAAATTAAAAAAAAGAAATATAATGTCTAGGCTCTTTGATCATGACCTTCAGGTAGTCCAATAATTCTTAAATTATCTCTCCTCAATATATTTTCCAGGTCAGTTCTTTTTTTCCTGTGAGATTATTTCACATTTTCTTCATTCTTTTGATTTTTTTTTTTGTTCTTGATTTTTCATTAAGTGTTTAGCTTCCACTTGCCTGATCATGATTTTTTTTTTTTTTTGAGGCGGGAATGTAGGGCAGTTGGGGTTAAGTGATTTGCCCAAGGTCACATAGCTAGTTTTTTTGTGTGTGTGTGTTAAGTGTCTGAGGCTGGATTTGAACTCAGGTCCTCCTGACTCTATGGCTCGTGCTCTATTCACTGCACCACCTTTCCCTCTCCCCATTATGATTTTTAAGGAATTATTTTCATTAGTGAATTTTTATACCTTTTCCCCCTATTTGGCCAATTCTGCTTTTTAAGGAATCACTTTCTTCATTATTTTTGTGCCTTGTTTACCAAGCTATTGTCTTTTCATAACTTTCTTTCTTTGCTTTAATTTCTTTACCTATTTTTTCCTTTACAACTCTTATTTGATTTTGAAAATAATTTTTTAACTCTTCCAAGAATTCTTGTGCATGTGTCCAATTCACATTTTTCTTTGAGGCTTTGCTAGTAGCAAAAGATTTCATTGTCTTCTTCTGAGTTTGTGTCTTGATTTTTTCTGTCACCACAGTAGTTTTTTATGGTCAGGTTCATTTTGTTTTTTTTGTTGTTTGCTCATTCTTCCAATCTATTTCTTGATTAAGAGGTTTATGTTTATGTTGGTTTCTATTTCCAATGGGGGAGAGGAGAGCTCTATCTCCAACTTCAAGCTTTTGTACATTGTTGTTTTCAGAGCTAGTTCTGGGGTTTTGGAGTTTTTGGTGCTAACAAGATGTTGGGATCCTGAGAGAGGTGTGGTCACTACTCTCCTGGTCTGTGCTCTGGTTCTTACCCAGGAATGACCCTGATTCTTTGGGATTGATTGTAAACAATACTGTTTCTCAGGGCTTCTCCTCCCTTGGGACCTGAAAACAATTCCTCAGAGTCCCTGATCCTTTGGGGCCAGAAATTATACTGCCCCTTAGAGCTTTCGCTCCCTCTTGACTGAAAGTGCCCCTCTCTGCCCTTGAATTATGACCCAGAAGTGGGTAGAGGCAATTGAGTTGCCAAACTGTCTGGTCCTGTTTCCCAGTCTGGTTCTAGTGCTAGCAAAAGGGTACCCTATAATCTCTTCCTGACCAGCTGCCAGGTCCCCTTGTGTCTATGGCTTGAGAGTTCCTGAAGCTGCTGTTACTTCTGTCACCACCACCTAGTCCTACCACTAGTGTTTCATCCACATGTGTAGCAGCAAGCACCCCAATATCCCCAGGGTAGCTGCCAATATAGGTTCTTAGATCTGCTTTTCAAAAGGAAAGCAACTCAAAATGGGTTAACAAGCTTACTTTAATCAAACAAACACACATTACCTAGTTCAGGGGAAAAAGGTCAGCACCCCAAACTTCAGTTACAGAACTTACAGATCAAACAGACAGGCTTCCAAACTGTCCAAACATTATATCAATACCAAATCACAGTTACCAGAGAGGGAAGCATCAACATCTGGGTTTTCAAAGCCGGGGGGCTCTCAACAACGGCTTCCCAGAGTCTCATCTGGTCAAATCACACAACACTTCTCAAAGTGAGCCCCAAAGCAAAGCCTCTCCTCAGGGCTTATATAGCTTTCTCTTGGCTCAGAGAATGTAACAACCTCCTTGACCCACTGCCCAATCACAAAGTATCAAGGTGTGGGCTTTCCTGAAAAACAAGCCTCCCACCACAGGCTCCAGGTGCACTTAAGCTAGGGGCAGGGAAGATCTTTAAATTTGCATTTCCATTACAACATGGGATCCAGGCTGGCCTCCTACTCCATGTCACAGACCTCTCCTTCTGACCTCATCTATTGTCTTGGGTTAGAAGGACTGACTCTGACCTTTTTTGTTGGTTCTGCCACTCCAGAACTCTATTTGAAGTGTTATATTAAAGAAGTTTGGAGGGAGATGTTTGGAGACTTCACCTGGGTACTTTCTTTGCTGTGCCATCTTGGCTCAGCCCCCAGAAATCCTGCTATTTAAATGTTAGCCCTCACCATCACCACCACCACCATCATCATCATTTTGCATTTGCTTTTCTCTGCATCATACCAGTTATAATAAAGTAAGCTCTTTGGGGGCTAAGACCTAAATTTTGTGTTGTGGTTTAGCAAAATGCTAGGCACATATTAGGCATTTAAGGAACTTGAGGAACTGAATTGAATATAATTTAAAATTTCTTCCCCCTAAGTGGAATATAAGCTTCTTGAGGGCAGGGACTGCATTTTTGTTTGTTGAGCTTTTATTCAACATTTATATTCACATCAATTTCAGAGCACCAACAACTCATGGAATGTATAAAGTCATGAAAATCGTGCAATCTTTTCTGTGTTAGGTTAACAGTTAAAAAATGTTTAATGTAAAAACTTTAAAAATTGGGTGGCTAGGTGGAACAGTGAATAGAGCACCAGCCCTGGAGTCAGGAGGACCTGAGTTCAAATCCAGCCTCAGACACTCAGCACAAAACCTAGCTGTGTGACCTTGGGCAAGTTACAACCCCAATTGCCCTCCAAAAAGCAAAAAAAATTTTTTAAATTATTTAAAAAATCTTTCATAGAATCATTGAGTCAGAAGAGATTGTATAGATTGCCTAGGCCAAACCACTCATTTTTACAAAAGAGAAAACTAAGGCCCAGAACAGTAAGGTGAATTTGCCTGAGATTATCTAGGTAGCAACTAAAAGAAATGAGATCTGAAATAATGTCCCTGGCTCCCAATCCAGTTCTCTTTCTTGGCCCATAATACATGTTTTAATAACTGTTTGTTGAATTGAATGGAATGAAATGTTGTGTCCCTTTTCCCAAATCCCCAGTAGAATGGAATCTAGGTCAGGGACCAAACTATTCTTTCTTAATGTCCCCAGAACCTAACCTAGTGACTGACACATAGTAGGTGTCTTATTGAATTGAATTGGAAAGGTAGCCATTTAATAGGACCATAGATCTCAAATTGGAAGGCACCTTAGAGTTAATGTAATGCAACAACCTCATTTTACAGTTGAAGAAACTGAAACACAGGAAAGTTAAGTGACTTGCCCAAGTTCTCATGGCCATTGTCTGATGTGGGATGTGATTCCAGGTGTCCCGATTTTGAGTTCAGTGTCTTATAACTTATTTCTGATATGTCAAAGGTAGGGGAGAAAGGACTGTGAAATGTATTTGTCAGAGGGCAGGGAAATGAGGCCTATAGCAGTGTGTGAACATGGCAGCCCCCGTCCCTCCCCTCCCTTAAAGGGATGGAGGCAGGCATTGCCATATGTCAGTTATATAACTACCCAAGTGACTGGCCGCTGACCCTGGCTCTTGGTTTTCTTGCCCTAGGGCTTCTGTGGCCTCTCCACGTGAGGGGAAGAAGGGGCTATTGCTGGGTCAGTCTTCAACCAGGCCTCCCTCTCTGATTAACACAACAGAGGGAGGGAGGGCTGGAAAGCTTAGTTTAGCCAAAAAGGCAGGCACTGGAGTGGGGAGGGGCAAAGGAGACCATGAGAGCCTCTGGTGAGGAGGTGATGAGGGGCCTGGCCTAAGGTGCTGACAGTGTGAATGGAGAAGGGGGAGAAGAACCAGAAGACTTGGTGACAGGTTGTATCTAGGCAGACGGTTGGAGCCAGAGAAGGCTGAGGTTTCAAGCCTGAGTGCCTGGGAGGAGGGGTACTGTTGACAGAGGGACGAGGGAGTGGGCTTGGAAAGGGGAGGGAACGATTAGGCCCCTGGAGGTAGTCTTGCAAAGGTTAGGCCAAATCAGCCTGGAGTCCAGAAGGAAATGTTCAAGCCTGCTGTGGACAGAGCCTGTGAGTTTCAGTCTTTCTCCTTCCCCCTCCCCTCTCCACTCCCACCCCCTCCCACAACTGGCTTACTTTGCTCAAGCTGGCTGTATCAACCATCTGCTCCCTCCCCTCTTCCCCATCTCCCTCCTCCTTCTCTTCTCTCCTCTATCAGCTGGCTGAGCTCTCCCCCTCCCAAGGATGCTGAAAGCAGGAAGGGCAGGCGGAACCTTGGCCAGCTCCAGCCCATCCTGGAGACACTGACTGGGGCTCATCAGCTCTTGGGGACAGCTCCGTAGGGGATGTGAGGATGGGGCTGGTTTTAGCTCCTCCTTAGGACATGCTCCCTATCGTCTCTGGGATCAAATACACAGTGCTGTGTGGCATTCAAGGCCCTTCATTACCTAGACCCCTCCCACCTTTTTAGTCTTCTTCCCCTTTGATCCAATGACTGGTCCATGAACAAGACATCGCAATTCTAGCATTTCTCTCTCCTCGTGCCTGGAACACTCTCCCTCTTCCTCTCCAACCACTGACCTCCCTGGCTTCCTTGAAGTTCCAGATGAAATCCTGTCTTTTCCATGAAGCCTTTCCAATCCTTCTTAATGTTAGTGCCTTCCGTCTGCTCATTGTTTATCCTGCACGTAGCTCGCCTTGCCTGCAGTCTACCGTGAGCTCCTTGAGTGCAGGGATTGTCTTTGTCTCTTTGTATCACCAGCTTTGCACACTGCCTGTTATGTAGGCATTTGATAGACATCGACTGATTGAGACACTGGGTTGTCAAGGAAAATGCCATTAACCCAGAGCCAGGAGGACCTGGCCTCAAGTCTTATCTCTCTGATGCTTACTTGCTTAGTGATTTCTCTGGGCCTCAGTTTCCTCATTCATAAAATGGGGAAAATAATGTCTGCACTGAGAGAGGCAAGAGGGGAATAATGATAACCAGCAGTTAAATGCAAAAGAAAGCACTTAAAACACTTTATTTTATTCCATCATCACAACAATCTTGGGGCTATCATCACCCCCATTTTACAGGTGGAGAAATTGAGGCTATAAGAGGTTAAGTGATTTACCCAGAGTTACGTAAAGCACCTGACTCAGAGGCAGGAAAACCTGAGTTCAACTATAGCTGTGTGACCCTGGGAAAGTCACTTCACTTTATTTGCCTCAGTTTCCTCATCTGTAAAATGAGCTGGAGAAGGAGATGGCAAACCACTCCAGTATCTTTGGCAAGAAAATCCCAAAGGGGGTCACAAAGAGTTGGACAAGACTGAAGTGTCTTAACAACAAGAAGGTCACATACTCAGAAAATGTTTAAGGCAGAATTCAAACACAGGACTTCCTTATTTTCAACCCAGTACTCCATTCACTGTACCACCTAATTGCCACTGTAGCAACCAGCTGGAAAGTGAGCCTTAAAGTCACACACACAAAAGTTCAAGCCAGGTCTCAGTTGCATACTGGTTGTGACCTTCTTTGGCAGAGGGAGTTTCCTCATTTTCCTACCTCATAGGTATGCAGGGTCCTTTTTATCTTGGTCTGAGCTGGAAAGAGCAAGAAGGGCAGGGTGTGTGTGGGGGGCACACATAATGTAGCCAAAGAGAAATTCTCTCTGTATTATCAGCTGCTGATGTGGGAGGTTGGAGGTTATGTTGCTTTCCACTCCCATAGGCACAGATGACTAAGAGTTGACCATAGCTGACAGATCCTCACAAAAGCCCAGGCTGGAGAGGAAAGCATATTCTGGATCATGAACACCATGACCTGATGTTTTCCAGATTGGAAGAATGGCCATTCCTTCTTCTTCCTCTCTTCTTTGTTGCATCTCATTTGCCTTCAGTGGGGGACAGGCACCAGACAAGAATCAATCAATATTAATAGCACTCAACAAGTATTTACTAAGAATCCCCTCTGTGCCCAGGTCTATGCTCCAATATAGTGGGACTGGAGGGAGGTACAGAAGATGGGGGTAGTTGGAGGCAGATCAAGGCCCTGACTTCAGGGAACTCACTATGAGAGAGAGAGAGAGAGAGAGAGAGAGAGAGAGAGAGAGAGAGAGAGAGAGAGAGAGAAGGAATAGGTTGAGGGTCTACTCATATGATGAAATTTAATAGGAATAAGTGCAAAATTTTACAAACAGAAGATGGTGATCTCTCTGAAATAGCAATCTATCTGTAAAAGATTGCGGGTTTTTAATGAACAGTAGGATATAGTGGCCCCCAAAATCTAATGTTATGCTGAATTAGAGTATAATCATAGTGTATCAGAGACTAGAGAAATGATAGCTCTGATCAGACCAAAGTACTGGTCTACCAGAGTAGTCGGTACCAGTGTATTGTATTCATTTATGGGCACCACATTTTAAGGACAGTATTGATAAGGCAGAGAACACAAGAAAAAAGTGACAAATGTGTATAATCAGTATTGTATTGCTTGGTTTCTTAATGAGTGAGAGACAGACTGAAGGGAGGGAGAGAATGTTTTTTTTAAGTTAAAATAAATAACAAATTGTTTTAAGAAAAGCAAAGAATGGGAGGGGGAAAAGGTGATAAAGATGGTCATGATTATTAATTTACATCTGGAAGGGATTGTAGAGATCAATTAGTCCAATGCTCTCATTTTAAAGAAGAGGAAACTCTTCGAGACCCAACAAGGTTGGGGAACTTGGCCTAGAGTTATTCCTCAAGAAGTAAGCAGCAGACCTGGGATTTGTACCAGCACCATCTTCCTCCAAGTTTAACCTTCTTTCTGCTGCTGAGGGAAGATGTCTGAAGGCCCTGGGGATGTTTAGCCTGGAAAAGAGGAGATGATGGAGGAGGCAGGACATGTATATACAGTCAGGTATTTGAAGAGTCACTGTCTGGAAAGTAGAGTCACTTTTCTGGGGTTGGCCCCAGAGGACAAACCTAGTTGTATTTAGGTAGAAGCTGCAAAAAGTCAGATTTGGTCTGATCTAAGAAAAAGAAAACTTCTGGAAAATTAAGGATCTACAAAAGTTTTGCTTGGGAGGTAAGGAGTTACTTGTCACAGGAGGTTTGTGAACAAATGCAGGATAATCACTTATGAGGTGGGTAAAGTGCAGGAGATTTCTGTTCAAGAACATATTGAACTAGATGGCCCTTGGGGTCCCTTCCAGCTCTGAGATTTTGTAAGTCTGTAATTGGGGAATTCTCAGTCTAAGGAAGCCAGAAGGAAGGGTAGACTGAGGCCTAACTTTTGGAGAACTCACAGTTTGGCTCGGGAGAAGAAGCTCGTGTTCAAGGAACAGAGAACTATTAATATCAGCCTGACACGGAGGGATCACAGCTGGGGGAGGAAGGAGCCCTAGGTTCTGGCCTAGGTTCCATCAATAACTTCATGTACGGACTCGGACAATCCCTCTATTTGCCCCTTTAGGTGGTCTTTAGGGATCTTTCCAGTTCTGACATTCTTTTATTCTCTAATTGTTCAAGACCCAGACCTTTCTCCCCCCACTCAAGAGGCAGTATGTATGTATAATGGATAGAGAGTTAGTCTCGGGGCCAGGAGACCTGGGTTCAAGTACTGCCTTTGATACATAGGGTTGTGAGTGTCTGGACTAGTCACTTAACCTCTCACTTCTCCAGGTAACTCTTTAGGTTATAAAATGTAAGTAAAGTAGGGATCTACTTTGGGAGACCTGGTCCAGTGAAATCAAAATCTCATCTCCCCGCTCCAAAAAAAAAAAAAATGATTCTGCTACACACCAGATGTCTCTTACATAAAGTTTAGTGACAAGTTGGCTAAATTTGGAATTAGAAGACCTGGGTTTGAATCCTCCCAGAGCTGCATCTTGACCAGATTCTTATGTGGCTGGAAAAGTCACTTCCCTTTTTTTGGAGGTAGCTTCCTGAAAGACCCCTCGGTTCCACCCTAGTTAGAACACAGGACCTGGAAGCAGGAACACTTGAGTTTAAATCTGGCTTCAGATACTAATTGTGTGACCCTGGGCAAGTCATTTAGCCACTGTACGCCTTGGTTTCCTCATCTGTAAAAGAGGGACAAGTTGGTTGTGAAGATAAAAGGAGACGTTATTTGTAAGGTACTTAAAGGTACTATATAAATGCTAGCTATTACTGTTATCAAATGAGGGGAAGTTTATCTAAATGACTTCTAGGGTACCCTTCTGGCTTTCACATTCCAGGATTCTCTGTATCTACAATTCTCTGGCCATGAGTAGTCTCAGCCCCTTCTTTGAGCTCCCATCACCCCAGAGAGGCAACTTGGCCCTCCAGCCAAAGTGAGGGAACTTGAGTTCTAGTCCCAGCTCCCACCCTCATCCACCAAGCCAAGACACTGCCCTTCTCTAGACCCCAGTTTCCTTCTCTGGAAAACGAGGGCGTTGGAGTAGATGGTCCCTAAGGGCCATGCCAGGCCCTAGCTCTCCAAATTCCACAGAGTTCCACAGAATCTCAGAGCTGGAAGAGACAGCAGAGTTTAGCCATCTCTACTTGTTCTTGAAGAAGAATCCCCCTCTATAGTCCCCCAGGTCCTCAGTCACTCGGTTCTGTCTGAGAGTCAAGAGGAACAGGTCTAGCCAAATCCCACAGATCCATGGCGGCCCACCTTCAAACACTAGAAGACACCACCATCTTCATCTCCCCATCATTTTCTCCCTCCTTTTCCCCCTCCGAGGGATCTCATTCATAGGAAAACTGAGGCCCCCCAGAGTGTAAGCACCAGAGGGAGGATCTGAACATGGGTCCTTTGACTCAAAAGTCACAGGTTTTTTTGCTTTTTTTTTCTTTCTGGGGTCTGTTCTGCCTGGTTGGGGGTGGGGGCAGAGAAGGGAATAGGGGAGCAGCAAAGGACAGAGTGTTTTTCTTTTTCTAACCATAACAGTTTGGCCCCTTAACAATCGACCTTTGGGGGTGGGGGGTCATGGGGATGGGGAGGGGCCAGGACAGACAGAGGAAAGCACAGATCCCCTATCCAGCTGCCTCCTGGGTTGTTTTGAAACTGATTTCTCCAGTTGGATAAGAACAACCATTATCTGCTCTGAGCTGCACATGAAATGCGATGTAAGAATTAATCTTTTTATCTGATTGGCGAGCTCTTGGGGCCTGTTTGGGGGCCGAGGATTTAAGAGTATTGCAACAAAACGGAGACTTGATCCACACGGGGCCCTTGTTGTTCTCAGAATTCCAAATAATCCGGCCTCCCTCCCTCCCCTCCCCTTCCCCCTCTCCATGTGCTTTTTTAGGCTGGACACCCCATAGGAATGAAATTTAATGAGCTCCCAGACCTCTGCTGAGTCTCCCAAGCTGCCTTTCTTGGGCTTAAGGCCATCCAGAGCCATCAGGTAGAACTGAGAGCAATTAGAAGTCTGGGGGAGGAGGGGGGAAAGAATGAGAAAGAATAAAACCACTTCTTCTTTATGAAAGATGCTGTTCAGGGGAGTGGAGTTGGGGCTTCTTGGATCTGGAACCAGGAGACTTGCACTCAGCATCTTAGAGTTAGAGGTGGAAGAGAAAGAGATGGGAAAACTGAGGCAAAAGGGATAGGCAGTAAGTCGCAGAGCCAGAAGTTGAGCCCAGGTCCTCAATTCTAAGTCCAGTACTCTTTCCACTGTACCAACTGAGTCAAGTCCTAGAGTTGGGAAGACCTGAGTTCAAATCCTGCCTCAGACTAAGTCTCTTACACTCAGTTTCCTTAACTGTAGAATGGTGATGATAATAACAGCCCCTACTTCCTGGAGCTGTCACAAGGATTAAATGAGATAGTATCTGTAAAGCACTTAGCACCATGCCTGGAATACAGCAGGAGCTTAATAAATGCTTGTTTCCCTTCTGCTGACCATGCTGGTCCTCCTAAAAAGAAGTGGGCAAACAGAATTGCTTCAAATGCAGGCTCTGACACTAAGCATGTGTAACATCAACAAGTCGATTAACCTTTCTGAACCTCAGTATTCTCAATCAGCAAGTATTTATTAGGCACCTACTATGTGCCAACCCCTTTCTAATGCTGGGAGAGGAAACAGCTCATGCTTTCAAGAAGCTTACATGAAGACCCCATGTACATGTTAGGTAACGTATAGAAGACAGGCAAGCTCCTAATGTACTGTGTTTGTCCTTCATTCTCAAGGAAGATGATGCCATGACTTGCAGTTGACTTGGATTTAAGTGAGGCAGGGCTGTGCAAGGTCACCAGCCTCACTTTCTCCTCCAGAGCCATCATTGAGCAGGAAAGGTCTCCCTCTGAAGAAGGCATTTGAACTGTCCTGAAGGAAATCAGAGATTCCCAGAGAAAGAGGTGAGGGGCAGGGGCCTTCCAAACATGGGGCACAGCCAATGCAAAGACTTGGAGAGAGGACTGAACATCGAGCAAGCCAGTTTGACTATACCTTAGAGTACATGGTGGTAAGTAAAGAGAAAGGCAAGAAGTCAGTAGGAGCTATAACCAGCATTTATTAAACACCAGCTGTATGTCAGGCACTGTGCTAAGCACAAGGTATGTAAAGAAAGGTCCCAAACAAAACAAAAGAAAAACACTTGTCTTTTGCCCTCTGGGATCTCATGGTCCAATAGGGGAGACAACATAGGAACCACTGTTGACAAATGAGCTAGAGACAGGAATTGGAGATAATCAATTAGAGGGAAGGTACTAGAATTAAGGAAGGTGAGAAAAGACATCTTAGAGGAGGTGAAGTTTTGATTGAGACTTGAAAGAAGCCAGGGAAGTCAGAGATGGCTTTAAATGTCAAATAAAGTATTCTATAGTTAGTCTTAGAGGTAATAGGGAGTCACTGATATTTATTGAGTAGCAGGTTGCCATGGTAACCAGGTGTTATGGGAATGGGAATCTGAAGATCTTCCCTGCCCCTAAGCCCTTTGATAGGCTTAAGTGACTCTGAGAACCTTCCTTGATTTGAGAATATGCTCTGCCCCCAGTAGGCTGATTTGGTTACCTGGGGCTTGTGGAGGGAAGCTTGTTTTTCAAGAATGCCCACACCTTGTTACTTTGTGATTGGCAGTGGGTCAAGAGGGTTGTGACATTCTCTGAGCCAGGAGAAGGCTATATATACCCTGAGGTGAGGTTTTGCTTTGGAGCTCACTTTGGGAAGAGCTGTGTGATGTGGCCAAATGAGACTCTGGGCAGCTGTTGAGCCCCAGGGCTTTGAAAACCCAGATATTGGTGCTTCCCTCTCTGGTAACTGACTAGATATGGATGTAATGGTTGGACAACTGAAAGTCTGTCTGCTGATGTTTCTGTCTTCTTGTAACTTCTCTTTGTATTCTCTGAAGTTCAGGGTGCTGACTTTTTTTCCCCTGAACTAGGTAAAATGATATATGTTTGATTGACTAAAGTAAAATTGTTAACCCATTTTGAGTTGCTTTCCTGTGGAGAAGATCCAAGAACCTGTGTTGGCAGCCACCCTGGGGATGCTAGGGTGCTTGCTGCTACACCAGGGCACTGAACATCACCTCCTATATGCAAAGTCATTTGGGTGTCATTTCTCCTGTTAGACTGTGAACTCCTTGAGGGCAAGGAAAGTAGGTTTTTGTCTTTTTGTGTGTGCCCCTAGCATTTGTTACAGTGCCTAATACACCGGAAGTGATTAATAAGGGCCATGTTGTTGTTGATAAAAAATGCTGATGATGTTGATGATGATGGTGGTGATGATGAAGGTAATGGTGATGATGATATAAAGGTCAGAGAGGCACCAAAAGAAAGAGCAGGGTGATGTGCATCAGGAGATCTCACTTGGCTGTTCACTCATGATGTGACCTTGGCCCAGTCATTTCCCTTTCTTTAAAGCTAAGTTGCCCCACCTGTAAAATGAGAGGGGTTGGACGAGATATTAACTCAGATCCTTTCCAGCTGAAAAGGATTTGGAATCTATGAATAGGATGAAATAGGCAACAAGGTGTCTGGGCCTGGAGTTAGGAAGACTTAAGTTAAAATCCACTCTCAGACATCCTAACTGTGTGACCCTAGGCAAGTCACTTCACCATGTTTACCTCAGTTTCCCCATCTGTAAAATGAACTGGAGAAAGAAACATCAAACCACTCCAGTGTTTCTGTCAAGAAAACCCAAAATGGGGTGACAAATTGTCTAACTAAAACGAATAAACAACAATAGCCACCTATAATTACCCAGGCATGTGTAGTAACTTTGTCTTCTCAGGCAGATGGGGGAAGAGGACAGTGCTCTGAGAAGTACGAGTGTTCTCCCAACTCTTCTTCTAATCTCATGCTTTCCTCCCATGCTGGAGTACCCGTACGTCGGTACGTCTCCCTCCTCCCAGCTCTGCCCAGTGAAATCCACCTCCTCTAGGAAGCCTTCCAGCATCTCCGCAGCCAACTAAGGGCCCCTCCCTCCTCTGGACTCCCATAGCAACTGTTTCTTAAATTAACATCACCATGTTGAAAAGGCATTTATTTTGTGCCAAGCACAGTGTTAGGTTCTGTACCATACGAATAACACAGTCCTAGGGTTTTTTTTTTTCCTGTGGTTTATGATGGATACCATGGTTTATGATGGATACCATGGATACCATGAAAGAAACATTGGATTAGGAGTTAGCACCTAAGTGGTTCAGTGGATAATGCACCAAGAAAGGACTGAGTTTGAATCTTAAATCAGACATTTACTAGTTGTGTGACCTTGGCAAGTCACGTGGTCTCTCTCAGCCTCAGTTTCTCCATCTGTAAAATAGGGATAATGTTAGCTCCTACCTCATAGGGTGGTGAAACTCCCATGAGATGCTGTAAGTGAAGGATTTTGCAAACTTTAAATGCTAGCTCTTGTATTATTTCCATGTGACCTTGGGCAAGTGATTTAACATCTCTCAGAGATTGTTTCTGTGCCTATGAAATGAAGAACTTGGATTAAGTTTATAGGTGGGAAATTATTGATAACCTATTTTAATCTACTTATTTGACAGATGGAGAAGAGCCAGGGCTTCTGACTCTAAATGCAGGGTTATTTCCATCTCATCTTAGGAGAGAGTCGTTGGTGATTAAAAAGCCTTCTGGATCACAAGGAATGAATCCCTAATGGTGGAATGGCAGATAGTGCAGAGACCTCTTTGAGCACACTGCCCTGACTCTGGCCATGGCCATTGTATGGAAGCCGGGAGGAGGCTTCTCCACTGGAGCCCTATGGTGGAGTGTGCCTGCCACTTGTCAAGGACAGCAGCTCAGCAGCTCCAGTGACAGCCACAATGACCATCTTTCACACCAGGCCACTTTCTGTCTAATCGCTCTTCCTGGCATTGGCTGTGATGAGGTACTTAAGTCTCACATGGTGCCTGAGTCCCTGTAATATGGGATTATACGTGACTGGTGCATGTACTTTCACCGGGCCCCCAGGGCTCAGAGCCCTGAGTAAACCATTCCCAGGCCTGGAATCTGGGTTTCTGGGCATGGTCAGCTTCTGAAGTCTGCCCATCCTCCTGCTTCCCCATGAGCATCCAGTAGTGGCCTGCTCAATAAACCCCAGTGTGCTGAGAGCCCAAAGAGACCTAAGGGATCCCCAAGCCCAACCCTCCCCACTCAAGAGACTGTGGTCCAGAGAGGAAGGATCTTTTGACCAATGTTTAGCAGGGAGTGAGTGGCCAGAATCAAAACTCAGTTCTCTTGCTTCTAAGGTTAATGCTCTCTCAATTAGACCAGAGGGACATTTTCAGGACATTTTCCCCAATCAGACATGCGACCCAAATTCCCTTCTCCTGATGCAGGCTGGTAGAGGCTCTCTGAGTTTGGCTTAAAGGACCCCTCTTCGGAAAATGAGAGAAAATGGGAGAAAGTGGAAACAGAGGAGGAAAAGTAAGCTGTTGTCCTGACACCTGGGGGAAAGCCCCCTGCATCCCAGGTTAGTTAGGACTCAGGCAGGAATAAAACAGCTTCCTCTACAGAGGAAAGCAGGTGGTAATATCAGTCTTCTTTATCTTCTATGTAAGAGGCATAAAGGTGGGTAGTAGAATGAATATGAGTACTAGACCTAAAGTTAGAAAGACCTGAATTTCAATCTGACTTTTTACTAGCTGTGTGACTCTGGGCAAGTCATTTAACTGCTTTCTATCTCAATTTTCTCATTTGTAAAATGGGTATAATAATAATACATCTCTCAGGGTTGTTGTGAGAATAAAACAATATTGGCAAAGTGCCTCAGACACTTAATAGCTGTGTGATCCTAGGCAAGTCACTTCACCCTGTTTGTCTCAGTTTCCTCATCTGTAAAATGATCTGGAGAAGGAAATGGTAAATCAGTTCAGTATTTTTGCCAAGAAAATCCTAAATGGGGTCACAAAGAGTCAGACATGACTGAAAACTGAAAAAAGCCTGCTTTATAGATCTTAAAACACTATATAAAGGGGTGAAGGAGCAGAATGGGTGAATCCATGCCCTCTGGGAATGGAGCATGCATGGAAGTCCCTATGTCAGACCCTGAGATGTGTGAGAAGGACAGGGATCCTCACTCTCCCATCACTCACAGGTTAATTGGGGAAACAAAGCAAATGCATGAAAAGGGAAATAATGAAGCCACAGGAGATGCCACCTGGCAGTGTGTACCATGGACCTGAGAGTGGTCCAGGAGGCTGTTAAATTTGATAAGCATGTCTGGGGTGCTTCTTATGGGGCAGGAAGAGCACCGTGGTAAGCTTTGAATATTTGCTGCAGGAGGGGGTGGGGGCATCTGAAGAACCTGAGTAAGGCTTTGTGGAGGAAGTGGAAGCAGAGCTGGGGAATGTGGCAAGGGGGCTTTTATTTGTCTGTTTTTCAGTTAATTACTATCTCTTGGCAGCTGATCACTTCCCAAGCAATATCCTGAAGCCTCTGCCCCAAAGATTGTTATTGTGGTGCCCCACCCCCACCTCACTACACTCAAACTGCTCTCTGTACTGCCACAGACCCCTTGCCCATTCGTTTTCATTTGACTCTGGAGCAAGAATTCCTAGCTATAATCACGGTTCTTGCTGTTTTCTCTATCCTATTTTAAGGAAATATGGGTCCCTTTGCTACGCATTCCCAGTGTATGCACTACTTTGCCCAAACCCCAGTCCCACAAGAATGAGAAAAAGTGTCAGACTTGGAAACAGGAGCCCTGGTTTCAAATTAAGGTCCCAACACTATTTGTGTGATTGTGGCCATCTCAGTCTCTTAGTCTGAAATTCTTCCTCTGTAAAATTGGGATAATATTGATGACTCATGATACCTCAAAGGGTTGCTGCAAGGAAGGGACTTTGTAAACCTTGATGTGCTCTTTAAAAAATGAATTATTAGGCACAGTGGATAGAGTCAGGAGGACCTGAGTTCAAATTTGGCCTCAGACACTTAGTAGCTGTGTGACCCTGGGTAAGTCACTTAACCCTGATTGCCTCCAGAATAAAAAAAATATAGTCTTAGAATACTATCCTCATCTTCTTCCTCACCATTGTCAATATCATCATCCCAGCCCTCATTCACTTCCTGCTTATTGAGATGACCTAATGTTTCTGGGAGATAGACTGAGTCTCTATTTAGACAGGTCTTCTAGTCAGTCTCTTAGTAAATTGGAGCTCAGCCCTGAAATGATGAGATTCAGGCTTCCAGCTATAACTGCACTCTTGTCCAGAATGGGACTTAGCTACACACAGAGGGCACCCATGCAGTTGCCTTCATGGTAGACTTGAAAGAATGCTGATGGTCACTACCATGGAATGACAGAATCTGAGAGGGCAGAGGCTCTAAATCTGGGCTTCTTAACCTGGGGTCAATGGTACCCTAATAGGTCTATGGAAAGATTCCAAAACTATCCATGAACTCGGATGGGAAAAATTACACCTTTATTTTCATTAACTTCTATCTGAAATTTAACATTTCCTTCAATTATTTAAGAACATTAATCTGAGAAGGCTTCACCAGACTGCCAAAGGGGTCCATGACACAACAAATATTAGGAAACTGCTCTAAATCTATGATTTTTTTCCATCCATCCTTCCATTCAGTGCAAGAGACTCTTTGACAGGATTCCTCACAGATAGTCAAGGATCATTTGGTCTCTGCTTACATATTAGAAATAATGAGGGGGCGGCTAGGTGGTGCAGTGAGTAAGAGCGTCGGCCTCGGAGTTGGGATGACCCGAGATCGAAACCGGCCTCAGAAAATGAGCAACCACACACAAATAACGACTAGCCGTGTAACCTTGAGCAAGTTACTTAACCCCAATTGCTTTAAAAAAAAAAAAAAAAAGAAAGAAAGAAAGAATGAGGAGCTCTCTACTTACCAAGACAACCTCTTGAATAGAAAGCTGGTCATGGTGGTTAAAATTTTCTTCATGCTGAGCTGGAATTTGGTTCCTTGAGACTGTCCCCATATTGGTTCTAAGTTTTGCCCTCTAGAGTGACACAGACTCCATGAAAGCCTTTGAGATATTTGAAGAAAAATAAGACTGTTTTCCTCCTTCCCCCCAATTTTCTCTTTTCCAGGTGAAACATTCCATTCCTCTAACTGAAATCACATACCATGGATTATTTTTTCCTGAATTTTGTACATCTGACTCACTCTCCTCAAGACAAGCATTACTTTGTCAATGGATCTTCACAAAATGAAGTGTCTAGAATTACCCCCAAATTCCCTGACCTGAGCAGGGTAGAGAACAATAGGTCTAGTACCTCTGTTCCTCTTGACACCTTAATTTCATTGAAGCAACCATGTTATTGAAACCAATGGAACTTATGGCATGACAACGCCATTGATTGATCTTGACATTATCCTTGTTAACTCTCCTTCTCCAATCAACCTGTAGTCTAAGGGGGTTGGAAGGGCAGACTCTTTATAATAGACACTTCATTCCCCATCCCAGGAGAATGGGAAAACAGAGACTCCAGCCTCCTCCTTTCTTTTCCTGTAGAGTGCCAGAACATGAACACTCTATCCTTCTCTATGATTTGGCATCAAAGGAGCTGGGATTCAAAATCAATACCTTGTTGAGGTTTGAGGACTCCATGAAATGCTCTGTGGAGGAACTTTGCCAACTGTATTACAGAAGAGCATTACTATTAGTATATTTAAAACATTCAGTCTGATAGAGATCCATCTGCCGAGCACTGCTACTAACCAAAGCTTAGCTGTGTATGATTTCAGTCTTTTTTTTCAGTCATGTCCTACTCTTTGTGACCCCATTTAGGATTTTCTTGGCAGAGATAGTGGAGGGGTTCCCTATTTCCTTCTTATTTTACAGATGAGGAAACCAAGGCAAACGAGGCTAAGTGACTTGCCCAGGGTCACACAGCTAGTGAGTGTCTGAGGCCAGATTTGAACTCAGGAAGATGAGTCCAGCACTCTGTGTACTATGGTGCCACCCATAATTTAGGGACCAGTTATTTGGTTTTGTCTTTAAAAAAGTTGTCCTGAGGATGTTACAAAAAATGTTCACATGTAACTGAGAAAAAAAATGTAAATAAACAACATAAAAAAATAAAACATTGTTCATGTGGAAATGTTTGTCCTGACTGCACATGTATACTTTATATCAAATTGCCTGCCTTCTCAAGTAGAGGGGAGGAGAGGGAGGAAGAGGATTGGTAACTCAAAATTTTAGAAAGTGAATGTTAAAAAAATTTTGTTTACATGTAATTGATAAAAAAGTAAAAGTAAACAACATTAAGGACTTTGTCCTGAAGTGGGAAGCATGAATAACAAAAGATAGAAGAATTTAGAGCAGGGGCCTTGGAACCCATCTGATCCAGCCTCATCATTTTGAAGATGAGGAGACCAAGGAAGGCCCAGGGAGGAGAAAGGACTTTGTAGAAATGTGGGAGGAAGGGGCGGCTAGGTGGCACAGTGAATAGAGCACGGGCCCTGGAGTCAGAAGGACCTGAGTTCGGAGCTGGCCTCAGACACTTAATCCACACAAACAAAAACCTAGTCGTGTAACCCTGGGCAAGTTACTTACCCCCAATTGCCCTAAAGGGGCGGCTAGGTGGCGCAGTGAGTAAGAGCGCCGGCCTCGGAGTTTGGATGACCCGAGATCAGATCCGGCCTCAGAAAATGAGCACCCACGCATAAATAATGACTAGCCATGTAACCTTGAGCAAGTTACTTAACCCCAAATGCTTTAAAAAAAAAAAAGAAATGTGGGAGGAATTTTTTGGGGGGAAGGGGTAATATGGGTTACAGAAAAGCATTAAACAATGGGATGTCTGGGCTCTAGCCCTGATTCTGTCAATGACTTGCTGTGTGATCTTGGGTAATCTCTCTCCTCTGTGAAATGAGGAGGTAGGTCTAAATGATATCCAAGATTGCTTCTAGTTCTGAAGCTCTCCGATGAGCTGGTACCAATCAGGCTGGGTTAACTGAAGAGTCAAGACTGTCCTCACACCCGTCCTCTGTCCACACACACACACACACACACACACACACACACACACACACACACACACACACACACACACACACACACACCCTCCAGCCTGGTGGTCAGGACACACAAGGCACTATTGTACAAGCTTCGTACTGGGTCAAAGGGAGCAATCTGTTCTTAAAGCTACCTTGAAATCATGCCAGGCCTTGCAAAACACCGAGAGAGTCGCCCAGCCTGGAGAGGGAGCCAGGCCCCTTCCCCCTGTGCCAGGTGAGGGCACAATTCCCAGCCTTTCCTCACGGGCGATTTTGCCATCTTCAGAAGCTAGTAGCAGTGACTCAACTCATTCAGGGAATGACTTGGATAAATATTTTATTCACCATCTTCTGAAAACATGGGGGCTTTGCTGGAACATGAAGCATGCCCCACTGAATTAGCCCCATCTGCTCCTCCCACCCCATTCTTTTTGTCTGTTCCCGATGGGGAAACCAAGAGTTTGAAGAAGACCACGGTTCATAGACTTTAGAGCCACGAGGGGCCAATAATGTATTACGAGGTACATTAGAGCAGTTAATAGAAATGAGCTGAATTAAATGGTACATATGGGATGGAATAGAAAGAATAGGCTGGGGATCAAATACGGTATTGTAGGAAAAGTATGGGACCTGGGATTATAAAGTTCAGAATGAAAGAAACAAAAAGATATTAAACACCTCGTATAGTCCAGGCACTGCGCTAAGCATTTTTGCACCTGATTTGATCCTTATAATAACCTTGGAAAGTAAGTGCTTTTATTATCCCCATTTCATAGATAAGGAAACTGAGGCCAACAGAGGTTAAGTGACTTCCTCAAAGTCATATAGCTGGTGTCAGAGGCTGAATTGTACCCTGGGTCTTTCTGATTCCAGGCTTAGAGCTCTATTGACTGAGCTCCCTAGCTCCCAGGTCCCAGAAGGCTCAGGGTTTTGTCCCAGTTATTGTCCCAGGTTTGTGAACTGAGACTAGTTACACATACAGATTCTCCCTCATTTGTAAAATGAATAGGTTGGCCTAGACAATCCAGGAGATCTTCTGGTCCCAATGTTCTGTAGTTCTGAGTAGTGAGTGATGCGTTCTATTGGAGAAGAAAATTGGTCCTTGATCCTGAGGGGGATCAGATGTCAGACCAAAAAGGATGGGAACCACAGATGATGGGGAATCATTGAAGGGATTAGAGCTAGGGGAGGGGCTGTGATGGGGTTTTAGAATTGGGAGAGACCTCCTTAGGATTCATTTAATATAACTCCCTCAATTTATAGATGAGGAACCAGGATTCAGAAATGCAAGTAAATGTCTAAGGTCACACAGGTAAGCAACAGACTAGGAAAGAGAAGCTTTAGGAATGTGAATGAGACAAGCTGAGGGTGAACAAGGTGTTCGCCCAGTGGTGGGGTAACCTCTGTACTTGGCTGGCATACTCCAGGCCTACCCTGCCCACTGAAATACACTGCCACAAGGGCTCTCTGGGAAAACGAGGAGAGAAATTTCCGCCATGTGAATGATGGTGACTCAGAAAGGATTGTCCTGGCCAGCACTTGAGGCCCTGGGATATTTGGTTCTAGCCGTAGCTTGGCAACGCATTCACATGTCAGATTCACATACACAGCCCCATACATAATGAGATTAAAGGTCAGCCCCTTAGAAGGACTTCAGTTAACAGAGCAGCATAAAAAAGTGTCTGTTGTCCACAAATAGAAGACGTACATTCCATGACGTCTCACCGAATGAATTGGCCTCTGCCACCCCTGTCCCTTTCCAAACATCCATCAGTATGCCCGGGGGCGCTGGTCAGCTGGCCTGGTTCTCCCCATCGTCATCCTCCCTCCCTCCCTCCCTCCTCCACCCCTTCATTTATTGAAGTTTTATCCAACATTTAAACCTCAACTCAACTGCCACTACATCCATGAAGTCTACCTGGATCCCCCTGGCTTATTAATGCCCTTTGTCCTCAGACATCACTCAGTAGTTTTCTCTTTCTTTCTTTCTTTCTTTCTTTCTTTCTTTCTTTCTTTCTTTCTTTCCTTCTTCCTTTTTTCTTTCTTTCTTCCTCTTTTTCTTTCTTTCTTTTTCTTTCTTTCTTTCTTTCTTTCTTTCTTTCTTTCTTTCTTTCTTTCTTTCTTTCTTTCTTTCTTTCTTTATCTCATCTCTCTCTGTCTCTGTCTCTGTCTCTCTCTGTGTCTGTGTCTCTCTGTCTGTGTCTCTCTCTGTCTCTCTGTCTCTGCCTCTGTTTCTGTTTCTGTCTCTGTCTCTCTGTCTCTGTCTCTCTTGCTCTCTCTCTCTCTCTCTCTCTCTCTCTCTCTCTCTCTCTCTCTCTGTCTCTCTCTCTCTCTGTCTCTCTCTCTCTCTTTGTAGGGACTCGTGATTCCACAGGCACGTTGAAGTAGTGAATTCCCAGTGAGGAAACTAAACTCCCTCTTTACCAATACAGATTGGCAATGGAACGCTGGTAGGCTTAGAGTGATTACTGGAGTGTGTCACTGCTCCAAGAATGGGGCTTCTGAATTATTCACAAAAATAAAATACAATAGAACCACTGCCAACATGCCCCACCTCTTCCTCAAAGTCAAATTTTCTCTTCTTGTCTGGATAACTGAGCAGGGGTCCTTAACCTATTATCTGTGAACTTGTGTTTTTAATACCTGCAATACAGTATAATTGATTTCCTTTAGAATCCTATATGTTTTATGCATTTAAAAACATTATTCTGAGAAGAGGTCTATATTTTAGACCTCTATTTTAGAGTGAGAAAAGTGATGGAATCATAGGATTTTAGAATGAGAAGGAATCTTAGGAATGAACCCAACCCCTCTTTTTATGACCCATTACAGGAACCCCCTTTGAAGCACCACTAGATAGATGGTCACTTAGATTCTTCTTGAATAGTAGCCCTGATGGGGAGCTCAGTACTTCATAAAATAGCACAGTACATGAATGGGCTGTGCTCATGATTAGAGAGTTCTTCCTGAGATTGCCCTGAAATCTGCCTCCCTGAGACTTTCCTCTTTCCCCACTCAACTACTTCTGCCCTCTGTCCATGCTGAGGAAATCTGCTCCCTTCATTGCATATTTGAAGGCACTGATCAACATCTGAGTGCTAACCCAGGGAAACTGGATGTCATTTCTTTTGCCTTTTGTCATCGCGATTTAATTTGAGGCTTCCCTGGTCTCTCTCACACACACCTCAATGGCCATCAAAGCCAAGTGACTCTATTACTGGCCATTAGAGAGGATTTCTTCCTTACTGGCCTCCTCTCCTTGTTCGACTCTTATTGAAGAGTGTAAAGGCCCGATCTCAGCCCAGAAGACCTGTGTTCAAATCCCAGCCCTGCTCCTTTCTACCTCTGTGAGTTGGGACAAACCACTTTTCTTTCCTGGGCCTGTTTCCAAACCTTTAAAATGGAGGGTGGTTTTCATGTCCCTTCTGTTTCTCAATCTTTTAGTCTTCTGAGAGGTGTCCACAGGGCTTGTGTTGGGCAGGAAGGTCCCAAGCTTCTGCTCATCCTAACTGATATGACATGTCTCTCCCCCACCCCCTCAGACTGATCTTGATTAATACCGCTTATCTTGCTAGACACCAAGCTCTTCTCCTTGTGTTTCACCTGTTAAACCACAAATTTTCAGTTTCTTCCATTCATTTCTGCCTTTTAGAATTCCAGAGATGTAGGGTTGGACAGGGTTCCAGAGGCCATGTGATCAAACACTGTCCTTTTACAGATGAGGAAAATGAGGCCCATGGAGGATAAGTGACTTACCAAAGGTCATACAACTAATGAGCTTCAGAGGCAGGAGCCAAACTCAGGCCCTCTGACTCTAGACCCTGGGCTCTTTTACATGTAGATGTAAACAGTGGATGTCAGACTGAACTGTGAGTAGCAGTGAGAATGAAGCAAAAAGCATGCCCTCCAATTAATTTTGTAATGCATAATGTGGAGGTAACACAAGGAGAAATTTAGACAAATTCAGTTGAGGGGGAGGAGGATTGGTTACTATAGTGGTTTCTATGCCATGGGAGGAACACGTGTGTTAGGTTTTTGCATGTTCTTAATGGCAGCCAGATGAGGAAATTCCTCACTGGTCACCATGTCCTAGTAACAGCCCTGGGGGCAGCTCTGGGAGTCCCATTCCCAGCCTTCTGCCCCTCCCACCAGATGACACAGAATGCTGAAAGTGTTTGGCATGTGCAAACATCTATCTTTATCAGGCACTGGCAAGGAGTCAGTGGGAGCCTTGGGGGGCAATGTGCTTAGGATAGAGCAAAGGGGAGCATGGAAGGGAGGATGCTAAAGGCAAACTCCCCAAATTTTAGGATCTGGCCAAAGATGTCCTTGATATACTCAATGGGCAAACAACTGAGTGTTTTCTCTGCAGAGTCAAGTTTCAACTCAGAACCAACAGGTGAGGAGGGGCTAAGGAAGGCATGTATTTGATCAATGAATCAGTTAACAACTCCATAGACACCTGACTCAATGAATGCCACAAGACCCCAAAATGCCTCCAGCCCCTGCCATCTTTCCCTGTTGTGTTCAAGATGAGCAGAGATCTTGGGGGCAGGCTTAGGGCTGACCTGACTCTGCTGGGATGGTCTCACCCTGCAGAATGGGCATCAGGGATTTAAGGTTGGTCATGCCCCCTGAGCTGGAGAGGAGGCAGCATGTTCTGAGAATAGCAATGACTCAGAAATGGTGTGGGATTGATTTATGGGGACAAGCCGTGGGAGCAGAAGACATTCATATGCATGACCTTGGAAAGCATGGAAGGGGAAGGGATGGGAGGAGAGCCAGGAGAGAAAGTCATAAACCTCTGCTCCTAAGGTAGCAGTCCTGGGGTGAGGAGGAAGAAGCTAGGCTCTAGAAATGGTGCCCAGGTGAGGCATGGAAAGGCTGGTGGCCATGAGATCCAAGCTGTTTATCTTCTATCAATGGAAGAGTCCCCAGGGGCAAGTGGGGCTGTCTGAAACTGCTGCTGTCTGGGCACAAGATCACAGGACTTTTCTAACTGGGAGAGACTTCAGAGGTCATTCAGTATCAAACCTTCATTTTATGGAGGAGGAAAATGAGACTTAGATGATGCCCCATTGTTAAAAGGGCTGTTGGCACTGGGGTTTAGCTGCCCTAGACTGTGACATAGAATGGAACCTGGCAGGGACCTTGGGACGGGATCTAGTCCAACCCCTTCTCATTTTACATATGTGGAAACAAGCCCCCAAAGAGAAGGTGACTTGTCCAAGGTGACACAGGGAAGCAGCAGAGGTGACAGTGGGACCCAGGTTCCCCTTTCTCCAAATTCAGCACTTTTATTGATTGGAAGGAATGAAACTTTAATGAAGGGTAGTGGATAGGTCAACTATTTTGGGAAAGGAGGCCCTTTCAGGGGCTACTTACTACATTTCTCTTGGCCTTTAAGAATCCCTGAGGCAGCTGAATGGTGTCATAGTGTACAGAGTGCAGGGCTTAGAGTCAGAAAGTGTTGTCTTCCTGAGTTCAAATCCATACTCAGACACTTACTAACTTAACTGTGTGATCCTGGACAAGTCACTTCACCCTGTTTGCCTCACTTTCCTCATCTGTAAAATGGGCTGGAAAAGGAAAATGTTAAATCATTCCAATACCTTTGCCAAGAAAACCCCAAATAGGGTCACAAACAGTCAGACACAACAGAACAACAATAGCAAGAATCCCCAAGGAGGTGGTAGAGATAGTGTGGTGTGGTAGAAAGAATGCCAGATTTAGGGCAAGAGTGGGGAAGTTCCAATCCTGCCACTGCTGACTTTGTCCCCTTTGTGACACTGGGCAAGTTCTTTCCATTCAGTTATCTCCTGTATAAAATAAGAGAGGGGATCAATCTACCCCTTCATGTAGGTGTTACACTATCACACATGTCTTCAGGCTTCCTCAGAGTATGATTAGTTATATAGACTTTCCCCCCCACTCAAAAAAAATTACTATTTGCCATAGGGAAAGGGGAGAGATACATGGGATACCATGGTGGTGCAAGAAACAGAAAACGTCAATAAAAATTATTTTTGAAAAAATGGAAGGGATTAGACTGTAATATATAATATATATATAATGTGATTATACATGTTTATAATATATCAATATATTATTATGTATAATGTATCATAATACATAATATGTATAATATATTTATTGTTATTATTATTATATAGAGATAAAAGGTGTGGAAGTGGGAAATTACATAGTAAGAAAATTTCCTTGTGTGAGGAGGCCTGGGAACCAGGGGAGAAACATAATAGAGAGTGTTTGGGTTTTAGAAAAGGGAGAAAAGGAGACACTCTTATTGCAAGAGTACATTCTTAATGGGAGCATAGATTAAAGCTTAAAGGGATGTTAGGGGTTGTCAAACCCAGTGACTCTATTATAGAATCTGCAACAAAGGAAAAGGAAAAGCAGGCCCGGTTTGACATAAATCTTAGATTTGGTGGGATGGATTTCAAAAGTTTCAAAAAAGGCAGGTAGGGTGCCGCGGACTAAAATTGTACAGAGAAAGATAGTCTGGCTCTCAAGAATGAAATCTTGTGACTAAAACAGAAACAATTCTGAGAAAAAAGGGGAGTGCTGGGGGGATGCATGAATCAGGTGATCTCAAGTGGCAATTGTTAAAATTTCAGGGTGAGCATTTCCACTCTCCAAATTGAGAAATGTTACAAACCAGGGTCTGATTTATGGTTTTCTTAATTGTCTAGACTTAAGAAAGTTCTGGAGAAAATATTTAATAATGCAGATTAACCTTTTATTGTGTGGGTACGGTTTTTGGAGGGCTGGTTAAATATTTACCAGGACATGTCCAGGGGTATTGGAAAGTGACTTAGTGGACAACGATAGAGACTTCTCCTTATAATGAGATGTAAGGAAGATGTTCTAAACCTGTACCCTAATTCATGTAATTACAGGAGGTCTGAACATCTCTATTGAATCAATCAAAGTATAAACTAAGGGTGAGTAAGTCTTAGACACCTCTAATAAATCAGTCAAAATTTAAACTAGTTATGAACAGATCTTGAATTTTGGAGAAAGGAAGTATTCCAATCATCGGACATAATCCAAGGACCCCATAAGAATGTACTGGGGTTGGCTGATTCAGGCACACCTCTGTCTATGTATATTAGAATAAGCCAGTTCAGAATAGAGATGCCAGAACCAGGTCAAGGGAAAAGCTCTGTTAGGGATTAAATTCTACTCTTTCCCACCGCCCAGCTGAGTGGATGACCTTGTTAATTTTTCAAGGTCAGGAGATTTGGACTTCCCCTAGGTAGGGGTGTTCTTAGAGCAGAAGTGACTAATAGAAGCATCTGGGTCAGGAGCTGAGAGGCTAAGCAAAGCTGCCAGCTTCAGGACTCTAGCCAGAAGGGGGCTACACTGAAGAGGAACATCGTAAGGATGCCATGAGGGCAGAAAGCGGCTTCTAATAACCCAGAGTTTAGAATGACTTCTCTGAAGCCTGAAGCCATTTTCCCTGTCTGTAATTGTTGGAGTGTGTTCCAGATTGGAGTGTGTGTGATGGAGCTGGGGAAGAATGGGATGTGATGGGATTGTTCTTCCTCCAGTCATCTGTTCTAAGACCAACCACTCTGAGCTCTGACATTCTCTGTTCCAAGGTCTTTTCCAGCTCTGACATTCTTTAAGAGTCCTACAACTTGGACATTCTGTGATTTTAAATGTAAGAGCAAAAATGCTAGCATGAGGGATGGCTCCCCTATCCCTTTAGCACCATCCTGGAGGTGTGAGAAGGAATTCGGGTACCTGGGGTTTCTCTCATAGGGTCTTGGAGTTAGAAGGGCTTGTATAGAGAATCTGGTCTAACTCTTCACCAAGTATGGTAATGCTCTCTATAGCATCCATGACCGGAGGTCTAACCAGGCTCTTGTGAACACTTTCAGTCACTGTGAATGCACTACCTTTTGGTCAGGTCATTCTAGCGGTGGACAGCTCTAAATTATCCAAGGGAATCCTTCCAGGTAAGAATGGAAGGAGATCTTTCCTCCTCTTACCCATTCTGGATCTTCACAACCTCACTCCTCAATCATCTTTTTAAACAAGCATTTATTAAGTGTTTACTATGTCCTAGGCACTATTCTAAGCACTGGGGACACAACAAAAGGGAACAATGAGCTTCCTTTCCTCAAGATCACATTCTGATTTCCATAACTTACTCTATGCCCTTAGTTTCTCTCCTTGCTCCAATCCATTCTGAGCTCACCACCAGATTCATTTTCCTATAACAACACTTTGACTGAGTCTCTCCTTTGTTGCAGGTTTCACCATAGCCCATGGGATTCAATCCCATAAACATTTATTGAGCACTGACTGCATCCTATGATTCTATATATAAACATTTTCTTTCTCTCATGTGTGTATATACACATACATATACATACACATACATACACACACACACACACACACACACACATACACACACACAAATGGCCCGGTCCATACCCCTAAGAAGATAACAGCAGAATTAAGGGAATTGACATGTACCTAACTAGCTACAATACAGGTTGGATAAGTGCATAGGAAAGATCTTAGAAAGGAAGAGATGGCTGTTGGCTGAAAGGCATGGAAGGCTTTGTGGAGAAGGGAGCACCCAAACTAAGCATCCCTTAGAGGAAGAGAAAGATTTTTAACAGACAGAGCTATTGTGGTCTCTTCCAAGTATGGGATATTGCTTGAACAAACTATGTGAGAGAACAGGGCAAGATCAGGTAATGACTAATGGTCTACTTTGGCTAGGATGGTAGATGCATGAAGGAGAATAGTATAAACTATGGCTGGATGGGTAAACTAGAGTCAGATTAGGAGGGAGCAGAGCCTTGAATGCCAGATTTTTCTTATCCTGTAGATAAGGGGAAACACTGAAGGCTTTTGAGCAGGGTAATTATGCAGTGAGACCAGTGCTTTCTATGGATTATTTTGCTAGGTCTGTGTGCAGTGGAGTAGTTTGGAAAGGGGAGGGACTGAAGATAGAAGACAAGTTAGAAGACTATTACAGTAGTCTGGGCAAGAAGTGAACTAAGGTAGTGGGAATAGGAACTTAATGAAAGTGTGGACTCAAGAGATAGCAAAAGTACTTGACAAGTGATTGAATGTGGGAGGTGAAAAGGAGGGCAGGATTGAAGATAACTCTAAGGTTAAGAGCCTGGTGAATAGTAGAGTTAGAAATGGGAATCAGGTTTTGGGAAGACAGTAATGACTCCAGTTTGGGTCATGCTTGGAAGACTTCCAGGTGGAGATGTCCAGCAGGCAGATGGAGATGGGGGCAGTGTGAAGTGGAGCTTGGGGCAGAGGATTTGGGTACCATTATACAGAGATGACATTTAAAGTTACGGGAGCCAACAAGAATGCCAAAAGAGGGGGCGGCTAGGTGGCACAGTGAATAGAGCGCCGGCCCTGGAGTCAGAAGGACCTGAGTTCGGAGCTGGCCTCAGACACTTAATCCACACAAACAAAAACCTAGCCGTGTGACCTTGGGCAAGTTACTTAACCCCAATTGCCCTAAAGGGGCGGCTAGGTGGCGCAGTGAGTAAGAGCGCCGGCCTCGGAGTTGGGATGACCCGAGATCAGATCCGGCCTCAGAAAATGAGCACCCACGCATAAATAATGACTAGCCATGTAACCTTGAGCAAGTTACTTAACCCCAATTGCTTAAAAAAAAAAAAGAATGCCAAAAGAGAGAGGACAGAGGGCACAAGATCGAGAAGGATTAGTCAGGCTGGTAGAAGAACCAAGAGGGAGGAGAGTCATAAGACAAGAGAGAATAAATCTCTAAAAGAATAAGGGAAGGGAAGGAAATTGTGTCAAATGTTGCCAAAAGGCTAAGGTAGGTGAGGACTGTACCTTTAGATTTTGCATTTTAGAGATTACTCATGACCCTGGAGAGAGGGTAGTTTCCATGGAGTGGTGGATAGAGTGGCCAGATTATGAGAGGTCGAGGCAGGAATGGGTGGTGAAGATTTTTGTCACAAGAACTTCCAGGAAACCCTCTGGGGTTACTTCTGCCCACGCACTTAAAGCCTGTAGAGTACCTTTGATGATATACTATTTTTTGAGCACAAGATAAAAACATTTAGGACTGGGAGCATTCTTCAAGATCATCTAACTCAGGGGTGGCTAGGTGGGACAGTGAATAGAGCACTGGCCCTGGAGTCAGGAGGACCTGAGTTCAAATCCAGCCTCAGACACTTAAGACAAAAACTAGCTGTGTGACCTTGGGCAAGTCACTTAACCCCAACTGCCCTCTGGAAAAAGAGCAAAAAAAAAAAAAAAGATCATCTAGCTCTACTTAATTTTATAGAACAGGAAAAAATGCTACAAGAACTACCAGGACTTGCTCAAGGCCACATATGTCCTGAGTAGCAAAGCCAGAATTTGAAGTCAGGTTTTCTGATTCCAGTGTCAATATTCTTTCCATTATCCTACTTTGCCTGTCTATTGGGTTTGCTTTGCATGTATATAATATCTCTCTCCCCAGTCAGAAATTAGGCTATTCAAAAGTCCCCTAAATTGCCTAGCCCAGGGTGGGATACACAGTAGGCACTGATCAATCGACTGTTTGATTGATTAAGTTAGAGCCAGGGAGCCCCTACTGGGGCTCATCAGGGACTGAGAGGTTGAACATTTTGATGAGTACCAAATTCAGTTTAAAAAAATCTTTGAAAGGATTTGAAAAGTTTAACACCCTTCCAAAGGGCATGTGAATATTCCTTCCCCATTCTGGCCATCTGGAAAGCTCTCCTTCTCAGATGACCTCTGCATTAGCATTTCAATGGGTCTTGAAAGGTGTGTGTGGGGTGGGGGGGGTAGGGGGGGTGGAGGAGAGGGCAGTTCATGGAGAGCTACTGAGATAATGAGTTAGGAAACCTAGAAGACAAGTATGATCTGACTCTACACCCAGAAGCCGGGAGACTGGTTAATTCCTAGTAATCACATGATCTCCTGGATCCCTGCTCAGGCTGAAACTCAGTGGGTCTCACTGGTTTCATTTTCTGGTTCCTCGACTCCTCTAAAGCACAAAGAATCAGAAACTGTGGAGTGTCATGGAAGGAGACCCAGACTAGAATTTAGGTCTCCTAATTTCTCAGATTCTAATTTGCATATTAGCTTTCAATTCTTTTATTTGACCTAAGATTTTCTCATTGGTCAAATGGGAAAATGCCCTGCTTTCCTCATAGGGGAGTTTGAAAAAGTGTTATTACAATATGGTTCTCCAACAATTATAAGAGATCATGACCATGAATCCTAGAATGTCAAAACTAAAAGCTGCCTTAGGATATTGACCATCAGAGCTCAGAAGGAACAAAGAATGTTAAGTGTTGGAAGGTACCTAAGAACACAGTCTATCAGAACTGGGAGGGATGTAAGAACTTAGTATTAGGTGGGAAGGTAATGAGTTTTCTAGAGGGTGTACTGGCATTCTCACACACGTGCAAGACTTCTAATTCTCCCTCAATACACCCCAATTCCTCACAGCAAAGAATAAGCTTGTGTTAAGACTAACCTTCCCCACTCCAATACAAAACAAAACAAACAAAAACAATAAACAAAAAAAGTCTCTGAATCATGGACATTGACAGTCAGAGCTAGAAAGGGATCCGGGGTCGCAGAACATTGGAAGGAGAGGTTCCTAGACGACAGTATTAGATCTGGGAGGTACTTAGAACAAAAGCTATTGGAATTGGAAATGACTTTAGAACATAGAACCCTAAAGCTGGAAAGGAGATTATCTAATCCAACCCTCCCATTCCACAGGTGGGCAAAATCAAGTCCCTAAAGAGTAGAAATGAAATTGCTCATTCAGTCACACAGCTAATCCAAGACAGATCCCAAATTTGGACCTTACCCTGGGGTCATGGAATGTGAAACCAAGAAGGCTGTATGTATACCTAGATGCCCTGGGAGTTAGGGGAAGGCAAGGCTTTCGTTTAAAAATGAGGGTTAGGTTCACAGGGGGATAGAATAGCTATTCACTTTTGTAGTATGATTTGAAGGACCCTTGGAAAGCTCTTTCTTCCTAAATATAAATTACAGTCACTCTATCGATCAATAAGCTAAGGTGGGCAGCTAGGTGGCACGTCAGGAAGATTCATCTTCCTGAGTTCAAATCCAGCTTCAGACACGCCCTAAATGTGTGACACTGTCACTTAACCTTATTTGCCTCATTTTCCTCCTCTATAAAATGAGCTGGAAAAGAAAATGGCAAACCACTCTAGTGTCTCTGCCAAGAAAACCTCAAATGGGGTCACTAAGAGTCAGACATGACTAAATAACAACTAGAATTTGTGAAGTACATACTGTGTGTGTATACCTCTGCTAGATGCCAGGGATACAAAGATAAAAAGGAAACAGTCCCTATCTCAAAGGAGTTTTTAATCTGTCAGTCCACCAATTTGCAGAGTGACAATGACAAGTCATTTGACCTCTCTCTAGGCCTCAGTTTTTCCATCTCTGAAATGGGCTAAAAGCCCCATTTCATCCATCTAGGCACCCCAATGCCCAAAATGCTCACCACTAATGATCCATTGATGTAGGTTAAGCTTTGTCCTCACCAGGTTTTTAAAAGGCCAGTCTTTCTAGGAGGTAGAGCAGGGAGAGTCACTCACACCTCCCTGTGCAAGAATTTTTCATTTTCCTTTCCTTCAGATGACAGGAGGAAGCCAAGGAATGTCAGAAGCACAAGTGGGGATCACTTGGTGGAGATGACAAAATGCCACATAAATACAAGGGGCTGATGTAAATGTTGGCAATTCCCAGCTCGCTGGCTAGAGGTGACTATCACACCAGGTACCCCTATGACAGGAGCTGACAAGCAGCTCTGAAGCCTTGGTGATAATTTCCCAGAACCCCGCCCCATTTGGGTGCATAAGAGAGTGACTCAGTAGCAAATCTAAAAACAGGCTGGCAGCAGGCTCAGCTCTCAGCCAAGATCGCCAGCATAAAATAATAAGTTAATAACCCCCATTTGTGGAAGGCTTTGCATTTTACAGAGCTCTTCAACATATTTTATCTTCCCCAAGTATTGTATCTCTGGGAGAGAAATAGGGCAGAGATCATTAGTTTATTTGACAGGAGGGGAAACGAAGGTTTAGAAAGCTATTTGCCAGAGATCATAAAGAGTTACAGTGATAAAACTGGGCATTGAGGTTGGGTCTGCTGACTCTTGGTTATACTGACTGGTTATCTTCTTGCTGCCATGCCCACTTTGGGGATGAGAAGCCTTGAGGTTTCCTCTCTAGGACTTGGAGCTAGAGATCTTGGGCACACACACCCTGCCTTAACACAAAAAGTCACCCTTTGTTACTCTAGTCTTTCTCCAAAGAAGGCTGAGTTAGGTGAGTAATTGACCTTTAACAAACTGAGTCAATGATTTGGAAACCATGGCCCAAGGACAGATAGTGCTATAAGTAGCAGCAATGACATTTAAACCCAGGTTCTCTAGCTCCAGATACAAAAGAGGGATTTTTCTATTCTATCATAGAAGAAAATGAGAAGATTGAACTTGTGGGCTCTAAGGTGCCTCTTGCAGCTGGACCCAGCCTGGGAGGTGACTGGGCTAAGCTTAGAGTGTAGCTGAAGTGGGTGCTGGCTAGGCATGGCTGTTGTTTCATGGAATCTGTGAAAATGACCTAGAAATACCCACCTGGTTGAATGAACAGAATTGGCTTCTGAACTGAATTTTCTGACTACTTGGCCATTGGAAGGACTCTTGGTTATCCAGAAGCATGCATAAGGGAGGTGGAAAATGGGTAGTGACCGGCTATGACAAAAAGATTCAGGATTCTTTGTGACTTTGGGAGGATGCCTCTCTGCCTTCAGGATATATCTGTGCCTCTAGTGCTACATTGCCCTGGTCATGGGACATAAGATCTTTATGTAGTTAGAGTTAGCTTTCCCTCCTGTACCATTTACTACACAAACCACATCCCCACTGGACTTTAGCTATTTCTAAGGTAGAGTATTTTCCAAAACAGGTCTGTAATAGTTCAGGTGATTTTCTACCTGGCACTGACTAGATGATGATGATGGTGGTGGTGGTTATGGGGTGTGTGTGTGTGTGTGTGTGTGTGTGTGTGTGTGTGTGTGTGTCCTGGAACCCTTTGACAGTCAGGCAAAGGCTATGGACCTCTTCTCAGAATTATTGTTTTTCAGTCATTTCAGTCATGTTTGACTTTTCCAGTGGGGTTTTCTTGGCAAAGGTATTGGAACAGTTTACCATTTTCTTCTTCAGTTTATTTTGCAAATGAGGAAAATGAGGTCAACAGGGTTAAGTGACTTGCCCAGGGTCACACAGCTAGTAATTACGGGTCTGAGGCTGGATTTGAACTCAGGAAGATGAGTCTTTGACTCTAGGTCTGGTGCTCTATTCTAGGTATTGCCTAGCTGCCCCTTCCTCAACTTGTGAAATGGAGATATTAACAGCACCTACCTCCCAGGGCTGTTATGAAGATTAAACGAGTTATTTCTAAAATCCTAGCACAGTGCTTGGCACATAGTAGGTACTTAATGTTTCCCTTCTTTCCCCCTCTCCCTCCTCATCTCTGCCATCTGACTTCCCTGGATTCTTTGAAGACTCATTTCAAACCCTATCTCTTGCAAAAGGCCTTTCTTGAGCTTCTGTCTCCATCTCACTCTCTGTTGGTGCCTTCTCTCCCATATTCTCTCCCATTTACACTGTGTGTATCCTATAGGTCCACTGTTATTTGCATATTGCTTCCCCCATTAGAATGTGAACACCTTGAGGGCTGGGACTGTGGAGTTTTGTGTTTTTGATCCCCCTCCCTTTTAGGATCTCTAGGGCTTCACAGAGAGCCTGGCACCTAGTAGGTACTTAATAAATCCTTGAGTGCAGGCTGATCTGAATGGCCTTTCTCAAATGCTTCCCCTTCTGTCCACTCCCACAACTACTAGCCCACTCTAGGCATCATCACCTCTTACCTAGAATGCTGTAATAATACCCTAATCATTGGCCCTGCTTCCATAATGTCCACTCTCTATTCCTCACACAGCTGTAGAGGCTTCACCTCCCTTCACATTCAAAAGTGAGTTAATCAATGAAGTGGATCAGAACAAGCCTGTGAAGTCTCCACCTATGTGAGATGGCTTGCTAGGAAATGCAGTGGGTTTAGGAGACTGGTCCCAGTTCCAAGCCTTCCTTGCCATGTGACCTTATGCAAGTAGCTTTACTTTTAGATTTCTATTTCCTCATCTATAAGATGCCAATGATATCTATCCTGATGAAATCACAAAGTTACTGTGCAAATCAAATAAGGGAAGTTTTGAAAATGTTTTCAAAAACTAATTAGACAAGATGGTGGACTAGAGAAACCAAATGTCACATCCACTGATGCATTAATGGCTGTTGTATCAATTGGTTTTCTTTATTAAAGAGATGGGTTCTAATGGAAGTAAACTGAGGGAAGGTTTTATTGGGAAATACCTGTGATTTAAAAATAAGAGGTATCACTATGATTTTTTAAAAAGTCTATCTGGAATGAACTCCCCATTTCCCAATCACCCACATCACCTGTTCAATCCCTTCTTTCCTTCAAGGAACAACTCTGGTGCTCCCTCTTCCATACAATGTCCTCCCTTTCGTTTGTCTCCCTCCCCTATCCAATGAAAGTGACTTCTTGAGAGATAGCCTGGGGTAGTAGAGAGGCTTCCATTGACTAAGGAAAATCTGAGTTCAACTCTTTACTGTAACATTTAGTGACTGTGGGACCATTAAGTGCCCTGGGCACCTCTCCAAGACCACAGGTTGCAAAGCAGATGCTTCTCTGCTTTGGTGGAGGGACTCTTCTCCCTGTGAGTTGCATGCACCAATGAAATCAGTGGGCTGATCAAAAATAAAGAACATGATCCTTCCCAAATATTTGGTAATTCATTTCCTGGACCTGACTTTGCACTTAGCTCACTCTCCTCTCTACCAGAATTATTTATGCATAGTTCTCTTTCTTCCCATTAGATCATATACTTCTTGAGAAGAGGGTCTGGGTCACATCTGTCTTTGCGGTTGGGAAAGCTACATCACCTTGCATACTGCCTTTCACTTAGTAGGTATTTAATAAATGCTTGCTGATGGGGAGATTTATTTCTCTTGTCTTCATGATATTTACAGTAGCATTATATACTAAAGTCCACTTAGAAGACTTTAATCTTGGGAAATCTTACAACCAGGAGATTTCTCTTTAGATAACAGATTACAGCATGCTTGGCTAATTCTGTAAGGTATCAAGGTCAGATTAATGTGAACAGTAAAGATGATGCCTAGGTAGTGAAGTGGATAGAGTGCTGGACCTGAAGTCAGGAACACTCATCTTTATGAGCTCGAATCCAGTCTTAGACACTTACTAACTGTGTGACCCTGGGGAAGTCATTGAACCCTGTTTGCCTGATTTTCCTCTTCTGTAAAATGAGCTGGAGAAGGAAATAGCAAACCACTCCTGTATCTTTGCGAATAAAGCTCCAGATGGGGTCATGAAGAGTTGGACACATCTGAAATGACTAAACACTTGTGCTCCTAAGACCTTAACACATTTCTAAGCAAAGGAGAAAGGTCATCTGGTCCAAATTTTAAAGATCAGTAAACCAAGGTACAGAGAATTAAGTGATTTTGTTTGAGCAAGCTTATGTAGAGAAGCAGTAGCTATTAGGGAATCCTTTGTGCAATGGACCACTTTCCATCCAGAAGGCTCTATATTGGACACTGCTCACGTAACCAGGAGATTTAAACTTTTTGAAGTTGGTAACTTATATACAGCCAAAAAAACCCCCATAATTTTGGGCTTCAAAAATAGAAACATGGCTTCCAGGAATAAGGAGGTGAGTTTCACTGTCATTTGCCCTGGTCAGAGCACATCCATCGGATGGAGTCCAGTTCTGGGTACAGACACTGATAAACAGGAGCATGGCGAGAAGAGGTTAACCAAGATGGTGCCCTAGAGTTTATGACTTATGAGGATAGATTGACAGAAGGAGGCATATTTAGCCTAAAGAAAAGAAGTCTGGCGGTTGAGAGGTGGAAGGTAGAGGGGATATAAGCTGTCTTCAGATATTTGAAGGCCCTCATGTTGGGAAGGGATTGAACTTGTTCTGTTTGACACCAGAGGGCAGAACCAGGAATATTGGAAAGAAGTCACAGAGAGGAAAATTTAGGATTGATATCAAAGAACTCTTCCTAACATTTGGAGATTGCCCAAAGGTGGAGTGGGCTACTTTAAGAGGGTAATGGCATTGTCCCCCCCAGGTCTTCAAGAAGAGCCTGGAAGACCACTTGGTTATGGGATTTTTGCTGAGAATTCTTTCCCATGGAGTATAGACTAGATTACACTGATTACACTGTGGATGGCTACTGAGGTACCTGCCAGCTCTAAAGCTCTGTGATTCTGTAATGCTAAAAGAAGAGAAATCACAGAGCTTTGATCAGTCAATAAGGTCTTAATGGTACCCAGAAGAACAAATGATACTAGAACAATATTTACATTGGTGAGCAGGCAAAGATGAACATTGTATTGTAGGTTAATAGGTTTAAGTGCTGGAAAGGATCTTTCTTTACAAATGAAGAAATACAGGCTCAGGAAGGGGGATGGTCCAGCTTTGCCAATCTGATTGATATATGTATATGTGCTGGTGTGGAGGAGAAGAGATGGGCATGGGGAGGGTTGAATAGGGTAATAACCTGTGAATGTGGCCAGATTGGGAATGGAACATATTGAAGCTTATCATTGTCTATTAACCAATGAGCATTTTTAATGTCCTAGGAGCTGTATTGGGTGCTAGGGATGCAAAGAAAGTCAGAAAGGGGCTCTGTCTTCAGGGAACTTGCATTCTAATAGGGTAGACAACATGTAAAAATATTGATATATATAAGATATATTGATAGCAGGAATCTTAGAGGAGAAGGCTTTAGCCAGTGAGAGGACTGGAAAAGGCCTTCTGCTAAAGGTGGCAGATGACCCACATATATTATTATAAAAATCGTAATAATAGCTAACATTAAAAAAAATAATAGCTAACATTTATATAGTGCTTACTGTGTGGGAGGCACTGTGTTATGTTTTACAAATGTCTCATTTGATCTTCACAACCTTGGGAGGTAGGTGCTATCATTGTCCCCATTTTACAGATGATCAAACCAAGGTTGACTTGCCTAGGTCCACACAGCTAGTAAGTGTCTGAAGCTGGATTTGAACTCAGGTCTTGCTGATTCTGGGTTCAGGGCTTTATCCACTGTGCCACCAAACTGCCAAGGCATCTAATGCAGAAGTGAAGAGGGACATGTTAAGGCATGAGGGACAGTTAAGGAAGAGACACAGAGTGGGGAGAGAGTATCTTGTTTGAGGAATAACAGGTATAGCTAGATTGCAGAGTATGGGGGTGGGGAGGAATAAAGTATAAGAAGACTGGAAAGGTAGGAAGGGACCATGTTGTTGAGAGCTTTAAATGCCCCCAAAGAGTACTTCATGTCTGATTCTCACATCAGTAGGGAGTCACTGGAGTTTATTGAGAAAGGGGATGATATCATCAGACCCATATCTAAGGAAAATTCCTTTGGCAGCTGTATAGAAGAGGAAAGGTTGGAATTTGAAGAGACGAGTCAGGGAGACCAGCTAGGTTATTGCAGTGGTCCAGCCAAGTGGTGGTGAGGGCCAGAATGAAGGTGGTACCTTTATGAGAGGTGAGAAGGGGAATCAATATATATAAGAGAACTTATGGAGGCAGAAATGATAAGACTTGTCAACTGGATACATGGGGCCAGAACAAAGAGCTAAGGGTTACAAAAAGGTCTTAAAATGGGTTGCCTGGAAAATGGTGGTGTGCTCAGTGATAATAGGGACACTTAGAAGAGGCAAGAGATTGTGGGGGAAGGCAATTACTTTGGTTTTGGAAGTTAAGTTTGAGATGCCTAGTCAATATCCAATTCAATGCCCAAGAGTCAGTTACAGGTGATACAAGTATGGAACTCAGGAAAGAGACTAGATAAAAGCCAATGCAACAAACTTGCTACAAATAGACTCTAACTTCTTTGAAAGCAAAGGGCTGTCTTATCACCCAAACCTAACAGTGCCTGGAACATAGTAGGGACTTAAAAAGTGCCTTTTGAATGAATGAATGGACTATTCCCTTTCTGGGCAAAATCCTTACAGTATGAGAGTCAGAAGGAACCCCAGATATTACCTAAGAAAACCCAAAATCTGAACAGAAATACCATTCTGAGAAGTGGGCATCTAGTCTGTTCTTGAAGACTCCCAATGATAAGAGACTCCCCATTGGTCCATTTCACTTTGCTCTCAATAGGATCTTCTTACATAGAGCTAAAATATGCCTCTTGGTGACTCTCATATCCTTTGTGCCTGGTTCTTCCCTCTGAGATCAAGCAGAAAAAAAAGTTAATCCCAGGGGCAGTTAGGTGGCACAGTGCATAGAGCACTGGCCCTGGAATCAGGAGGACCTGAGTTCAAATCCATTCCCAGACACTTAACACTTACTAGCTGTGTGACCTTGGGGAAGTCACTTAATCCCAATTGCCTTGCCTTCCCCCCTCCAAAAAAAACTTATAAAAAAAGAATTGAAAAAAGTTAATCCCTCTTCTCCATGACCATCCTTTAGATGCCTGAAGATAGCCTTCTCTTTCCTGTTAAAACTTCTCTCCTTCAGGCTAACCATTCCTAATTCCTTTGTTTGCTGTGTGGAAAAGCTTCACTTTTCCCACTCTTGTTTGACAGTTATGGTTCATCAGGTTTTTTGCTAAAAGGTAACTTCCCCAAAGCTAAATATAACCCACCAGGTGTGGTCTGAGCAGATCAGAGGTCAGTGGGACACTCTCCTCTTGGGTTCTGGCCTGTTACTTCTATTAAACTACCTGAGATCATATCAGCTTTTTAAATGCCTTTCACAGCCTACCTTGATCTGAGCTAGCAGTCTGCTAAACTCCCCAGCGGTTGGTTTTTTTTTTTTCTGTATGAGCAGCTGTCTGGTCACAGGCTGGCTAGCTGATCATACAGTTAGGAGAACTGACTCAATGACTGGAACTAAGAAATTCATGTCAGTCTGAAAGGAGATTGTCAATGGAACGCCATACAAACATGTCTATTTGAACTGGTCAATATCAGGAGCACAAGTTGGCTTGTTTTTGTCTTTAGATCTCTGGGACCTAGCAAAGTGCTTGGCATGGAGTAGATACTTAATGCATGCGTTCTGATTGATTGGGAAAGGCATAGATGGCATGATTATCAAATTATCAGATGACAGGAAGCTGGGTAGGATAACTTCCTGTGCCAGATGGGCTCCTGAGTGGTGAGAATTCTCCATATTTAGTCCACACCCAGACTTACTTTGCTGTTTGTTCTCAGGTCATTTTTATCCTATATTCCCTTACCCCAGCTTCTGCCTTTAAACCAGCCATGAAGCCCTGAGCTCCTGACTGCTGAAAATTCTCCATATCAAACCTAGATCCAGACCCATAGCTTTCCATCCATTTTCATTCCATGCTCAAAGTCACATAGTTACCCTTCTAGACATGACCTTCCAGAGCAATCCTCATCTTCTCCCGACCCTTTCTGTCTCTAGATTTGGGAACTGTAAGCAAATCAACCCTACTATTCCTAGAGAGGACAAGATAATCAATTCCCAATGTCTCCACAGTGTCCATAAAAGGTCATTTATTTGTGATGGATGTGGTATTAATGTTATCAGTCTGCCTGTGGGTAGCATGGATCTGCCTCTGAGGACATCACTGGGAGAATCAAGATGCCAGCTTCAAAGACCTTGTTTCCTTTAGTATCTCTTGCCCATCTGTGATTCATCTGCTGCCAGCATGGGGCTCTGATGACAGATCCCTTTGAGTCAGATGTTCCTATGTGGAGACACAGCAGGGGAAAATTCCAGCTCCCAAGCAGCTATGCCCTAGCATCCTCAAGGGATGATATTCTTATATAGCTTCCACGTGCATCTTATTTATAGTCAATATGGTGATAGTGAAATGGTCAGACTCTTAGGAAATTCTTCCTTGGGCTTTATCATCATCAGTTCCATATAAATGACCCTTTCCTGTGCCCACTTAGAAATAGCCTGTGACACACCATCTCACACCTATCAGATTTGCTAATATGACAGAAAAGGAAAATGATAAGTTTTGGAGAAGATGTGGGAAAATTGGGACACTAATGCATTGTTGGTGGAGTTGTTAACTGATCTAACCATTCCGAAGAGCAATTTGGAACTATGCCCAAAAGGCAACCAAACTGCACATACCCTTTGATCTAGCAATACCACCTCTACTAGGTCTGTATCCCAAAGAGAGCATAAAAAAGGGGAAAGGACCTACATGTACAAAAATATTTATAGCAGCTCTTTTTGTAGTGGCAAAAAATTGGAAAGTGAGGGAATGCCCATCAATTGGGAAATGGCTGAACAAGTTGTGGTATGTGAAAGCAATGGAATACTATTGTGCTATAAAAAATGATGAGCAGGTGGATTTCAGAAAAACCTGTAAAGACTTACATGAATTGATGCTGAGTGAAGTGAGCAGAATCAGGAGAACAATGTAGACAATAATAGTAACACCGTGCGATGATCACCTATGATTGACTTAACTCTTCTTAGCAATACAATGATCCAAGACAATTCCAAAAGATTCTTGATGGAAAATTCTATCTGCATCCAGAGAAAGAACTATGGAGTCTGAATGTAGATCAAAGCATATTCTTTTCATTTTTTGGTGGTTTTCCATTTTGTTCTGTTTCTTCTTTTACAACAAGACAAATGTAGAAATGTTTCCATGATTGTACATTTACAACCCATATCCATTTGCTTGCCAACTTGGGGAGGGGAGAAAAATTTGTGACTCAAAATCTTATAAAAATGAATGTTGAAGACTATCTTTACATGTAACTGGAAAAAATAAGTATTATTTATAAAAAGAGAGAGAGAGAAAGAAATAGCCCACGACACCTATCAAAAATATATTCTGGGCTACCCACATCAACAAACACAGGTGGTTTGGGCTAATTGCATTGACCATGTGAAAAAGGTGGTCCTGAGACTATCAAAAAGGCAAGGCCCAATTCAGCATCCTCTAAAGTAGGGAAATTGATTCCTATTCTCTCTTTAAATATATCTCAGGTGTTACTTGTCCACAGAACACAGAATATTAGAGCTGAAAGGGGCCTTAAATTGTAGAATGTCAGCTGGAAGGAACCCTAACCAACAGAATGTGGGAGCTGAAAGGAACCTTAGCAAGCTTTGAACTTAGGTTTTGAGCTGGGAGGAACTCTAGAGATCATCTAATAAAGCCCCTGCATTTCAAAGATGAATAACTCAGACCCAGAGAGAAAATAACTTATAAGAATTATGAAGTTCTTGGAAGACCAAAGGATGAGAAAATGGCTGTGCAATGGATAGAGTTCTGGACTTCGAGTCAGGAAGACCTGAATTCAAATCAAGCCTTAGACGATTACTTACTAGCTGTGTGACCCTGAGCAAGTCACTTTCAGCCTCAGTTTCCTCATCTATAAAATGGAGAAATAATAACTACTTCCCCGGGTTGTGATGAGAACAAAAGGAGATATTTGTAAAGTGAATTCCAATCTTATAAATGCTGGTTATAATGATTATTAGTTATTATGGCTCTTAATTTTTATGGTCTCAGAGCCCTAAGAGCCTACCTAATGCCAGGATCAGGGCAAGGCAGATCAGATCCCCAGACACTGTAAGTAGCAATGACACTAACTATAGGAGAGCCAGATCTCTTCCTCATATCTGCTGACTTGCAAGGAGGCAGCTGTGGAGTGATGGAGAGGATACTGTATTGGAAGTCAAGAGATCTGGCTCTGGCTCCCAGCTTCCCCCCTTAATAGCTGTGGGGCAGTGGATTGAACAATCATTTATTATGCATAAGCTTACTATGTAAGGATGAGACACCAGGCATTGAGAGCCCATGACATGGCACAATAGGCAGGAAGTCAATTCTTGCCTTCAGAGAACTTTCAGAGAGTCCCTAGTAAGTACAGGATTGAAAAGGACACTTCTATTTGGCTTTGAAGGACCATTATGACCTGGTCCTGAGCTACCTTTCCAGCCTGGTTACACCGTGCTCCCTTCTTTGCACTAGATTGTCTAGCCAAACTGGTTTTCTTGCTCTTCTTCATGCAAGGTAAATCATTTCCCATCTCCATACAATTGCACTGTCTATGTCCAATGCCTGGAGTGTCCTACCTGCTCACCTCTGCCTCATAGAATCCCTTATTTTCCCCAAAACTCAACAGAAGCACCTCTTAGTCAGTTAGTCAATAATCCTTTAGTAAGCAAAGCATTTACCATGTGCCAAGCACTTTGCTAAGTGCTGAAAGTACAAAGAAAGGTCAGAATACCAAAAACAACCCTCCCCCCATAAGCACACAGCTTGCCCCAGAGAGTGAGAACCTTAGATATGGTGCCTTTCTTGAGTTCCATTTCTCTAGTATATTTCTTTTCTAAATTACCTGTGTATGTGTACATACGTGTATGTGACATACCCCCAGGTAGAATGGGAATGCCCTTGAGGGCAAGGACTATTTCACTTTGTCTTTGTATCCCCAGCACCTAGCAAAACTCTGGTATATAGTAGCTGCTTAATAAATGCTTATTGGTTAATTAACTAATTGATCAATAATACATCAGGTACTTGTTCAGTCATGTCCAGTATTTCATGAGCCTATTTGGAATTTTCTCAGCAGAGATACTGGAGTGGTTTGCCATTTCCTTTTCCAACTCCTTTTTACAAATGAGGAGATTGAGGCAAACAGGGCTAAGTGTCTTGCCCAGGCTCACACAGCTGGTAATTGTCTGAGGCTGGATTTGAACTCACAAAGATGAGTTTTCCTGACTCCAGGTCCGGTATTCTATCCACTGTACCACCTTGTTGCCTTTCATTGAATACATAGAGAAGTAAATACAAAAATATTGGGAGAAGCGATGCTGGAAAACACTCATAATTGGAGGAATCACTTCCCTGAACCTCAGTTTCCCCCTCCATAAAATAAGAATAAAAATCCCTAACAACCTCTAAAAACTAGTATGCAAATCAAGTGGCCTAATGAATGAGAAAGCATTTTGCAAATGGTAAATCACTGTGTCAACAAGAGCTATTATTGTTCGGAAACCAACCACATGTGCGGAAGACTCCCAGGATGTGTCCCTTCTGTTCTCAGCCCAGAGACTTGGCTCTGGCTTTGGAGCCATTGTTCCTGCTGGGCCTGGGAGCCATCCAGTCTCTCCTTGCAGCTGTTTACCCATTACCACTTAACTCTTAACAATCACTCCAGACATTAGTGTAGATGAACCATGTTCTCCACAAATTACCCTGTAGGAGTCTACTATTACTAGGAATATTCATTGGTACTCCCATGACACTTTGGGGTTAACAGAATTCTTCAACGTGTTCTCTTTTAGTGACGATAGCCATGTGAGATGGCAGGACAGAGATTGTTATCACCATTTTAAGGAACACTGAGGCTCAGAGAGGTTATTGGACTTAACCAAAGACACATAGCTAGTAAGTAGCAGACCCCAGAGAATGTGGTTCCATTAATCAATCAACATTTAGGAAGTGGTTAATCAATCAACATTTAGTAAGTGCTTCCTGTATACCAGACACTGTTTTAAGAGTTAGAGATACAAACATAAGGGTATAAATGTAACTCCTAATAGTAATTACCCTTGGTAGTTAAGAACACTTCTTGATTGAATCAATCAATCAGAACAAGGTACAAATATAGCCAACCTCCTACTTGAATCAACCAGATATATTCCAATGAAATCCTACAGGAAGCTTCTTGTGATTGGGTGAGGAGTTTGGTCCCACCCTGTGGATCTTCTATAGGAGTAGGATCTAGAAAACTTAGGGGCCACCACAAAATGAGAAAGGGAAACTGACTGAGTTATGTCCTAGAAGATGGAGATGGGGGAGGCCATTCAATCCCCCAGGAAATTCAGAGAAGACTTTGGCTGTTGCCACCAATCATGTTTGCCTCCTCAAGGACTGAGAAAAATTTTAAGTAAAGTTTTATACTTTCTCAAGCCTGACTGTGAGAAGACATTGTATTGTATACTCTAGGGTTGTCTCTTTGCCCAGACATTTTTGGCAACCTGAATTTTTGTCTCAATCATGGAGAAGCTAAGGGTTAGCAAGAAGCCAAACCTCTACCTAAATATTAGGCATTCTTCCAAGTGTGAACCAAGAGGGATTATGATTAAACTCTTAACTTTTCATTTAATATAAAATTTCTAAGCCACCAGAAGTCACACGGCCACCATACTGGATTTAGAATTAAAATGAACTAATTATTATAACTGGATATTATACAAAGAAAGGCAAAAACAGTCTGTGCCCTCAAAAACCTTACATTCTGTGAATGAGAAAATAATTAAGTAAATACAAGATGCATTCAGAGCAGATGGAAGGTGTCCTTAGAGGGAAAGGGAACTAAGAATGGTCTTCTGTAGAAGGTCAAAATTGAATTGAGCCTTAAAGGAAGCCAGGGTGAAGGGGAGGAGGTAGAGCATTCCAGGCATGGGAGACAGCCAATGCCAAGACAGAAAGCAAATGGAGTGTCATGTTTGAGGAAAAGCAAGTAATATGGTGGAAAGAGCACTGACTGGAGTCAAAAGACTTGGCTTCAAATCCACTCCTCTGATACTTTACAGCTTGTTGACTTTGAGCATTTCCTGGTCTTAGTTTTCTCATCTGTCAAATGAAACAGCTGGACAAGATCCCTCCTCATTCTAGAACATTACCATACACCATTGTCTTTGTATCATCAACTCCTCACCCCAAAAATCCATAAGCATTTATTAATCACCTGCTAAGTCTGGGGATACAAACAAAGGCAAAAGATGGTCCATTCCCTTGAGAAGTTCACAATCCAAGGGAAGAGACCACATGTAAACAACCATATGCAAACAACAGTAAATTGGAAGTAAGCAATAGAAAGAAGGCACTAGAATGAAAAAGGATTGAGAAAGGCTTCCTGTAGAAGGTGGGATTTTAACTGGGACATGAAGGAAGACAGAAGGCAGAGATGAGGAGAAAGAACCTTTCAGTCATAGGAAAAAGCCAGAGAAAATACCTGCAACCAGACATGGAGTATCTTGTTTGGGGAACACCAGACCAGGGTCATTGGATCAAAAAGTATGGCTGATGGGGATAAGGGCTAGAAGATTACAAAGATAGGGAAGAACTAAGTTATGAAGGGCTTTGAATGACAAATGGGATTTTGTATTGTAGATGTCCCCTGGCAGAATGGGCAGATGAGAATGATTTATTCCAATGGCCATGAAGGCAGCAGAAGCAGATGTTGTGGAGTGCTTAGAGCTTAGTCAGCCTTTGGAGGTGCTAAGGTCATCTACTGCATCCTGGACCATCTCCAGTCATCCTGACTTTTGTCTTGCCATTGGACTTTGATGACTCTGGAAGAGAGAACAAGTGATGACTGTGCAACACTGCCTCACTTAAATCCAATTCATGTCTAATCAAAACATCACTCTTGCTGTCATTGAGCCTCTTTGAAAACTGAGGACAAACAACATTTGAACCTAAAGGTAATAGAGAATTTATTAGGGAGTGGTGGTGACATGATTGTACCTGCACTTTAGGAAAATCACTCATCCAGTCTATTGTTAGGTCTTGTTGTTTCTGCCTTCACAACATCTCCTATATAAACCTCTTTCTCTCTTTTCACACAGCTGCCATCCTACTGAGCCCTCATCTGGACTATTGCAATAGCATCCTGTCTCAAGCCTGTAGGTTTGGCTCTCAAGATGAGTCTAAAGCATCTCCCCACTATTAATCCACCCTTTGCCCAGTGGTCAAAGTTACTTTCCTGAAGTGTAGGTATCACTCCTTACCCCTATTGAATAAACTCTAGTGCTTTCTTTTACTTCTAGGATAGGATACAAACATCTCAGTTCTGCATTTGAAGCCCTTCACAATCTGATTCTTTTCTATCAGCCCAATATTTTGGATACTTTAATTCTCTCTACTTATTCTACAATTCAGTTATATGAACCTATTTGCTATTGTTCACTCATTACATCCCATCTCCTGACTCCATGACTTTGTCCTGGCTTTATCCTCCATTCCTACCCCTTCTCACCAAGTCTCCTAGCTTCCTTCACTAGTTTGAAACCCCCCTCCATAGGAGGTTTCCTCTGGTTCCTATCCCTAAGTCTTCCCTCTGAGATTGTCTTTTGCTTCTACTACATTTGTCTTATAACTACAGTTATTTGGACACTGTCTCACCCTTTGTAATGTGAATTCCTTGAATCATGTTTTAACCTTTCTTTGGTTTCTGTTTATGCCACATCTTCACAAGTTTGATGAATGGGATCCTTGGATCCCTCATCACTATATGTATGACAGAGAATATGACATAGGAGTAGTATGACATGGATAGGGAAGAAACAGCCTGCTTGACGGGGGGTGGGGGGGCGGGGAGGGACACTTCTCCAAACCAAAGGGTTTTCTAGACTTTTAAAACATTCAAATAGGTTTGGTCCCTTTCAGGTCAGTCCCCACAGGAAGATACACAAGGATTCCAATAAGCACACTATTACTCCATGATGAAAACTCCTCTTTGGGAATGGTAATTACATAGTGCTTTAAGATTTACAAAGCATAGAGGCAGCTAGGTGACACAGTGAATAGAGCACTGGCCCTGGAATCAGGAGAACCTGAGTTCAAACCCAGCCTCAGACATCTGACACACTTACTAGGGTGTGACCTTGGGCAAGTCACTTGACCCAAATTGCCCTGCCCTCCCCCCTCCAAAAAAAAAAAAAAGATTTCCAAAGTGTTTTGCACATTTGAACCTCACAATAGCCCTGTAGGTGAGTGCTATTCTTATCCTTATTGTATAGATGAGGAAATTGAGGCTGGAATTTGCTGGGCATCACACAGCTAAGTGAATGTCTGAGGCAGGATTTGAACTCCAAATCCTAAGAACTGAGTTCTATCCACGGTGCATCCTAGTTGTTTGACTTCTCTGGGTCTCAATTTCCTCCTCTGTAGAATTGAAGCATTCTCTATGTTTCCTTATAGTTGTAAAGTTCTATATCCTAAGTTCCAGCTCTAATATTCTATGTCTTAAGGTCCCTTCAAACCTTTGACATTTTTCAAGGTTATAAACCCTTATGGTGGTGTCTTAAGCAACAAAAGCATCACTGTCCTTGGTGCTAAGGTGAAATTCCATTCCTTCCCTCAAAGTACTTACAGTCTAGAGGAGAGACAAGCAGCCCAGCATAGAGGATAGCCTTTATCACTTTAAAAGTTTTCAAAATACTTGACATACATTATTTCACTTGGCAGACAATGGCAAGAGCTCATTACCAAAGCATAGCTTAAGAAGTGCACAAAGTGTAGCAGAATGGGAAGAGTGCTGGATTCAGAGAGAGAGAACCTGCTTAAAGGACCGTGAAATCAATGGCCTTGGGCAACATCACCACCCTTCTCTTAGACCAGGAAATCTCTGAAGACCTATGGTAAATCAGAGCCAACTGGTTGGAATGAGATGGTGAAGGGCAGGGAGCAGGTAGGCAATCTTGGGTTAATTGGGGAAAGTTTTCCAAAGGAGGTTGATTTTCATTTGGAGGAAAGAACAGAAGGGAGAAGGCAATCTGTTCCAGGTATGGGGATAGCTATGGGAGAGAATTGTCCTCAGGGGATTGAGGACCAAAGTCAGCAGGAAATAAAAAGAAGCTCATAACTGGGTTGAGGTGTAAATTAAGGTTGTTGGCCCCTGACACTGTGAAAAGCCCTTCCTAAATTTGTTGTCTAATTCCAGAAACTCCTTAGCTTTTTAAAAAAAAATTCAGTTAATTCAACAATTACCAATAATCACAATCACACAAGAAGAACAGGGGAAAGCACCAGGTAAAACACATTAATTTCTACCATACACAATTATATACACATATGTAATTATATGTAGTTTAAAATATACATAAAAGTATGTGTGTATATACATGTATATATATACATACAATATACATATAGACACACATACATATAGTCAAAAGCCTGTCAGTGGCTTTTATTACAGTGTCAACACACACACTTCCATTACTTTTACAAATTTCTTAAAATGTTTTATTGATTATATATTTTTAAAAATACCTATTTTGAGTAGGAAGGGGCCCTAAAGATCATCTTGTCAGATCCCTTATACAAAGTAGCTAGGTAGTAGAAGATGGAGCCCTAGAGTTGGAGCCCGTAAGACCTGAGTTCAAATCCTGCCTCAGACACTTACTAGCTGTGTGACCCTGGGTGAGTCATTTAATCTCTGTCTGTCTCAGTGCTCTCATCTGTAAAAGGGGACTGATAATAACACTTGCCTCCCAGGGTTTTTATGAAGATAAAATCAGATGATGTTTGTAAAACTCTTTGTGAACCTTAAAACATTATAAATGCTAATTATTATCATGCAGATGGTAAAACTGAGGCTCTAGGAGGGTTCAGTAACTTGTCCACCTTCATACAAGTGGAAGGTAATAGGATCAGAATCTGAACCCGTCTCCTGATTATAATACCACTAATATTTCTATTCTACCAAGTTTCCTGTTTCAAAAGTGAGAGGTGAGATTAAAACCTTACCTTGAAGTGAGTGAGGGAACATAAGGGTTCATTTTGCTCACATTAGAGCAGACTTGGAAGCAAGGACCAAGGAGAAAGGGGCCTGGAGTATCAGTTCCCCCAGTCTCTGTACTCCCAGACAATCCTTTGCTCTTTCCAAAGGCTCATGGCAATGTCTGGGGGATAGTGGGCAGTGCTTTGACAATAGCTGTCTATGTTGTGCTCCCTACCCCACCCCCATGAGCCCCAGTTCCATCTCTTGGGGCTCTGCTAAAATGCAGTTTGGGGGAACATCTCATTTGGAGCCTGCAGGCTTTTGGCTCCCTTTCTGAAGGCCCTGGCTCAGCTCATGGGGGCCCTGAGCTGCTGCTGGCGCCAGGGTCCTGCCAGAGCTTGTAAAGGGGAATTTTGTTGTTCTCAGAGGGATCCACCACTCCCCATGCCAAAAGCACACACAAACTACTGATTGGACAGAAACTCAGGGTGTGCTTCCTGGGGGTTGGTTGTTTACAATGCTGGGCGCTTTCCTGGCTCTGTGGTTGAACGCTTGTTAGTCAAGGATCTGGCCTTGGCTAGAATTTAATGGATGGTGCAGGGCCCTAAGTACCTTTGGCACTCCTGAACCTAAATTATGTAACTCATCCAAAGAGGCCCTACTCTTACAAAAAGAGGGTCAAAGTTTGAAGCTTACAACTATAAAAGCCACCACAGTTTCACAGCTGAGAAGGTGAAAAACACAATTGCATGCCAGTGCCTAGAACATAGTAGGTGCATAATAAATGCTTGTCTGAACAAATGAAAGCATCCTGTAGAAGGAAGAGTCCATTGTAAAGACATAGAACAGAATGCTTTTGACTTAGTCTCTGTGTTAGCCATTTGCACAGTGATAAAACATACTAGTTCTTGGTATTTTCTATGTCTTTTTCCATTGCCTTATTGAAAGATATTATTTTGACCATCTTCAAGCATGAACTAAATATTTACATTCTAAATGTCAGATCTTTGTCCAATACCTGATTCCCTTTTACAAAACTTGCTGACAACAAATTGACATTATTAGTAGATTTGAACCATGACATTGAAAAATGAAGGTGATATAAAAATTAGATAGCAATGAAAACATTGAAATTTAAAAAGTCTTTTAAAAAGAACTATACCTCTTTCTTTTTGCTATTCTCATATAAAAATAAATAAAACCAAAATATATGAGATAGATTGTTTAGAATTTCATGTTTTGTTAAATTTGACACTTTATATTGATCCATTTAGGTTAAATTTTTAGTTGATGTATAAATTAGCATTATAATTTCTATTAATTATAATTCTTTCTTGTTCATTAAATGTAAGTTTCCCATTTTTATTTTGGATTTTGACCATTTGGTTATCCCTTCTTGTTTTTTAATCAAGTTTTTTTACCTTAAAAAAACCCCACAACCCAGCTCTTTATTTCTTTTATCAGTTCAATAGTCTTTTGGTTTTCAATTTTGCTTATTTCTCCTTGGATTTTCAAAATGTCTCCTTTTGTGGTTGTTTTTGAGATTATCCATTTGTTTATTTATTAAATCACCAAAATTTCCCCTGGTGCCCTCTTCCTTACCCTCATAGAGAGCCATCTCATAGGCAAAATAATATTTTAAGGGATAAAAAGAGAAAAATCAACAAAACTGATAAATTTGTTTTTTTTTAAAGTCTGAAAATATGTCCAACGTACCACATACACTGATCTCATATCTCTTCAAAGAGGGTGCGGTTTTTATTGTTTTCAGATTACAACCTTGGTCCATTAGTCTTATCTTTTTCTTGCTCATTTAGAGTTATAAATTTCCCTCTAAGGACTCCGTTAGCTGCAGCCTTTAATATAGATTTAAAAATATTATATATTACAATATAGATTAAAAATAATATAGATTATTGTCTCACTGGTTTAATTTTTAATATATAATTACTTATTGTTTCTATGATATGTTCTTTAATTCACACATAATTTAGGATGATTGATTTATCTTTTGTTCATTGATTACAATTTTTATTGTGTTGTAGTGTGCTAATGAAATGCTTAATCTTTCTTCATAAATTCATGAGTTCTTTATGCCCTATCATATGCTCAATTTTTGAAAATGTACTGTTGATGATGAAAAATACATACTCTTTTAAATATTCCCATTTAATAATTAAATGTCTTTAAAATCTGACTTTTCCAAAATGGGCTCGATTCACAATTTCCTTCTTGTACTTTGCTCCCTATCTCTAATACTTCCAGAAAATGTCTTTCATAATTTGCTGTAATATGATATTTAAGTGTTTTCTTTCATTACATTTTTCATGGAGGCCAATCATTTGCAGAGTGTTTTATTGAGCTCTGTCTTCAAGGTCAGGTGATCTAATAAAGATCCTAACAGTTCTTTGAATTTTGCCATCTTTGTATTTTACTCTATCGTTCCATTCTTATGTTTTGTCTGTCTTTAAATAGTGTTAACTGCTTTATTAAAATTTTTTTGTCTTATAAGATAGAGATTTCCTTCTTGTTATTGTTTTTTATTCTTCTTTAAGAGCTCTAATTTTCCTCTTTGTTGTTGTTGGGTGGATTCAGTTGTGTCTGACTTTTCATGACCCCACTTGGGGTTTTCTTTCAAAGATACTTTCAGAGATACTGGAGTGATTTGCCATTTCCTTCTTCAGCTCAGGTTACAGATGAGGAAACTGAAGCAAAAAACATTAAGTGACTTGCACAGGGTCTCAAGAGCTAGTAAATGTCTGGGATCAGATTTGAACTCAGCTTCTTCTGACTCCAGGGACCACGCTCTGGCCACGGAACCACCTAGCTGCCCCTAGTTTTCCTCTTTACATTTTCCTTTAATTCTTTGGTTAAACTTCTCAACCACTCAGGCTATGCCCGTAGTTGTCCAAGCTGCAGTCACCTCCAAAGACAATGGAAAGATAAGGAAAAAGAATAAGTAAGCATATTTTTAACAAAGCTTAGGAATAGGTTAAAGAAAAATGCAGCTGGTAAGTATCTAAGGTCAGATCTGGAGTCTCATCTTCCTGATTATTGACCCTGAGTTCTCTCCACCATGCCAGCAATTTGTGTGGCACAAAATCAACCTTGATGCCTTTTCTAATTCCTCCTTGTCACTCATTCCCCTGCCTCTAATATTACTAATAATACCTCATGGGTTGTATAGTATTTCATAGTTTCCAAAGCAGCCTCCAGGATCATTCCAATTTCTCAAAAGGAATCAACTTCACTAATTTGACAAATGCTTATTGAGCACGGGATTTGGAGTCAGAATACTTGGGCTCAAACCTCTGTCACTCAACAGTGGTTGGTACATAGTAAGCACACTTTTTTCATTTACTTGTATACCTGTTTTTCATAAAGGAGCTGAGCTGTAGTCCTAACTGCCACTTATTAGCTGCTGGTCTTAGGAAAAACTGCTTCTCCCCTGTGGGCTTCAGTTTCCTTAACCTGCAAAATGGGAGGGGGAATTGCACTCTTCCTCTTAAGTCCTATCCTGGCCATGCTCCACTGTTCAAAGAGGGTGACTCTGAGCCCTATATAAATGTTAATAGTAATAGCAATTATTATTAATATAGCATTTACTTCACAGAGTTGTGAGGGTCAAATCAAATTTCATTATGCATACATATATACACATATACATGCATACACATATGTATACATACATATACATGTGTCTATGTAACATGGATGCTCTGGCCCCAATCTCTCCATGTCAGGAAGATTACATTGCCCCACAGAATTCTAGGGTATCCTGAGGCACTCCAGGGTGATCTCTGCTGCCATGAGCTCAATCCCCAACCAATTGTGGTCCTCCATATTTGGTGGTGGTGGATGATAAGCATTCTAGTTCTATTTATGATAGCTAACATTTCCATTGTTGTGTCCTAGGACCATTTTTTGAGTTAGTGAAACACTAGGAGGCAGGAGACTAGGATTCTTGCCCTTCCTCCATCACTGTATGACCTTGGGCTAATCACTTCTTTGGCCTATTAAGTCAGGGGAAGAGGAATAGTACCACACTGACTGGAAGGCAGGGGCTTCACTGGGGGATATCGGAGTTCTCTTCTAAACTCAGAATGTGTGAGTCTATGATTATATTTTTCCATCAATATTTAATATTTAATCATAATCCTTTGCATTAGCAGAGCACTCAATATACTGAAACTTTTAATGTTATTGGGAGGGACCTTTGAAGTCATATTGCTTTTAGAGGGAATTTTCCTATACATTATCTCATTAGATCTGCCAAATGATCTGGCCATCCACTGTGATGCAGGCCAAAGGTTATAGCTTAGATTCCTGCTACAGCTAGAAGGTTTCCTAGTTGTGTGACCTTGATGGGGCATTTCACTTGAAAGCCTCACTTGCTTTTACCTGTAAAATGGGGGTGACAACAATGCTGGTATTATTCTATTACTATATATCTATGATTCTATTATTCTAGAATTGTGAATAGAATATTTTGTAAACTTTAAGGCACTATGTTTAGGTGACTGATTATTTTCATTATTGTTATTATTAATAACAACATAGATAATCATAATTCAATTCCATAAACATTTGTTGAGTACCTACTATGTGCCAGGCATACATATATATACATATATCTTATTTGATTCTTATAACAATCCAGAAGACTCTCTCTTATTAGGAGTGGAATAGCTCAGTTCAACCAAGAGCTGGATGTCATCCAAAGGGAACCCCCCCGACAAGTCTCTAGGATAGCAAACTGAGGGTAGAAACATGATGGAGGCTGCCAGCTCTTCTGTTTTCCCAGAGTCTTTTCCCTTAGCAATCTGAAGTGGGGTTGATCTATTCTATTTTTTCTCTTGAAACTGGGAGCCAGAAGTGCCTAAAGTGACTCAGTTCTCAAGGAAGACTTGAAGCTTGACCAGTCTGAAAGGGAGACTGACTCTGAAGAGTCCTGAAGGAGGATTCCAGTTGGCAAATCCCCAAAGTGGAAACTGGGGAAGGTTGGGGCTCTCTCACCTCTCACCAACTCTGCTCCCTGCCGCCCCCCCACAACACACACAAAGGGCAGGACCTTAATCTCCACCAATAAGGAAACAGTCCCATAGCAATGGACTTTGGGACAGGGCTTACACACAGGTCTAATCATGTCACCTCCCTACTCAATGAACTCCATTATTGTTAGAGGTTATTACTTCTAGTATCAAATCAAAACTCTTCTGTTTGACATTGAAAACTCTTTACATCCTGGCTCCAACCTACTTTTCCAACCTTATTACATGTCATTCCCTTTCATATAGTCTATGGTTCAGGCAAACTGGCTTTGATGTTGCTCACACATAGTATTCCATTACCAGGCTGTGCCCCTGAAATAAACTCCCTTTTCTTCTCTGACTTTTAGAATAACTAGTTTCCTCTAAAGCTTAACTGAAATGCTACCTCCCACATGAAGACTTCCCTGATTTCCCTCCCCCAATGTTAGCACTATTTTCCAATTACTTTGAATTTATTCTTTTTTTTTTCTTTTTTGGAGGGGGGGGAGCAGGGCAATTGGGGTTAAGTGACTTGCCCAAGGTCACATGGTTAGTGTCTGAGTTAAGTGTTAAGTGTCTGAGGCCGCATTTGAACTCAGGTCCTCTTGACTCCAGGGCTGGTGCTCTATTCACTGTGCCACCTAGGCACCCCTTTGAATTTATTCTGTGTCTTTCCTATATCTACTTAGAGAGAGAGAGAGAGAGAGAGAGAGAGAGAGAGAGAGAGAGAGAGAGAGAGAGAGTCTCCATCTATACAAAGATGGCTGGACCTGAGATTTTACTGTTTTAGGGAACTACTAGGTATGGAAATTTACTCTACCAATTTAGAAGGACACTTCCTTTGAAACTTACCAGTCTCAGAGATGCATCTTCAATATTCTTTCCCCAAAAGCTCCTTGAGGGCAAGGACTGATGATTCACTTTTGTCTTTGTATCCTTAGTAAATGTTTATTGACTAAATGTTTATTGACCACCTGATTGATTAATTGATTTGAAGTTGCTATATGGGCAGTATCTCCTTTTTATTTTTTTTAATTAAACAAATGCTTTATTAACTTCTGGTTTATATCATTCATTTCCACCAGATTATGCATTACATTTTTTCCCCATTTTTCCCTACCCACCACCCCTGAATAGCAGTCCCACTAGATATCCCCTCATCCAATCTGCTCTCTCCCATATCTTCTCCCATACCCCCTTCGACTTTGCCATTAGGGCAAGGTGAATCTCTGAGCCCCAATGCCTGGACATCTTATGAAACATTTAATTTTAAAACTTTGATTTTCGGATCCATTCCCTTCCTCCCTTGTCACCCACTCCCTCTGAGAAGATAAGCAATTCAGTATGTGTTGTACATGTACAGCTATGCAAAACATTACCATAGTAGATATATTGTAAAAGACTGCTTATATTTCCCTCCCACCCATCTCACCTCCCACCTGGTCCATTCCCTACTTTGATCCTGCCCCTCTTTGATAGTGGGTACTTCCAACCTTCCCTTCCCCCCAGAATGCCCTCCCCTCCATCATCCCCCCTCTCATCCCCCTTTCCCCTACTCAGGGGAATATTATAGCCAGGCTCCAGAACTCCCAGATCAAGGAGAAAATACTACAAGCAGCCAGGAAGAAACAATTTCAATATTGTGGAAACACAATCAGAACAGCACAGGACCTGGCAGCTTCTACACTGAGGGATTGAAGAGCATGGAATATGATATTCCAGAGGGCAAAAGAGCTGGGAATGAACCCAAGGGTCACCTACCCAGCAAAACTGAGCATCTTGTTTCAGGGGAAAATATGGTCATTCAGTGGAATAGAGGACTTTCAAGCATTCTTGATGAAAAAACCAGAGTTGAATAGAAAATTTGACATTCAGACACAAGAAGCAAGAGATGCTTGAGAAGGTAATCAAGGAAAAGAAGTCAAAAGGAACTTATCAAAGTTGGACTATTTACATTCATACATGGAAAAACAATAACTGTGTTTGATGAAACCTTTCTCATTATGAAAATAATTGAAGAAGGGTACATGGCATATGTTCACAGGTATACATGGATAGAGGGCACAGGTTGAATTTGATGGGAAGGGATGATTATTTTTTTTTTTTTGGAGGGCAATTGGGGTTGGGTGACTTGCCCAGGGTTACAAGGCTGGGTTTTTGTTTGTGTGTTGGGTGTCTGGGGCCTGATCCGAGCTCGGGTCCTTCTGGCTCCGGGGCCGGCGCTCTGCTTGCGCCACCTAGCCGCCCCAAGGAAGGGATGATTTTTAAGGGGTGAAGTCAAGAGGTGAGAGAGGAAAGTGGCAAGAGGAGATGGAGAGAGACAGGGTAGGGTAAACTATCTCATGTAGAAGAGGCAAGGGGAAGTAGTTGCAGGGGAGGGGAAGAACAGGAAGGCAAAAAGGCAAAAGGATATTCTCATTGAAGTTGGCTCAAGGAGAGAATCACATACATACTAAATGGAATATCTTACCCTCACTCACTCTCCTGAGTATCTCCTTCTTTACTCAAAGGGCTGCAACTAATGGCAGAAGTTGAAAACTTATGTCCATTCAATGAGAAAGAATTTTAAGGCTAAGAAGAACTTTCTTGACTCCTTCCATTTAATCTCCTATTATTCCATGAACACTACATGACATATTTTCTTATGGCTTCCATTAATAGAGATCTGAAAATGAGTCCTATTCTGAGCTGATTCATTTATTTATCTATTCACTCAATCAAAGCACAGGACTTGGTGTCAGAATAACTGGCTTAAAATCCTGCCTCTAGCACTTGTTATCTCTGTGACTGTGGACAAGTCACTTAACTTGGATCAACCTCAATTTCCTCATCTGTAAAAATGGGAAGAATAACAACTGTTGTGACTACCTCACTGGGTTTTTATTAACTCCTTAATAATTTAGTATTTATTTTCAAACTAAAACCCATATTCAGGGAAGCAGTGAAGATTTTTTTTTTAAGAAAAACAAACAAACAAAAAACCGAGCACAAAAGCCAACAAAGTTTTCTAATTGGTAGATGTATATAGTAAAAACAGGAATGTAGGGTGCAATTATCTCAATGTATTTGCTTAGGTTTTTTAATTGCCCAGTGTCACTTGTATGTCATTCAAAGATACTGGCAGTGAAGCATGTTTTGAAGTTTCAGCTAGCTCCTATGGGGTTTGTTTTTGAGAAGAGTCTCTACAATCAGTTTTGAGGTAGAGTATAGGACACCCATTAGAGGATTTTCCTAACCTTAAGTCAACTAACTGTCTGGGATAATGGACTTAAAATCAGCACCAGCCACAGGTAGTCAAAAATTTTGATGTGGGGCACCTCTGGCTGACTTTTGTTTGTCTGCCCTTGACTAGGTGCGGTGTCTTAAGGCCATGCCTATGAACTAAAGGAAAGACATCCTGCCTTTCTTAGGGAGAGGCTTTCTAGTCCACTGCACCTTAGACTATGGGATCCAAGATGATTAGTTTATTGTTGTGAAGGGCAAGAGCTGGTACAGGTGAGTTAGAGACTTTGAGACCAATAGAGTAACAGAGTTTGTGAACTTGGATGGAAAAAAATTTCATCTTTGTTTTGATATAATTTGTTTCCTTTGTAATCTTTTGTATTTTATGTATTAAAAACATTATTGGGGTGGCTAGGTGGCACAGTGAATAAAGCCCTGGAGTCAGAAGGACCTGAGTTCAAATCTCGACACACTTACTAACCATGTGACTTTGGGCAAGTCACTTAACCCCAATTGCCCTGCCTTCCCCCCTCCAGAAAGAAAAAAAAACAAAACAAAACATTATTTTGAGAAGGGGTCTATGGGATCCAACAGATTGCCAAAGGGGTACACTGAAAAATTCCTCATATATATGTGTGTGTGTGTCATATACACATATGGAGATATGTTGTATATACACACATATACATTTGCATATGCCTATATATGTGTGTATATACATGTATGTGGATATGCATATATGTGTATATATTTCCTTTCTTAGGCCATTATTGAACATTTGAGTTTTTCCATGTGACTTTTACAGGTCAATCTAGTTGTTATACTATAACTATTACATGGTCGTACGCTTAGGTATTCATAGTTATTGTGTTGTGGTTTAAGCTAACATTAGCAACCTGCCTGTTCAGGCTTTGGAATGTGAGTGAAAATGGGAGGATTTAGAATCCTCCAGGGGGCTCCCAGTGGGTTGAATTCACAGAGGACAATGATCATTGGAGTGCCTTTCATGTGTGTGCTGGCAATTTGGGGAGAGATGAGGCATCCATATAAGGAGTCAGACAAAGCCCTGTCCAAGTTATAAAAGTTGTCTGCATCACGGTTGCATTCCATCATCCCAACAGAGATAAATTAGGGGAAGGATTTAGGAACTGGTCACTAATACCTTCTACCATGACCAAAGAAGTATTAGAAAGGAAGATCAAGGGAGATAGTCTTAGATGATTGTCATGAGATCCATGTAGGGGAAGCTGACATCCGAAACACGTACAAATAGGCAGCTACCTGTATCCATCTTCTACAGGAAACCTTTCCCAACTTCTTAATTCTAGTGCCTTCTCTCTCTTATTTATCCTTCACATAGCTTGTTTCTAGATATTTCTTTCTTTATTGCCTCCCCTATTAGATTGTAAGGTGGGTCTGTGTTTTGCCTTTTTTTGTAACCCTAGTTCTTAGCATATAGTAGATGCTTAATAAATGTTTATTGATTGATTGACATAGCCTTTTACACACTTGACCATTTTAATTTGAAACCAGCTCTGGGGGAACTTTTCAAACCTGTTTTAGAAAATTCAGTTCAGGATCAAAGAATGAAAAATGTATTTAAAAATCTCCTTTGTAGGGGCGGCTAGGTGGCATAGTGAGTAAGAGCGCCGGCCTCGGAGTTGGGATGACCCAGGATGGAAACCAGCCTCAGAAAATGAGCACCCACACACAAATAATGACTAGCCGTGTAACCTTGAGCAAGTTACTTAACTCCAATTGCTTTAAAAAAATCTCCTTTGTAGAAGCTAAGAAGATTTTTGGGAAAGTATCCATATCTTCCTGGGAAGGAACTATTGGAGTCATAGAACATCCTGAGACATTGGGCAGCTAGGGGGTGAAGTGGATAGAGCACCTGGCCTGGAATCAGGAAGATCTGAGTCCAAATTTGGCCTCAGGCACTCCCTAGCTGTGTGACCCTGGGCAAGTCACTTAACCCTAGTTGCCTCAGTTTCCTCATCTGTAAAATGAGAAGGAAATGGTAAATACTCCAGTGGCTTTGCCAAGAAAACCCCAAATGGGGTCACAAAGAGTCAGACACAGCTTAAATGATTGAACAGCAGCAATAACATTGAGTCATCATGTGTGGGACAGTGGATAGGGCAGGAGACTTCATAGTTAGGCAGGCCTGAGTTCAGATCCTACTTTTGACACTTACTAGCTGTGTGACCTTAAGCAAATGACTAAACCTCTCTGTATCTCACTTTCCTTATTTGTAAAATGGGGATTATAATAGCATATAACTCACAGGTCTTTTGTAAGGATCAAACAAGATGACACATAAAGCACTCTGTAAGTCTTAAAGGGCTATACAAACCTTAGTTTGTATATCATTATTCTTGTTGTCGGTGTTATTATTATAGCAATGGTAAGGGACTGAGATGAAAACAGACTAATAGAAGGCTTAATGTATCAGCATTTGATCTCAGACAAGACTGGCAGTAGTCAGATCCTAAAGTCTCAGGTTGGGAATACTCAGGAATACTAAAAAGTCCATTAGACAATTTGGCTAATGCAGAAGCCAATGACCAGTTCCTCAATACCTGCCAGCATCAAGGAAAGAGACCTTCCCAGGCTATGGCTTTTTGAGTAGCTCTGAGAAGGTACCAGTCTTCCCTTCAGATGGAATAGGTGATACCTACCCAGTACTTACACAGTGCTTAGCATATAGGAGATGCTTAAAATGTCTGTTGATTAATTGATTGATGAGTTTATATGAGTCAAGAAATTTCAGTTCTTGCCTTGACCCTATCACTAAGCAGCTGTGTGACCTTGAGAGAATAAGTCACTTTTCTTTGCCATTCATTTTCCATTACCTCATACTATACAAGATAAATTATCCCATTATATGAGATTATATCAACAGAAACCCCCCCAATAATAATAATGAAAATAATATTTACATCATCTGCCTTGCAGGATTGGGAGAAAAGGTTTTGTAAATGATAAAGTTTTATAGAAATGTGGCTACTATTAGATAAATATTTGCCAGTTACCCACTATGCGAAATATCCTTTGGAATGGGTTTTACTCTACCCAAGTCCTCCCCGATGCCTCCTTGTGGTGTGCAAGTGACCCTGAATTTTTAAAGTTCACTCTAGCGGAACACAAGCTCTGGAAGGTGCTGTTGACCTGGAAACTCTGCAAGCACAAACCCAGTGACAGACGGTGTGTATCTGTCATCTGATGACCAACCTAGCTAATTGCAGAGAGAGTAGTCAGCAGAAGGCTAGCCATAAGGGGATGGATTTTTTTGAGCCACCAGTACATGAATAGATAAACATGCAAAATGGCCCACATGCCATTCTGCTTCCATAGTGATAGAGATTAGTTAGAGTAGAGGTGTCAGACTGTCAATGCAGCCCCTCCCCAGGATGGCTGAACCAGTTTAAAATGTAATTGGGAACTGTTTGACAAAACAAATAGGAATGTAATACAATGCAGATAATGTTCACTTGTGGTTTTTCAAGTCAATATGTGACAGGCAGGGATCCATGAGTACTGAAGATTGATGCCACTGGGTTAAACCTTGCTGCCTCCTCAAGAGAAAAAAGCATTTATTAAGCACTTACTATGTACCAAGCACTGTGATAAGTGCTGAAAAAGGCAAACAGAAGATACTAAGAATCATACAGTTTTAAGAAAATTTACAAATATGAATTCTCTTAGTAGAATTCTCACTGTGAAATCTCTTGTACGATGACAGCCAAGTTGACACATTTCTAGAGGAATGAAACCCTACTTAAATCGACATTCTTGCCATAAATGAAAGCAAAAGCCATAGCAAAGTCAAGGATAAATGCAAGAACTGAGACGTGAAGAGGAATTTGGCAGAATTGTTTTTATCATGTGCCCAGTGGGATTCATGATCCTCCTGCTCTGCCGGGCTAGTGCATAATGTAAGTCAATAGACCACCATGAAGATAGACATTAATAACTCACATCCATCTTAGAGGAAGTGGAAGACTTGTTCAGTTGTTTTCAGTCATGTCTGACTCTCTGTGACTTCATTTGGGGTTTTCCTGGCAAAGATACTGGAGGGGTTTTGCCATTTCCTTCTCCAGCTCATTTTACAGATGAGGGGACTGAGGCAAACAGGGTTAAGTGACTTGTCCAGGGTCACACAGCTAGTATCTAAGACCAGATTTGAACTCAGGAAGATGAGTCTTCCTGTTCTGGCCCCTGATCTCTATCCATTGAGCCACCTACCTGTGGCTTCTTTTATTTCCTATTTATCTTATATATAGCTTGTTTGTATAAATTTGTTTGTTGTCTCCTCCATTATATTATGAGCTTAACAATGGCAGGGTCAGTCTTTTCCCCTTTTTTAACATCCCCTGTGCTTAGCACAGGGCCTGGCACATAGTAGGTGCTTAATAAACATTGATCGATTGGTTGATATATGTTTTTGTATGCTTGATAATTTCAGTTTAAAAGCAGCCCTGGGGAAACTTGTCAAACTGTGTTAGAAAATTCAATTCAGGATCAAAGAATGAGAAAAGCCTATGTGTTTAATATCATGAATATTTTCTTAAAGAGGAAAGTCAAAGGCATTAAAAGGGGCAAATGGCAATGGCCCACATGACGGAAGCAACTGACAGAAAGGAAGTGAGTGGTTATGAAAGTAGTAGGAATTTCAAAACCAGCTGTCTACACATAGAGCAAAGGCCAAGAGTTGACAGCAAACAAAAACCAAGAATTGTGTTATTGGAAGAAGTCCCTGACATTAATGAAATCAGGGCTCTTTCAGTATCAGAGCTATGGTGGATCCTGAGACAGAGGAGGCATGCCCTTGTCCTCACTGAGCATACAGTCCAGGGCAAGGGCAGAGGTCAAGGCATGGACACAAGGAACTCACTATATGACAGAACCATGATAAACATCTTAAGCCTCAAGTAAGTGCCAGAAGAGCCTAGATGATAGAATGCTCCCTTCTGGCTGGAGGACATTCCTACTTCTATGATGATGTCTTCCTCAAATACCCTTTGGGTAGGAATTGAACAGTGTGATAGACCCTATTTTATAGGTGAAGAAAAAGTGGTTTCTGAGCTGTGCCTTGTTGTTTCATAATCATGGCCTCCCTTCCCCTTGGGGGTCTCTTTGAAGGTCCGGTCAGAGAGGAGCCCTTGGTGAGGCACCAGCCTGGTCAGCTCAGTACTCCCCAGATTGAGTAGGAAAATGGCCCCATTTCTACAGAATGCCCTTTAATAAAACCTGTAAACTCCTGGAGAGCAAAAAAGACAGGAGAATATAGAGGAAAGAAGACTAGGTCCTGGGCATCAAGGGAGGTCTGGGATTGAATCGTGGCCCTGGCTCAGATACACCTAGTTCTGCAGCTGTGGGCAACTTGCTTCATCTTTTCAAACCTCAGTTTCCCTGTCTGTAAAATGGGGTTAATAATCCCCAACTAGCATAACTCAAAGGTATAGTGTGGGGGGATTGCTTTTACAGGACTTAAAATGCTCAAGGAAAAAGATTAAAAAACATTCTGACCTGTGATTTCATTGGCATGAGGAACTCTCCATGAGGAAACCCCATTTAATAATAAAGATACATATACTTACAGTAGCAGAGAACTGCCATCAGTGCCAGCCACAGTCACTCAACCAACACATATCAGAGGCAGCACTCAAATCCAGATCTTCCTAACTCCAAGGTCACCTCACTATCCATAATGTAACACTACCTGTAGTGTTTGAGTTGCTGTAGACATTAAAATATTTTGGTAAGTCTAAAGTGGTTAATTTAAGGCGTTGCCCTCTAAATATCTTTCCACTTGTCCACACCCTACCCATCATTCAGGGCTCCAATCAAATTGCATCAACGAATCTGATTTCCAATCTGCATTTACACCCCTCCCCCTTCTGTGCACTTCTACAGGATTTGTGGTCTGTCAAATACACAAAGACAGTCTATCACACTCCATATTGCATTGTCCACTAGACATCTCATGTGTGCAAGCCCTGCCTGATTGATGAGATTGTTTCAAGGGCAGAGGAGGCAGGACGGGGGAGTAGAAAGAGCACTAGACAGGGAGTCAAGAAATTTAAGTTCTTGCCTTGACTCTACCACTAAGCTGCTGTGTGACCTTGAGCAAATTAATCACTTGTCTTTCTACCTCATTTTCCAAATAGTTAGCATTTAGCTTTTTATTGAAATTTACTTTATTTTTAATTTACGGAATAAAACAACCATTTCCATAAGTTAGTATGATTAAAAAAAAGATGATTGCACATGAAACTGCAAATCTACTGTGCATAACTTGCTATTCCTTTCAGATTTAGCTTTAAGATTTGCAAAAGTCAGGGCAGCTAGGTGGTGCAGTGAATAAAGCACCGGCCTTGGAGTCAGGAGGACCTGAGTTCAAATGTGGCCTCAGACACTTCACATTTACTAACTGTGTGACCTTGGGCAAGTCACTTAACCCCAGTTGCCTTGCCTCCAAAAATGAAACAAAAAACTTAAAACTTAAGCATAAAAAGTCTAAACATGTTGTCTGATTTGATCTTCACAGCAATCCTGTGAGATAGGTGCTATTATTATCCTCATTTCACACCTAAGGGAATTGAGATTGAAAGAGAGGTTAAGTGATTGGTCCAGGGTCACACAACTATTAAGTATCTGAGGTGAGATTTTAATTTAGGTCTTCCTGATTTCAAGGCCAATGATTTCTTATCTGCTGCATCACCTAGCTACCTCCAATCTGTCTAATAAAGAGGTTGACCTGAAAGAAACCATGAAGCTTTTTTATTTTAAGGAACTCTGGTCTTTGTGACTAATAAGAGTGTAGGGCTTACTTTGATGTTACTAAATTACTACCATGTCTTCTCCTTTGCCTCCCCTATCTTAAGCACCTAGCACAATGTAGGGCACACAACTGTTGTTGTTACTGTTCAATCACGTCTGCCTCTTTGTGACCCCATTTGGTGTTTTCTTGGCAAAGATACTGGAGTGGTTGTCCATTTCCTTCTCCAGCTCATTTTACAAATAAGGAAACTGAGGCAAACAGGTTTAAGTGATTTGCCCAGGGTCACACAGCTACTAAGTGTCTGAGATCAGATTTGAACTCAGGAAGATGAATCTTTCTGACTCCAGGCAATGCACTGTGCCATCTAGCTACACAGTAGAGTTTAATAAAGAATTAGACATAGAATAACAGCTATATAATAAAATAATTATATGTAGAGCTGGTGTGGAATGTCAGCTCTAGAAGTGAGCTTAGAACATAGAATGTCAAAGTTGCAAGGGACTTTTAGGACATAGAATGTGATCTGGGAGGGGTCTTAGGACATAGAATGTGAGAACTTTAAAAGACCTTAAAATAGAGAAGAACAGAGTTTAAAGGCACCTTAGAATAAAGAATACCAAACCTAGAAAGGACCTTAGAGCATGTAATGTCAAAGCTGGAAAGGAATCTGGGTCATAGAATGGCATATCTGGGAGGAACCTTAGAACATAGAATGTCAAAGCTGGAAAGAACTTTGGGTCATAGAATGGCAAATCTGGGAGGAACCTTAGAACATAAAGTGTCAAAACTAGAAAGGCCTTAGAATAGGAAGCATCAGAATTTAAAGACACCTTAGAACATACATTGCCAGAGCTGGAAGGACTCCTAGAATGATAGTCCCATAGGATGTCAGAACTAAGATGGAACTTTACAGCACGTAGCATTTCAGAGCTAGAAAGGACATTAAAAATGGCCCAATCCCCTCATTTTATCTTTTTTTTTCTTTTTTTGCTTTTTGGAGGGCAATTGGGGTTAAGTAACTTGCCCAAGGTCACACGGCTAGGTTTTTGTTTGTGTGTGCATTAAGTGTCTGAGGCTGGATCCGAACTCAGGTCCTTCTGACTCCAGGGCCAGCGCTCTACTCACTACGCCACCTAGCCGCCCCTCAATCCCCTCATTTTAAAGAGAAGGAATCTGGACCAGATTTGGGAAGAGAGTTTCCCCAAGACAATGGCTACCCAGTGACAAAGCCAGGATCAAAGCCTAGTTATCCTTTCTGCTCTGGGAGTGTTTAATATTTCTTGCTTTCAAATCAAGGGGTTTTGATGATAGAGAAGTTTTTTTTTTTAGATGAAACATATTCAGGCAGTATAAATTCGGGATCTGTTCCCACCAAGTCCATAGATTATGAGCATAGACTGATTAATACAACAGGTAGGGCATTAGTCTGACCTTCTGCCATAGGCAGATGACAAAAATTATATGTCCCATGCTCAGCTGTGAGGATATGAGAACTGGGTAGAATAGGGGGAGGCAAACTTCAAGATGGCAGAGGCATCACCTTCATATGGGGAACTGATGGGAGGGGGAAGGAAACAGAAGGAGGGGATTTCTGGGCAGCCGAAGCCTCCATCTCCAACCTTATTCATTTCTTCATTTCTAGCCCCTGCTGATACTGTTGTTGTTGAGCCTTTGTTTTCAAAGGAGACCATGACATCAGGGAGTTGATGCCTTGACTTGCAAATGAATTGGATTTAAGTGAGGGCGGGCTGTGCAAAGTCTCCAGCCTCACTTTCTCCTCCAGAGCCATCTGGGTACAGCAGCAAGATAAAGATCCCAAACCTCTGGGGTTTGCTTTCTGAGATGCATTTTTCTCATTCCTACAGCAGGCTTTAAGGCCCTGTTCACACCTTCTGTCCTCTAGTGATGTCGTTGGATCATAGACCCAGGGCTTTCTGGGAAGGACCTTTGAGGCCATCTGATCCTCCACCATCATTATTTGTTGATGAGAAAAGTTAACTCCAGAGAGGTAAAGAGACTTAACCAATGTCACCTAAGCAGTAAAGGGCAGAGATAAGATCTGAATTCATGTTCTTTGGCTCCAAAACTACTGTTCTTCCCACTGAAGTTTTCCATAAGTTCAGAATTTTAGAGAATTAAAGGACTTTAGAGGTCATCTTGTCCAACTCCCTACCTCAAGGGTGAATCCCCTTTGTAGCCCACAATGTTGTTGTTCAGTCATTTTAGCCATTTCTGACACTTGGTGACAACTTTGGGAGTTTTCTTGGCAAAAATACTGCAATGGTTTGCCATTTTTTACTCCATCTCATTTTCCAGATGAGGAAACTGAGGCAAAGAGAGTTAAGTGACTTGCCCAAGGTCACACAGCTAGTTAAGTGTCCAGGACCAGATTTGAATTCATGAAGATGAGCATTCCTGACTCTGGGCCTGGTACTCTGGTACACTGTACCACCTAACTGCCACTGGTACAAGCCCTCATCAAGTGACTCCTGGATCATTACACTAGCCTGCCGGCCGGTCTTGCTGCTTCAAATTCTCCCCATTCCACTCCACTCTCCATTCAGCTGTCCACACGAACTTCCTAAAGCACAAGTCTGACCATATCACAACCTGACCCCTTTCTATCTTTCCAGTCTTTGTACACTTCACTGTCCTCCACGTATTCTTCAACCCAGCTACAATCGTCTTCCTGCTATTCCTGAAAAGATACTCTATCGCCCTGTTCTGTGCCTTCTCACTGGCTTAGCCCCATGCCTAGAATGCACTCCCTCTTCCCCTCCTGGTTTTCTTCAAGGCTCCACTCAAATCTATCTTCTGCAAAAGACCTTTCCTCATCCTCCCCTCTCCCCCCACCCAATAGAGTGCCTTCCTCCTGGTATAATTCCCATTTCATATATATGTATGTATGTGTGTGTATGTATTTATATATATTATTGTTATGGAAATAAGAATCTGAAGATCTTCCCTGCCCCTTGGCCCTTGGTTAGGCTTAAGTGACTCTGAGAACCTTCCTTGATTTGAGAATATAATCTGCCCCCTAATAGGCTGAATGTGCTCACCTGGAGCCTGTAGAGGGAGGCTTGTTTTTCAGGAATGCCCACACCTTGTTACTTTGTGATTGGGAAGTAGGTCATGACGGTTGTGATGGTCTCTGACCCAGGAGAAGGCTATATATACGCTGAGGTGAGGTTTTGCTTTGGGGCTCACTTTGGGAAGAGTTGGGTGATATGACCAGATGAGACTGGGAAGCCGTTGAGCCCCCCGGCTTTGAAAACCCAGATGTTGGTGCTTCCCTCTCTGGTAACTAACTAGGTATGGATGTAAAGGTCAGACAGTTGGAAGGCCTGTCTGTTGATCTGTCTCTCTGTCTTCTTGTAACTTCTATTTGTATTCTCTGATGTTTGATTGATTAAAGTAAGATTGTTAACCCATTTAGAGTTGCTTTCCTTTAAAAAAAAAAGCAGATCTAAGAACCTATGCTAGCAGCTACCCTGGGTTTGCTAGGGTGCTTCCTGCTACAATTGTATATATATACATACCCATTTACATATATAGTATATTGGTGTATGTATGTAGGTATGTATGACCATTTGCTTATCTCCTCCGTTCAAATGTGAACTCTTAGAGGGAAAGGACCACGTTTTTTTTTGTCTTTCTTTGTATCTTCAGTACTTAGCACAATATGTGACATGTAGTAAGTGCTTAATAAATGTTTACTTAACTTGACATCACAAACAGATTCTTCACTTCACAAAATCATGCACTGTGGCGCTTTTTTCAAATTCACATAATCCCCTGATATCTTTACAATCAGACCACAATTTCTGAGACTTGTATAAAGAGAAATCCACCTGGGCAATGATTTATTAAAGATTTTCATGCCCATTATCTTGTTGGAAAGTCTCTAGATACATTATTCATTTTATAGCCTATAATGCTCAGAAGGCCGTGTTTTGTGATTTCTAGCTCTCCATCTAGCTGAGTGCCAAGTCCTGATGTAATCTGACCATTCTAAATGGAATACAAGGAGCTGGCAACAGAAGGAATTGAACACAGAGACATTTGTGCCATGATGAGGACAGCAGGTCATATAGGTTGTAGAATGCTATAGTTGTCAGAGGTCCTAAGAAAAAAGTGTTGAAACTGTAAGAGGGCTTCCTTAAGTCATAGGATATTTGAGGTTGAAAGTACTTTAGAAATGAGAACGTCAAAAGCAGAAGGGACCTTAGAACAGAATGTTAAAGCTGAAAGGACATTAGAACATTGAATGTCAGAGCTAGGAGAGACCTTGGAACAGAGGATGTTAGAGCTTGGAAGAAGCTGATAGTAAGTTACAGAACGCTTGCCTCAAGACTGAGCTTATGTTATCTTGAACACAATCCCATCACAGTTTTGCTGGTGGGCAGTTGAGGGCCCTTGGAACCTTTCAGTCACCTGTTTTCATGGATAGTTACTTCCCTCCATGGGCACTCTGCCTGGGCTCACTCCCCATGGATAACAGACTACCACTCTCCATATTCCAATGATACCAAACCCTGACCTTGTGTAGTCAAGGCTTCCTCCCTAACCACTTCCTCCAAGTGCTGTCTGATCCCACCTTCCCATCCACTTCACCCCCACTTCCTCTTCACCCCTCTCTGCCCCAATATTTTCCTTTGAATTTGCCCTCCCTTTTTACTGAGCCCTCTTGAACTCCTGACTTCTAATTAGCAAAAGAACTCCCTTTTTTTGCAGACCATCTCCTCTCATGATCCTTCTTCCATCTTCTAATGCTAAGACCTGGCTTCCCTCAGAGGACACTGCATCCCTAGGTATCCCTAATTTATTCTCTGTCCCATCACCAGGGTGGTTGTTCCAAAGCTTCTGGTCTCTGCTAAAGTCCCCCACAGCATCCCTCACCTTACCCTCTCACTTAACACTTTACTGAAAATATTACAGCCATTCACTGTGAGCTCCCTCTTCTCCCTCTCTCTTTATCTCACACCCTGCTGACATCATCTCCCACTATCTTCTTCTTCACTAATGTCTCTGAGAAAGAGACATTTTCCATCTTCTCCAATAAATTGCTCCCACTACCACCCCCATACTCTTTCTAATCTTCAGTCTTTCCTTCACTACTGATTCTCTCCCTGTTGCCTACAAACATGTCCATGTCTCTTTAAGGTCATCCTTAAAACACCCTCCTGAGATCTTACCATCCTCAATAGTTATCAGCTTTAACCTCCCCTTCATGTTTAAAATTCTTTTTTTTTAAATTTTTTTAATTAAACAAATGCTTTATTAACTTCTGGTTTACATCATTCATTTCCACCAGATTATGAGTTACATTTTTCCCCCATTTTTTCCCTACCCACCACCCCAGAATAGCAGTCCCACTAGAAATCCCCTCATCCAATCTGCTCTCTCCCATATCTTCTCCCATACTTTGCCATTAGGGCAAGGTGAATCTCTGAGCCCCACTGCCTGGACATCTTATGAAACATTTAATTTTAAAACTTCGATTTTCAGATCCATTCCCTTTCTCCCCTGTCACCCACTCCCTGCAGGGGTGCTGGGCTGTCCTCAGCAGGAGGTTAGTTTCTCTGTGCTGTTCTGTGGGTGCTGTGGTTCCAGAAGTTGTTTGGAGCTCCCTTTCACATTGTTTGAAATTTGTGTGGGGCAGAGCACATTGGAAATGCTGTTTCTACTCCACCATCTTGGCTCCGGCCCCCCCATGTTTAAAATTCTTGAGAAATTCATCTACAATGAGTGCCTCCACTCCCTTTCTTCTCACTCTTTTCTAGACCTTTGTAATTTGATTTCTGTCCTCAATGTTCAGAATCACCAAATCCAGTGACCTTTTCTCAAGCCTTGTCCGTGATCTCTCTGTATTTATTCTATTGTTTTTTTTCCCAAAAAACTGGGACAATTAATTTTTTTTGTCTCACATAGTTTTCATTCATTATTTCTTGAAATAGAGCTTTGGTAAACCAGGCTTTGATAAAACCCACTGGGATTTGAATGGAACTGTTTGACTATTCTTTTAAACCTAAATCACTCTGGCTCTCATTGATTGGCCAATAATAGATTCCAGTCCAAACCTCCCTTGCCCATTGTTTGGGTTTTGATGGCTCAGAGTGTAAATAACAATTGTTTCTTTTCAAGAAACTCTGAGGGTCTTCTACTCTCAGACTGATTTTTTTAGGAAGTCAAACTAGGCCATCTTTTGTCTCAATTCTCACCTACCTTTAATCACTGAATGGGTGTTGCCTCAGATAAACTGAGATTCAGATGACTGTGGAAAAGATAGTGAGGCTGGTGACTTTGCACAGTACTGACTCACTTAAATCCAATTCACTTGCAAGTCAAGACATCACCCTCCTGATATCATTGGTCCTCTTCTAGAATGAAGGACAAACAACAACAATTTTTCATTGTGGACCACCCTCTAGAGCCACCTGGATATTCTCTTTTCTCTGAATTCTCATGATATCTGTCTCTTATTTCTTCTCCTGCTTCTGTAACTGTTCTTTCTTGGCCTCCTTCTCTAGATCTTCCTCCATGTCACACCTCCTAATTATGGGTGACTCCCAAGGCATAGTTGCCATCTTGGGCCCTCTTCTATTTTCTCTCTATTGTCTTTCATCAATCAGCTCTTATGAGTTCAAATATCCTTTTTAAGGAAAATTTCCAAACCTGTGTATCCAGCCCTATTTTTCCTCGTGAACTCCAATCATTCCAATGGATATCCCAGAGACTTCTCAAGCTCATTATGTCTCAACTAAACCTTGTTATTTTTCCCCAAAATTATTCTTACAGTAAGCCAAATTCACCACCTCATTTTAATCCCTTATTTTTCTCTCTCATTCACCCTTTCCATTTCTACCTTTACACAATTGTTTATATTCAACCTTGCCTATAAAAGACTTTGTAAATGTAGAAATGACAAGGATAAGTGAGAGAGAAAGATGGAGGATTAAAATGAGGTGGCGAACTTGGCCTAGGATTTTAGACCCTTTTCTCCACTCACACAAGCCACCACCTTTAGTCAGACCCTCATCACTTCTCATCTGGACTGCTACGCTGCCTGCCTCAAGTATCTCTACTCCAACCCATCCTCCACACAGCTGTCAAAAAGTGGTTTTCCTAAAGTACAGCTGGATCATGTCATCTCCTTTATCCAATAAACTCCAATGATTTCCTAATAACTCTAGGACTAAATAGCCTCTCTCTAGCATTTATAGATCTTTACAATCAGTCCTATTCCCATCTTTCCGGTCTTGTTACACATTACTCCCCTCCATCCACTTTGCAATTCAGTCCTAACTGGCCAACTTGCTATTTCTCACACATAATACTCCATCTCCTGCAGCTGTGACTTTGCAGTAGCTGTCTCTCATTGCTAGAGTGTTCTGTCTCCTATACTTAGAATTCCTGGTTCTCTTCAAAACGTATCTCAAGTGAAGGAGGATTTTTCTAGTCCCTAGATGTTAGCATCTTGTCCTATATGATTACCTTGCATCTACTTTACATATACCTATATATACATGGTGTCTCCTGTTTACATTTGAAAATTAAGGCAAAATGAGGAACAAAGTCCTCATAATCAATTTATTAGTTAGGCTATTAGTAACCAATAAATTGGGTCAATGAAATCAATGTCTAAAGGCATTGAGTGAGGACTGACAGGGTCTTTTATAACAATTAGCAAGATGATTGCTATATTTATATCTACATAGAAATATAGATATTAATATATAGCAATATAGCTATATATATATACACACATTGTATTGCTATATATATATATATATATACATACATTATATATATATATATATATATATAACAATTAGCAAAATCTGAAGCAACATACATATGTCTTCTTCTGATTAGATGACACACTCAGAATTGAGATTATATCATTTGAACCCCTTTTTCTGAAACTCCCTTAACTACCACCAAAACATGGGATTCAAGTCACAAAACAAAGGTTCCTAGGTAATAGGAATAATAAGGGATAACAATAGTAAATAGTAAAATTATGGTAAATACAAAAATATAAAAATAATATAAATATTATACATATATAATATACTACCATCATAATTATGTTATTTATATAATTAAGTATCATATTTCTATATAATTAAAAAGAATTGTTTTGTTTATATAATAATTAAATATTATATATATACTATAGAAATAATATATAAATAAATAATGTAAACATACCAAATATAAAAACAGTAAAAATAAATAGTTTAAATGGATAAGATTTGACCTTTTAGGTTAATCAAGTTTCTCTGGAAATTGGGTGATGGCTGGCATTTCAAGTTGTTGTTCAGTTGTGTCCAACTGTTTGTGACAACTCTTCTTGGAAAAGATACTGGAGTGGTTTGCCATTTGCTTTTCTAGTATGTCCCCATTTTGCAGATGAAGAACTGAGGCAAATAGGGGTTAAGTGACTTGCCCAAGGTCCCAGAGCTAGTAAGTGTCTGAGGCTGCTTTTGAACTAGGATCTTCCTGACTGCAGGTTTGACCTTTAAGCAAGTTTCTCTGAATGTCAGTAAAGTTTCTAAGGGGAAGGAACCCCAAAAGGGAATATTAAATCTAGCTTAAGTTTTTTCAATTTTACATTCTCCAGTTAGAATGAAAGTTTCTTGAGGGAAAGGACTATTTGCATTTTTCTCTCTATATTCCTGACACCCAACTCAGTGCCTGGAATCTAATGAATACATAATAAATGCTTATTTGTTGGTTGCTTATTTTCTTAGAACAGAGTGTTTCAAACCTAGAAGGGTCCTTAGAATATAGAATTTTAGACTGGAAGAGACCTCAGAGAGCACTTAGCTCAACCTCCTCCCTTTCCAGGAAAAAGGAAACTGAAGCTCAGAGAAGTTAGCAAAGGATCCAGTTAGCATCACAACTAAAACTCAAGCTCAGGTCACCTTCCCATCCAGTGGACTTTCCATTACACCATATAGCTTTTGCCAACAGAGTATTTCCAAATGATGGCGGGGAAGGATGATGACTTCCTTGTCCACCTCACCGGGGTACTGGGAAAAGAGAAGATGACAGAGCTGGGGCAATGACCTCATCTTATTCTGTGTATGCCAACTGAGAACTGCTTTGCTCAAACAACTGTGAATGCTCTGTGTGATCACCAGGATGGGTATAGGAGAATTAGAAGCTTAAGTGGGATTTTTTTTTATTTCCTATATTGATGTCTAATGGCAAACAAAGGAAATTTAAAAGTGGGGGGGAGGGGGATTTTTATAATGGGTGCTTAGCAGATCCCAACTTTCTCTTACCCTTGGAAAGACAATGAGGTCGACACCACTTTTGGAAAGAAAATGCCATCCAAATCTGAAGAGCCTCCCATCTATTCCCTGTGTATTGGGGCAGCTAGGTGGCATGGTCGACAGAGTGCCAGGCCTGGAGTCAGGATGACTCATCATCTTCCTGAATTAAAATCTGGTCTGAGACACTTACTAATGGTGTGACCCTAGGTAAGTCACTTAACCCTGTTTGCCTCAGTCTCCTCATTTGTAAAATGAGCTGGAGAAAGAAATGGCAAACCACTCCAGTATCTTTGCTGAGAAAACACCAAGTGGGGTCACAAAGAGTCGGCGTCACTGAAAATGACTGAACAACAGTTAATCCCTGCATGAAATCTTTCACCTCATTATGATTCTAGGCCTTATATCAGATCTTATCCTTCCAGAAAGATGGCATTCCTAGCTTAACACAAGTAAGACACGAGTTTTGTTTGATGTCTCTAATGTTGGAGATAGATTTCCTTCCTATCATTTCCCCTCTTTCATCTAGGTCCCTTTGTGACCAGTAGTCTCCGTATACAAGATGATTGAGGTCCTGGACCTGGCAGGGGGAGGGAGAATTGGAGGGCAGTTTGGGCCATCACCAGGCCACAAATTATTAATGGCCCCGAAGAGTTAGTGTAGTTTACAGAAGTACCTAATTAACTCCCAATAAATTATGATGGGGCAATAATAAACTAGTTCATCCCCCCCCCTCCCAATTATTCCTTAAAAATCCAGTCTTTTCATCTTAGTATTTTTTACAATTTAATTTTCTTCAACTCAATTAGATGAATATTTATCAACTGTTTACTATTCGAAAACACTATACTGGACATTGGAAAGGATACACAGGGGAGTGAGTTGATGTCTCTGCTCCTATAATTTGAATTAACTATCAGAATACTGCCCTCCCCCACTACCCTGTCCCTGAAGACTGCTGGCTCCAGAGTTATTAGTCTAATAATGGGTGGGATGAAGACAGTGAACAAAGTTAGTCATCCGTGGACCAACTCTCCTTTCCCCCGACATGGAGTGAGTGGATCTGTCTGGAGGTTTGGAGGGAAATCAGAAGGAATGCTGAAAAGAGAAATTTCTGATGACTTAATTAAAAGCAGAGGGAAGGGCCTTCAGCTGATGCCAAATTAGAAAGTATGTACAATTGAATTCGTTTCATTCAGCTTCCCAACAAGCTGTAGCTAGATGCAGCCCCACAAGCCCAAAGCCAGTTCACACAAGGGCTGGGACATTTGTCATAATTACAGACAAAAATAAGAGTCTGAATACGGAAACAAGAATTTATGTAACTTTCCTCATCTGGCTCTGGATAGATTGGCCTTGATTATATTTTCAAGGGGGAAAAATATGCTCAGCCACTTATATTTGGGAACAATGTGTAGTCTGTGTCCAAAGCCATAGAAACTCACCAACATCTCAGAGCCTGTATCTGACCACTCAAGTGGATTCTCATCCAGATTTGAGAGGAAGAGAGCAAGTACATGAATCCTTTAGACTCTTGTGGTTTTCAGGATCATGGATGTAGTGTTCTACAAGATGAGCAGGACAGAGCCATTAGGGATATTTAGGAATAAACCTAGACTGAGGCTGTGAGACTGGCATCACAGAAGACAACTATGGTGTCCTTCAAGCTGCTCCTTGGTTCCATTGGAGACAAATCCTTAAAGTGGAAAGAACCAGGGATTTGACTCAGTGAGATGTTTCTTATAGTCTCCTGCTTGATCTGAAATGTGGCAGTTTTACAGACCATTAGATCTGGAAGGATCTGAGAACATAGAGTATTAGTACACAGAACACTAGTATCAGGAGGGTCCTTAAGATTGTTCAGTTCAAACCCTTTACTTTTCAGGTGAGGAAATCAAGGCCCAGAGTTGGGAAGTGATCTAATCAAGGTCCCATGGTGTTAGAGCCAAAAACTATCTACCACTCCCATCTCATTCTGAAGTGACCTCTCTCTGTTAGTCCAGGCTGTCTCATGATCCTTGAATACTGCCTCCTGCTTAAAACTTTTGTGAATTCCCAAATGGTTGATGAATGTCTGATAAGCTAAGTCGATTGACTGTGGGTCAGGCTTAGAAAAAGTCCCCATTCCCCACTCTCACCCCAATGAAAGCATCCCTTTAAGGCTTGGACACAGAACCAAACTTTCAGGAAGGAAGTGATTAGCTCAGTAGGTGGCAAGATGAAATTGAATGATAGATTTTGGGCAATGATGTTAAAAATGGTTTGGCAAATAGAAATCATCTTTACTCTGAATCATGTGATATCATGACATTTCCTAAGCCCCAGGTCAAGACCTTTCCTGCCCCAGGCAATATCAGGGCTCTATAACTGCCAAAGTGTTCTTAGGCCTCATCCACTACAATGGCTCCCTTCCTTGTGATCCCAGGCTTAAAGGCTCCCACACCCAGGCACCAGATCCTTCTTCCCCAAACCCTCAAAGTGAACAAGGAGACCCCAGGGCAAACACTCCCTATGTCCACATAGAATGAGGACATCTAGGTCAGGCTCACTTCCAGTGCAAGAATGGTCTCAAAGAGGTAATAAGGAGTTCATTACCATGCCCAGGGGCTGTCACTGCACCTTCAATTCAACAAATTTTTTGTTAAGCATCTTCTACATATAGTGCTGTATGCTCAGGATTTGGGATACAAACATGATTCACAGTCCAGGCCTTGCCCTCAAGGAATTATAATCTAGTGGAGGAAATAAAGTATTTCTAGAAGTGACCAGAATACAAATTGTTGTTCTTCAGTCCTGCCTGACTCTTTGTGACCCCATTTGGTTTTTGTTAGTTTGTTTATTTCTTGGCAAAGATACTGGAGTGGTTTGCTACTTCCTTCTCCAAATCATTTTTACAGATAAGGAAACTGAAGTAAACAGAGTTAAGTGATTTGCCCAGAGTCATATAGCTAATAAGCATCTGAGGTCATATTTGAACTCAAGTCCCCTTACCAGACTTTAAAATCCTGAGAGTAGGGACTAGCTTGTTTTCTTACTTTTATATCCCCAGAATTTAGCATTTAATAAAAGCTCTCTCTCTCTCTCTCTCTCTCTCTCTCTCTCTCTCTCTCTCTCTCTCTCTCTCTCTCTCCCTCTCTCTCTCTCACACACACACACACACACACACACACACACACACACACATCTAACTGGCACAGTGGATAGAGCACCAGGCCTGGCATCAGGAAGACCTGAATTCAAATCTGACCTCAGATACTCTTAGCTGTGGACCCTGGGCAAGCCACTTAACCCTGTTTGCCTTAGTTTCCTCATCTATAAAATGAACTAGAGAAGAAAATGGCAAGCCACTCTAATATGTTCACCAAAAAAATCCAAAATATGATCATGAAGACTTGTATATGACTGAAATGACTGAACAACCACAATAATCTCTCTCTCTCTCTCTCTCTCTCTCTCTCTCTCTCTCTCTCTCTCTCTCTGTCTATGAAAGGGATGGCAGCTGAGTCATGTTTTCAAATTTTAAAACACTAGGAATTTAAGAGGCAGAGCTGAGAAATAAGTCATTCCAGATATGGGGGTATAGGCTATGCAAATATATAGAGGTGGAAAATGGAAAGCCATGTACCAGGAACTTCTAATAGGTCAATTGGACTGGAACAGAGTATCTGATGAGTATTGCATGAAACAGAATAGGAAAGGTCATTAGAAGCCATATTATAGAGGGTTTTGAATGCTAGGCTGAAGCATTTGTATTTTATCTTAGATATAAGAAAGAAACACTGAAGACATTTCTTAACAGGAGAGTGACACAGTCAGATCTGTGTTTTAGGTATAACTATTTGGCAGCTATGTGAATGTTGGACTGGAAAAAGGAAAGACTGGAAGTTCAGAAATTTTTTTGCAGTACTCCAGGTGAGAGATGGTGAGGGCCTGTAAGACTGTGAATGGAAAGGAGGGGATAAATGATTGAGATTTCTTTTTTGTTTGATTGGTTTTTTTTGGTGAGGCAATTGGGGTTAAGTGACTTGCCGAGGGTCACACAGCTAGTAGGTGTCAAGTGTCTAATCAGAGATCAGATTTGAACTCAGGTCCTCCTGACTTCAGGACTGGTTTTCTATCTACTGAATACCTAGCTGCCCCATGATTGAGATTTCGTGGAAGTAAAATCAACAGGGCATGGAATTTAGATATCATGGTGAGGGAGGGTGAAGAGTTATGACTTCCTGGGCCCCTGAGTTCTTCTTACTACTGACCACAGTTACCAGCTGACCCTTGGATCTAATTGTTCCTATGTCCTTCCACTATCTATAAAACTTCTTACTTGTAGGGATAAATACAAATTCCTCTATTTGACATTAAAAACTTCTAAGTACCTGGATCTATCCTTCCTTTCCACTTGATTCATGCATTACTCTCCTGAACATACATCCTCCACCCCCCTGCCTTTTCATTGGATGTTTTCTAAGCTTGGAATGCTTTACATTCTCACTTCTATGCCTTGGGATTTCTAGCTTCCTTAATGAATCAACTCAAGTGACACCTTTCATAGGAGTTCTTTTCTGACCCCCAATGTACTAGTGTTTTCCCTTCAGGGTTACTTTGTATCTGATTGGCATATGTCTAGGATGTGTGTGTATATGATGTGTGTGATAATAGTTATATCTTTGCCATTAGAATGTAAGCTTCTTGAAGACAGTGAATGTTTCCCTTGTGTCTTTGTATCCCTAACACTTGGCACAGTGCCTGATAACGGATCAGACACTAAGTAAATGCTCGTTGATTGAATAGCTGCTGGGCTCCTGCCTGGGTCCCTAAAATCTAATAACTAGCTACTTCTTGATCCTTACATGAATTCTTGACCTTTTACCTAATTTTAGTCTCTGGTACTCACACATAGTCTAACCCTATTGTCTGGATCACAGAATGACAGAATTGTCTCAGGCTAGTTGAAAGACAATATCCAGAAGGAGCAGTGTAAATGGAGATCTATTCTCAAATTCTACGATAAACATCCTTCTTTTTGGGTCAAACGAACACATATGGAGTGGCTAAGTGGATCTGGAATCGGGAAGGTCTCAGTTCAAATTCAGCCTCAGACACTTACTAGCTGTATGACCCTAGGCAAGTCATTTAACCTTTCTACCTCAATTCCTTCATCTGCAAAAATAAAGATAATAGCACCTGCCTACCAGGGTAGTTGCAAGGAATAATGAGATATTTGTAAAGTGATTCGCAAACCTTAAGGCATTGTATGAATATTGTTTTTTTTAATTACTATTACTGTTGTTGTTGGATTTTGGAGAACCAAAATACCTAATTCTGTCACTAACTTATCGTATGATCTTGGGAAATTATTTGCCCTCTTTATCTTCAATTCCCTCTTCTTCAAAATGAAGCAGCTCAACAAGATGGTCATTTAAGGTTCCTTCGTTCTCTGCAGATGGAAGGCACTTTCCCAAGGATTCAGTGAGAGACTGAAATCCATTAGGTGAACTGCATTGATTTTGAATAGATGAACATCCCTCCTTTCTGGCTCTCTCATGAACACCTGTGGTTTCCATAGCAGTTAATGGGGAAAAGTGCAGGGTGATTTAAACCACAAAAGGATTGTGAATTTCAGTAACAAATTAGGGCACAGGTGAGAAGATAGGGAGCTTCACTCTCCCTGAGCAAGGTTGATCTGACCTACAAGCAGAGTAGGCATCACCTGTATAATGTGACTCAAGAGATGTTCCCTGCCCTCAGATCTTTCCCTACACATCACCTGAAAATCTCCCTTTTGCTTTGTCCTCCTGATGCTATGTCAGCATTATTAAAGCTTCAGCTGGGTGAATGAGCAATCTTTAAAAACAGGTAAACAGCCCTGAGAGGGTTAAGGGGTTATTGGTTACTATCACTTTAGTATCTGTTAATTTCATCCGATTTCTTTTCTCCTAGCCCTGAGCAAAGATCATCATTAATGAAGGAATGGGAGTTTTGATGGAAGCAGGGTTGGAGAGAGGCAGGGAGGGCAGTGAATGGTAATTGTGTAGCCTTGGGCATTAGAGGGCAAAGCTGGCTTGAGGGTGCTGCTGCTACAGCAAGTTTTTCAGGTGTTTTAAAGCATTTAGCACCACCAGGAAAAGGATATGGGTGGGGAAGAGGATGTGAAGAGAAGAAAGATGGCCAAAGAAAGGGAAGTGGGTAAACTTTGAAAACTTTTTAAAAGAAAACTTTTTAGGAGCAAAACTTTAAAAAAATGAACTACTCAAGTTTAAGATGGGGAGTTGTGGCAACACAACATTTCATCTTAAAATGAACTTGTAGTCCGCTGACAGAAAATGTGAGATGTCATATGATATGACAGCAAAAAAAAAAATACTAATGCAATTTTAGAGTGCATTAAGAATCCATTCTTAGAGAGATGCTAGTCCTTCCCTGCTCAAACTACACATGGATTATTGAGTTCACCTTGGGGCAGTGAATTTTATGAAATATATTGATAAGTTGGAGAGGTTCCAAGAGAGATTGACCAGTATGATGAAAGAACTTGGAATCAGACCATATGAGGACAAGTTGACTGGAATGGAGATGCTTGTTTAGGGTGGAGAAGGGATATAGAGGATATCTGTGACTGTCTTCAAGTATTTGAAGGGTTGTCAAGTGGAAGAAGGATTAAACTTGTTCTGTTTGGCCCCAGGAGGCGGAATTAAGGAAAGGTGGGTGGAAGTTGCAATGAGGTGTGTTTTGGCTACAAGTCAAGTAAAACTTGTTGACAATTAAAGAGTTCAAAAATGGAATGGGCTGCCTCCAGATGTAGTAGGTTCCCTATCACCAGATGTCTTCAAGCAGAGACTGGTTGGCCACTCCAAAGGACTATTATAGAGATGACTCTTGATTAGGTGTGGGGATAGATAACCTTGTGAGTCTGTTATTCTGGCAATGATGACAATTTGGCCTGAGTTTGGGAAGATTCATAAAACTTCCCTGGGTTTCCTTTCCATGGAAATCCTTCAGGTGAGCTGGCACATGAAGAAATCCCTTTTCTGAGTTCACTGTATTCCAGCCTTACCTTTTTTCAATCAATGGATTTTAATGGGAGAAGGATTCCAAAAATTGGTAGGCACTTAACATGAGCATCAACACCAATGTGATCAGAAAGAATGGCATTGACTATACCTTATCCCAAAATAATAACATTATGGATGTGGGAGCTGTCTCTGCAGCAATCAGACCACTGACTCATCAGAGCTAAAATCAGAATTTATAATAAACAAAAGAAAAGAACAGCAAAGAGAAAAGGATATGACATACAATTAAGATTTAACCCTGAATAGTTTAAACACAATATTGAAGATAAGAAATAGGAAGTGGACACCAGAAAACACATCGGCTATAATAATTACATCCAGAAGTTAAACCTAATGTAAATTAATGACTATAATAAAGAGTCCAAAAGAACCCCAAAAGCACCTTAGTCAGCAAATACTGAATTTAACTCGCAAAAGGGAGAAGAAAGATAGTTGCCAAAGACAACAGAAGGTTTGAATTTAAAATTATCAGAAAAATCTTCTGAACAAGGATGATGGACAATTATGAACCTTACAATCTCACAAAGCATGGAAAAGCAGTGGACGGTAAAACCAGTCTAAAGAAAGCTTGGCAAGATATCTATGTCAGCAAAGTCATCCCAAGGACGAAAACAGAAAGAAGGCAAAGACTATAAGCAGAAGAAAAATAGGAAAGATTTGTAAAAATGAAAAATAAATCCCCTGCTGATGTCTGAAGAAAGGATCTCTAGGATGTTGAGTACACTTCCTGAAGACATGGAAGAGAGTCACACATGATGAGTAAGCATGGATGGATTACAATCTTCATTGTTGAAAGGAACTCCTGAATTGATGAGAAAAGTAAAAATTTTAAAAAGATAAAAAAATATTTTAATATTTTTTAAAAATAAATTTTTTTAAAAAGCATTAAAGATTGTGGAACAACCACATCTGGACACTATCATGGCATGTAAGAGAACAAAGATGGGAAACAAATGTGAGGGTATTGAGGGACCAATTTATAAAATTTTTGATGAAGAGATAGATAAAAAAGTTGTGGAAAAAAATCTTGGACATTACTGATTTAAAAAAAAAAAAGACCAAGAAAACATCACCAACTGCCAACCAATAAGCTTATTCTCTCATTAAAAAAATCTTCATGAACATCATCTGTCCATAAATTATTTTTAAAGCAATTGGGGTTAAGTAACTTGCTCAAGGTTACACAGCTAGTCATTATTTATGTGTGGGTGCTCATTTTCTGAGGCCAGATTGGATCCCAGGTCATCCCAACTCCGAGGCCGGCACTCTTACTCACTGCGCCACCTAGCCGCCCCTATCTGTCCATAAATTGAGAGCATCTTTGATGACTTTAGCAAACAATATTCAACTATGGAAAATATCTTTATCATCTCACAATTGACTGAAAGATAGAGAATATAAGATCACACCGTGCTTATAATTTGTTGATTGCAAACTAGCATTCAGCTGGTTAGAGCAAAAGGCCACCTCATTTACTCTTTTGTAAGGTGCCATCAATAACCTTCTAACAGGTTCATTAAAGATTCTTTGGAAGATGTCACAACAGAAATAGCCCTTCTCAATGGCCCTACAACCTAGCTGCCCCACCTAATATTAAATATTAGGTGGGGTGGCTAGGTGACACAGTGAATAGAGCACCAGCCCTGGAGTCAGGGGGACCTGAGTTCAAATCCAGCCTCAGACACTTAACACAAAGACTAGCCGTGTGACCTTGGGCAAGTCACTTAACCCCAACTGCCCTCCAAAAAGCAAAAAATAAATAAATATTAGGTGAGGCATAAAACAGTGAGATATAGGTTCACCAAAAACATTCATCACAGTAATGGAGGACACCTAGCACAAAGTCCAGGTCCAGGAGGAATTCTCTGTGAATGATGAGGTCCTCCAGGTGCTTACTTTTATGGAGGACATTGTACTGATTACATCAATCCCTAAGTTACTGTGATGCCTCCTGAAAAAGAATCATAGTTTTTCATAGGAGTTCGGTCTGTTCATCTATACAGCAAAGACTAAATGGATGAAAAAAAAATTTATTTCCCTAATTTTAACATTCATTTGAATGGGCACACTAGTTTATGTAATGGGGGAGGGGGAAAGAACTATAGACAGAAAAACTATAGACAAAAAAAGAACTATAGACAGATACATATATATGTATCTATAGATATAGACATCTATAGATACATATATATATAGGAATATAGAAATATATAGATATATGCATAGATATGCATGCATGTTATATTTCTGTGTGTACATAGATCTATCCAAATCTATAGACATGTATGTCTACAGATATATACATATACATAGATGTCTCTCTTTATATGACAGACCAATACAGATGGAAAATGAAATGGACTCAGAGTTAAATAAGAGGAGGAAAACTGGCTATATTGTTTTGGGGAAATTGCAAAGCCTTTTTACTAGTTCCAAGACAGAGAAGACTGACCTTTTCAATACAAACATTTTTACAGTGTTGTCAGGTTTCAGTGAGACCTGGAACAGTTCTGCTTCCAAAGAACTAGATAAGAGCATTACTTAGAAGCTAACAGAAAGGAGTCTTATGCTTATGAGTATGGTGCAAAATAACTAATGAGGATCCTGAAGAAGAGGAGTCAAGGATGTCACCAAAGAATTGTAGCAAGGAAAGAGAAGATTGATTGGTTCTTTGGTGGGAGTGAGAGAGTGAGGCAGAGAGTCAGGGTGCTCCACTGGTTCCCGGCTGATGTCTGAAGAAAGGCTGTAGGATCTCCAGGATGTTGAGTACAGTTCTTTTTGGGAAGACATGATGGATAAGCATGAATGGATCACAGTCTTCATTGCCGAAGGGAACTCCTGAATTGATGAGATCACAGATCCATCTTGTGTATTGGCAGGGGGTGGAAGCAGGTAAGGAAGAAAGAGAAAGACATCATGATCATAAAAGCACTAACTAAATCTGAAGTCATCAGGAGATTTGAAGTCTAGTTTTGGCTATGGCTGTTTGTTGTTTGTTCTGGAAGAGAACAAGGACCATGATATCAGAGAGGTAATACCATGACAGGCAAATGAATTGGATTTTAGTGAGGAAGGGCAAAGTCACATGCTTCACTTTCTCCACCAGAGCCATCTGGGTCCCATGGCAAGATGCAGATCAGGATGCCTGGAGATGGCCCTCTGGTATTTATTAGCTGAGGGACCATGGGCAAGTCAGTGAATTTCAATTTTCTCATCTATAAGATAAGGGCTTAGACTCAATAAAACCTAAAGTACCGTCCACTGTTAAGATCCTATGATCCCAAGACCCACGAGGTTGCAGATCCAGGTATCAGTCCTATTCCCAGACCAATATTTTACCCTGATAGGGCCACCTTGAAGAAGTGGGTATTAGTTGGTCCAGTGGCATCAGGCCCTCTCATTTCTGGTCAGACACTTTTAGATGTCTGCCCAAAACAAGAAGGAGTATACTTGTTTGAAGCTAAATATTTTTCCAACCGCAGACTAGTCTTAGCCAGGGTTGCAAATTCCTGGTTCTTGGCTCCTCCAACCATCTGTAACTGCTTGCCATGCCCCAATCTCCCAAGGAGCAGTTCTTTAAAGCTGATCCTCCCCCTTTCCCTCCATCCTCCAATCCTTTCTCTCATGACTCTTGCGGATGGATGGGGTTGTGTTGTTTTCCTTGTCCAGAATCACGCCTGCCCATACCCCACAACTTCAACATGGAGCTCACCCAAGGCTCAGGTTTCTCAGAGTCGTGGCTTCCAACCTGGAACAGGATCTGGCCTTTTGGCACATCTTTAGCTGCCCAGTCTTAAAGGAGCAGCAAACTATACTCTCTTTACTTCCCCCATCTCTTCCAACCTTGTTCAGACCTTGGTCACCTCTCTCCCAGGTTTCTGAAGTATCTTCCTAACTGCTCTTCATGCCTTTGTTGTCCTCTATCTCCAATCCATCCTTCTTACAGCTGCCACAACAGTGTTCCTAAGGCAAAGATTGACCACATCACTCCTCTTGGTAAGAACTTGAGTGGCTTTCCATAGTGTGCAGGATAAAATGCAAACTCTTTAATATGGCAGACATTTAAGGACTTTTAAAATATGATTGCACTCTACCTATGTTTCTAGCCACTAGATTGGAGGGATCAGAGGGGGTTAATGTTGGAAGTGGGTGGGTGGGAATAGAATAAATGGTCACTTGGTGTCCATAGCATAGAAACACCTGTTCTTCATTCCCACAGTCACCCTTATTCTGCCATCACTCTCATTCCTGGGGTGGGTTCTTCCATGCCACTTCCTCTATTCTTATCCTTCCCCTCCATAAAGGATCAGCTGAAGCATCTCTTCCTTCCTTCCAATCTGCAGCTGTCTTGGTTAATTGATAGATATGGACCGGACAATAGTAAAGTTAAATGTATTTGTGACTGGCTACGTAACTACCCAAAGAAGACTGTTATTGGACCAATGGTCATCCATATAGAAGCAGAAGACCAGATGCAATGGCAGCTTAGGTTTTCCCTGAGTGCCACAGGGTCATGAGATGTAAAGCTAGGAGAGACTTTCAGGATCATCTAGCATAACTCCTTACTTTGCAGATACCAGACAGCTAGGTGGTGAAATAGATAGAGTGGGGATGGGGAACCTGCAGCCTCCAGGTCACGAATAGCCTTCTAGGTTCTTGGGTATAGCCTTTTAACTGAGTCCAAGTTTCACAGAACAAATCCTTTTATGAAGGGGATTTGTTCTGTGAAATTTAGATTCAGTCAAAGGGCCGCACTCGAGGACCTAGAGGGCCACATGTGACCTTGAGGCCAAAGGTTACCCACCCATAGGATAGTCAGTCCTGGGATGAGGAGGACCTGAGTTCAAATTTGGCTTCACACCTTTACTAGCTGTGTGACCCTGGGCAAATCATTTAACCCTGTTGGCCTCAATTTCCTCGTCTGTAAAGCTGAAGGAAATGGCAAATCCTACAGTATCTCTGCCAAGAAAACCCCAAATGGAGTCACAGAGATTTGGACACCACTGAAACAACTCAACAAGTAACTTGCTTAAGATCACAAAGGTAGCAAACCAGCATTTGAATTCAGGTTCTCTCACTCCTGTGTCCTTCTCTGTCACAAAAACAAAATGGTCTTTCTGTCTCCTCCTTTCCCACCCTTCAGTACAACCCTTTTCTCCACCTCTGATTGCCCCAGAACTAGGTAAAGGATGAAGGGAAGTGACATTTGCTTAGACCCTACTTTGTGCTCGGCACTTTAAGATTGTTATCTCATTTGATTTCACAACAACCCTTCAATATAAGTGCTATAATTATCCCCATTTTACAGTTGAGGAAACTGAGGTAAATAGGTTAAATGGCTTAGGTCATACAGCTAGTGTCTAAGTCTGGATTTGAACCTAAGTCCCCCCATCTCCAGGCCCAGCACTCTATCCATTGTACTACCAGCCAAGCCTTAAGGGCCATAGTCAGTACTTGCAGCGATTAGGTTGATGTAATCAAAACTTGTTGGTTGAACAAGTATAACCACAGTCTCCTCCCTACCACCCCTTGGTGCCAGAACCAAGATCGGGGTAAGTTAGTTGTATGGCCACCTTAAAGTCAAAAGGCAGATAGTTCAATTAGGGAAATTTTAAATATGAATGCTTATGTTATATATACATATACATATATAATATTTAAAGGTATTATTTATATTATATAATAATCATATATTTCTATAATATTAAAATTATAATATTTCTATATCATATATTTACATATGTGATATATAAATATTATTTATATTTAAAGAAAATTATAGTCTGTAAGGGTTATGCATATTTATTCTGCAATGATGTGACTCTTATGAAGTAATTTGAAGACTAAAAACCTCCAGCAGATAATAACATAGAGGGAAGAGCATTTTTTCAAGTGCGGAAGGGTAGGCATTTCAAACCCTGCCCAAGGAGCTCAGATGAAATACTTTAACCTGGGGACAGTTAGGTGGCAGCTACTCTAACACAGTGAATAGAGCACCGGCTCTGGAGTAAGGAGGATCAGAGTTTAAATCTGTCCTCAGACACTTGACAATTATTAATTGTGTGACCTTAGGCAAGTCACTTAACCCCTATTGCCTTGCCTTTCCACTTCAAAAAAAAAAATACTTTGGACTGGTTCTGCTCAGTGCCACCAAGGCAGACAGACAGTACTCAAGACTGATGGACAACTCTATAGTCTGGCAATCATGTGTTAGATGGATTAGAGGTGAAGACAGAAAAAGGATAGGCTTGAAGAGGAAACTGGTTAAGGAGTCTCTCAAGCCTGGGTGTGTAAAGAGAGGTTAGACTGGGGAGAGCCTTGAACACCAGGCTGAGGGACTGGGCTTTAGCTTTTTGGTCCATGAGGAGCTAAAAAAGTTTTTGAACTTTTGAAGGAAGAGAGCACGACGTACAAAACAGTGCTTTAACAAGAACACTGTGACGCTGTGTGTAGGATGGATTGCAAACGGAGTGGCATAGAAACCATTTAGAGGTTCTTGTGATCAGCTAGGCATGAGGTAACAGTGATGAATAGTGATACAGTGGGAATAAAAAGGACAAACACAGGCTACATGAGAAAATCAGGGGCTCGTGGATCTAGGGCTGGGAGCGACTTGACATCCCATCTAGAACAATCTCTTCCTTTCACATAGGAAGAAACTGAAGCCCAGAGATTTGAAGTAATTTACCCAAGATGACACAAGTAATAAGCAAGGGAGCTAGGATTTGAACTCAGGCCCCGTGACTACAAATTCAACACTCCACTCCCATTCAGGGTTTCTTTCCACTACCTCACAATATCTCTAAATCAGAAAAAGAAATGATGAGACTTTCTGTGATTCACTGATGCATAATTGACATGAAATCACACATATATTAAATAGGCTTAGTCACAGTTGGCTTTCCAATTTCTGCTAATTTGCAAATGACGTTCCTCAGCTGTCCTGGATCTACTATAATTACACAAGAACGTCCTATACATTTCATTAGCCTATGTACCCAGGGGATTTTTTTAAAAAAGACAAACATTTATTGAATTTTTAATCATAAAGAACATTATTTTAATTCACTAAAGAAACAAACACATAACCAAACTTACTTGTTTTCTTAATTAACAAATAAACTTTATTTAAAGAAATACACATTTTGTGAAGGTCTCCTTTCAATCAAACCTTTACTTTTCCCCTAAAATATAAAATAACCTTTCTCATTGGTTAATAAAGCATCTTTGCCACTGGACTGTGCTCCCCAGACCCATACTTGGCCATGAAAGGGCGGCAGTGGTGTTTAAGCACTGTTAACCTAAGGTGTATCCTTTTAAAATGAAAATTTTTAACTTTTTTGGCCTTCCTTACCCATACTAATTAGAGTCCCAGGGCTCTCCTTTGAAAATAAAGTGGCCAGAGGACTAAACAGAGATAAAGATATCTAGTTAATTTTTCCCTGACCTAGCTGCAAAGGACTAGAATGCCTGGGGCAAGAGTGAGGGAAGGGAGGATGCTCCTTAAGGAGCAGAAGGGAGGGCAGCAGATAGGCCACCTCATCCCTACATGACCTGTGTCCCATCAAGAGGAAGCCTATTGGAGCAGGAGAGGCAGGGCCTGGGAGTTAGTCTGGAAGAAGGTCAGAGGGGAACCCTGGATTTTAAGAGGAAGGAAGGAAGGGAGGGAGGCAGAAAAGCCTATTATTTACCAAGCACTTCACAAGGTGCTTTCTAAAACAAAAACAAATATTGTCTCATTTTATCCTCATAACTTTGTGAGGTATATTCTTCCTTTAATAGATGAAGAAATTAAGGAAGATAGATTAATTGACTTTTTCAGCATCACACAGCTAGTAAATGTCTTGGGGCAGTATTTGAACTCAGGTCTTCCTGACTCCAGGTCCAGAGCTCTTTCTACTGCCCCACCTAACTGCTCATCTGTAAACATACCTATGTGGAAGAACTACCATAGAAAGCATGACCCAGAGTTGTCTCTGAAGAGTTTGATAAGATTCAGTCACTCCCACTTTCCTGTTCATTTTTTCATTCTTGGCAACAGCTTTAAATAACAATTCTTGGAGAAGGTAGGTGGTCCAGCAGACAGAGTACTGAAACTTGGAGTCAGAAAGACCTCAATTCAAATCCTGCCTCAGACATTTACATGCCATATGATGCTGGACAAATCACTTAATCTCTCTGGGCCTTGATTTCCACGTTTATGAAACAGGGTGGCTGGACCTTAGAGTCCTTAAAAATTAAAAGAACTGGCTAGTTAGTTGGAGGCTGATTACTGAGGTACTTTATACCAGTGTGAGGGCTACTAGGGACCTGAACTGGCCAGTGGGTAAACACCACGATGTAACTAGGGTGGGAGAAGTGAAACATTTCCTATGGTGCTGAATTTAGAGGGTGTCAAATTGAGTCAGGCTAGCATTTCACAAGTGTTGAAACAAGGAAGATTACCAAGTTAGCCAAAATTAGCTAAATTAGTCTTCCATAAGTTGGGGTGATCTCTCTTCCTTGGCTCTAAGTTGGTGTGAACTCTTCCCCCAACTTCCCTCCCTGTTCATTTCTATGCTGGTGTCCCCATCTCCCACTCATAAGCTGGTATCCTGCTTCCCTTAAACAGAGAGTACATTTTGTACCCCTTATCCTGGATATGTTTGGTGGAGAGTCTTGATCCTGACCCTAAACGAAAAGATTCCTACTTATAATTCTGGATAAATGCATCAACTCCCTTCATCCATTAAGAGACTTTTTTTTAGTAAGGGATCCAAGCATTCTATGGTCCCCCAGGGCTCTGAAAGTACATGAGTCATGCCTGCCGCTCTCGTGACTATTTTAATAATCATACCACTCAACATTTCTCTATTGCTTCATGATTTTTTGAGCACTCTCTCCTCCATTACCTCACTTGAGGACATACTTCTCATTTGACAGGTTTAGAAATTCATCCCAGAGAGCTGATTGCCCAAGGTCAAATAAGCAGTATATGTTGCAAGGTGAACATTTTGAGCCCAGATACAAAATTTTAATCCAAATCCCACATACTCCACTGCACCAGATTACATGGAAAGCTGGAGATATCCTAAGAATTCAGTCAGTGTGCATATGTGTGTATATGTGCATGTGTCTGTATGTGTGGACATGTGTATATGTGCATGTGTATTGTGAGTACATGTATATGGGGGTTGTACATGAGGGTATATGATTCATGTGTATGTCTGTTGCATTGTATTGCTGCGTTGTGCGTGTGTATGTGTACATATGGTAGAGAAGGTGTAGCGGCAAGCACCCCAATATCCCCAGGGTGACTGCCAACACAGGTTCTTAGATCTGCTTTTCAAAAGGAAAGCAACTCAAAATCAGTTAACAAGCTTAGTTTAATCAAACAAACATACATTACCTAGTTCAGGGGAAAAAGGTCAGCACCCCAAACTTCAGAGTTACAGAACTTACAGATCAAACAGACAGGCTTCCAAACTGTCCCACCATTATATCAATACCAAATCACAGTTACCAGAGAGGGAAGCATCAACATCTGGGTTTTCAAAGCGGGGGGCTCTCAACAACGGCTTCCCAGAGTCTCATCTGGTCAAATCACACAACACTTCTCAAAGTGAGCCCCAAAGCAAAGCCTCTCCTCAGAGTTTATATAGCCTTCTCCTGGCTCAGAGAATGTAACAACCTCCTTGACCCACTGCCCAATCACAAAGTATCAAGGTGTGGGCTATCCTGAAAAACAAGCCTCCCACCACAGGCTCCAGGTGCACTTAAGCTAGGGGCAGGGAAGATCTTTAAATCTGCATTTCCATTACAGAAGGGCAGTAGGTGGAGATGGAAAGACCCAGGGGTCCTTAGGCTATGTCCATACATTAGATGACAACATTGGGAGTCTATAAGCTAGAGGAGCAGGGCAGATGGTAAGCCTGGTACTCCTCCCAGAATCTCACCAGAATGAAGAGAATCCTTTTCCAACCTCATTCAAACCCTGTGAACAGTCAAGAAACCCAAATCAGGGTAGAATTGAAGTGGGGTGCTTGAAAGGCTTATATTTCAACCCAGGTCCATTTCCCCCCATAGAATAACATTTAGTCTTGTATGATACATTAGTCTTGGTTGGAAGCTTTTATCTTTAGCCTCTAAAAATGTCATATCCCTTAGGGTAGCTGCTGTAAACTCTCACATGATTCCGATTGTAAGTTCTTAGCATTTGAATAATTTTTAAAAAATTTTCTGACTGCTTGAAGTATTTTTTTCTTCAATGCAGAATCTCTGGATTTTGGCTATGACATTCCTGGGAGTTTTCATTTGGGTTTCATTTTGTTGGTTCTTAGGAGTCATCCAGTGGTGTCTTTATGTTTTCACTGTGCCCTTGGTTCTAACAGGTCAAGGCAATTTTCTTTTATAATTTCTTGAAAGATGATGCTCAGGTTTCTTGTTCACACAAGGTTTTTAGTGAGTCCTAGGTTCCTTAAATTCTCTCTCTTTGACCCGTTTTTTGCATGTTTATTTTTGTCTCATGGGTGTCAGTTGTCGATCAATGAACAGATGTTTGTTAAGTGCATCTTCAGCTAGATGGCATAGTAGATAGAATGTTGGATTTAGAGTTAGGAAGACCTCAGTTTAAATCCAGGCTCACATACTCTCCCATTAGCTAAGTGACAGCAGGCAGATCATTTGCTGACTGGGAACCTTCATTTCCTCATTGGTAGTGTGGGGATAATGATAGCACTTACTTCATAGGGTTGTGAGGATTGAATGAGATAATAGGTAAAAAGTACTTTGCAAATGCTAAAATGCTACACAATGAAAGCTGGCTTAAACCTTAATGTAAAGCAAAACAAAACAACCAATGTCTTGGCAACTGGTCCCATGATTTCCTGGCAAATAAAGGGAGAAGAAATGGAAGCAATGGCAAATTTTATATACTTGGACTCAAAGATCACTGCAGATGGAGACTGCAGCCATGAAATTAAAAGACCCTGGCTCCTAGGGAGGAAAGTTATGGCAAATCTGGATACCGTACTAAAAAGCAGAGACATAACATTGCCAACAAAGGTCTGTATAATCACAGCTATGGTTTTTCTAGCAGCATCGTATGGCTGTGCAAGGATACATGAGAAAAGCTGTGCACCACAGAATCAATGCTTTCAAAATGTGATGCTGGAGAAGACTTTTGAGAGGCCCTTGGACAGCAAGGGGATCAAATGAGCCCATACTTAAAGAAATTAATTCAAGCTATTCACTGGAAGGTCAAACACTGAAGCTGAAGCTTAAATACTTGGCCCACATAATGAGAAGTAGAAACTCATTGGAAAAGACCCTAATGTTGGGAAAGGTTGAAAGCAGAAGGAGAAAGGGACAGCAGAGGATGAGATGGATGGATAGTGTCTTGGAAACAGTGAACATGAACTTGGGCAGACTTCAAGAGATAGTGGAGGATAGAAGGACCTGGGGTACTATGGTCTATGAGGTCACAAAGGGTAGAATGACTGAATGATTGAACAACAACAATAAAAGTATTAGCTATTAAGTTCCAAAACAAAACAAAAACCCAAAATGCTATATAAATATTAGCTTTGTTGTTATTGTAACTATTTTTATTAGTCTACTATGTTCTGGGTACCCTACTAAGCATAGGAGATAAAGACAAAAAATGAAATAGTCCTTATCCTTGAAGAGTTAACATTTTATACAGGGAGATAACACATGCGACAGGGCAGTTAAATGGTGCAGTGGATGCAGCGCTGGGCTTGGACTTGGAAAGACCTCAGTTCAAATTTGACTGCAGACATTTACTAACCATGTGACCCTGGACAAGTCACTTCACCCTGTTTGCCTCAGTTTCCTCATCTGTAAAATGAGTTGGAGAAAGAAATGACAAACCACTCCAGTATCTTTGACAAGAAAACCCCAAATGGGGTCACGAAGAATCCAACAACAACATATGCAACATGTACGATGACATCCATGCTGTGTCTGGGTGCCAGCATCCTGACCAAGGTCTCTCATTCTCAATATTAATGATTAAAGCAAAAGTAGACTTTGGATTGAGGGAAGATGTTCTGCTTTGCCTTTCTTAGTTGTTGTTTATGGGGAAATTTGTTCAACTCTCAGGTTTCTTCCCTGGTCAACTGATTTAATGTTCACACAGGGTAGATTTTTGGAACCGATCAACCATGTCCCTTGTGTGAAATGCTTCCATAGCAAAGCTATAAGGAATGGGGATTTAGTGGGGGAGAGGAAGTCAATTTTATAAGTAGCCACCTGTATAGCAGGTTTGTTTTTTTTTTAAGTACATGAGGGAATAGCATTCAGGAGAGAAGAGAACCAACATTCACAGTTGGTCCTTCCTCTATCCTTCTGATGATATTATCAATAGTAATTAGTGACATAGATTATATCCAAAAGTGTTTTAAGGATGATAAAGCTCTTTCTTCCTAGTAACCCCCAGTGGTAGGCATTGCAAGAGCTATTATCCTCATTCTATAAATAAGGAAAATGAAGTTACCATGGTCACAAGGGCAGTAAGGGTTAGAACCATAGTTAGAATCTAGATCTCCAGAAGGAACTGGGACATATAAAAAGTGGACACCCAGAAGGGAAAAGCATCAGGGTCAGATATAGAAACATATGTAAGGTGTGTGGCTGCCTATGTAGATATATATGTGTGTGTATAAACACATATATGTGTATACATGTATATATACATATATAAAATCACCACATGGATTGTTTAAATATGAAAGAGGCATAGAGATATACCTATATGTATACACACATATGAAGATACACATATACGTGTAAATATATACATATATGTGTGGTTGGAGGGAGGGAGAGAGACAGAGACAGAGAGACAGAGAGAAAATATATATCTTGGCCTTTCCAAGGGAGATTTTGATTCCTGACTAGAAGGAAGCAAGAGAAGGGGGCACAAGGCTGGTTACTTGGTTCTCCTCTGAAAAGAGGATAACAGACTAGAATATGGCCCTAAATATTTCTGTTTTAGGGTTATAATTTGGTGGGAAGAGGCTGAAAAGGTCACAAAGCATTGTTTTTCTGATTACTATTCCTCAAAGGGGAAGGAGAAGCCTACCTTATTCTTATAGGTTTGATTCCTATAAGCTTGATTCCTTCCCACCAAATGCCAGTGAGGAAAATTAATGTTGGATTGTTTTTAGTACCAATATTTCTATGTAAATCCATCCATTTCTTAGACCCCAACCTCTAAAAACCAGGCAGCTTTTCTGAAGGATATCTGTTCATTAACCAGTTTGGGTAGGGCCCCTTGCCTCTCTTTACTTCATAAACAAAAGCCAGTTTGAGCTGAAGTCCTCCCCTAGGAATGTCCTTTTTGCCCTGCCCTGCCCTCCAATAATGAAGTAATAAGGAGGAGCTAAGAACTCTAAGCCCACCTCCTCATTAAAATGTCCACCAATCAGGGTTGCCAGGGAGGTCCAACTGATGTTCTTATAGTTAGACCAATCAAAAGGAAGACACACCTGGATATAAAAGACACAGTCAGCCCTCACTATGGGTCACAAGTGGAGACTAACCAAGAAGACCCCTCTGTTACCAAGCTGCATGCCCCTGATGATAGAGTATATTTCACTTGGAGAATTACCTCAGTCTGCCTTTGTTATACAAAAGGTCATCGAAAATAGTGAATAATAAGTGAATCCACATATCCAAATAGTTAGCAAACAGAAATCAGAGAATTTCAACAGATTCTAATATACCAGAAAACATACAAGAGTGAATGAGATCTTTAGATGGGAGTGGTTCTTCTTCAAGGGAAAATTCTTTCAAGTCTCTAAGAAAGCAAACTGGAAAGAAGGGACATGTTGAAGTGCCAACTCTTCTATCTTGTGTCTGCTGTTTCCCAAGATCTCTTCTCAAAGAGAGTCTGGAAAAATGTATTGTGCAAAATATTTGAGGCTTAAAACCCAAGTTATATATGAAATATGAAAGTTAGAAAAGACTCAGAAATCATCTAGTCTAAGCCCTACCAAAACCTTTGATTTCTTTCCACCTGAGTGATTCTTTCATATAGTAACACCAAGGGGGAAAAACTAACAACACTGCCTATCTGTCCCAGAACTATTTTATTGACACAGAGCTGGAAGCATCAGGTATGGAAGTAAATGTTTAACAATTGGCTCTCTAAGGGGGAAAAATGTGGGCATTATTAACATTTTCTCCATCACTTTCAAAAGTGTAGACAATTGGAAGTGGCTAGGTGGCACAGTGAGTAGAGCGCTGGCCCTGGAGTCAGAAGGATCTGAGTTTGAATCCAGCCTCAGACACTTAACACACACAAATACCTAGCTGTGTGACCTTGGGCAAGTTACTTAACCCCAATTGCCCTCCAAAAATGCAAAAAAAAAAAGTGTAGAAAATCAACAAAATAGTAAACCAAACACTGATTTGCAGAGTTTACAGATTTCTGAAATATAAATACTCACATTGGAAAGTTAACAGTCCACTCTGGAGAGCCACTTCAAGCTGGTTCAAGTACACCCTAAGCTGAAAAAGACTCTTACCATTAATGCCTGAAATTGAACAATCAGAGATCCCCTCATTTAGGTACTAAATGTCTTTTGACATTTCAGATCCGCTTTTGATAAATGCAAGTATCCCTAGGAGGCTGATGCCTTAAGTTGTTATCAACAAAATGCCCTGCCCTATACAATTCCTTTAGTCAGCGCTAACTCCTTTGCCTCCTGTGTGGTCCCAGGGTTAGATAAGATTCTTCCTGAGTCATGTCTCATGGCTGTTAAAGGACATTCCTCAGGGCCAGAAGAAACCTGGCACCTTCTTCCCCACATGACATATTTTGCAGCTGGTATGAGGCGAGCCCTTCTCGGAGCTAGATGGCACAATGGATGGAGCACCAGCCTGAAGTCAGAAAAACCTGAGTTCACATCTGGTCCTGGGTAAGTCAGTTAACCTTTGTCTGCCTCAGTTTCCCCAAATGCAAAATGAGTGAGGATAATAACACTTACCTCTCAGTGTTGTTGTGAGGGTCAATTAAGATAATATTTGTAAAAATGCTTAGTATAGTGCCTGGCACTTAATAAATGCTTGTTTCCCCCTTTCCCCCCCCCAGGCATCATAGGGAATCTTAGACTAGTACTCAGAGGAAATGCATACTAAAAGTACCTGTCTGAGTGAAATTGGTGATAAGATAGTATAGTGAAGGGAAATTGTCTATGCTGATCATAGGACCACAGAATCATGTGCTTAGAGCTAAAAGGAACCTTAAAAGTCATTTTCTTCACTTTATAAATAAGGAATCAGATTCAGAAATGAGAAATGAGCTATCTAAGCTTGCACAGGTAGTAGGTAGAATGAATTGTAATTAGAACCCAGAACAACCTAGAACCTAGATCAACAGTTTAGTGCTAAGAGGGAATTCAGAAGCCACTGATAGGACTGATATACACTAGCATTCTTCCCTTCCCTCCATGTATGGGTTGAGCTAGTTTTCCCATAAAAGGTGTCAAAGCTCATCCTAGGACTTGATTGGACAAGGTTCAAACTTCTAACTTCAAACTTCAAGCATTCTTGGAGCCTTTAGCTTTAATTTCCTGGTTACCTATGGGCATTAACAGCCCATCCAACCAAGCACAATTGCTCTAATAAGAGTCAACATTCCCATAATGCTTTGAGGTTTACAAATCTTTTCCCTGCAATCTCAAAGGTCAGGCATTTTACAATTTGGGAAGCTGAAAGCCAAGGAAGAAAAGGAACTTGCTGCAAGTCATCCAGGTTGTAATAGATTTGGACCCAAGTCTTTTAACCTCAGACCTACTGCTCTTTCCAGTGGCCAACTGCTGCTTCAGTGTTTCACACCAATCTTTTTTTTTTTTTTAATTAATTTATTAGTTTAGTTTCAGTTGACAAGATTCAATTCCATAGTTCCTTGATTTTCAAATTTCCTTTACTTCCCTCCCCCCTCCCCTCATGACATCATATAGTACAGTATAGGGTCTGCAAATGCATTCATATTAAACATTATTCCAATTACAAAGGCATATTGTACTAGGTGGGATGAAAGATGGTAAGGAAGAAGTACAACCAAACAATGAGAAGAACAAGATCATTTAGTTTGCTTCCATCAGGATTCAGGCTCAGTTCTTTCTAGTTATATCTCTGGATGGCACATTTCTCACTTTCTTGAGTCATTCGGAATTAACTTATATCACTGCATTGCTGAAAAGAGTCCAGTCTGTCATAGTTGGTCGTCACAGATATGGTATGTCTGTGATTGTATACAAATTTCTTCTGATTCTACTCTTCTCGCTCAGCATCAGTTTGTATAAGTCTCTCCAGGTAATTATGAAATCCGTCACTTCCTCGTTTCTTATAGCACAATAAAATTCCATTACATTCATATACCACAACTTGTTTAGCCATTCCCCAATTGATGGGCACTCCTTTAGTTTCCAATTCTTTGCAACCACAAAAAGGGCTGCTAAAAATATTTTTGTACATATGGTTCTTCCTCCCACTACTATGATCTCTTTGGGATATAACCCTAGGAGTGGTATGGCTGGGTCAAAGGGTATGAAATTATTTATAATCCTTTGGGCATAATTCCAGATTGCTCTCCAGAATGGTTGGATAAGTTCACAACTCCACCAGCAATGTATTAGCGTTCCAATTTGCCCACAACCTCTCCAGCATTTGTCACTTTCTTGTTTTGTCATCTTAGCCAATCTGACTGGAGAGATGTGGTATCTCAGAGTTGTTTTGATGTTTCACACCAATCTTGCCAGGTGTGAGGCTCATCATGCATGCAACTCTTCTCTCTCTTTAGACATTTCATTGTTCACAAGTTGACCATGAGACTAATAATAACACTGACATTTACATAGGCCTCTGTGTGTGTATGTGCGTGTGCGCACGTGCGTGTGCGCGTGTGCACACCCACAAGTGAGCCCATTATCTCATTTTATCCTTACTGCAATACATTTTACAGATGTGAGGGAACTGAAGTAGAGATAGGTGACTTGTCCAGAGTCAATAACTATTAAGTATGTGTCAGTAATTGAACTTTGTTGTTGTTCCATCCTTTTCAGTTGTGTCTTTCTCTCTGTGATCCCATTTGGAATTTTCTTGGCAAAGATACCAGAGTAATTTTGCCATTTCCTTCTCCAATTCATTTTATAGATGAGGAAACGGGAAAATAAGGTTAAGTGATTTGCCCAGGGTCACACAGAGAATAAATGTCTGAGGCCAGATTTGAACTCAGGAAGATGAGTCCTCCTGATTCCATGTCCAGCAGTCTATTCACCTAGCTGCCTAATAACTGATCTTAGGTCTTATCTGTTGAGGTAGTCTCACTACTACTTGCTTAGTCTGGATTATTGCAGTAGCTGCTGGTGAGTCTGCCTGCCTTGATTCTCTTCCCACTCTAATCCATTCTCTATTTAGCCACTAAAGTGATTTTCCTAAAACACAAATCTGACCACGTCTCCCTGCCCCGCCCCCCCATAAACTCCAGAGGTTCCAATTGGCTCCAGAATCAGATACGAAATACTCTGTTTGGCATTCAGAGCCCTTCCTAAGCTTACCCCTGAGACACACATCTGCCTACCAGTCTTCTTGTGCCTTACATCCCAATACATACTCTTTGATCCAGTGACACCGGTCTCCTAGATGTTCCATGAACAAGGCTGCCCATCTCTCAGCTCCAGGCATTTTCTCTAGCTGCCTCCATGCCTGGAATGCCCTCCCTCCTCAACTCTACCTGCTGACTCCTCTGGCTACCTTTAAGTCCCAGCTAAAATCCCAATTTTTATAGGAAGCCTTTCCCAACCCTTCTTAATTCTAGTGCCTTTGCTTTCAATTATTTTCTATCAATGTTGTATATAACTTGTTTCTTAAATATTTGTTTGCATATTGTCTCCCTCATTAGATTATAAGCTCCTTGATGGCAGGGACAGGTTTTTTTTCTTACCTCTTTTTGTATTTCCAATGCTTAGCACAGTGCCTGGCACATAATAGGCGCTTAATAAATGTTTATGGATTGATTAATTGATCTAAGTCATCAAGCAATATCTTGTTGGGATTTGTTTAATCACTATGAGAAACTATACCTCCCAAGGGCAACTTAAGGGCTGCTTTAAAAATTTTCTTAGTCTCCCACTCTACCATCTTCCCTAACCCTAGCTTCATTCCTACCATTAAAAGCCATTTGCATTAAGGCATTTTGTCTTCAGAATCTTCTGTATAAGTGCTATACCTGAAGAGAACTGAATACCCAGCTACTAACAATTTAGCCCAAATGAACATATCAAATTAACTAGCACTGAGCACAACACCTTGCAATAGAGTAGCCAGGAAGAAGAATTTTAAAGTTTATATAATACTTTATATATTATTCATTTGACTTTCAACCAGTCCTGGTATCATACCTATGGTTCCTGCTGCTGATAAAGCCAAGGTTGATGCATCCCTTGAGTCTGGGAGGTCTGAGCTGCATTGGGATTAAAGCCAATGGGCACTAAGTCTGACTTGTCTCATCCATTAGAACACAAGCTCCTTGAGGGCAGAGACCCTTGTTTTTGCCTTTTTTAGTACCTGGCATTTTAGTAAACATTTAATGAATTCTAGTCGACTGACTGCATTTACATCTTTATTAATTTGGGAAGGGACCCTAAAAATCATCTTTCCCCACTTTGTCATTTACAGAAGAGAAAACTGAATCACAGAAAAGTGAAATGTCTTATCCAATGTCACATTGCAAATTGGTGTCTGTGGTAGGGTTAGAATCCATTGCTTTTGAATCTGGCACTCTTATTTGTCTAAACTGGGTAGGTTGAAATTGGGAACTATGGATGGGTGAACATAGAGGTATCTAAATGGAATTTGTCTTTGTCTTCAGTTTTTTTAAACTTCTCCTTTCTACAGCAAGAGCTCATTCTAATATAATGTGAGTGAAACAAAGAAGGAAGACAGAGTCTTGTGGGCTTTGGTTTTCCCATCTCATTGTCAAAGACATTCTCTCCTCTCTTGTTTCTGGGTCACAGGCATTGAAAGAGTTGCAAGATTTTCCATTTGGCCCAGCTTGTCAAGTGAGGCAGGCAGAGTCAGTGTAGGACATGGCCTCCCTGTAATGAAGCATGTTTATAACATAGCTTGGATGCTTGTGGTGGGGCTCAGGAAAAGCATCAGCCATGGCTCTACTGGAGGAGTTAGGGGGTAGGTGGCTGAGTGTGGCCTTTACTTTTCTTTAGAAAAATGCATGGGTGGCTTTGGGGGGTCAGAAGGAGACTGTCAGCACCAGGCCATGGGTAGCCAGTATTCAAGGTAGAGGGGAGCTGGCCTGAAGAGAACAGGATCACAGATTCATAGACCTAAGGTATTTAAAGGGCCATTGAGTCTCACCCTTTATTTTTACCCATGAAGAATTAAGGCTGAGGAAGGTTAAGTGATTTGCTTAAGGTAACACAGCTAGTAAGAGTCTTGAGTGGGATTTGAACCCAAGTTTTCCAGCTCCATATTTAGAGCTCTTTCCTCTGAACTCAAAGGACCAGGAGTTAGGCCACAAGAAACATAAAATCTAGTGAAACTAGATGGAGGAGTCACAAAGACACACAGAATCTATGGGGGGCATAGTATACTTCAACTATAGTAATAGTGAAGCATGTATGTGGGGAACACATATTGCTAAAATAACTCACAACTCTGGAAATGCAAGGTGTTGATATCCTTTCTCCAGAGAGACTCTCAAAGTTCACAGTGATAACATAGCCACTGATGACCGATGGAAGAGAGGGGTCAAAGCTCTCCATTACTCACCTAGGCATGCTCCTTGCAAAGCATGGCATCTCTGATGGATGGATTGATCTACTTCTGTTCAATTGGAAGCTATAGGCACCATTATCTTCAGCGTCAAGTATGACTAGGTGGCCCTGTTCTTTCAGGCAGAGTGCTGCTATCCTCTTTTAGCTTGGGGGTGCTACTCACTCTTTCAGAGAAGACAAAGCTCCTTCTTCAGGGCTTCAGCTCTGAATTTGTCACCTCTTTGGCAGGAAGTAATAGAAGTATAGATTTTTTCTGTTCAACTACTTCTTCTGTTTCAGTACTGGGTTCTTAACTTGTAGTGACCATCTAATATATTTCTCAAATTCTTGTTGGATCTATGCAAATGACTGGCTGAAAGGTTCTAAGGCAACTCACATACTGGGAGTAACTTCATTATTTCCTGGTGGCTATTTTATGCAATTAAGGTAATGAATGTCTAAAGTTTCCTACTTGTGAAATGTTTCACTTACATCTGAAATGATATCACCCTCACATTTCATTGTCTCTCTTTGTCCCTTAACTCTTAACATTGTTGAAGTCTAAATGGAGGGAAAACCTTTACAAGTCCTTTGAGAATGTGCCAGAATTTTCTCTTTATTGACACAGGCTTTGAAAACTCCAGGTCACTCACCTCTATACCACAATAAGATATTAGATGACTTTGACGGTAGCATTCCCTGATTGTCAGTTAAATTAAGCATTATGGAATTTTTTTTTTAATTTCCAAAAAGCTGAGGCTCTTTCCTTATCTAGTGGGAGTTTCGGAATTTCCCATATGAGTACTGTTCCCTTCTAGAATGTCAGTTTCAGAAGGTTATCAGGAGAAATTGATCAACATGAAACTTGGACAACAGGAAGGGTCTGGAATTTTCTTCCAAGATGTTCTGATCAGATTCTGATCTTGCTGATTTGTATGGATTTTTGCTTTTTGTTACTTGGTTGTTGTTTTTTTTTCTTTCTGAATTGGGAAGCTGCAGCCAGGAAATTGGGAATGTTGCAGAAAGGAATTGTGGTTAGAAAATAAAGAGAGTAGCTGAGTTTCAATGGACTGGATATAGATGGGAACACTGGGTGCTTGGTTTTCTTCCCCTCAGTTTTCTAAGACTGCCTGTGTAGGTTTCAAAAATTGATGGTATTTCAGAGCTGGAGAGGACTTCACAAATTATCTTCTAGCTATGGCTTTATCTATTTAGAGCTTTTGAAGGTCTGTTGTAAGAAAAATGAAATACCCTTGTCTGTTCAGCCCCATAGGGTAGAACTAGGAACAATGAGTGAAAGTTTCAGAGAAGTAGGTGTAAGTTTAATATAAAGAAAAATTCCTAACCACTAATTACAACTATACTAAAGTGGAATATGTCCAGTTATCCATTGATTGTGATTATTGGTCGTTATGTGTTCCCTTCACTGGAAGTATTCAAGTAAAAACTACATTAATATCTGTTAGATATTGTTGTAGAAAGGATTCTTGTTCAGATATGGGTTGGATTAGATGGTTTTTGAGGATGCTTGGAAATCTGACATTCTGCAATCTAGTCAATTTGATTTGATTCAATTCAACAACTATTTGCTCAGTTCTGACTGGGTTTCAAGGGAATTATATCTATTCTCCATATGACAAAACTTATGTTTTAGTTAAAATTATGACTGATTAAAAAGAATCAAGGTCTTTAGGAAGAAATGACCTGGAGCAACCAACACTCAAATCTTGGGAAAAGGAAAACAAAGTCCTATAGCTACTTTTCTATGATGAAACTGTGACAGTCTCTGAGCTGGAAGAGGCTCTTGAGACAGGTATTGAGGCAAGAAATCCTGGAGGAGTTGCCAGAGTGAAGCATTTGATCATAACTTGTCAAATCAACCATGAATTCCATCAGTTGACTAGACATTAATTTTGGAGACTGTAAATGGAACAGAATTGGAGAATATTTCCTTGGTTCCAATGAAAACAGCTGATAAGGAGGCTGAATCTGGTCGCTTAAATTGTAAGCCCAAGTTCTGGGTTTCAGGATATTTTTAATAGACTTGTTAAGGCTTGCCTAGGTCTGGGAGAAATCACCAACATATAGCCCTCATGATGGTTGTTTTAATATATTTTTTTTATTTTGCTCCTTTTCTTTTTCTTTTTTTGGTTATAAGTTTTAAAAACGTACATAGTTAAACCATGCTTTGTTTGGTCAACTTTTTCTGCTGTGCTTGTCTATACAGGGTCCATTGAATAGAAACACAGCAGAAAAAAAGGAAGATGTAGTTTTCCTGATGGGTGAAGACTCAAGCCAAGACTCTAATTGGATAAAGCCACACAATTAACACTCCTAGACTAAGGAAGTAAGTTCTGCCACACAGGAAAGGACACAACTGGGAAAGAAAATTAACAGTTCTCTAAGAACCAGAGAGAGTTTGTTGTTTTCCCCAAGATGCCCTTAGTGTTAGGTGGACTACAAATCTGCCTGAGTGATTGTGAAACTGTCCAGGACATGGTTCCTATTGTCAAATAGGAACAAAATACTCATCATTGTCACCCCCTCCCCATGCAAAATACCACAATAAACAATGGGAATTTATAAAGCTTCGTGTCTTCTGGACCCTCCCCTTAAGGAATTTACATTCAGATGGCAGGAAGAGACCTTAGAGATCATCTACTTAAGCTACCTCATATGGGGAAAATGAGGTTTATACAGATGAAGTGATTCATCCAAGGTCACACAGTGAATTAGTGATGGGACTGGAATCTAATTTAGCTGACTTCTAGACTAGTTGTTCTTTGTACTTCATCATACAGGATGTGAAATTACAGCTCCAGATCTTAGAAATGGAAATTTCAGACACATGGAAAAAAAGCTTATTTCTACTAAAAGAAAATTGTATCATATGTTATCTCCCCTGATCCTCTAGTTCTTCTCTAAATTTTCCATATGAATTTCCAAAATTGATAAGAATTTGTATAGTAGTTTACAAATATTATGCAGTTTAATTTCTCAACAATACTATAAGGTAAGCAGTACAAGTATTGTCATTCTTACTTAGCATTTAAGGACAATGAAGTTCAAAGTTATGAAGCAAATTGCCCCAAAATCATACAGCCAGTCAGTGACAGGACTCATACCCACATATTCTATCTCAAGCACACTACTCTATATCTGCCTCTTTAGTTGTTTGACTTGTTGTGGTATTTACAAATGATAAAAGAATAGTAGAAAGAGGAGGGTATCCATTCCATATTCTTTTGAGGAATTATATCTCCCAGAACTTTGTATGGAGCTCAGCACCTTTTAGCATAGGGGTGGTTAAACAGAAACAGGGGAGAAAATGTCACCTGATAGCTGCCCCTGATAGCTGGTCATCTGGTGCTTGTGTTGAAGGATAACACTTATGGAATAACCTCTGTTTTCAATTTTTATTTGAGCCCTGTACCAAGGAACCAACATTTCCCTACACTGCTGTGGTGTGATGTGCACAGAAGTACCCCCAAAGAGAGACAGATTCTAACATTGATCTTTAACCCCTGTGCTGTGAGTGAAACTGCCTGTATCCCTCTCCCATTGTGCTAAAGAAATATGGTAGAATGAACTCAGAATGGACTCCAATCCTGCTGGCTTAGACAATTTTAGCTTCAGGAAATAGTGGGGAGAGAGCTTCTTGTTTGATTTAATTTGTAATTAGGTACCTTGCATTGTTTTAAATGTCTCTTACTTCACTATGGTGTCATATTATTCTGGCTTAATTGGGGGAAGTTACATGGAAGCTTTTGGCTGATGTGAATTTTGGATTTGTCAACAAGAGGTCACATTAATGAATATGGGTAATACACAAGTTGAACAACCCACTTGCCTCCCTTGGAGTATGGGGGTTTCTAAAATTTCAACATATCCAATATGAGGAGTCAACACAGTAAAGTAGTCTGGATTAGGATTCAGGAGACCTACATTCTGTACCTACCTATCTCACTAACATACCGTGACCTTCTGAATCACTTCCATTCTATGGGCCTCAGTTTTATCCTTTATAAAAGGAAGAAAGATCTATTAGATCATCCCTAAAATAATTCTTTCATCTCAGACATTCTCTGTTATAAGGCTACTTGTAGCTCTGATATTCTACGTTCTAAATTCCCTTTCTGTTCTGACATTCTATGTTCTAAAGTTCAATGTAAATGTAGGCATGCTTACAAAGTGTTCTGGGTATTGCCTAGGCACACATAAGTGTCTCCAAAAATTGGTATTTTTGTTGAATTTTTTAAAGTTTAGTCAATCTAAAAAATAAGTTGTTTTGGTTCCTTTAGTTTGATAAATAACAATAATGCCTTTCATAACTGAGTATTCCATAAATGTTTGCCTTTGTGAAAATAAATAAAATTCCATGGTTACACACCCTAATAATGCCTTTGGGTCCCTTCCACCTAATAGTCTATGTTATAAGACTTGTTCTAGCTCTGAAATTCTGTGTCCTAAGGTCCCTTTCAGTTCTGACATTCTGGGTTTTAAGGTCTTTTCTAATTCTGACATTATGTCCTAGAGTCCCTTATAGTCCTGACATTCTATGTCCTAGGGTTTACTCCTCTAACTCTGACTTTCTGTGATTGACTGGACCCTAACTCCCTCCAGGTATGCCAAAGCCTTGGGGCAGTTCTGGGGTGGACTTTTGATTAGCTTTGTCAAAAGGTTCCATGAAGAGATGACTTGAACAAAAATTTTGATCTGCAGTTAGCCTAAAAAAAGAGCAGTAATGAGAAAACAACATGTTATGTGGGCTGTGAGGAGGAACCTAGTCAAATATGTGCTGAGGATTCTGCTGGGTGTTTTGGGTCAGCCAATACTAAATACTATTTCCTTTTTTTTTTAAATAGGTGCCAGCCAATCATTCCAATGAGCTGCCCATTGCAAACATGATTTGAGCCCAGTGTATTGGGATGTAAAAATCCAAATGGGGAAGGAAAATATGCCAGGATCTGGGTGAATGCAGGGAAGGGCTGGAGCAGAAAGTCTAGCATTGGAAGTTAAATTGGACTTATGGGTATGCCCAGGGGGCAGGCAAAAAGCCAGGACTGGGAGTTCAACTCCTATAGGGAGGGACATGGGAGGGATGGGCAGGGGAGAGGAGAAAGCCAGAAGCTGATTCCAAGTAAACAGGCAGAGATCAGCCTTTGAGGCATCAGCCAAACCAAAAGGGGAAAAAAACAACAACAGGGAGCTGGTTCTAAATAAACAGGTGTGAGGAACTCTGTATAGAGTAAGGTAAGGTTGGGGGGAGCCCCAGGCTAGGGAGTTGGTCTGGTGGTGGAAGTAATGGGTACAAGTCTAGGCAGGCAGATGAATTGGCTGCTCCAAGAGAACTAGCAGAAGGTAGCAGGGACCCCCACATGGAGTGGGTTGGCATGGAGGCAAGGTGGGTCACAACCCCAAAGCTGGAGGAAATGAAGCACTGGGCTAAGAGCCAAAGCAAAGAAAGACCACTGAATTTGCAATAAGAGACTCTGGGTTCTAGTTTCAGCTTTGCAATTGAACAGGGGACATTCCTTCTCTGGGCCTTAATTTTCTTTTTTGTAAAGCAAGGGAGATTAAAAATAAAATTTTACCAATTCTCCCTGATAAGATCTTGGGTTCTGATTTAGAGGTTTGAACATAGATAGATGGACAGACAAACAGAGAGATAGATATAGATACACATACACACATATGTGCATGCACATACAGACACACATAGACAGAACTGTTCTGAACCTGTAATTTCATTCTGAAACTTTCTCCACTGACATAAATGAGCAATTCTTCTGTAGCTCGGGAGTAAAACCTCTGTAGTTCGGGAGCAAAACCTCTGTAGTTTTTGAGAATTATCTGGGAGGTATTTCAAGGTTAAATGCCCATCATACTCATGGTTACATAGCCTGTATGGGTCAGAGGGAAGTCTTGAACCCAAACATTCCTGACTCCAAGGCTGGCCTCTGTCCACTATTCCTCTCTGCCTCTCAGAATCTAAAGCCAGATTAAAAATCAAATTATACTTGATTCATGGAAGGAAGAAGAGATATTTAAGTTGGAGAAGAGAAGGCTTAGGGAAAAAGTAGGAAGGTCATGATGGCTGACTTCAAATATTTGAAGGACTTTCCTGTTGAATAGGGATAGAACTTGTTCTAGATGATCCTGAAAGGCAGAACTGGGAACAGCAGGTAGAAGATCTAGAAAGGCAGATTTTAGGCACAATTTAAGGAAAACCATAGTAATGTTCAGTCATGTCCAACTCTTTATCACCCCATTTGAGGTTTTCTTGACAAAGATATTGGAGTGGTTTGCTGTTTTCTTCTCCAGCTCTTTCTACAGATGAAGAAACTGAAGCAAATAGGGTGAAGTGATTTGCCCATGGTCACATAGCTAGTAAGTGTCTGAGACTAGATTTGAAGTCAGGAAGATGAGTCTTCCTGACTTCAGGCCCAGCACTCTATACCTTGTATCACCTGACTGTCATTAAACTATTGTAAGGGCCTCCTAAAAGAAGAGTTGGCTGAGTCTGGAGATCCTGGATTCCTATCACTGGAGATCTTCATAATTCCTTGTCAGGGATGGCACATCAGTTTTTTGTTTGTTTGTTTGTTTTTTTAATTCAAGCTTATTTTATTTTCATGTTGTTAAAGATCTTTCCTGTTCAGAATGGGATCAAACTAGATGGTCCCCGAGGTCTACCCCAAATTTGAGATTCCTTTAGTCCTCTAGGTAACCACTTCTCAGCAGAGATATTGAGACATTTTGTCTTATCTTTTTGTATGTTTCATGAACAAGGGAGTTTCCTTCCTTCCTTCCTTCCTTCCTTCCTTCCTTCCTTCCTTCCTTCCTTCCTTCCTTCCTTCCTTCCTTCCTTCCTCTTTATCAGATTGTAGACTAAGAACTAAGGAAGGAAGGAAACATTAAGTATTTATAATACAAAAGCATCATCAGTCCCTTTCCTTCCTTCCTTCCTTCCTTCCTTCCTTCCTTCCTTCTTTCCTTCGTCTTTATCAGATTGTAGACTAAGAACTAAGGAAGGAAGGAAACATTAAGTATTTATAATACAAAAGCATCATCAGTCCCTGACCTTCAGGAGTTTACATATTTAAGGAGCTGTTTTTTCTCTCTCCTTTTCCTTAACTTGTTTTGCATCACAGACCCCTTCATCAGTCTAGTAAGAGAGGGAAGAAGAATCTTTCCCTTTGTTCTTCATCTAGGTAAATTCCTCCTCAAAGCCTAATTTGAATGTCAAGGGCTTCCTGGTAGATGTTTAATGACCAAAAAATTATATACTTGACACTTTTTAAAGCTTAACCTACATTATCAACATTTTTTCCATCACTTTCTTAAGTGTAAAAATCAGCACACCAATAAATCAAACCTAGATTTGTAGCATTTGCAGACTTCCAAGGTGTAAACCCACACTGAAAATTTAATAATCAGCTTTCACCAGTCCAATGGAGCTGGTTCCAGCACACCTCTGATGGAGTTCCATCTCCTTCATAAAGACACCCCTTGACTTCTGATTCACAACATCTCTCTCTTCTGTGAACTCCTGTGAACACCTAGGATCAGCACACTCAGCACCTAGGATCAGCACACACACATTACTGAAGTCTGTCCTTTTCTTTCCCCTCCTCTTTCTACCCACTCTTATCTTCCTCAGGATGTTGTGAGTTCCCTGAGGCCAGGGACAGGGACAGGGTGTTCTGTCTCTATGCAACCTCAAAGGGAGGAGCACAAGACTGAGGCTGTCTACGTTCTCAGAAAGAGCTGGTTGATTGCTTGATCTTCATCAAAACAAATTAAACCAGTAAGTAAAACTTTAGGGAATGAATAGTCAGTGAGTTAGAAAAAACAACAATGAAATTTAAAATAAAAACAAGCCTTCTGCTGAGTTTAACCAAGACTATGAGGGGGCATCATTTGCTCATTTATTCAATAAGCATTTATCAAACACCTTCTTTGTTAACTTTATCATGTTTTAACTCAGCAATAGCTGAATGGATTTCAACATGATTTTTTTTTAAGCAATTGGGGTTAAGTAACTTGCTCAAGGTTACACGGCTAGTCATTATTTATGCGTGGGTGCTCATTTTCTGAGGCCGGATCTGATCTCCGGTCATCCCAACTCCGAGGCCGGCGCTCTTACTCACTGCGCCACCTAGCCACCCCTTTAGGGCAACTGGGGTTAAGTAACTTGCCCAAGGTTACATGGCTAGGTTTTTGTTTGTGTGGATTAAGTGTCTGAGGCCGGTTCCGAACTCAGGTCCTTCTGACTCCAGGGTCGGCGCTCTATTCACTGCGCCCCCTAGCCGCCCCATGATTTTTTTTTTTTAATCTGCTTTAAATTTGAACTGCATTGTTTTTAAGGCTGAATCAACCTTTCCTCTAAATTTCAGTAGGTACACTTGCATATTTACGGACAGTCAATCTCTCTGGATTTATGGAGGTTTCTGAGAGGCAGAGAGGAATAGTGGGCGGAGGACAGCCTTGGAGTCAGGAATGTTTGGGTTCAAGACTTCCCTCTGACCCATACAGGCTATATAAACATGAGCATGATGGCATTTAACCTTGAAATACTCCCCAGATAATTCTCAAAAACTACAGAGGTTTTGCTCCTGAGCTACAGAGGAATTGCTCATTTATGTCAGTGGAGAAAGTTTCACAATGAAATTACAGGTTTGGAACAGTTCTGTCTATGTATGTCTGTATGTGTATGTACATATGTGTGTATGTGTATCTATATCTATCTATCTGTTTGTCTGTCCATCTATCTATATTCAAACCTTTAAATCACGACCCAAGATCTCATCAGGGAGAATTGGTATCAGCTCTGCCACTGGGTGACCTTAAGCAAGTTAAATCTTTTCTCTGGGTTTCAATTTTCTTATTCACAAAAGGAATGAATTGGATTGTATGATCACTAAAGTCCCTTCTACCTCTAAATGTATAATTCTGTTAGAGAAGGAAATTGCAAATGACTACAGTAACTTCGCCCAGAAAATCCCAAATGGGGTCACAAAGAGTCAGACCCAAATGAAAAGACTCAACAACTACAACAACAAACAATATTCTGTCTTCCTACTCTGGCTCTAACCTCTCCTGTCTTCATCTACAGATGAGACTTCAGCTTTCTCATTCCTAAAGAGAGGGACAAGTACTGCAATGTCGATGCTGTGTTGTTGAATGTAACATACATCCAAGCTGCCCATAACACAAACTCATAGTTTTGTATACACTGCTCCTCTACCGTTTTCTGGTGTGAAGTTTTATGTTCAGCTTTGTTGATGTTTAAGTTCATAATAAAAAGACAAAAATTTTTAAAAATAAAATAAAATGGGAATAACAGTTGATAGGAAAAAGGTTTGGGGGAAAAAAAGTGAGCTGTTATTATTGTAACCATTTTGAGATACTGTGAATCAAGAATTCCTTAACATAGGAGAGGAAAAGTTTTCGTTGGTTATCCCCTACATGTGGCCATCTCTGGTACTAACCCCAAGTGTGGCTTTGTCCTGGGAGTGAAGACCCAGGCAAGTGCCCTCATACTGTCTTTTGACAGCTTGGACTTGTCTCTTCCTAATTTTACTCGTTTGTCAAACCCTTATTAAAGACGCATATATGTTTATGTACATATGTAAATAAAGTAAATATGTTAAAGGGGGAGTTATTCTTTCCCCTTCCCCTACTAAACTCAGGCAATGAGGTGTTAATGTATTAACAAAGTATTAAGGAATTGTATCCTTCAGAAACTTTCACCCAAGGCAAACAGCTTTCTCTGTGTCAAAAGTGGAGAGTTCATTGGCCTTATGAGGAAGACCCTTCCTTGCATCTGGGGTGTGGTTGGGGATTGATTTCTTGTTCTACCCCTCTTCCCCACTTCAGGGCTGTAGCCATGGCCTCTAAGAGGAATCTACTTTTTAGACAGACAGAAAAGCAATGACTCTAGGGCCAGACCATGGGCACTCAACTGGGCTACTCCCTTAACAGACCCTGTACTTAGGTGAAAACTCTTCTTGGTAAGGAGAGAAATGACATCAAAGGCCTTGTTTAGAAGTCTTAAGTTGCCTCAGTCACATGTGATCCCTACATGTGTGGGTCACCACCATCATAGCCTGAGTCCACTATTCCCATAAATAATGTATGTGTGTATATATATATATATATATATATATATATATATATATATATATATATATGTATATATATGTATATGTGTGTATGTATGTACACATATTGTACTCATGTACGCAAGACCCTGGGCAAGTCACTTAACTCCAGTTAATAAGGAGGGAGCTAGGTAGGTAGAGTGCTAGGCCTGGAGTCAGGAAGACCTGAGTTCAAATGTGGACTCAAGATACTTACTAGCTTCATGACCCTGGGCAAGTCATTTAACCTCTATTTACCTTAATCAGTTAGATAAAGCAAGCAAGCCACTCCAGTATATTTGTCAAGAAAAACCCATGGACAGTATGATCCATGGGGTCCTAAAAAGTCTAACAAGACTGAATGAATAACAAATTCATATATACAAGTATATACATACATACAAAGATAAACAGAAACGTATTTACACACTCAGATATATTCATATTTATGCATATATGTGTGTGTATGTACATGTATTTGTTATTGTTCAGTCATTCAGTTCTAACTTGCCATGACCCCATGGATCATACTGTCCACAGGGTTTTCTTGGCAAAGATACTAGAGTGATTTTTCACTCTGGTGGATTAAGGCAAATGACTTGCCCAGAGTAACAAAGTACTAAGTGTCTGAGTTCATATTTGAACTCAGGTCTTCCTGACTCCAAGCCAAGTGCTCAATCCACTGAACCACCTATTTACACACACACACACACACACACACACACACACACACACACAGAGTATTCTCTATAAATAAATGTGCCTGTATATTTACATGTATTAATGCATATGTATATATGTAAATATATACATTATACACACACACACACACACACACATAGAAAGAAAGAGAGAGGAGGGAAGGAAGGAATGAAGGAAGGAAAGAAGGAAGGAAGGAAGGAAGGAAAAAAAGAAAGCACACCTCTAGTTTTGAGGGGATGGTTTAAAGTTACTGATTTTATTATACTATATTTGTCCCATCTATGACACATCCTAGCAAGTAACCCTGAACAAATCACAACCTGTCAATGTTCTAGGCAACTCTCTAAGACTTGACTTGTTGCAAAAGTCATGCCAGCATATATTGGTACAGGTTGTTCCTTATGTCAATGAGATCATAGGTCCAGACCCAGTAACCCTCTGTGTAAATGCCCTTGCTTTGAGTTCTTAAAGGTAAGTTCTCTTGTGAGGTGGTAGGAGGAATGAGTCTCTACACTGAAACTCCTAAAAACCCAGGGTAGAAGCTGCCTTCTTGGGACCCAGCCTGTAAAAAGAGCCCCAGGAGAAGGGATACTATAGAGAACTAGAGTTTGATGAATATACAATACTGTGCTGAGAGGGTTATAAAGTTAGATATCTCACAGTTCCTATTCTCTTGGAACATAGGCTTATATCTCATTCTTTGGGGCAGCTAGGTGGTTCAGTGGATAGAGTTCTGGGCCTGGCATTAGGAGGATTCATCTTTCTGAGTTCAAATCTGACCTCAGACCTTATTAATTATGTGACTCTGGGCAAATCACTTAACCCTGTTTGCCTCAGTTTTCTCATCTACAAAATGAGCTGGAGAAGGAAATGGCAAACCACTCCAGTATCTGTCAAGAAAACTCCAAATGGGGTCAGAAGAGTCAGGCATGCCTGAAGTGATGGAACAAATCTCATTCTTTGGGGTCTGGTTGATTGTATCTACCAAGGTGGCACTTAGATTATTTCATGGATTCATAAAAGATTAATAAAATCAAGTCAGTAAGCATTTTTAATCACCTCCTATGTGCCATTCACTTTGCTATCTGCTGGGGAAACCAGTCTAACTGGGGGGAGACCGTACCAACAACTATGTACGATCAAGCTATGGTTAAGATAAATTGGAGTTTGTCTCAGAAGGAAGGTTAGAGTTCAAAGGGGCCTTACAGCTAGATACAAGGTCACAGAATGCATCAGTAGCAGGCCTGGAAGAAGAGCCCAAGGCCCCCATTCCTCTACTCTACCCAGTCATTGTTCCTACTTCCTCTGGACCCATGCCCCAATAACCACCCTAGTGGATTGTTCTGCTCCAGTCTATTCCCAGCAAGGCCTTCTGTTTGATTGCCCTGCTCTCATGTTTATCTGTGTTTCAAGGACCAGCTCAAATGACTCTTCACCAGTGAAACTTCCTGATCCTTCCTGTAGCTGGAAAGATCATTCCTCTTTCTGAAACTCAGTCACCCTTTTGTGACTTGTACCTTATTCTGTACTTATTTTTTTATATCCATATACATCTTTCTCCGCCTTCACCCCATTCCCATCTACAATGGATGCAAAATGTCATAAGACATATTTATGTATATATATTATAAACTGTCAATGTATGTAAAATATATGCCCATATTGGGATTAGGTATATGTTTGCATATATGTGTATATATGTATACACACACATATATACGTATAATATATGCATATTTGGGGGAAATATATCTCTGATGTATGGGGACAGGGCATGGGGAATGGTTTATAGCTACTAGTTTTATTAAACTTTATTTGTCCCACCTCCGGCACATCCTAGCATATGGCCCTGGACAGATCACAGCTTCTCAGTGCTCAAGTCAACTCTCTAAGATTTGACTTGTCAGGAAGATCATGTTTTATATCACTTATAGTCACTTATAATTTTGGAATTCCCAAATCCTTTCATGCAAATTTTCCTCTAAAAAGGTAAGACATTAAGCTGTATAGCAGGGTGGAACCCTGGAGATGATCTTAGTCCGATCTCTCACCTTACAAATGAAGAAAAAATCTAGCTAGCATTTCCCTAGAACTACATGCTCTTATTTAAGTCTCACAACAATCCTGTGAGATAGGTTCTATTGTTACACCTACTTGACAGATGAGGAAAGCACCTGAGTCAGGATCCAAACCCAAGTCTTAATTCTAAGTACAGAACATTTCTCTCCTAAGTACCTTCAACTCTATTCTATTCTATTCCTATCTAAGAATCAGCACATTTTGAACATCTAGACAAAGGCTAATAGTTAAGTTGCTTACCCAGCATCATGTAGCTTGTATCTGAGGCAGGGTCTGAAGTTGGGTTTTCCTGTCTCTAAGCCCAATATTCGACTATTCACTGCCGCATCTAGAAAATTATGATTAAAGAAGTTAGTCCACATGTCCACAGTCACAAAGCTAGTCAGTGGCAGAGACAGGACTTTAAACCTGGTTGGGCTCTCACCTTCTACAACCAGAGTTCTTTCTAATGTTTCCAAGCATGAGCTGTCCCCAATGTCCCACCTTGGGAATTATCCAGACTTTGAGAAAGAACTTCAGGATATACAATGGAAGTTCACAGAATGTTAGTTCCAGAAGGAAGTTGACAGGTCATTCAGACCAGTCTCTTTATAACATGAGTCTCAAAGCCAATGTTAGGGAATTCTCTCCCCATTGGTAGAGATCATATCATCTGCATGAGGGACAGGTTAGAGTGAGAGAAGAGAGCTCTGCTATCTTCACTCTCTGGAGTTTCTCTCTCTCTCTCTCTCTCTCTCTCTCTCTCTCTCTCTCTCTCTCTCTCTCCCTCTCTCTCTTTACCTCCCTCTCCCTCCCTCTCTCTTCCTCCCTCTCTTCAGGTCCCTTCTGTCTTGGACACTTCTTTGGACTTTAAAGGCACTTCTGGCTTCCAGTTTCAAGAAAAAAGAAGGACCATGCCAACACACATGTACATGTATGCATATACATGTATATGTATATACAGTCTTCTGTATGCTTTCTGTGATTTCTGTTTTTCTGCCAATGCAGATACATGGCTTTCTTTGCTACCCAGTATATGTGTTTACTGCAGATCTGGTATTTGGTGTGGAGTCATGACTTGAATATAAAGCTTGGGGTCCTGATACCCCTATTAATGAAATGGAAATAAAAGTTAGCTTGAACCTGAAAGCCTCATGCCCTATAATATTTAAGGGAGCAGGTAGACAGAATTCTAGCCCAGTAACCCCTCTCTCTGAGAAGAGCAGAGTGTCAAGCTTCTAGGCCCCATCTCCTACTTCTCCTAGCAGGAATTAAAGCTTCCCTTGAAAAATAAGAGGCTCGAGATGTCTATTCTTTCTCCCCTTGAGGCACATAGAACACATTCATGTGACACATAGGGAATGGCCTTGTTGCATCTTCATTTGAGGAAAGAAGCTAGGAAACTGAAGAAGGAAACAGACTTACTCAAGATCACATGAGAGTGATTTCACATTCTATATCTCCCATTGGATTCTCCCAAGACCTCTATAAGTTTTGCCTGGGGATTAGTAGACAGTCAGCCCAGAGAAAAGTCCTGCAGGAAAGGGATATGTAACTGGAGGTGAGGGCAGACTGGACAATCATGGATCTTCTAGAAAAACAGAACCAAGAGTGACAGATAGAATGCAAGCTTCCTGAAGGCAGACCCTGCTACATCTTTGTCTTTGCATCTCCAGCACCTAATGCAGTGACTAACTTAATAAATGATTAATTTTATTAACTTGATAAATTGTTATGGATTGATAAATTGAGGAAAACTCTGGAAAAGCACTTAGAAGAGAGAGAGAGACTGAATTTACTCTCAGGAATTCTCCATCAGACAATTACATACTAGCTATGTGGCCCTAGGCAAGTCACTAAACCTTCTCTGCCTCAGTTTCCTCATCTGTAAGCCTGACACACACAGTAAGTGATTAAGAGGCAGGGTGGAGAAAGTGCTGGACCTACAGTCAGGAAGACCCTGGTTCAAATCCAACCTCAGACACTTACTAGCTGTATAACCCTGTGCAGGACACTTAACCTCTATCTGCTTTAGCATTTTTATCTGTAACATGGGGATTATAACAGCACCTACTTCACAAGTGAAATAATATTTGTAAAGTGCTTTGTGTGGTGCCTGATACGTAGTAGGTGATATATGGTACAGAAATGTTTACTATTGTTATTGTTGTTGTCAATTGACAAATAATAGCCTGTAATTCCCGGGATTGTTGTGAGAGGCAGATGCGAATATTTATAAAGTTCTTAGTATAGTGCCTGGCACATTGTAGACCATATGTAAAAATTAACCATTATTACTATTGTTGTTGACTATTTACTAACTGTGTGACCCTGGGCAAATCACTTAACCCATTTGCCTCAGTTTCCTTGTCTGTAAAATGATCTGGAGAAGGAAATGGTAAACCACTCCAGTATCCCAGGATCCATGGATAGATTTCAGGGGGTCTGTGAATTTAGAGTTTTAAAAGTGCATTTTTTCATTTATCTTTGGTTTCTTTGGTAATTCTACATATGTGATTATATGTATTTAAAAAAGAAATTATTCTGAAAAGGAGTCCACGATATAAAAAGAGGTGAAGAACCTTTGGCATCAGATGGTCGATCTGTGAGTCTTCTTTTAGCTCTGATATTCTGCACTTCTTGGAAGGGAAGAGGGGGGCATATTGCAACAGCCCACCCTCCCATTCCCCCAATGGCCATTGGAGAGCCCCCAGAACTGGTTGTTATTCAGTCTCATAGAAGCTGGGGACTCCACACCTCCCCTCTCAGCTAGGGATGGCTTAATACCTTAGCTGGGTATTTTAATACCTTAGCTGGGGCTTTTGCAAGGCTGCAACTTTGAAGCAAGCTGGTACAGGTGAACAGAAGGCATAGCATACCCTCTCCACCTGTGCCCCTGCCCTCCTCCCCCACTCCCCACCAGAAACACTACCTACCTCACAAGGTAGTCTTTCTCATTTTTTAAAAAATGGGCATAGAGTGCCTATCAATAACCTTTTTGTTGTTCAGTCATGTTTGACCCTTTGTGATCCCATTTGGAGTTTTCTTGGCAAAGATACTGGAGTGATTTGCCATTTCCTTCTCCAGATCATTTTTACAGATAAGGAAACTGAGGCAAATGAGATTAAGTGACTTGTCCAGGTCATATAGCTAGTAAGTGTCTGAGGCTGGATTTAAACTCATAAAGATGAGTCTTCCTGATTCCAAGTCCAGTGTTCTAAAAACTCTTGTCACCTAGCTGCCTCATTGATAACCCTACCCTTTTTAGGGTAATCATCTCAGAGAGCAAGGAGGGAGCAAAGGCTCTCCTCCTCTTTCTTTTCTTCTTCCTCCTCCTCCTCCTCCCATGCCCCTTTCTCCCTCTCCTTCTTTTGCTTCCCTGCTATCCCCTCCCTCCCCTCTAAGATTACCTTCCATCTTTTCTGTAGGTATCCCTTGAAGTGCTCAATAAACTATCAATGCTTTGAGAGGGATAAGGACTTAATAGAGAGAACACTGACTTAAAGTCTGGAGGCCTCAGCTTCCAGGCTCAGCCAGACACCATTTAATGGCTATATGACCTTGGATAAATATTTTCTTCATCTTTTTTGGTCTTTATTAATTTGTTTGTTTACTTTTAGTTTACAAGATTCAGTTCCACAATTCCTTGAGTTTCAAATTTTCTCACCCTCCCTCTCCTGCCCACCTACCATGGAGGCATGCAATCAAGTATAGGATCTGCAAATACATAGACATTAGTCAGGTTGTAAAGAAGGATTGTAAAGGATGGAATGAACAATGGGAAAGAAGAAACAAAATCAAACAAGAAAAAGAAAGAAAGCAGGTAATTTGCTTCAATTTGCATTCAAACTCTGTTCTTTCTAGCTCTTTCTCTGAATGTAGGCATCTCTCTCCACCATGAGTCTTTTGGAGTTGTCTTATAACCCTGCATTGCTGAGAAGAGTCCAGTCTATCAAAGTTGGTTGTCACATGTATGTTGTGTCTGTAATTGTGTACAGATTTCTCCTGGTTCTGCTCTTCTCACTCAGCATCAGTTTGTATGAGCCTCTCCAGGTAAATAAGAAGTCCATCTGCTCCTCATTTCTTATAGCACAATAGTATTCCATAACATGCATATACCACAACTTGTTTAGCCATTCCCCAATTGATGGGCATCCCTTTAATTTCCAATTCTTTGCCACCACAAAAAGAGCCATTTTAAATATTTCTGTACATGTGGGTCTTCCTCCCACTTCTATGATCTCTTTGGGATATAACCCTAGAAGTGGTATTTCTGGGTCAAAGGGTATGAAATTATTTATAGCCCTTTGGGCATAGTTCCAGATAGCTCTCCAGAATGGTTGGATCAGTTCACAACCCCACCAACAATGCATTAGTGTTTCAATATTTCCACATCCTCTCCAGCATTTGTCATTTTGGATAAATATTTTTGACCTTCCTAAACATCATTTTGCTCATCTGTAAAATGGAGATGATCAAAATCCCTGTTCTATCTCTACCACAAGATGGATGCAGGGATCAAAGAGGATATTGTTCCTATAAAGCAGCGTGTGAGCTGTTAGTGAAGGCCTTGATCCCCCCAGGTCTGTACTATTATAATAGCCTGCTGATTGGTTTCCTTCCTTCAAGGCCCTCCCTGCTATAATCCATCTACTCCTTGTCTGCCAATGTGATCTTCCCAAAGTGCTGGTATGACCATAACACTCCCTTATTCAAGGAACTGCATCGGCTCCCCATTGTCTCCAGGATCACACAAACCTCTCTTTGACTTTCACATTTTAAAGCCCTTTGTAACCTGTCTCCATGCTTCCTCTCCAGTATTTTTTACACTTTGCTCCCCTCCAAGTGAGACTTTATGGTCTGACAACATTGGCATCTCCTGACTCTGTCGACCTGTCTCTAGATATCTCCCATTCATCTTCCCCCCTGGCTTCCCTGGCCTCCTTCAAGATTCTGCTGAACTAGCACCTTCTTCCAGAGACCTTTTTTTATTTACTCTCCTCCTCTTTCTTTTCTTCCTCTTCCTCTTCCTCCTCCTTTTCCTCTTCCTCCTCTTCTCATGCCCCTTTCTCCCTCCCCTTTTTTTGCTTCTCCCCTATCCCCTCCCATGCTGCTGTTCTCTCCCCTCTAAGATTACCTTCCATCTTTTCTCTAAGTATCCTGTATGTACATAACTGTTTGCATGTTGTCTCTCTGATTAGACTGTGAGTTCCTTGAGGTGCAGGGACCATGTTTTTCCCTTTCTTTGTATCCCCAAGTGATTAGCACAGTGTCTGACACGTAGAAAGTGCTTTAAGAAGATTCCAGTTGGGTCTGAGATCATGCCAGTGTTCAGTAAGATATCTCAGCAAACATAGGAATTCCCTTGGCACAAGAAGAGGCTATCTTGGCTCCAGGACTGGGCTACAGCTTTCCCACCTCCATGGGGGAGGTGGAGAAGGACCATGTATTTCTGTGGCCACTAGACCTTTGAGCTGAGAGCAGTGAGTGAAAGAGGGAGGGAGGAGATGCTGCAGCAAGGTATTCTACATGGGAGTGGTGGTGGAGGTGCCTTGATGGCAACAGAAGCAGTTTGTGTGGGTCATGTGTCCCAGCTAGAGACAATATGCACAGAAGCTTGGGAGGGCAAGGCAGGGCTGGTGTGAGGAGCCTGAACTGTTGGGGAGAACTTGACTCAGGCCTAGACTTAATGATTGTTAGCAGGACCTCAAGTCTCATCCTGTTCATGAAATGCCCTTCCTCTTCATCTCCACTCATCCAAAATTCACTCCATCCTTCAAGGACTAGCTCTGGTTCTACCTTTTCTCTAAAGCCTTTCTTGCCTACCTATAGCCCAAAGGTTCTCTTTTCTTTTCTTTCTTTTGTTTTTTTTAAATTTTTTTTTGAAGGGGCAATTGGGGTTAAGTGACTTGCCCAAGGTCACATGTCTAGTAAGTGTTAAGTGTCTGAGGCTGACTCCAGGGCTGGTGCTCCACTCTCTGTGCTACCTTCTTTTTTTTCTAAACTATTTATTTGGTGATTTCATCAGCTGTGATGGATTCAATGACCATTTCTATGCTGATGGAACCCAGATCCTTATATCTAACCCAAGTCTTTCTTTCGAGCCTTAGTGCCACATTACAATGGCCTATTGAGCATTTCGAACTGGACATCCTCTAGACATCTGAAACTCAACATTACAAAACCAGAACCCATTGCCCTCCCCACCCCCACCCCCATTTCCTGCAAATACACCTATCTTCCAAACATCTCTATTACCGTCAAGGGCATCATCATCCTTCTAGGCATCTGGGTTCAAAACTTCAATGTTTTTATAAACTCCTCACTCTCACTCATCCCACACATCCAGTCAGTTGCCAAGTCTTGTCATTTCTATCTCTACAATATCTCTTGCATACATTCCCCTGCATACTACTCACATAGCCACCACCCTTGTTCAAGCCCACCTCTACAGTTGCAATAGCCTCCTAATTAGTCTTTCCTACCTCAGTCGGCTCCCTACTCTAATCAGTCCTCAACATCCAGTCACCAAAGTGACTTTCCTAAATCATGGGTCTAACTATGTCACCACTTCTCTTATGGTCTATGCCTCTTAGGTTAGGTGAGTTTTTCATTAAATGACTAAGAAAACATACTCAAAGTTTAATTGATCCAAGGCATTAAGGCTCAAAGTGTTGCTGTAGCTTCTTGGTTGCTTAAATAGAAAAGCTTAACCCACCAGGGGTTGAGGATGCCTCAAGCCCAACACATGTGTATAACTAGGCATGTCACGTGGTAGATGTGAAGGCAGGAGAGCTCTGCCCAAAATAAATCAATACTGTAGCCTTGCTGACTATTCCTTTCATGCTACTTTTAAGTAAAATTCCTTTTTTAAAAAATGTTAGATAATCTATGAGTATCTCATTTAATTTCAATCTAAAACTGAATCACCAGATGGGTCTGAGTCAGGCTTGGTCCAGAATATCAAGCATTAGTCAGCAAGACTGGATCTGAATGACCTTGTGGTTGAAGCAGGGAAAAGTCAATATGGAAGAAGGGGAGCTCTGGGTAATATGAGAGCCTTCCACTTTGTGCTTCTGGTTCCATCCCTCAAGCACTCTCAGTAGGATGGGGAAGAGATCCCCACTAACCTGGTGGGAACTAAAAAGCAAAATGTCTGTCTGTCTTTCTATCTATCTCTTTGACTTCCGGTAAAGAATGGGTGAGATAAAAGTCTGGTGGGTCCCAGAACAGGACTTGGGTGTCCTTATCTCCACCTGAAGTTGTAACTGTTGCCACATGGCAGGTAGAACACATATACTGGCCTACATCGGTCTCTGGATTTTTCTTGAGCTTTGTCTGTCTTTTCCTGGGCATAAGTGAGTAAACTGTGATCTCAAGACAGCACTTCCTCATCTTGTCTACAGCCTAGTGATCTCAAGAGGTCAAGAATGCCTTACTACATCAGTTAGAAATGGCTAGCAGTAGGAGTTCCTTTATCTGAGTCAGGAAAAGGAGATGAGCTGACCTATGGAGTTCCCTAGAATAGACATTGGGGCTATTCCTGACCTCATTAATGTGGTATATAACTAGGAGCAGGGATTCTTCATCTTCAAACACCCACAGTGGGGAGTACAGCAGAGTGCTCGCTACATCAATCAGCCCCTGGCCAAGGTGATAGCAGCATCTTAGGCAGTGGCAGCATCCACAGAAGCATTAGGTCCCCCAGAAGAGACAGGGGCTGGCCATGACAGAAAGGAGTCATGACAGTACTTGGACCTCAGTAGAAGGGGTAAAAGCAGTACTCAGGTCCTGACTGAAGGGACAAAAGGAACTTGAAGGGGGGAGCAGTACCATATTCCCAATGGAAAGGACTGAGCCCCAACCCCAGTGGAGTAAGCATCAACAAGTGGAGTAAGCTGGCGTAAGTCCCCAGCATGTCAGAGAGTGACTCAGGCACCAGCACAAACCACAACACAGGCAGGCCCATGGTAACCCTTTGAAAGTTACTGTAATATAAACTTGATAAAGCTCCCCCCCCACGTTGCTGCTAGTACAATACCCAGAGGTTAACGGAGAGCTAACAGAGAACTCTCCTTCCCAGAAAGGGTGTGGAGGACAAAGCGGTTGAATTGTTTGGAGATTTGTTTGCCTAGTTTTCTAACAATAGAGGGCAGATGAGACTATTTCTGCATTTCTACCCACCTCCCTCAGAATGAAGGCAGAATCTCTGAAAGGGAAAAGATTAGGCATCCTCCCTTTTGATGGGCCTCCCAGAGAGAGGGAGGTCCTGGCTTATGGACTAGGAAACAATGAATGGGCGATATTATGGAATGAGTCTCATTGTTGACATACCTTGTTGACAGGCTCCATATGAGAGGTTAATGACTGCTAGGCCACCTTGCTACGACCTATGATGAAGGTCAGTCATTGTACCTGAAAAACGTCACCATCTTCCCTGCGGCCCTGATGTTCCTAGTGCTACTCTGGCTTGTTATCACTGTTTTAAGTCAGGAATATCACTGTGGACTGAAAGGATTTGACATCACTTGTCACAAGGACCCAAATATTATCTGGAACTTGATGTTTTACCAAAGGGGAAGGTAAAGAGTGATCTTGCTCTCCATTCTCCTCCATATTTAGTTACTCCTTTCTGGGACTATTACAATTGCTTATTTGATATTTTTCTACTTTTGTTTTCTTTATCCTGAACTAAGCTTTTCTTCCTGTGTTCGCTTCTTATATCCCCGAGGCCAAGGTTGTCCAGTAATCTCCCAAGGACCATTTAAGTAATGAAGGGGCCTGGTTGCTAGGATTTCTTTAGGACCTTGACTCCAAGGGGTGGGTTGAGGTAGGAACAATACCTGTTAAGGTCCCTGCCATGTAGCTAAGCTAATTTTTCTCCCCCAAGGGAAAGAAACTTATGGAGATTTAATTGGACCACAGGGCTAAGAATGAAACAATAATGTAGTTTCCTTGCTGCCTAAGCACAAAATCCCATCACATGAGAAGTTGAGAGCAATGTACATTCAACATATACTTCCAACCAGGCAAGCCACCATGGCAAATGGAAAGTCAGAGAAGTTCCATCCAAAAGATTCAATACTATATCCTTCCTGAAGATCCTGTCTATGCTATCATTAAGTAAACCTCCCTTTATTACATTTTAAATGGTCTGTGACATTTTCTTACAGTCTTAAACTTGAACCACCAGATGAGCCCAAGGTCACGTTTGACCCTGGAACACAAACTCTAGTGCCTCCCTATTGCGTCTAGGGGCAAAGATAAACTCCTCTGTTCCTTGTTTAAATATCTTCACCAACTAGCAGTTTTCTACTTTCTAGTCTATCAATGAATGACTCCCTTTCACTTTGAGATTCAGCCATACTGCCCCACTTGCTGTACTGAATCAGCAACAGAACACCTCCCAGTCCATGCATCTGCTCTGTCTGTCACCCGTACTTAGAATGCATTTCCTTCACACCTCAGTCTCACAGAATCTCTCCCTTCCTGCAAGAGCTCAATCACCACCTTCTACATGAAGCCTTCCTTATTCCCCCAGACACTAGTGAACTCCCTCCCTAAACTACCCTACATTCATTTTATATAAATTGTGTATCAACCAACATGTAGTATTAATTAGGAGAAGGTTAGGTAAAGTCCAGCCTCCACCCATCTTTCTACTCCTGTGGTACTGGGGAATGTCCAAAGTAAAATATTCCAAGATCCAACTCAGAGGGAGATCCAGTTACAACTCCTGGGATATGCACCAGGACCTCTTGCCTCTACCCTTTTTTTTTTTTTTAAACAAATACTTTATTAACTTCTGTTTTACACCATTCATTTCCGCCAGGTTTTGAGTTACAATCATTTTCCCCCCATTATTCCCCTACCCAACCTCCCAGAATAGCAGTCCCACAAGATATCGGTTCCTCCAATCTGCTCTCTCCCATACCTTCTCCCATACCCCCATCGACTTTTCCATTAGAGGAAGATGAATCTTTGTGTCCCAATGCCTGCACATCTTATCTCCCAATTATAGGCAAAAGAGTATTAATAATAGTATTTATATATATATTTGAAACATTTAATGTTACGACCTTGAATTTCTGATCCATTTCCTTCCTCCCTTGTCACCCATTCCTTCTTGGGAGATAAGTAATTCAGTATATGTTGTACATGTCTAGCTATGCAAAACATTATCATAGTAGATATATTGTACAAGGCTGCTTATAATTCCCTCCCACTCATCCCACCCCCCACCTGGTCCATTCCCTACATGATCCTGTCCCTCTTCTATAGTGGGTACTTCCAACCTCCCCTCACCCCAAGGATGCCCTCCCATCCATCATCCCTCCTCTCATCCCCCTTCCCCCTATCCTGCTGCAGATTGAGATATCCCATTTAGTATGTATGTCATTTTCTCCCTGAACCAAATTCAATGTGAATGTGGTTTTGCCTTTTTAGCCTTCCTTATTCTCCCCCTCCTTTGCACCCACTTCCCTACATGAGATAGTTTACCCTACCATGTCTCTCCCCATCTCCTCTTGCCACTTTCCTCTCTCACCTCATAATTTCATCCCTTGAGTACTCTCCCTTCCCAACAAAATCAACCTATGCCCTCTATCCATATATAACTGTAACCATATACACACACATTCACATATGTATTCATATGACCACACCCCCTTCTTCCATTATTTTCATAGTGAGAAAGATATCATCAGTCACAGTTATTGCTTTTCCATATAGGAATGTAAATAGTTCAACTTTGATAAGTTCCTTTTGATTTCTTTTCCCTGATTACCTTCTCAGGCATCTCTTACTTCTTGTGTCTGGATGTCAAATTTTCTATTCAACTCTGGTTTTTTCCTCAAGAATGCTTGAAAGTCCTCTATTCCACTGAATGACCATATTTTCCCCTGAAACAAAATACTCAGTTTTGCTGGGTAGGTGACCCTTGGGTTCATTCCCAGTTCTTTTGCCCTCTGGAATATCATATTCCATGCCCTTCGATCCCTCAGTGTAGAAGCTGCCAGGTCCTGGGCTATTCTGATTGTGTTTCCACAATATTGAAATTGTTTCTTCCTGGCTGCTTGTAGTATTTTCTCCTTGATCTGGGGATTCTGGAACCTGGCTATAATATTCCTGGGAGTTTTCTTTTTGGGATCTTTTTCAGGAGGTGATCGGTGGATTCTTTCAACCTCTATTTTGCCCTCTGGATCTAAAACATCAGGGCAATTTTCCTTGAGAATTTCTTGAAGGGTGATTTCTAGGTTCTTTCTTTGATCATGGCTTTCAGGTAGTCCAATAATTTTTAAATTGTCTCTCCTGGATCTATTTTCCAGGTCAGTGGTTTTTCCCATGAGATATTTCACATTGCCTTCTAATCTTTCATTTGTTTGGATCTGCTTAACAGCATCTTGATTTCTCATAAAGTCATTAGCTTCCATTTGCTCCAGTCTAACTCTGAAGGAATGAATCTCCTCAGTGAACTTTTGAGATTCTTTTTCCATCTGGCAAATTCGACTTTTTAAGGCATTCTTCTCCTCATTGCCCTTTTGGGCCTCCTTTGCCATTTGAGCTAGTCTATTTTTTAAGGTGTTGTTTTCCTCAGTCAGGCTGTTGACCCTCATTTCATACTTTTCCTGCATCCTTCTCATTTCTCTTTCCAATTTTTCCTCCACTTCTCTTATTTGATTTTTAAAGTCCTTCTTAAGGTCCTCTATGGCCTGCAACCCGCTCATGTTTTCCCCTGGGGCTTTTGGAGCAGGACTTCTGACCTCACAGTCCTTTTCCCGCTCTATGCCCCCAAAATAGGAGTCTAGGGTTGCATTTTTCTGTTTCCTTTGCCTTGGCATGTTGCCACTTAATTGCTTGACGTTTGGGCTTGTTGCCACACTATGGCTTTAAGGCCAGATAGAGGAATTTTCGTCCCGAACGTGTGGGGGGCAACTTCCGTTTCTGGCAAGCTGTAAACCCACCCACAACTTCCACCCTAGATCACAATCCAGATCCAGGGAGGTTAAAGCAAGAGCGATTACCCCCCAAGACTGATCGCTGGATCTCCCCACGATTTGTAGGCTGGGAGCCGGAAATGCCTCTGAAAACTACAAAATGGCGTGTCTCCTCAGCGGCTTCTAGCCCCAGGGGAGGGAGCTGACGCATTCCCCAAATACAGGTCCCAAAGTCCATAGGACACTAACCTCTTACTTTGTCCTAGGCAAGTCTATGTTGATAATTCTGGGGTCGCCACAGTTCCTGGTGTTCTGGGGTTCCTCCAGCCGGCTGCTGGCCCTGCCGCCCTGGGGCTAAAACCTCGGCTCACGTGGACCTGGGCTCGGCTCGGCTCAGCTCCTGCGCTCTGCGCTCTGGGCTCTGCGCGCTGCCGGCTCCCAGACCGCTGCGCTGGTCCTTCCTGCAGGGTGCTGGGCTGTCCTCAGCGGGAGGTTAGCTTCTCTGTGTCGTTCTGTGGGTGCTGGGGCTCCAGAAGTTTTTCAGAGTCCTTTTTTACATAGTTTGTGGAGAATCTGGGGGCAGAGAGGCTTGGATGAGCTGTTTCTACTCGGCCATCTTGGCTCCGCCCCCCGCCTCTACCCTTTTTTAAGCTCCATCTATATGGATGGTCAATGTGTGTAGGTCCTGGATTTCTCTGTTTGATGCTTCCAGTGCCCTGCTAGAGTTTTGAAAAGACTAGAATTGGTTCCTATCAGTATTTACAATCCTGTGAAAGTTGGAGGGTCAAGACATTTTAGAAGCACAGTGTACACTTTTCTATTTATAATAATGACTTTGGAAAATTTCAAGCTCACATGGATGTATCCCAGGTATGGATAATCACTATTCACACAAGTCCAAACATCGCCCCACAATGTCCTTGGTCCTCTTTGAAAACAAAGGATGAACAACAAGTCAAATCACCTAGCCCAAGCATTGTCACATGCTTTAAAGGAATTTTACCAAAATACGTGTCCTAAAAAGATAAGAAAATGATGACAACTTGAGGTCTACTGTCCAGGACAGCATTGCAATCCACGTCCTCAATTTTTACCTTCACTTCTGCATGAGGTTCAATTAATCTAGGCTGACCCATGAGGAACTGATGAGAAGGTCGATGTAACTGTCCCTGGGGCACGAGATGACCTCCTACCTTGGCCCCACTCTGGTTTCCCAAAGCTGAATTAGATTTTAACTTCTTCATGACCAATGCTAAATTCCCTTTGCTATTACCTTGCTACTCCATCCAACATAAGTGTGGCCATCTAATCCACACCTGTAGCGAAAGATGGGTTTCTGATGATTAGTACCTGATGGAGGTGTTCTTATTCAGACTTTTGTGCCCTCCTTTTCCTCGGTCCTTTACCTCTCCAATGAGAATAGGATTGTGTACTACTCCATCTCTTCCCTGAGTGTCTCACCTTTTGTGCCCACAGCCCAGCCCTGGTGGTACCACTGGACTGCTCTGTTCCTGTGGCTGACACTAGGGAAGGTCTGGAGTCTATCGAGGATAAGTCCTGTGGTACCTGTTTCACCTCTATCATTCTTGGCAGTGGTTTTTGTTCTGCAAAGGTCTGATGACTGCAGATGCATGAGGGTCCCATATCAAGCTCTGGAATAGTCTGCAAGGGAATTTTTCCAGCATTCTCAGGATCCACAGAAGTTCATCTCTCTATCAGTTTCCATACTTGTTGCTCTGGGTTATTCTCTTTTGCACTGAACAGTAACAGAGATCAAATTAGCATAAAGTTCCTTTGATCTGAGCTTCTTAAACATCACAGCTGAAGTCTATATATACCCATGCCAGGTAACATCTGGCCTTGCCTCTGACATTATCACCTGTCCTTGCTCATATCCCCCTTAGGCTACCCATTAATCTCTCATTACTTTGCCTCGGGGGCCTTTCAGTGTCCCAGGCATATCTTGACTGGCCAATCCAAGTCTCCCAGGATTGGTCTCCTAAGAGACTTGGCTTATGTCCAGAGAAAATGTCCATTTGGGGCCTATGATATCTGTCTACCATAGGACGTTTGGCCTCAGCCTTACTCATAGATGAAGCAGAATTCCCAAATTACAGTATGACATTTAGCCCCTCTGTAGGAATGACTCCTTTGCTTTAGAAAGTCTCCTACCTCTTTAAGCAGTTCCTCATCCTCAGAGGGTAGATAAGTCTGAAATTTCCAGGAATGACTCTTTCTTGTTAATTCAGACATATCTCCCTGGTCATAATTTTCAGGTAGGACTTAAATATTTCTTGGGTTGTTGTATCTTCCTTTTCACCATTAGATTGTAAGCTTCCTGAGGGCAGGCACTACCTTTTGCCTCTTTTTGTATCCCTCATCCTTGGCACAGTGTCCACACATAATAGATGATTATTATATGCTTACTGACTGACTTAAGAATAGTGATTTTAATTGTATATTCTTCTAATCTTTTTACTTCACTGCCCAATATTCTTAAAATAACTTCATTCGACATTATGCTTTACTATGACAAATACCTAAGTTATTGGTTTATTCAGGGACATTTACCTTGTAGGTCTCTGTTTAGAATATGGGGATTCTGCTCTGTGATTAATCTATAAGGCAAGTTATAGCATTTATTGAATCATAAATTTGTATCAATGGACTGTGTAATAAAAATATGACAAAGCATAAAAAAAAATCTTCATTCTAAACCTTTGGATCTATTCCTTATATTAAAAGGACTTCTGTACTTGTCAACAGCAAAAGCAAGATAATATCCCTCAATGACCGCAGCTCCCATCTTTTCCAGAGTTTACCCCACAAGTGCCCTCATTAATATACACAAATATTAATGCAATTAACAAGTGTACAGGGCAGCAGCAATGATGGTGTACGGAATTAATATATGGTTCTTAAACAACATGAAAGACATGAATTCAAATAACGAAAACAACATCAATGGCTTTTTCATATATCAACATATAGCAATTGATTCTATATATAATAGCATTCAAATTTTTAAGCGATATCCCATATCAATAAAGTCAGTACTTACATAACCACGTTTTCATACCAACTTCAGGTTAACATGAAACCAAGACAATTTGGTTAAGTTTTGTCACATCTCAAACAAAACAAAACAAAACAAAAAACAACCCACCAATAAAACAACAACAACAAAAAAAGGTTAATTTACCTTTTTACCTCTCTGACTAGAGTGAACTCCTAAAGGTCAAAAAACATCTTTCATTTATCTTCAAATTACCTGCATAGAACGTAGCTCAGGGCACAGAGTAGGTACTTGGTAATTATTTTATTAAATATGTACAAACATAAGGAATGGAAAGAAAAAATGTCAGCATTATAGAATCAGAATCTTTTTTTTTTTTTAGGGCAATTGGAGTTTAGTAACTTGCCCAAGGTCATACAGCTAGGTTTTTTTGTTTGTGTGTGTTGAATGTCTGAGGCCAGATCCGAACTCAGGTCCTTCTGACTCCAGGGCCAACGCCCTACTCACTGCAACACCTAGCCGCCCCATAGAATCAGAATCTTAACACTTAACAGTGATGGAGGGGGAAAGAGTGCTGCTTTTGGAATCAAAGCAAGAGAGCTTTAGGATTTCTCCAGTTGTTAATACCCTTCTCTCTCAATAACTATCTTGCATTTGTTTTTCTGGGAGTCCATTATTTTCTTGTTTCTACTCTGCCATCTTGGCTCCACTTCAGGATATATTTTCTCATGGCAGGGAATTTTAAATATTTTTATTTTAGTCTCTGTATCCCCACTAACTGGTCCATAGTAGGTACTTGGTAAATATTTATTGGGGCAGCTACATGGTGCAGTAGAGTACTGGGCCTGGAGTCAGGAAGACCTATCTCCCTGAGATCAAATCCAGCCTCAGACACTTACTAGCTGTGTGACCCTGGACAAGTCACTTCACCCTGTTTGCCCTAGTTTCCTCATAGGTAAAATGAACTGGAGAAGGAAATGGCAAATCATTCCAGTATCTTTGCCATGAAAACCTCAAATAGTGTCACAAAGACTCTGACACAACTGAACAACAACAAAAAATGTTTATCGAGCTTAATTGAGTTAGATTTTAATCTTGTCTCTGTTATAAATTATCAGGGCCCTCACTTAGCCATAGTCTTTTTTTGTTTGTTTGTTTTTTGGAGGGCAATTGGGGTTAAATGACTTGCCCAAAGTCACACAGCTAGTAAGTGTGTCAAGTGTGTGAGGTCGGATTTGAACTCAGGTCCTCCTGACTCCAGGGCCACTCTATTCATTGGGCCACCTAGCTACCCCACTTAACCATAATCTTAACCCTTGCTTTCCTTCCCTGAAAAATGAGAGGATTGATCCAGTGAGTTTCTAATGTCCTTTCCAGCCCTGAGTCTTAATGGGGAGTGGTGCTGTGGAAAGAGTATAAGTCCTGAATTCAGAGCACCTGTGTTTGAAACCTGGCTGCTGACTGAAGATCTGTGTGACTAGAGGACAGTAGCTTACCTTTTCTAGGACTCTGTTTCCTTCTTTGTAAAAAGCAAGGTTTGAGCTAAAGTTATGTAACCTCTCTGGAGTCTGGGTTTCTTCTATCTCAGGTTCCTTTAAAGTCTAAATCAATGATCCCCTATAATCTCTTAAGACTAGAATTGGGGAGAAGCACAGCCAGAGTTTCTTTTGATCAGCATTTTACAGGGAAGGATCTTCGGTCTTAGACTGGGGAAGCCACTGGCCCAAAGTCACACAGCAAGTTAATGATTTCATCCCTCTATCCTCAGGCCAAACTCTTAGTCACCCTTGGACTATTAGCAGGAGTTCTGAGCAGGACGTTCAGTGTCAAGGACATACCATCATTCTGATAGGAGAGATTTATTCCTGTTTGCTTAGCATTCCAATGGTCAACCCCTATCAGAGGCATCAAATTGATACCACTGCCCCCACCCCTCAGCTCCATCCACCCGTGGATTTCCAGGCAATCCCCCAATTCCTTCCCTTCTACCAGCTCAGGTGCTGAAAATACTCGAGAAGTATTGCCCAGGAGGCCTGCCATGACTTTTTTTCTTTCCTGTCAGACTCTTTGAGATAGAAACAGCTTAATCCTTAATTTCTCATGTTCATAGCACTGTGAATCATGTCACTGTGATTAGCAACTCAGTTTATAACCTGGCCCTTGTCAGGCCTATTTGGCATCACTCTCCTCCATGGACCACAGAAGTAGTGATCTGCATTAGCTTTTGTTTTGAACTACCCACACCTGTCTCATTCCTCACTCAGATCATAAGCTGCTTAAATTTAGAGACAATTTAGTTCATCCTTTTAGGGGAAAGGGGCTGTGGTGCCATAGGAAGTGCCTGACTTTGGATTCAGAGGACCCTAGTTTGTTCCCTGTCCTGTTAATTATTACCTGAGCCATTAGGGGCAAGTCAATTTAATTCTCTGAGCCTCTCTTTCCCCTTCTGGAAAATGAAAAAATTGGATTAGAACTCTGAGATAACTCCCTGGAGCCTCTTAATTTTTTTGGACCACTAAAGTTCTCAAAGTGTGGGCCATTATGTGCAGCTTGACTAGAATAATAACAGTCATAGCAATAGCCACCATAATAATTGCTGATATTTGTGTACATGGGTATGTGCAACACATTTCATCAGGGTTTGCACCCAGAGAATTTTATTTCATTAAGGTAAACACTTACTGAACAGTCAATCATAAAGTAGATTTTTACTCATCAAACTATAGACACTAAGTTTTAAATAAGCACTTTAAAAATGAACAAAAAAGTAAACTTTAAAATGAGATGTAAAATATCAAATATGAGAGAAACATTAGCATGTACCAGAACACATGCTGTGCTCTGCAGGCAAATGCAAAGCTTGTTAAGGTTTGCAAAATCTTTATGTACACAAGATCATTTGATCATCACAATAAGCCTGTTAGGTGGTGTACTGATTATGTACTGCCCCCTTTGGGGCTATTTTCCCAATTTACTCACACTTTCATATTAGATCTTTAACTTCATTCACACTCCTACAAACTCTAGTTCTATACTCCTATGAAACTATAATTCATGAGCCCCTACCAATGTACTTATCTTATTGTAGCCACATGGAGGATACTATTGTCCAAAGCCAAGGCATTTACTGAAATGACATGATAAGAATAATAGTTACAAAATACTCGCTCAATGAATCTTGGGTGTTGTTTCCTACAAGTATACACTAAAACAGCGAAAAAAGCCAACAAGTACACAGAATATACTAGTTGGGGGAAACACATGGAGGGAACTACAGGGCTGAGCTAGTTCACACCTCTGGCACTGAAATGTCCTGATGTCTTTTACTGAGGTATCTTCCTACTATCTACCCTCTGTACAGCTCATTTGCTGAGTATGACATTCTGATTGGGTCTTCTCTGGAGTTCGAATCAACTCCTCAATCAGACTTTCAGGTTTTGCTTTACTCCTGATAAAAGACACCATCACTGTTAGAGGAAAGAGAGCTAAATTCATTCCTTATACTCATCTTCTAGAAATGATTCCCTTCTCCAAATTTGCCTATGCTTTCTGAGGACACCAGGGGAATAGCTAATTCTTCATCCAGCCAAGATCTGGCCATTCTATAATTCCATTAAGAAGATGGTGAACTTCTTCACACCTCCTTAAAAGAGCAAAGAAATGTAAACATTTCTTTATAATGGCCCACAAGGTCTGATAAAGTTAATACTTTACTAGGTAAAAGTAGACCACTCCTAGTTTCATATCCTTTACAAGTCTTTGATAGGTCATTTAATGTTAGAACTAACTGTTCAAGGCTTCATACTCTTTATAAACTGAAGGAACCACATAAAGTCTTAAAGGGGCAAAATAACTCATGGTCTCTTTTACCAGTACCTCACATTCTCTAATTTCAATTTAATTTTCTGAGTCTTAGTTCCCCCTCTGGAAAATGAGGAAAAAAATGGACTAGAACTCTGAGATATTACAATGAGATATATACTCAGAGATATATTACAATGTATTAGTATAATTTCAATGTATGGGTTGAGGAGACTGAATTAATCAGGAGTCCCTTGATCAACCTGGACCTGTAGATATTATTATCCCCATTTTATAGATAAAGAAACTGAAGCTTAAAGGCTCCCATAGCCACATAGTTACTAAGGGGCAGAATTCAAGTGTAGGTCTTCCTGAGTCAAGTTCAATATTTTACCCACTAAGGCATATGTAGTTTATGAGGTACATGGGAGATCAGTTGTGAAGGACCCTAAATGTCAGGCAAAGGAGTTCATGTTTTGTCATGAAGACAATGGAGAACCTCTGAAGACCTCTGAACTGGGGAGAAACATCATCAAACCAGTATCTTAGAAAGCTAATTTTGGTAGCCGTGTTCACTGAAGAGGGGAAAGATTCAAAGAAGGGAGACCAACTAAGATGCTTTCACAGCACAGGTAATGAAGGCCTGAAATTAGAATAAGGTATTGATTGAGAAAGTGGAGAGAAGGGAATGTATGTGACAGAGTCTGTAGAGGTAGAATGACCAAGATTTGGCAAATAAGACCATATATCAAGTGCTGGAAGGGAGCTCAGACCATCCACTCCAAAGCATTTATTTTACATTGGGGGCAACTGAGACTCTGGGAAGGTTGGTAGCAATCAACCAATGAATAAGCATTTATTAAGTACCTATTATATACCAGGCATCAGAGAATATAAAGAGAAAAAAAGTCTTCAGGAAGATTCAAAGGAGTCAGGATTTGAATCCAAATCCTCTGACTCCAGAATCAGCCCTTTTTCTTCAGTACCATTATGTTGTTTAGTCATTCAGTTGTGTAAGACTTTTCATAACCCTGTGGACCTTCCACAGCATGCCAATACTGTCCATGGGGTTTTCTTGGCAAAGATACTGGAGTGGTTTTTCATTTCCTTCTCTAGTGGATTAAGGTAAACAGGGGTTAAGTGACTTGCCCAGGTAAGTATCTGAATCTGGATTTGAACTAAGGTCTTCCTGACTCCAGGCCCTTCCAGCTCTCTATCCACTGAGCCACCAAATGATTAAAACATGGGGATGAGGAACAAAAAAGCATGTAATACATTTAAGAAGACTGGAATTAAATTTTAAAAAAAGTTTTGGTGCCTACAGGAACCATTTGTAAGAAGCCTGGGCCTAGTTTAAGCAGTCATTGAGAAGACTTTCCAGTTTTCCATCCAGTTTACATACTGGAACTGCTTGTGCCCTAATGTTTCTGGATCACTAAGGTATTACTAGAGAGAAACACCACAGGAGTGTGAGGGAAAATAAAGGAGAAAGTCCAAAGTAAACAAATACCCCTTCCCAGTAGTTACTGAATCAAAGGCTGCTATGTTGTTAGGCAGGAGACAAACCCTCCTCTTGGCTTCTCAAGCTATTCTATTACCTTGAAGGGAGGTTGGGGGTAGTCAGCTCATGTGGAATCCTCCAGGCTCTTTCTGGCTACCAGGGCATAGTGTGTGTGTGTGTGTGTGTGTGTGTGTGTGTGTGTGTGTGTGTGTGTGTGTGTGTGTGTGTGTTTAAAACAAGAAGACACCAGGAAATGGAGCTTTGAAATGCCTGCTGCTCCCAGCTGCTGGTTCAACCTCTGTTTCTCTTTCCACTGTGTTGGGCAGGGCCTCCCACCCCTACATCCTGTGCCCATACTCAGAACCACTTGCTCAGTAAAATTATGGAGTCCACTAATTAGAACACACACACACACACACACACACACACACACACACACACATTCTTAGTGCATGGAGATGAAAGAGGAGCATTTGAGTCCTTTTGGATTTGTTACTTGGAAGGAGGGCAGGATGCCGGAATTAGAGTCAGTTAAACTACAGGGAGAGGGGGCCTGAGGCCTTCAAATCCCTGTAAACAAGGGCTGGACAGTTACCTTTGGAGGTAGAACCAAAAGGCTCTTAAATTAATAGCTGCTTTTAAAGGTCAAGGATTGCTGTTATGGGAATGGGAATTTAAGATCTTCCCTGCCCCTAGGCCCTTTGATAGGCTTAAGTGACTCTGAGAACCTTCTTTGATGTGAAAATATACTCTGCCCCCTAATAGGCTAAATATGGTCACATGGAGCTTGTGGTAGGAGGCTTGGTTTTCAGGAATGCCCACACCTTGGTACTCTGTGATTGGGCAGTGGGTCAAGAGGGTTATAACATTCTTTGAGCCAGGAGAAGGCTATATAAACCCTGTTGTGAGGCTTCATTTTGGGGCTCACTTTGAGAGGAGTTATGTGATTTGACCAGATGAGACCCTGGGCAGCTGTTGAGCCCCTCAGCTTTGAAAACTCAGATGTTGGTGCTTCCCTCTCTGGTAACTGACTAGGTATGGATGTAATGGTCAGACAGTTGGAGGCCTGTCTGCTGAAATGTTTCTCTGTCTTCTCTGTCTTCTGCTTGCAACCTCTGTATTCTCTGAAGTTTGGGGTGCTGACTTTTTTCCCCTGAACTAGGTAAACGATATATTTGATTGATTAAAGTAAACTTGTTAACTCATTTTGAGTTGCTTTCCTTTAGAAAAGCAGATCTAAGAACCTGTGTTGGCAGCCACCCTGGGGATGCTGGGGTGTTTGCTGCTATAGTTGTTTTCCTAACTCCTAAAGGTAACAAGATGGGGATTTTCATTGGCGGAGATAGAACTACCCTTCATGGAACCCCTTGACATCCAGAGCCCAAGGAATTAGAGAGACCAACTTGGAACACTTCCGTCTTACACCTTCACAAAAGAGTGTTTGGAGGACTTTACCAGAAACCTCTAAGAACCTATGACCTACTTTTGTTAACAATTACAATCACCTACTTCTGCTAAACCTGGAAACATTTTACCAAATGAGAGATTCTTATCCTGGGGTCCTTGGTCTGCAGGTCCATGGGTAGATTTCAGGGAATAAATGAACTTTTATGGAAAAATATATTACACCTTTATTTTTGTTGTTCTGCCATTTCAGTCGTGTCCAACTCTCCCTGACCGTATTAGCAAAGGTACTTGAGTGGTTTGGCAAAGATACTGGAGTGGTTTGCCATTTCCTCCTCCGTTTTACAGATGAGGAAACTGAGACAAACAGGGTCACACAGCTAGTAAGTTTCTGAGGCCAGATTTAAACTCAGGCTTTCTTTATTACAGGCCTGGTGCCCCATCCACTGGGCCTCCTTGACACCCTATTTTTATTTTTACTACCCTCTAACTGAAATTTTGCATTTCCTCCAATTGTAGAATGTAGACTACAAAACTTCTTCTGAAAAGGGGTCAATCAGCTTTATCCACCTGCCAAAGGGGTCCATGATACCCCCAAACTTACGAACCTTTGGACTAAGCCATCTAAAATCTACCAAGCAGCTAAATAAATCCTCTAGTACCCACTCCACCGAAGGTGAACTTGCTGAGAGTTTATTCCCCTGAGGAATTCTGGTTTGTGTGGAGGGAAGGGGAGACAGGGCCAGAGCTTTGGAGATGGCCTCTTCCAGTCACATTTTGCCTTGTTCAGTAGAAGACCATATAAATACCTCAGGTGATGCAATGGGGCTGGACATGTGGCAAATTTGTCAACTAACTGTGAATCCAATGCCCCTCTGACACTCTTGCTCAAGGGAAATTGTCCTGCTGGCCTTACCCCTGCTTTCTAGACAAATTTCAGTCACAAAAACAAATGACTAAGCACAACAAATACTCCAGGTCACACCCCATCATCTATAATATGAGCAACACATTTTCTTAAGGTTCCTTCCAGCTCTATGAGTTTCTGATCTTCAGGGAAGTCAGGAGTCTTGGGTTTTCCTCCTAACTCTTCCACTTTTAATCTGCATGACCTTGAACAAACAACTTCCTTTCTATCAATCTCAGGCTCCTCATCTATAGTATGAGACTAATGGCACTTAATCTCCCCAGAGTTCTTATGAGAGATGCATTTTGCAAATCCATGGAGCTCTGATCGATTTCTTTATATCACTTCGGCTATGAATACACAGCCTCTATTTGTCATGATTGGGCAAGAAGTCCCTGAATTCTTACCTGATGACACAGCTCAGAGAAAGTTTCCCTCTATAGTGGAGTGTTTCTTTGCTGTGGCTTAATGATCTATGCTAGCTGGCTTGGGCTGAGTTTACTTGGAATATAAGTTCTTAGAAGGCAGGAACTCTTGATTATTTCCAGTTAGCCTGTCTATACTTATTTGTATATAGTTGTTTTCATGTTATATCCCCCCAGTAGACTGTGAGATCTTTAAGGGTAGGGAAATCTTTTACCTTTTTTTTGTATCCTCAGCTCTTAGCACAGCCTGACACATAGTAGGAGCTTAATAAATGCTTGCTTGCTGACTCACTGACTTCAGGAGAGAATATCTTCATGGGCCCCTGTCTCTCGTTTTATCACCAATTTCTTCCCTTTCCAATTCTTTTCCAGCCCAGACATCTGTTGTGTTCTACTTCTGTTTACAAAGAAAGTTCTGATACATTCTTTCATACAGGGATGGCAGAGAGGAAGGAGACTGTGTTTTAAAGGATTTTTCTTTCCTCCCTAGGGCTTTTGCACTTTAAAAGAGATTCTGGGAGACATGGTCACTAACAGTTAGTCAATAAGTATTTATTAAATACTAACCACTACCTTTCACAATACTAAGTATTGAAGATACAAAGAAAGACAAAAACACCATGTCTACTTTCAAGGAGCTTAAACTCTAATAGAGGAGTCACCATTCAAGAAGATGTATTTATGTTATTGGAGACTGGTTGAGTGTGTGATGCTAATTCCCACTTGCAGAGGCTGAGGAGCCTGCATCTAGGAGATTCCTGATGACAGTAATGGAAATGCCTTGGAAAGGCAATGCACAGAGTGTATATAGCCACCCTATAGCTGGTTTCAGTTGGTAGGCAAACTATGTGGTAAAAGGAGGGTATTTTATTGGTGAGAGTGTCTTCAGAAGACCCAAGCTATCAGCGTCTTGGCCAGTTTCTTCAGCTGCCCTCTCTTGGATTCATCCCTTCCCTGACAGAGTGAGGTGAGAAAAAAAGACTGGAAGAGGAAGGCTGTGGGCCCCTCCCCTCTGAAGCCAACATGTAGACAAGGAAAACTGACCTGACCTTTTGGTCCCGGGCTTTGATCTTTTCTAGTCTGAATGAAGGCTGTTAATTTGGACCTTGTGAGTTTTAAAAGGTCAGAAGAGTGAGCTGCCAGCAATCCAGGAGTTAGAATCCATGTGGTGTCTGCAGCTGTGATGCTATCAGTGCTCCAAGGAGCAAGGAGTGACCTCCAGGACCCAGTCCATCTGGACCTGAGAAGAAGTTCCATCTCGCCATCATACCGAATTTGGATATAGACTCAGTGGGACCAATACTACATAGAAACTATGCTAAGATTGAGCCTGTTCTCTCCAGAGACTGAGTCAATCCATATATATTTATTAAGCATGTGCTATGTGCCAGACACTGTGCTAAGCACTAGGAATATGAAGAAAGGCAAAAAAGACAGCCCACACTCTCAAGGAGTTCATAGTCTAAGCGAGGAGACTATGCAAACAACTACATCCAAACACTTTCTATATAGGAGGATTGGGAAATATTCAATAGAAGGAATTGCCGAGAATTAAAGGGCATTAGGCAAGGCTTCCTGTAGAAGGTGGGGGAACCTGGTCTGGGACCTGAAGGAAGCCAGAAAGCCTGGACACGGAGATGAGGAGGGAGAACCTTCTGGACTTGGGGAACAGCCAGAGTAAATGCCTGGAGTTGAGAGATGGAGTATTATGTGCAAGGAAGAAGGTCAGTGCCATTGGATGGCAGAAGATGGAAGAAGAGTGGAAAGGTGGGTTTAGGGTGGGGGCTTGTTACAGAAGGGCTTTGAATGTGAGACCTATTTTATATGCCCCTGAGCTGTTGGGGGACAATGGTTGTACTTTTGTTTTTGCTCTATTTTTGAAGTCAATATCTCCTTCTAAAAGTTAATTTAATTGATGTTAAGTGGGTAAAGGGAGCTGGCACCTAAAACTTCAGGGAACACAATTAATATGAACTTAAGCCAATGGCATTAGAGCAATGACACCCCAAACCCTTTACCTTACTCCTAGAACATGGAAGGAGAGATGCAGTTAGTTGGCTTCAACCTGAAAGGATGAGGTCCCCATGTACTATAGAATAAATGAAAAAATGATCTAAGAGGGAAGGGGCATTAGCAGTGGGGGGAGGGGAAGGGGAGTTTGGGGAAAAGGGGGTGGGGAGAGGCACCAGGAAATGCCCTCTGCAGAAGGTCAGATTTGAGCTGAATCTTGAGGAGAGCCAGGAAAGCCAATAGGTGAGGAGTGTCAGGACATGGGGTCAGCCAACCAATGAGGAAGCACAAAGTCCAAGATGGTGTGTCCCCTGCCAGAAGCCCCAAGAAGAACACTCTTTTTATTCTATCATAGAATAGGTTAGTGGGGAATAAAGTTAAGACTGGAAAGGTAAGAAAAGGTAAGATTGTCAAGGGTCAATGGAGGGATCTATATTATCCATTCCAAGCACCAATACAAGGTTTTCCAATTGTTTTTTTACAAATTTAAAATGAAAAATTTTGCATTTTTTGAAATTTCAAGGACTTTTCCCAGTCTTATTTGATTCTTATATGAGTCTTGTAAAGTAGGTAGAAAGGTCTCAGTAACTCCATTTTACAGAAGAGGAAAGTGAGACCAATAGAGTTCAGACAATGGACAAAGTTAGTGTTAGTGGACAAAGAAGGATTAGATCTGACATCTCCTGATTCCAGATGAGATGCTCTTTCCATTTCTTCAGGAGGTCTCTCTGATAATGGAAGCCTTGACAATATGAATATGTATGATATGTATGAACCCTGGGGAAAGGAGAAAGGAGATGGAAACATTTGGGAGGCAAGAGGTCTTTTCTTTGCCCCTTAGCTCATACCATCACTGACTCCCCTCCATTTTTCAGGTGGGACTTGAAGGCATGTAGTGAACATGGCTTTGTACAGTAGTAAAGGATCTGCCCAATCAGGGAAGGCCTCTCTCCCTCTGTCCTGAAGCACAGAAGGCTACATGTATCCATGACTCCCTGAGGCCATGACATTGCTCATGTTCCCAGGCTATAGCATGACAGGGCCATCCGGCTATTAGCTAGACATTCTGACACTAATTGAGCCAGTCAGAGGGTAGAAACAACTGTTACAGGGACAGAAAGGGGGAAGAAGAGCAAAGATACCTCTGGCTGGCCTTGTCCTCTCACCACCTTCCCCTTCCCTGCCCTCCTTTTATAGCTGCCCAGAAGGCCACCAAGCATTTAAAATCATAGACATAGGACACTGGAGCTGGAAAGGACCCTAAAACATGGAACTGGAAGGAGCCTTAGACCATAAAGCATTAGAGCTGGGGTGGGGCATGTTAGAACATAAAATGTCAGAACATAGAATACTATGTTCTAGATAGTATTAGTTCTAAAATAGATAGCTCTAAAATCTAGAATTTTACAACAGTAAGGAGTTTATGGAGAGACCTATCTTCTCATTTTTATAGACAAGGAGCCTGAGGTCTAGAGAGGAAATGGTTTATCGAAGGCCATGCAAAACTGGAGTCTCCTGACTTCCAATACTTTCCTAATACTCCTAATTCTTTCCTCCATACCTGCTGTCTATTGGTAAGCCTGTAGACAGATAACACTTGGAAAAGTCCTTGGGTTGCTAACTATTTCAGCCTCTTCAACTCATGTCACAAATCCCTTCATTTGAAAGGCAGAATCTATTTTTACCATAAATTAGGGTTATGCCTCAAGATAAGAGTTTGAAGATAGAATAAATCACTAGGCAAAGTCTGTCACTGGTTCACTCTTATATTATTGTTGTTCAGTTATTTTTCAGCTATGTCCAACTGTCTGTGACTCCATTTGGGGTTTTCTTGGCCGAGGTACTGGAGTAGTTTGTCATTTCACTCTCCAGATCATCTTACAGATGAGGAAACTGAGACAAATGGGGTCATGTAAGTGTTTGAGGCCAGATTTGAACTCATAAAGATGAATTTTTCTGACCTCACTCTATCTACTGTGTTGCCCTATCCACCTAGTTGCCCTAAAAAGAAAAAAAAAAGATCCCCTAGAAATGCTGGGGACCCTTACATTGGGACCCAAATAAAATACAAGTCATTGTGCCTAGTAGAAATTTGCATTTGACTTTAAAGAAAGAATCTGATAAAATCACAAAATTCATCCAGGAGAGGTTTTAGAGATCATAGCTCAATCTCATTACTTGGCAGATGAGGAAACTGAGGCCCAAAGATAATAAATCACTTGCCCAAGGTCACACAAGTACTTAAGAAAAAAACAGCAACCCTGAAATTTGAACCCAGTTGGTCTGACTCCAAATCTAGTCCTCTTTACATTGCTAAAATACCTCAACTTTGCTGACCAGCTCCCTAAGTCTGCCCAGCTGGACAATGAAAATGAGAAGAGTTAGCCTTCAATCGGAGGCTGGGTTGATAAGATAGGAGAGTTTGGTTATGACACAACACATACTGTCCTCCCAGATTAAAACATCTCTTTCTTTCTCTAGTCTGCTGAGGGTATGACCTGAATTCCCCTCTCCCCGCAAAAAGTCATTTCTTAAAATATCAGATGCCCTTTAAAACTTTTATCACCAAGGAAAAAACCCCAGAACTCCATGTGGTTCAAACATTTAAAGGTAATCTATGTTCTTCCTATAAAAACTGAAGGAAGTGTTAACAGGGGAGGGCTGAAAAAGAGATAAAGGTAATCTTTCTACTCTTCTGTTCAATACAGATGGCAAGGAATGAAGGGAACTCTCCCAGCTGTGTAAAGCTGTTTCTACTATACAACTAAAACCTTAGGAAGCAGTTGGGTGCAGGGATTGGGAGAACTAAGACTTGTATTTGAATTTTGCATGGGATGATTACTGTCTGTGTGACCATGAGCAAGTCAAATAAACTTCCCTTGGTTTCATTTGCCTCATGTATAAAGTAAAGGAGGGTGGGGTGGATTCCTTTTCTTTTCACTTAACACCTCTGAGCCTGGTTTCCCTATATGGGATAATAATACAGGTAGCACTTATCTCATGGGGTTGCTGAGGATCTAATGGGAGGATGGCTATAAAGCATTCTGGAAATATCAACTATTATTAGTCAGGCTAGATGATGGAATTGAGATTTGCTGTTTCCCTAGTGATCCTGAGATATGTACTAGCTGTATCACCCCATGGCCCCTCTCCAAGGACCCCTGCCCCCCACCAGTAATTTATACTTTCTAGGTCTCATTTTCTTCCTCTTTAAAACAGGGATAATAATAGAGTCTACTTCAATGGATTGTTATGATGATCAAATGATATAACATTGTTAACCTTGCCCTCTAGATGCTGGCTTAGCATAATAGAGGCCTGGCATATGTGAAAAACCCATCACTTTGTCATAGAGGTAGCTAGGTGGTAGGATGGATAGAGTGGCAGGCCTGGAATCAAGATAGACCTGAGTTCAAATGTGACCTCAGTCACTTCTAGTTGTGTGACCCTGGGTAAGTCATCTAACCTCCATTCGTCTCAGTTTGCTCATGTAAAATGGGGGTGATAACACCTACCTCTAGGATTTTGTGAGTTTCAGTACTTAGCACAGTGCCTGGTGCTATATAAATGATTATTCTCTTCCCCTAAATGACATTTCCATAGGGAGGATGCTAGAGAGGATTGGGATATTTGGTGAGGGGAGGTACTGAAACATGCATGGACATTCTGTAACTGGTTCTGGTTGGCCCATGATTGGAAGGAACCACTGTCTTCAAAAGGGTCTAACAACTCTGGCCAGCTCTTTGCTATTCTTAGCCACATTGGTGGTGTAATGCTTGAGAAACCACATGGTTAAGGAGAAGCCCTCCCCACCCACATCCCACCTTATGGAATTCATATGGCCCCAGAAAAATGAGGTGATAAAGTCTCTGTTCTGGGCTGAGAGTACAAGTCACAGGAATCTGGGAGTCAAAATCTAGGCCAGTACCTAAGGTCCAGGAGCCATTTTATGGAATGACCTTTGAGAACCCAGCTTGGCCGAAGGACTCCTCCAGCTGACACCTTTGCAAAAGAACTGGATGGTACTAATGCTGTGAAGGAATTGAGCTTTAACTCAATTTAAGCACCCAATCCCCCACTTCCCCAGACTGAGGATGGAGGGAGATCATGCCCACAGGTGTTGGGGAAATTTTTTGTTTTTTGTTCTTGCTATATATTCTCCCTTTACCTCTCTATCATCTTCCTCCTCCTCTTCCTCCCCCTCCTCCTCCTCTTTCTTCTTCTTCTTCTTCTTCTTCTTCTTCTTCTTCTTCTTCTTCTTCTTCTTCTTCTTCTTCTTCTTCTTCTTCTTCATTATCTTCTCCTTTTCCTCTTTCTCCCATTCCCCCTCCTCCTCCGACCCTAGCTGTCTATACTGTACAATTTAGTACATCACCATCCTCTATGTTGTAGAAATGACACATGACAAATTGAACAGCTGGGCAGGGTGTGGCAGATGCAGTAGGAGCAGTTCATCAAATTAAAAGACATGGTGGGAGAGATCATGTTGCATGAAGGACAGACAACAGACCATCTGAATCACAGCTGGGATTCCATGGGACCACAAACAGCTGCCTGGGAGGCCACAGACTTGGTGGGAGGAGTCAATGGCTTGGTTGGTTATAGGAACAGAGATGGAGATTAGCATTGGAGCAGCAAGAAACACACTGGCCTTGTTGGGGACTTGGGTTCAACCCCCAGCGCTCCCAGTTATTGTCTGTCCAACCTTGGGAAAGTCACTGTAACCTCTTCTGTCTTCCATTTCCTCATCAAAAGAAGGAGTCGAACTGAATATCCACAACATCTCTTCCCACTCTAAATCTATTTTTTGAGTTCCATGCAGATTAAGCAAAAACACTTCCCTATGCTTTCTAGCATCTAGTTCCATTCACAGTAGAAATTCAATGAATAAGTGCTGATTACTGATTAATGTCCTGTTCTGTCTCAGTCTTTGCTGAGCACTTAATATGGGTGAGGGATTTGGGTTAACTCTATGGGAGATGAGATAATGATGGATCTCTCAGAGATCACTGAGTGAGTCCAATCCCTTCGTTTTACAGCTAAGGAAACTGAGGCCCCTAGAAATCAAGTGACTTGTCCTGGATCACACAGGTAGTAAGGGGTGGAACTGGGATATGAACCCTGATTCCCCTGAGAATCGAGCCAATGCTCTTTCCATTGTACCTAAGAGCTGACATTTATATAGAGCTTAAAATGTTTCTAAAACCCTTTACATGCATCTTTCATTTGATCCTCTTAATAGCCCTGTGAGCTAAGTGCTATTATTATCCCCATTTGATGTATGAGAAAACTGAGGCTCAGAAAATTTAAGTAATTTTGGCATTCAAAGCTCTTCATAACCTCCCCTTCCCCTACCACCTTTCCAGTCTTCTTATACCTAATGCCACCCCCTTCCCAGGACTCTTTCATTTAATGACACAGACCTGTACTTGCTGTTCCTTTCACAAGATACTCCCATCTCCCAATTCTGGGGATTCTCACCAACTTTCCATGCCTGTAATTCTCCCCCTCTTTTACTTTCAGTTCTTGTGAGTCTCTTATTCTTTTACTTTCTATTCCTGACATTCTTTCCCTCTTCATCTCTGTCTTACTGGCTTCCCTGAGCTTCTTTCAAATCTCAGCTAAACCTCACCATTTATAAGCAGTCTTTCCAAGTCACCTTCAATTCTAGTACCTTCCAAATGTTATCTCCAATTTATTCTGTACATAGTTGGTTTGTATAGAGTTATTTTTGTGTTGTCTCCACTATAAGGTTGTGAATTCCTTGAGAACAGGCACTGTCTTTAGACTTTCTATGTATTCCAAGAGCTTAGCAAAGTGTCCAAAGTGCAAAGTACCAGTAGGTACTTAATAGATGCATATTGACTGATTAACTGACTTATAGCTAGTAACTGTCAGAAGCAGGATCTAACACTGGTCTTTTCTGACTTCAAGGTCAGCCCTCTTTCTACTTATAAGTAAATAGGTTTGGCAACATTTTTTTAAAAAGCAAGGAGAGAAAAGAGGAAAATTGAAGTATTTTTAAATACACATAAGACAACAGAACGATGGGCAGTAGGTAAGAGAGACAAGCAGGACAACTTGGAAAACTACACATTGAATTTGCTGCATGTATGCCTGGAGGGAGAAACAAGCTCTGAGTGGTACATATACATAACTAGGCATACACAATCCTCTGTTTCTGTTCTCCTTGGTCTAGGAAACTGTATACCTTACTTGGTGTCTACTAAATAAAAACAAGATTAAAAAAAGGAATAATTAAGTCATGGTCCTAGTTCTCCAAAAATTTACAGTCTAGTAGAGGAATACAGCACTTAAACAAAGACTTTCTTGGGTACTTTGGAATATCTGTATTTTAAACAGTGTAGCTGCCCCTGTCATTGATGGAGATGGCTACTCCTTTATCCCTTGAATAGGTGGCTTCATGTGTTGCTGTGGCTAAAAAAAATCATCACCTGGTGACCAATTTTCTCGTAATGACCCTCTCTAAATTTAGTGAGGTTGGTTCCTGGATGACAGACACACACAGTCCATTCCTGGGCCTAGATTCAAAGTCTTTTAATTTTACTAGGACTTGCCAAGACTTGTGCTCTGCTGGCATAGTCTTAAAAAAAGCCCAGGGTCACCTCTGTGCTTTGGATGAATGTAATAATAGCCATAAGAGGAGATAAATATAAACAAAGTCTTTAGTTAGTTCAGAAGATGGGACAAGCACATAGAGTTAGGGCTTCAGGCAGGAGAGGGCATGGAAGTTGGGCCTTAAAGGATGGGGATAATTTTAAGAGGCCAAAAGGGAGTTTATCCACCCCTTGTTCATAAATGTCATTTGCCATCTAAACACCAGACCACAGAGCTATAGTTAATAATTCTGTCATCCTTCAAGGAAAAAGCAAAATGAATGTCAGGGCAAGCAGCATGAAAGGAATCTTCAGACCTTTTAAAGATAAATTCATTTGAAATTAAGGTGGGAAGAAAACTTTGGAAAGGGACCTCAGACCTTGGAACACAAGGCCTTGTTGGGGGGAAAAAGGAATCAGGATAGCACCAAAAAGGGGCTTTTGTTTTTCTTCAGTTGTTTCAATTGTGTCAGACTCTTTGTGACCCTATTTGGGGTTTTCTTGGCAGAGATACTGGAATGGTTGGTCATTTCCTTCTCTATCTGAGGAAACGGAGGCAGCCAGGGTTAAGTGACCTGCCTAGGGTTACACAGCTAGGAAGCATTGGAGGTCAGATTTGAATTCATTTCCCTGACTCTAGGTCTTGTACCACCTAGTTGCTCCAAGAAGGGGGAAAGAGTGACCCAAAGACATTGACCCTTATTGTAGAAACCCTGTAGAAATCTGGTTACTTCTACTAGGAAGGCTACCACTAGGGGTAGGCGGGGGGGAGTTTATTCTGGCTAACATGGTACTATACTTAGTTGTTTCTACCTGATAAAGAAGTAAGTAAAATCGCTATCAGTATCAAGTCAATTTCAGCAGCCTGAGACTAAGCCCCTGTTACTCTGACATAGTTACAGCTTTTTCAGACAGTTCATCTGAATTTTTATAGTTTGCTTGATTTTCCTTGCCTGCATTGATCTTGTTGGACTTGACTTCATATTACCTAGAGCTAAAGCATAAAGTGGGCCAACAGATCCAACAACAAAGTTCAAGGAGCCCATTCCTAGGTAAAAATAGCAATGTTAATAGCTGGCGTTTATATAGGACTTTGAGGTTTGCAAAGTGCTTTTCATATATTATATCATTTTATCCTAATATCCATCCTGTGAGATAGGTGCTAGTCATTCAATCAATCAACAAGTATTTATTAAGTACCTACTGTGTACATTTTGGGGTGAATTTCATGGGCTGAATGCTGTGTAGTAAGCACTTTAAGCTTGAGCCCACTCTATCCAGGGACTAGGGTCATAGTGGAGAGAGTGTACCCCAGTTCAGAGGTCTTTTTTTTTTTGCTTTTTGGAGGGCAATTGGGGTTAAGTGACTCCCCTAAGGTCACACAGCTAGTTTTTGTGTTAAGTGTCTGAGGCTGGATTTGAATTCAGGTCCTCCTGACTCCAGGAGCAGTGCTCTATGCACTGTGCCACCTAGCTGCCCTGGATGTCCTTTTTTATTAACTTTGGTTCCTATCATACATTTTTAATGAATATCCTTTTGTAAAAGCTAATTAAATTCAACCAGTTAAAGGATGCCAGTCACTGGTGACTGATATTGAGAGTGAACACACAAGAATGGGAGCTCAAGCCAGTAACATTAAGTAACTTCACTGTCCCTCATAGGTAACCGTAGAACCCTGAGGAGCCAGAAAAGTTCTGGAGACCCAATCTGCTGGAGTATCTGTGATTTGGAAGAGTAAGTCCAGAATTTCATTATATAGGAATAGACAGGGGTGTGCTAGAGTCAATTCCAACTGATTCATGAGAACCAACTGTTAAATTTTCAGAGTGGTGTAGCGGCAAGCACCCCAATATCCCCAGGGTAGCTGCCAATATAGGTTCTTAGATCTGCTTTTCAAAAGGAAAGCAACTCAAAATCAGTTAACAAGCTTACTTTAATCAAACAAACACACATTACCTAGTTCAGGGGAAAAAGGTCAGCACCCCGAACTTCAGAGTTACAGAACTTACAGATCAAACAGACAGGCTTCCAAACTGTCCAACCATTACATCAATACTAAATCACAGTTACCAGAGAGGGAAGCATCAACTTCTGGGTTTTCAAAGCCGGGGGGCTCTCAACAACGGCTTCCCAGAGTCTCATCTGGTCAAATCACACAACACTTCTCAAAAGTGAACCCCAAAGCAAAGCCTCTCCTCAGGGTTTATATAGCCTTCTCCTGGCTCAGAGAATGTAACAACCTTCTGGACCCACTGCCCAATCACAAAGTATCAAGATATGGGCTTTCCTGAAAAACAAGCCTCCCACCACAGGCTCCAGGTGCACTTAAGCTAGGGGCAGGGAAGATCTTTAAATTTGCATTTCCATTACAAGTGGGCATCTGCACCTCAGAAATTGTCCAAAAAACAAATGCTACAAATCAGAGATTTATTGTTTTGTTGATTGACTAGCCTTAAGAAAGTTGTGGCAGAATTACTAATAATGCAGAAGGAGTTTAAAAGTGTGCTGTAGCTACATCTCCTTACCCCCAAAGAGCTGGTTGTTAAACATTTCCCAATACATGCTAGGTAATGGGATAAAATAAAGTTTAAGATAGAAGGTCATATGTGAATAACAACAAGACTGGTTATACTGTACTGTAGAGTAGGTGGAAGAGATTGCAGTATAAAAAGATTGAAAAGTGGGAGTCAGGTTGGGTTCAGGTGGTAAATGATTTTTAATGCCAAATAAATGAATAAAAAAAAGAATGTTTTATCCTAGAGATTATAGAAAGCCATTGGAGTTTAATGAATATAGGAGTGGCATGGTCAGACTTGCACTTTGGAGGAGAGAGAGAGAGAGAGAGAGAGAGAGAGAGATGCATGGCTGGATGGAAAGAGAGATTAGATAGAAAATGGTTGGATAAATAGTTGGATGAATAGATAGAAAGAGGTATAAACAGAGAGAGAGAGACAGAGACAGAGAACTCTAGGTGGTGCAGTGAAGAGAGCACTAGACCTAGAGGCAGAAGACCTGAATCCAAATCCAGCCTCAGACACTTTCTAGTGGTCACTTAACCTCTCTCTGCCTTAGTTTGTTGTTGTTGTGTCATTTCAGTCATGTCTGACTCTCTGTGATCCCATTTGGGGTTTTCTTGGCAAAGATAGTGTCAATTTTTTGTCAATTCTTTCTCCAGCTCATTTTAGAGATGAGGAAACTGATGCAAATGGGGGGAAGAATCATACAACTACTAAGTGTCTGAGGTCAGATTTGAACTCAGGAAAATGAGTCTTCCTGATTCTAGGTCTGGTGCTCTATGGCGTCACCTAACTGCCCCAAAGTGCTTTACAAGTGCTATATAAATACTAGCTATTATTATGTCATAAAGATGTAAATACACCATTTGTGCACCTATATTTATGCATTCGCTGTCTCTGTCTCTCCCCCTCTCTGTCTCTGTGTCTGTGTCTCTGTCTCTGTCTCTCTCTCTCCCCTCCTCCCTCCCTCCCTCTCTCTCTCCTCTGTCTCTCTCTCTGTCTCTGTCTCTGTGTCTCTGTCTCTGTCTCTCTCTCCCCTCCTCCCTCCCTCCCTCTCTCTCTCCTCTGTCTCTCTCTCTCTGTCTCTGTGTCTCTGTCTCTGTCTCTGTCTCTCCCCTCCTCCCTCCCTCCCTCTCTCTCTCCTCTGTCTCTCTCTCTGTCTCTGTGTCTCTGTCTCTGTCTCTGTCTCTCTCTCTCCCCTCCTCCCTCCCTCCCTCTCTCTCTCCTCTGTCTCTCTCTCTGTCTCTGTGTCTCTGTCTCTGTCTCTCTCTCTCCCCTCCTCCCTCCCTCCCTCTCTCTCTCCTCTGTCTCTCTCTCTGTATTTGCCCCACCATATATAATACACACTTTGATGTGTCAAATAACCATGATTTGATCAGTGGGGGTACTCAGGACAAATCATAGTCCTTCTCTAACTCCATGACCAGTAACCAAACTTCAAGAGCTAGCTGGGGGGAAAATGCATCCCTCTGTGACTGCAAGTACTTTTATACCTTCTTGTTTCACTTATAAGAAGGGTCCTTAACATTGTGCATGTCCTAGAATCTTTGGCAGTCTGCTAAAGCCTATGAACACTTCAGAGTAATATTTTAAAAATAGAGAAAATGCAATACACATGATCATAAAGGAAGCCATTTTATTGAAATACAGTTGTTGAAATATTTTTTAAACAAGTTCATAGAATCCAGTTGGAGAACTTGATGGGAGATTGCTATGCATCTGGTTCAATATTGCCACTAGTGTATCAGTTTGTTAGTCTTTGTGCAAAAATCGTTCATTAAATGAACAAGTTAACTTAATATTTGTTAAAATAATATCCTAAAAACTGGACTTTAATCACCTTCTGTTTTTCTTTATTTGGCCAAAGCCACTGTAGGAGAATAGAAAATGGATGGGACTTTCCTGGCCTAGGGTCATTTTGTATTTTTATTTGTTTCAGGGGACCAAATAATTCATTACCTAGTGATCAACCTTCTGGTGATGACCTTGAGGACCCTGGTCCTCAGACAGCAGGCACAATCTTGTCACTAGAAATGGATTCACAACCTTTCCACCTTGGGAGAGTCTATCAAAGCTTGTATCCTACAGTCACGACCTTTGGGAACCCATAACTCTGAGGAACCTAAGGTCACTCCATGCATGATGAGAATCAGAGGAGGGTTCTGGGAACTCTTCCCCAGAGAAGAGGTAGCTCATCACTAAATCCTGTGTATTCATTTTATATACTATGTGTATACCTTTTGTTTTTGTTCTTTGCTTTTTTTTTTGGAGGGCAATTGCGGTTAAGTGACTTGCCCAAAGTCACATGGCTAGTAAGTGTGTCAAGTATCTGAGGTTGGATTTGAACTTGGGTCCTCCTGACTCCAGGGCTGGCGCTCTATTCACTGTGCCACCTAGCCACCACTATGTGTATACTTTTCTGTACAAAGTCATCTTCCATTTTCAGAAAAAGTTCGGGGAAGGCAGAGACTTTCACTTTTGTCTTTGTATCAATAATCCGGCTACATGGTAAGCAATTAATACACGCTTGTTGAGTGATTGATGGAGCACTGGACGAAGGATTCAAAAGACTGGTCTGAAAAGAGACTGCCACTTGAGTGGTAACTTTAGATGAGTCTTTGTTTTCTGGTTTCAGTTTCCTGATGTATAAAATGGGCATAATACTAATTCACACAGTTGGTGGGAGGTTCAAAGGAGGAAAACTCAGGAAATCCTTGGTAACCAAAAAGACTACATCAATATCAGTCAGGGGTCCTTAAATTGGGGCCTGTAAATTAAAAAAGGGGGGCAATCATGTATCAGTAATTCCTTTGTAATTCTATATGTTTTATTTTATGCATTTTAAAATGTTATTCTAGGCAGGATCCCGCCACATAAAAAGATGGAGAGCTCCCGCCATAGACAGGAAACTCCCAAAGGCTGGGATAGTATCTTAGCATCCCCCCCAGCCCAGCTAACGATAGATGCTAAGTAAAGGTTTATAGATAAAGCCTAGCATTTGCTTTAAGTCCTGCTGGGACCCCAGGAGTTCTTGATCCTAAATGCACCTGATTGGGGTCATGTTTCTCTCTTTCCACATCCTCCATGTCTTCCAGAAAGAGGAGGCAACCAGAGGCTCTAAATGTTTGCTGAATGAATGCATGAAGAGGGAGGAGGGTGAGAAGCAGCAAAGCTGTTTCCTAGCAACGCAGGCAGCTCCAAATGCAAACAGGCTTTCACCTTGTTGGGTTTTACCCATTTTAATAGAGGTGACCTGCAGTCAATCAAACACACACACACACACACACACACACACACACACACACACACAAGCAACCTTCAAGCCATTTAGACCACTGACTCCCACAATAAAAGTTAGCAGTTAGGCTATTTGTTGGTCTTCTTAATTTCCTTTTTAATTTGAAAGCAGATCCTGCCCAAAGAACTGTGGTGCATTGGAACAGCCCTTGACTTGGGGGGGTTGGTGGTAGGGAGGGGGATTGAAGAGAGGGGTGTAGAGGGCCTCAGTTTAAATCCCACTTCAGCCACTGACTACTTCTGAAACCTTGGGTCAGTCAACCTCATTTCTCCCAGTCTTTCCTCCTCTGTAAGATCAAGGGCTTGGCTGAGATGGCCTCTAAGACCCTTCTAGGTCTGCATTGATGACAGGGTGAATTGGAGCTGGTGGAATCTAGGGCTGGATATCTGGTCACCATTATCCTTCATTTTACAGAAGAGAAAAATGGGGGCAGCTAGGTGGTAGAGTGGATAGAGCACTGGCCCTGGAGTCAGGAGGACCTGAGTTCAATTCTGACCTCACTTGACACTTTCTAGCTGTGTGACTTTGGGTAAGTCACTTAACCCCAGTTGCGTTGCCTTCAGAGAGAGAGAGAGAGAGAGAGAGAGAGAGAGAGAGAGAGAGAGAGAGAGAGAGAGAGAGATGAAGCTCCAAAAGGGGATGTGATTTACCCAGCGTCAGTCAGTGTCAGGGACAGAGCTAGAATCCAGATCTCTGGCCCCCAATCTATTACACTTTTCACCATGTTCATCCAAGATTTCTCCATTGCACCAGAGCCTGAGCCTTGTGGAAATATAAGTGTGGCCCTCTGGTCTTGTCAGGAGCAGGATGCTATCTAGCATTGCTGGAATAATTGTTTGTAAGCTCTGGATTCACTGTCTTTGTGGGGAGGGGAGAAGGATGGGGCAACTTCTGGACTGCAACAACCTCTGAGTTGTAGAAGGACACAATCCTGGAGAAGAGCATAGGACTATGGGAAACCTATTCGTCTGCTGACGGCGTTGGATGGTAGACGGTTATAAAAAGAGCAAGAGAGGGCTGCATGTTTTTCCCGAGGCCTCTGGTTACTGATCCCTTAGCTCATGACGTAAGTACATGTTTGTGACGAGCTGCTGCTCCTAACTGTGCCAGTAACAGCAGGCACCAAGAAAAGCCCAGTGACTGGCAAGCCTAGAGAGATAGGGACCGTTGACTCACTGTGGGTGACCTTGGATGATTTCCTTAACCCCTCCTGGCCTCAGTATCTCAATCGGATAACAGCCCAAACCCAACCCAAGAGGTTTCAGTGACAGAAATGTATGAGAGATCATGCTGCTATTCAAGGGCCAAGTGGCCACTTGGAATAGCTGCTTTTCTGCCCATTTTTTTTAATGAGTAGAAAATGACCAGGAAGGCTGTATGTACAGTGGCTTTGAGAACACAGTGGCAAAGAATAATGAGAACAAAACAATCAAAACTGAACTCTATGCTACGGTAACAACGACCAAGCTTGGCCCCAAAGAAGAGATGGGGAAAGACAGAGATAAGAGGAGGGACTGTGGGTGCAAAATATTAGATTAGATAGATAAATAGACACACACATAGACATATAGATAGGGAGAGAGACAGAGAGAGAGAGAGGAGAGAGAGAGAGAAAGAGACAGAGGAGAGAGAGGAGAGAAAGAGAGAGGGAGAGAAAGAGAGAGAGAGAGGAGAGAGAGAGAGAGAGAGAGAGAGAGAGAGAGAGAGAGAGAGAGAAGATAAAATAATGAGCTTTTTTGCTATTTTGACTAGTTTTGCTGTACTGGTTTTTTCCTTTTTTATTCATTGTTATAATAAGGAGAGAAGGAGGGAGATACATTGAGAAACTTATGTAATATAAAAAGATGTCAACACGGGTGAATTTAATATGTTTCTAATGTTTCCCCAACTTAATATATTTTATTTTTTTCCAGTTACATGTGAATATAGTTTTCAACACTCACTTTTATAAGATTTTGAGTTCCCAATTTGCATCCCTCCCTCCTTTCTCCCCAAGACAACCAGCAATCTGTTGTAGGTGATACACGTACAATCATATTAATCATATTTCTACATTAGTCATGTTGTGAATGTAGAATCAGAACAAAAGGGAAAAATCATGAGACAGAAAAAAACAACAAAAAAGTGAAAATATTATGCTTTGATCCGCATTTAGATTCCATAGTTCTTTCTCTGGAGGTGGATAGCATTTTCCATCATGAGTCTTTTGGGATTGTCTTGGATCATTATATTGCTGAAAAGAGTTAAGTCTATCATAGCTAATCATCATACAAGGTTGCTGTTACACTGTCCAATATTCTCCTGGTGCTGCTTACTTCACTCAGCATCAGTTCATACAAGTCTTTTCAGGTTTTTCTGAAACCCTCCTGCTCATCATTTCTTATGGCACAATAGTACTCCATTACATTCATATACCACAACTTGGTCAGCCATTCCCCAATTGATGGGCATTGCCTTGATTTTCAATTCTTTGCCACCACAAAAAGAACTGCTACAAATATTTTTATAAATGTTGATCCTTTTCCCTTTTCTATGATCTCTGTGGGATACAGACCTAGTAGTGGTATTACTGTATCAAGGGGCATGCACAGTTTTATAGCCCTTTGGACATAGTTCCAAATTGCTCTCCAGAATGGTTGAATCAGTTCACAACTCTACCAACAATGCACTAGTGTTCCAAATTTCCCATATCTCCAATATTTATCTTAATATTTTTTAAATGAGCAGGACAGCTGGCAATTACTTTGGTTCCAAACATTTGTTTGTACTTAGAGATTCTTCTTCATCATCCCAGATGAACTGATAGAATTTCTTTCTGGGAGTTGCTATCCTTCCATTCAATGGTCAATGAAAAGCGTCCCTACTTTTCAAGACCATGATCAAGTCTCACTTTTCAGAATTATAGATTTAGAGACTCTTGTGGGATGTCTGATGTGGTGGAGTGGAAAGAATCTAGATTTGGAGTCAGAGTTTGGGTTTGAATCACACATCTGCAATTCATTGTCACAAGCCATGTGACCTTATTCAAGTAATTTCCTCTGTCTGAATTTTTGTTTTCTGAACTATAAATAGAGGGTGATTGGACTAGATTACCTCAGTATAGGGGAGGCAGCATGAAACAGTGAAAAGGGTTCTGGATTTTGCAGTCAGAGAACCTGGTTCACTTCTACGCAGCTCTGCCACTTACCAGTTGTGTGTGTTCTAGGGCAAATGACTTCATTTCCCTAGACCTTGATTTCGTCATCTGTAAATTGAGTGTTAGATTAGATGACCTCTAAGGTCCCTTTGAACTCTAAATCTATCTTAGGATCCTTTCCAATTCTGAGTCTTACAATTATATATACCTCTTGATTTAGGAAGTCTCCCTAAAATATCCCTGATGGTCACCCAGCTTTGGGTATCCTGCTCCCAGTGATGGGGACCTCACTACCTCAAGAGGCAATTACTAGCTCCATTGGAAGATTGCTCTGATTGTTGGAAATTTCTTCCTTATGTTGACCTAGAGTCTATTTCCCTGAAATTTCTGGTCTTTGGTCTGAGTTCTGCCCACTGAAACCATATAGAATACCTGCTTTTTCATGAATGAATTGATGAATTAAAAAGCATTTATTAAGCTATCATTATGTTCCAGGAATTCTTCTAAGCACTGGAGATACAAGTACAAAGTGGGATAGCCCCTGTCCTGAAGGAGTTTACATTCTAAGAGGGAAGACAATATATATAAGGGAGTTGTGACCGTGGAGGAATGTTTTGGGCAGGGAAATTGAAGGGATGGTCAGGGGAGTCAAAGGGCACTTGGTTGACATGTTTTTTTCAGGAATGGTAACGTTGATTTGATTACTGCTTCTAGAGCTAGAGACAGAAAGTGGAGGTGGGGGGACAGCTGGAGGGAGGGCCTATGACTGATGATCTGGCATGGAGATACCCATGGTGGTGGCTCTGGGTCAGGCTAGTTATGATGAGTTCTCTTTTAAGTAAACATTCTTCAGATACTTAATATCCCAAGTCTTCTGTTTATTAAACTAAACATTCCTCTTTCCTTCAACCATTCTTCATATGAGGTAATTTGCAGAGCCTTTACTATTCACAAAGATGCAACATAGTGCATGAAAATGCTAGACTTGGTATCAGAAAGACCTGGGTTCCTGTCACTTTGTGGATATGGACAAGTCATTTCATTTCTCTGAAGATGGGAAGAGTAATGCCTATAGCACTGACTTTGTGGATCTAGAAGGGAACAATCTGAACTCTGCATTTTAGCCAAGATTTATCAGAGACAATTCACTAATACACAAATATTTCTGTTTGAAGAGAAGTAGTGAAAGGTAGAGTTCATCCTACTAATCAGAATTCCTTCTTTGCCCAAGCACTTTCCACCTTAAATTTTATAGTATTTGTATAGGAGGAAAAGACAAAATTCCACAGTAAAACAAAACAAAGATAAATGGGTTATTTTTTTTTATTTACCAAACAGAACAATTATAATGTTGTCAGGAGACACAATCTTAGAAGACAATATTTGAATCAAAAAACTAAAACATTACTTCTTTTACTTAGGTCTATAGTAAACAAAACTCTGTATTTGGCCCATGATAAACAGAGTGGGCACTTCCTACTGTTAACACAGAGACATTCCTGCTTCCAAAGCACTGGTTCTGACTTCCTTGGTGAATTAATTGTACACTCTACCTTGATATGAAGTAGTTACCTTATCATGATTCTAGGGAGTCAAGGGAGGTTAAAAGTACCAGTCTCTGCTACAACATAAATTCTGAATTTTTTTATTAGTACAGCTAAGGCCTTGGTGCTACTTGTTTCTACATGGGATTGTTGTGGGATTCAAGTAAGACAATGCATGTAAAGTACCTTTTGAAACTTAATGTGCAATATGATTATTATAGTAATTATTCTGGTTGCCTTTCCAGCCCCTTCCAAGGCTGTTGTACTTCATAATGAACGCCTCCTCTCTGGAAATCACATTTTAGTCCCAAATTACATGATGTCTTAAATTCTTAGACTTTATGAACATAAAGGCATGCTGTATCAGATACACTCTATGCTCCTTGGGAGCAAGGCCTATGTCTTATAGTTCTTATACTGTCAGTAAAGGAAATTGGGAATATTTAGTCTAGAGAAGAGAAGACTCAAAGGAGATAGCTGCCTTCAAGAATTTATTTGATGGCCATTCAAAGGGAAGAAGGATTAGACTTGGTCAGCTTGACCCTAACTAGGAATGGGTAAAACCTGCCTAGAGACAGATTTCTACCTTATGTAGGGAAAAACTTCCTAATAATTTAAGCTGTTTGAAAGTAGAATGGGCTGTCTCAGAAGGTAGTGAGCTGCCCATGCCTAGAGGTCTTTAAGCAAAGGCTTGGTAACCACTTGAAGCACTGGAAAACATCTTAGAGTGGATTCTAGTTAGATTAGACCAGATGGCAGATTTAAGTATGGAAAGGACTTGGGAGGTCTCATCCCTAGTTACATGAGTACTAGACAGCAGAATAGAGATTCCAAGCCAGTTCCTTTGATGCCAGATGCTGCCCTTCTCTTACTGCACCATATGGGAGAACGCTCCTCACACTTATAGTTGAAGAAAATGAGGTCTCAGGAGGACAAAAATTTACCTAAGGTCACAAGAGTAAAAGATGGGAAAATGGGGTTGCAAACCCAGGATTTCTGACTCACAAATGGAGTGTACTATTCATTGGACCATAACTCGGGACTACTATTCACCTGGTACCTCTAATGTGTTTCCATAATGCCCCACCAGCCTACTTGACCAGTTTCTTTCCTTGTCCATATTGCTTAATTTCTGGAACCCAGGACCAATAAATAGGACCCCTGGAGAGATAGCCAGGATAGGAATTGTCAGCTTTGCTTAATATAAACTTTTCTTGCTAAAGTAGAACTTCAAGACTCTTTTTGGAGATGTTGAACTTAGTATCAGCTGTATATAGTGGAAAAAGCATTGGCTTTGAAGTTAGAGCATCTAACTGGGTTTGAATCTTACCTATCATATAGTCTACCTGTCAGACTCTGGGTGGGTTTCTTACCTTCTTTGAACCTTGGCTTTCTCATTTGCAAGATGAGAGTCTGGATAAATAAGGTTCCTTCCCACTTTAGACCTAGGACTCTTTATAATAGGCTACATTTCTACAGCACGTTAAGAACTACAAGGCAGCTTGCCCACAACAACTCCAAGACGCTGGTAGTCAAGTATGTTGATCCCAGAAAATCCAGGTGAAATTCAGAGAGTGAAATGTATGCCAATGACTTCCCAGCTAGAGAGTGATAAAGCCGAGGTTTGAACTCAAGCTTCCTGTCTCTGAGTTCAATGTTCCTTCCTCAGTCAGGCCACCATAAGAATAACAACAAAAGCCACCCCTGCCTCTTCCTCCTTTCCCTAGGGAAGTCCTATGGTCTCCCCAAGATTAGGATCATGTGAGGGAGCATGACATAGAGGAAAGGTACTGAACTTGGAGTCATATGATCTAGGGTTACACCAATATCATAAACTATTTATCATCATAAACTCAAAATGGATACATGACCTGCATTTTCCCATAGAATTATTAATCATTAATCTTTTATATACATGTGATGTGATCTCCTTTTTGCCTATTAGCAGTTATTTTTCACAATTTTCTTTAAAGTCTTGAGTTCTAAATTCTATCCCTCCCTCCCTCCCCTTCCCCCTCTCCAAAACAGCAAGCAATCAGGTATAGGTTATACACATGCAATTATGTAAAACATTTTCATACTAGTCATTTTGTACAAGAAGACTTGAATAAAAGAATAAAAGTGAAAAATAACATGTTTCAGTCTGTATTTGATCAATATCAGTTCTTTCTCTGGAAGCAGATAGTACGCTTCATCATTAGTCCTTTGGGGTTGCCTTGAATCATTACATTGCTGAGAATAGCTAAGTCATTCATATAGTTCTTCATCTAACAATATTGCTGTTAATGTGTACAGTGTTCTCCTGGTTCTATTCACTTCCCTATGCATCAGTTCATCTAAGTCTTTCCAGTTTTCTTCTGCAACATGACCTGCATCTTAAAGGTCATATAATTAAAAAACAAAATTGGAAGGGAATTAGGGAAACACATTTCACAGCCATAACCAGGAGGACTTTCCAGAGAAAGGAAGGGACTTGCCCATGATACCACAGGTTCAAGTAACAATCTGCGGTTCCAAACAGATTGTCTCACTTCAAATCCATTGCTTTAGTACCCAAACACTGTCCCCCTCTTCTGTTTACAAGTGAGTTCTCTGCTGTCTAGAAAAGGTCCTTCACACCATGGCAGAGGGTTACTGGTCCTGGAAAATCAACAGTAAGCTGTGAAGAGGAGTTGTTTATGTGTTTGATCAATCAGCCCCCAAACTAGAAAAAAAAAAAAAAGCTGAACCCCAGGGATCATGTTTCTGTCTGTTTGGCCCAGCAATTCAGGGAAAATTACTGCCCTTGAGCCAGCTTCTGATACAAACAACCTTTAAGAAGTGAATTGGGTGGGAATGGGGCTGATTTATTAAAGTTCAAAGAGATCCCTTCCTTGGTTCAGTGTTAACAAAGCAGCCAAGAGGCTAAAGGTCAGAGGTCACCCAGCCATTCCTAAAAGCCCACTGGGAAAGTGAAAGCCCAAGTTGGGTGAGAAAATACCTCTTGGCTGGCTCTCCCAGCACCTGGCACGACAGTTCTGTTCTATTCCCAGGCCACTGGAAAGAATCTCAGAGCCACAGTTTCAGCTGGACAACTGGACAAAAGGACAACCCATTCCTGAAAAAAGAATGCTTTTCTTCCTATGACATACTCTATAAGTACTTATTTAGCTTTTACTTGGTGACTTCCAATGAGAGGAAAATCCCTCCAACCTAACTAGCATTTATAAACTCCTACTATGTGTAAGGCCCTCTACAAATATATAGATAGATAGATAGATAGATAGATAGATAGATAGATAGATAGATAGATAGATAGATAGACAGGACCAAAAAAATGGTCCCTGCCCTCAAGAGGTTTACAACTCTACTAGATGAAGGGAATATACCACATATAAACAGATTTCTTGGTACATGATAATTTGGGAAGGAAGGAGAAGCCTTAACAACTAAAGACATCAGGAAAGATGGCCATCTTTTTTGGGAAATTTTTCCTGATGTCCTCTGAGCCTGGTTTTGAAGGAAGCCAGAGAATCTAAGAGGTTGATATTGAGGGCTTACAGTAAATTCCAGGAATGAGGGGCAGCCTGTGCAAAGATACAGAGGTGGGAAAAAATATAGGGGAGGTAGCATGGATCAGTGAAAAGAACTCGGGATTTTGTAGTCAGGGTACCTGGGTTCACTTCCTCCCAGCTCTGCCACTTACTACCTAGGGCCCTATCCTAGGGCAATGACTTAATTTTCCAGAACCTTGATTTCCTTATCTGTAAACTGAGTGTTGGATTAGATGACCTTCCCTTCTAACTCCACACCTATCTTAGGATCTTTTCCAATTCTAAATCTTATGATTGCACACCTCTTGGTTCAGGAAGTCTCTTTACAATATCCCTGACAAATGGTCATCTAGATTTTGTGATGGGGACCTCACTACCTCAAGAGGTAGTCAGTAGCTCCATTGGGAGACTGTTCTGATTGTTGGAAATTTCTTCCTTATGTTGAGTACAAAAGATATAAGGTTTCTATAAGATATCTTTGAGAGTGTGTGTGTGCGTGTGTGTGTGTGTGTGTGTGTGTGTTGCCTATGTTTTTGTCTTCGGGGAGGAATTAAAAGCAGGGATATAGGAGGCTATGGTCTCTCAGGGACATACACCCACAGAAAATAAAATTTTCTCTAATTTCTGAGATTTTACATATATATTATATATATTGTATACATATATAGAGAGAAAGTGTATGTGTGTATGTATATATGTATGTATGTGGGTGTGTATATATGTATGTATGTATGTGTTCACATATACATATACATACATGCACACACATATTCCCAACAAATGGGCATTTTTTTTATTTCATAAAAATAACTTTCAAATCTTAAGTCAAATAGAAGCTTGGGACAGAAATGTGACCCCTGACAAGAGGAAGTAGGTACAAAGAAATACTAAAGGCCTGTCGACTTTGCTTAGATATCTGGCTGTTTTCTATTCTAAAAGAGTTTAACATTTGAAGGCTGTGACTCTCCTTTTGGAAAGAAGCAACATGTATTAACAAATGCCTCTACTTATGAAAAGACAGTAACTTAGGGTTTTCTCTGGGCATAAGAAGGGCATGCCTCTCTGCCCCAAAGAGCTGAAGCTTAAGCTTCTAGGCTGTAATCTTAAAGAAAGCTGGCAGAGTCCACTCCTCCTCTTATGGACTGAAGACAGCACCTCAGCTAAGGGCTCTAACTGAGGCCCAGAAGCCGATGGCTCAGATGTGCAATGCTTAGCAGAGAATGAGACCAGCAGTATACTGTGCAGCAGTGAGTGCCGAAGGCAGAGATTATAATGTTAGCAAAGTCTACACTCCACTTGAGACCATCAGGGAGTACGTCCAATGGGGGCAATGCAGTGATATCACCAGAAGACATGTATAGCCCTGCAATGATAGAAGCACGAGCTGCCCCTCCAGGCCTGTTTCTTTATGTGTCTATTTCTCTACACACGTACCCTTGTCACTAATTTTCCTTATGTTCTTCTTCATATGTGTACCTTAGCCATGCATGTTCCCTACATGTGTGTACCCTGTCATGTATATTTCTGAGGTGTTTTTACTCTTTCTACTAATGATATGGATATTTATGGAAGAATATACCCAGGTTTATGGAGAACATATTTTATTGCAATTTTTCTTCCTCTGCTGTTATATTAAAGGACTTTGTTTTGAACTAATTGTATCCTCTGGCTGACAAGTAAAAGTAATCACATTGCTAGGTCCCAACTATGATTTCAAATGGATATAGAACTACAAAGAATCTTGAACCAATGGTAGTTTTTCTAGGTGTACCACATGCAAGAGAGGGTAATTTCCCAAGTGTTATGTATACATTATAGCCATGTAAAATTTTTATTGAAACACACTGTATCCTTTGACACAAATCAATGAAAAGCATTGCATTGCAATTGTACACATTGCAGCAGTGTTTAAACAATACTCTGTAACTAATCGCTATAAGAACCCAACATATGTTTGTGGAATGAAGGAATGAATAAACCATGAAATGCTGTCCAGACCTAACCTTTCTTCTGGCCTCCGGTCTTGCATCACCAATTGCCTATAGTACATATCTAAATGGATACCCCACAGGCATCTAACACTCAACATAACCAAAACATAACACATTATTATACCCCTGAAACTGTCCCAAACTTCTCTCTTATTATTGAGGGCACCACCATCATCCCAGTCACTCTGGACTTTCATCCTGATTTTCCTCTCGAATTCTTCTTTGGTTTCACCCCACACATCCAATCCTTTGCCAGCTCCTCATTTCTGCCTTCACGACATCTCTTATATTCTTGTCTTTCTCTCCATTCACACAGATGCCGCCCTGGTGCAGGCTCTCTCTTCACACCTGGACCATTAGAATTGATCATTATTCCTATCCTACCTTGCCCATGGGGTAGATAAGGGGATCAGAGAAGACTAGGTCCTTCATTTCCCATCAGTTGGTTCCTATTCTATGAACATCATGACTCCCCCAGGATAAGCTCATAATCAGACATCTCATTAGCATGGATATTGCTTCAGCTGCACTCTCAGTTGCCTCTCCCCTTTAATTGAAGGGCAGAGCAAAAATTAAAAAAACAAAACAAAACAACAAACCACTCCTCCCAAAACCTTCCTTTATAGAAGACTCCGAATTCCCAGCCAATGCTTCATTTCTCACCATCTGTTCTCCTTGGTTTCTGCTTCATGAACATCATGCCCCTATACTGAGTATCTTCTAGTTCCCCCACCTACCACCTTTTCAACTTCCTTTCTTCCCCCATTAGATTGTAAGCTCCTTGAGGGCACATATTATTATTTTTTTCTTATTTGTATTCCCAGCACTTAGCACAATGTCTGGCTTGTAGTAGGCATTTAATAAATGCTTATCAGTTGTAACGCAATATAAATATGACCTATTAGTGAAGGTCTTGATCACCTCAGGCCAGGACTAGTTGCTGGTTGGTTGACTTACCTCAAGTCTCCCCCCATTGCAGCCCATTCTCCACTCTGTTGCCAAAGTGATCCTTCTGAACTAGTGGACCTCTCAGGTCCTTTGAAGCTCTAGTAGTCAATCAACAAGCATTTAGTAAGCACTTATTGTGTTTTCAGGCACTATGCTAAATTCTGGAAACACAAAGAAAATAAAGAACTAAAAGAGTCTGAATATAAATCTAAGCAATACTTTTTAAGCTTTATTTTTCTTGTTTTTTTTTTATTTTGGTCTATATTTTCCTTTACAACATGAATAATATGGAAATATGTTTTGTATGACTACACATTTATAACCTATATCAAATTACTTGCCTTCTTTATGAGGGGGTAGGGAGGGAGGGAGGGAGAGAATTTAGAATTCAATTTTAAAGAATGAATGTTGAAAACTGTTTTTACATGTAATTGGGGGGAAAATAAAGTGCTAAATTAAAAGTAAATAAACCTAAGGGCTGGAATTAGAAGAACTCCCTCCCCTCCCCCCAGCAACCAGCATTTTATAATTGCTCCCTCCTCTGACCTAATGTATAATTTTTTTAAACCTTAAAGCACTAAAACAATGTGAATTGAGTAGTTCATACTCTTTATTTGGTCCTTCCTGTCTCTGTCTCTGTCTCTGTCTCTCTTCCTCTCTCTCTCTCTCTCTCTCTCTCTCTCTCTCTCTCTCTCTCTCTCTCTCTGTATGTTGGGACTATCATTGTTGGGTCTATCAGTGGTTATTTCTCCAGCTAGATTATAAGCTCCCAGATGGCAGTGATTCTGCCTTATTAGCTTTGTATGTACCATATGTCTTATATATAGCATGAGCTCAATACATATAGGGCAGTTAGATGACACAGAGAATAGAGCCACTGGACCTAGAGTGAGGAAGGTTCATCTTCCTGAGTCCAAATCTGGCCACAAACACTTCCTAGCTGTGTGACCCTAGACAAGTCACTTAACTCTGCTCTAGTTTACTCTGTAAAATGAGCTGGAGAAGGAAATGGTAACCACCCCAGTATCATTGCCAAGAAAACCCTAAATGAGGTCACAAAGAATCAGACATGATTGAAACAACTCAACAGGGCAGCTAGGTGGCACAGTGGATAGAGCACCAGCCCTGGAGTCAAGAGGACCTGAGTTCAAATCCGACCTCAGACACTTAACACTTACTAGATGTGTGACCTTGGGCAAATCACTTAACCCCAATTGCCCTACCTTCCCCCTCAAAAAAACAAACAGAGCAACTGAGCGACAACAGTGTACAATCTGTTAGATGAGTGCACTTTGCTCTAGCAGGGAGTCTGGTACATAAGAGGTGCTTAATAAAAAGGTGAACATCACCACCAGTTCCTAAGGGTTCATTCTGTGTTTGGCTCAAGCATCTTCTCCCCCACCCCACAATATTTTTTCCACTCCCCCACATCAGAGTAATAGAATCTGCTGTCCTGGAACAGGAGGTTTGGGGATCATTTTCAGAGGAAACAAGCTGGACAAGTGAAGTGACTTATCTAAGGCCACCAGGCAAGGCAGTAGCAGAGCTGGAACTCAGAGTAAGGTGTGCTACCCCAGGTCTCACTTCGACATGCAGGCTTAGATATCCGGTCCTGTCCTCTCAGAAGGGCCCCTCCCACTTCCTGACCCAGAAATGGCTTTTATAAAACTTGATAGGGGAGGGGGAGGGGCGAGGGAGGACACAGGGAGGAAGCTGAAAGGGTCAGGCTGCAATAATATTTTCGTGATGCCAGTGACCTTTATACACAGAACACAGAATGGCAGAGGTGGGTTTGGTGGACCTTTGGGGGAACCTGGTACACAAGCAAAGATATAAACAACAGGCAAGGCCAGAGTTGGCAGGCTTTTCCCGTCAGGCAGGGAATAGGGTTGTGGGTGTTAAACAGTCCCGCTACACACACACACACACACACACACACACACACACACACACACACAGTCCTTCCCCTCTCTCTGTCTCTGTCTGTCTGTCTCTCTCTGTCTCTCTGTCTCTGTCTCTCTCTCTCTCTCTCTGTCTCTCCTCTCTCTCTGTCTCTCTGTCTCTGTCTGTCTCTCTCTCTCTCTCTCTCTCTCTCTCTCTCTCTCTCTCTCTCTCTCTCTCTCTTTCTCTCTCTCTCTCTCTCTCCCCCCCCCCCCTCTCTCTCTCCCTTCTGTTGCCTCAGGCCAGGGCTGTGTTTGCTTCTATTGTTCAATTGTGAAAGTTTAAATTCTTCTGAGAATTGGAGTGAACTGAATCATAAAATCACAGAGGCTGTCAGAACTGCTAAGGACCTTCTAGCCTCAAATGCTGGAGCTGGGAGAGGCTTTAGAACATAGAATGTCAGAACTAGAAAAGGCCTTAGAGGTCATCTAGTTCTAGTGCTTTTATTGCTGCAGATGAGGAAACTGAGGCCCAGGGAAGGTATATGATTTGTCCAAGGTTATAGAGGCAGTGTGGCAAAGTAGCGCTTTGAAGGCGGGGCCTTTGACTCCACTTCCATCATTGCACCATGTTTAGATTATAAAATTCTGGAGACAAGAGGGGCTTTAGAACACAAGACACTAGCATTTAAGCGGAATCTTAAGACTTAGAATGCTAAGACAAGAAGGAACCTTATATGATGGTGAACTGGCCTATGAGGGCCCCATCCTTGAAGCATGCTTTGTGAACATAACTTCCTGGTGGATTATATATGGAATAGGTAATATTCCCTGCCTGGTTTCAAAGCAATAGATGGAGGCTTGCTGAATCTACTTTCTAGCCATGAGAGACCAAGGGGCTGGGAAGTGATCTAATTGGCTTAAGAACCAGAACTAAAGACAAAACCAGAACATGGTTCCAGTCAAATCAACAAGGATTACTGTGTGCAAGCCACTGGGCTAAGCCTTAGGGGTACAACTGGAAGTAAAAAGAAAGACTGTACCATTCCCTTAAGAAGCTTACATTCTAATGGGTGAAGATGACAAAAAAGGCAGGGAGGGGAAGCTGAACAGTGGGGGAGGTACTCATGTGGAGGCATGGTGGAGAAAAAAGTTAGGAATGAGGGGCTCAGAGAGGAAGGAAGGAGAGAACTCGACTGCTCTGGGAGCCCTTCCTAAAAATGAAGGGTCCAAGAAGAGATGGCCAATCAGAGGAAGGGGTCTTGAGGCAGAGGGATCTTTCAGGTTGAGAAGACTACTGGAGCACGTGGAGAAAGAAGTCTAGAGAGTTAGGAGTGAGGCTGGGAAAGAATGAAGACATGAACAAAAGGATTTTCTTTTTTGTGATTCACTCTTCTCAGACAGCTTTCAAGAACAGTTAATATCTGGCCTCAGACTTAATAGCTGGGTGACCCTGAGGATATATGTCTCCACTGTCCCCTACTGTTTCCTAATCTATAGAATGGGGATGACAATACCACCTATTTCCCAAGGTTGTTGTAAGAATCAAATAAGACGATATTTGTAAAGTACTTCGAAAAACTTAACACGCTAAATAAATACTAGTTATTATTAGCTATGACAGGGAACAGAAAGAAGGCTGACTTGGCTGGAGCATAGAAGGCATGAGGAGTAATATTTAACAAAGACTGGAGCCAGGTTGTGAAGAACTAGAAATGCCAAATAGAAGAGTTTGTGGTGTATTGTCCTAGAGGCAACAGGAAGCTTAATGAGTGTGGGAGTGAGGTGGTCCAACCTGCAGTTTAGGAATATTACTTTGGCAGCTGTGTGGAGAATGAATTGGAGAGGGAATGGATTAGAGCAAAAAAGACCAATTGGGAAATTGTTGTTGAAAGGGGATTAGGCCCCCAATGAGGATGGTGACAATGTGAGTGAGAAGAAGGGCATGTGAGAGAGATTGGAAAGGTAGCATCGATAAGACTTGGTGATTAGTTGAATACTGGGGGCAAAGCAAAGGAAAGTGAAAAGTTAAGCATGACTCCAAGACTGTAACCTTTGGGTGCCTGGAAGAATGGTGGGGGTATACTTGAAAAAATAAGTAAGTTTGGAAGAGGGATGTGCTTTATACGAAAGATTAAGCATTCTCCTTGGGACATTTCAAATTTGAAATACCCATGAGACATTTCACTGGAAATGGCCAATAGGCAGCTGGTGATGTGGATCTAGAGCTCAGGAGGGAGTCTAGGGCAGAATATATAGAGCTGAGAATCATTTAGCTAGGGGTACTAATGAATCATTGAAAGCTGATAATATGTGTGTATATGAGAGAACAAGACTAAGGCCAGAGCCATAGAGTACAGGCATATATAGTTATATTAGGAGGGCTAGATATGGATGAACATCTACCAAATGAAACTGAGAAGAAATGGCCAGGTAGGTAGGAGGAGAACCAAGAAAGAGAAATGTCATGAAAACTCAGAGAGGAATTTGAATCCAGAAGGAAAAGGTGGTTAGCAGTATCAAATATTACTCAGAGGTTGAAAAGGATGAGTTTTGAGGTCATTGGATTTTGATAATTAAGAGTTTAATTGCCCATAGTTTCAGAGAGAGCAGTTTCAATGGAATTTTGAGGTTAGGAGTCAGATTTTTAGGGGTTGAGATTTGAGAGGACAGGAAATGGGTGACAACTCTAGACAGCTTTCCAGGAGTTTCACCATGAAAGGGAGAAGAGCTATAGGATGATAACTTGAGGGGGTGGTTGGGCCAAATGAAGATTTCCTTTTTTGGGGGAGGGTTAAGTGACTTGCCCAAGGTCACACAGTAAGTGTTAAGTGTCTGAGGCTGGATTTGAACTCAGGTCCTCCTGACTCCAGGGCCAGTGCTCTATTCACTGCGCCACCTAGCTGTCCCAGCAAATGAAGATTTCTTAAGGATGGAGGAAGGAAAGAAACAAGTATTTCTTAAGTGCCTCGTAGATTCTAAGGTGCTCTGCTAAATGCTTTACAAATATGATCACATTTGATCCTTACAACAATCCTGTGGGCTAAGTGCTATTGTTATCCCCATTTTATAGGTGAGAAAACTGAGGCAGAAAGAGGTTGTGTCCAGGGTCATACAGTTGGTAAGTGTCTGAGGCCAAACTCATGTCTTCTGGAATCTATCTCCTGTGCTGTCTAACTAGGCAGATAGAGGAAGAGAGAACTTAGGGAGCAGGAAAAGAGCCACTTCTTTATCAAACTGAAGTAGAGGAGAAAATATTGAAGAATATCAAGAGTTGTAGGGGTTTCTGTCATTGTTCTGGAGTAGGGGAGAAGTGGGGGTTACAATGAATGGCCTCCGTCTTCTAAATAAAGTACAGGCAAGGTCTTCTGTGAAGAGAGAGGGAGAAGGGTCAGGGTGGGCAGCCTGGCTATATGAACAGAGACAAAAAAAAAGCAAGAGTAAATTACCTTGTGATAGTGAAGGTCTGGGTGATAATTAGATAACAAATGTATCCTGGACCCAGTTAGCACCACTGTGTGCTAATACCTTACATAGCCCAGTGAGTACAAGTAGAGGAGGTAGGTGATGGGTGGAATAGAGGTTTAGGCTTTTGTAAGTGTAGGGAATACCCTGGCCTCATTCTCCTAGAGTAAGGCCAACTACATCACCCTCTCAAGGTTGGAGGGGTTGGAATATTTCTTCTCTGATGATATTGACTTGAGCCTCCATTCTGGCACTGTCTTCCTATTGGGAGTAGCCCAATTCTATTTCATCATTTAGCTTTTACAAAGAGATAATTACCTGGGAGCTATAGGATAACAGAAGTACAAACATCTTTCCTTAGCACCTGGAGACATACTCGGAGTGGACTCAGGCTTAATGCAGTTTCTACATAACATTGATCCCACCATGTCCACTTCCAAATTCAACAGCATTTCTGGGTGACCCTTGGTACCTCAGGTACCACTGGGTCAGACCCCTCTGGGCATCAATGCTGGACCACCTGGCTGCAAAATCCAGCCCCAACTCTATCACTTCTGGTTCATTCTCAGGACCTCTAGAAACTCACAGTCATAGCTTCCAAACTCATTTACCTAAAACAAAAGGGAATTAAAAAAAAACAAAAACACAAAAAAATGCCATGGTTAAGCACCAAGGCCCATATTAACAGACCACAGGTCAGCCTTGGATGGAGAATGGCTAAGGCCTCTCCTCCTTCTAGAAAGGTCTCTCCTCTCTCTCACCAGAATCCTGCCAGGCAGAAAGGATATGGAACAAAGGGAAAAGGAGCAGGTTTTATTCACCTAGTGCCTTTCAATGCCATTCAGGCCAACCAGCCAATCAAAATGTCTCTTCTTCATCTAGTGGCAAGCTCACTGGAAGCAGTTATGTAAGAGCTATAAAAGCTCTAAAGTCCACATGGGGATTGCCTCAGAGGTACTGTGCCCACGCTCTTGGATACACAAGGCACGAGGACCAATAAAACAGAAGGGTAAGGGACTTGCACAGTATAAAGTTAGGGTGAGTAAACTAGCTTTCAAGACTGGGAGTGGAAAGAAGGGTAGCTATAGAGGAGATGAAGGTGGAGGAGAGCCCTGAGGGGCAGGGATCATGGCAAGGATGAAGGTTGAAGAGGGAGGCATGGGAAGGAGTGGAAGGATAGGAAATCAGAGAGAAGAGTCCCATAATTCTTCATCCCCAAAAGTGGAACACTTGCAGGTGATGGTGAACACGAGAGTCTGATTGACCTAGAATGTTGGGAGTTCAAAGGCACTTGAGGACACAGAATGCTAAAGCTGAAAGTTAGCTTTGGTTATAGCTTTGGGCCTCCTGCTAACTTGCTATGTGACTTGAGGCAACTATGTCACTTCGCATTTTCCCCTCCATAAAACAAAGATTGAACTCAGTGGTCCTTCCATGTGCTTGTACTGGTATGATTCCATGACTTGCTGCTTTAACCTGCCTTAGATTTACTGTAGGCTCAGTCATGTTCCCACTCTGTTCCCTACTGTTCCAAGTATTATATGGGCATCTTTGATTCAAAAAACGGTACTGAGCTCCTACAGGGACTGACTGTAGAGTTCTCTGTGCTAAATTAGAACAAAAGTTACACTCATGTTGATTTGACATAATTTGAGCTCCCCACCCTCATCCCCACCCATGTAATTCCTGGAAAGCAGAACCAGGGTGTTGATCACTCAAAGTGTCAGCTGGAGGAAGAAAACTCTTGGGTTCCAAGTCCAAAAACAGAATCTGAGACCTAGGAACTTTCTGTTCTAACTCAAAGCACCCCAGGCAGGTACTTAACTTCCTGGCTTTCCAGCCTCTCCATCAGTACAAGACCAAATATCACGTGCAAAGCCCAGAGATGAAAGGTACTCTCAAAAGGGCAAATGAGTAGGGCTCATTTTTTCTAGGGTGTGGTAATTAGTGGACAGAACTCTTAACCAAACAGGTGCACGGATCCTTTCCAGCTCTCCATTGTTGACACGTGTGTCAGATTGAGTAACTGAGGTCAGGATCTGGCTACATTTTATTATTCTCAAATGAGCTCTGAAAAAGTCATCATTTCCATTCCCTGGGCAAGTTGTGAGCTCCATCTAAAGCCTCTGAGACAGGCAGGAACATACATTTCTTTGGAAAATATCTAGAAAGGGAGATAATAACCACCCCATAGAGATAATATGATGTAGAGAATTTTAGGCTTAGTTGTGAATCAGGAAGACCACAGGTTCAAATCCTGTCTCTGACATAAGTCCCATTGACTTTGGGACCCTGAGCAAGTCACTTGCATCAAACAACAACCTGGTTCTTTATCTACAAAGCCATAGACCGACTGCAGTTTGTGGTGGTGATCCCTTGGGAACTTGTTCCACAGTCTCATTCCTGGAGAAGACTATATCACACCTAACCCACCTGCTGCAGTTTGGCCTCTGTCCAAGGTTCTATGTCCCATATAGAGACAGGTCAGAAAAAATATTTCATCCTCATGTAATTGAAGATTGTTACTGTGTCCCCTCAGCCTTGTAGTTTTCAAGCTCACTGATCTCAGGTGGGGAGTATTGGGGACAAAGAACAGATTCACTAAGAAAATCTGAGGAGAGAGCTAATTCTTTCAGCTGGGAGTGGGGGAGGGGTAGAATCAAGGAAGTCTTCACAGAGAAGGTGGCACCTGACCTGAGCCTTGAGGGAGAAAGAATTAGTAAAACAGAAATGGGGAGGTTGTACATTCCAGGCATGGCAGGTAGCCTGGGAGAATGGATGGCATTTGGAGATAGAATGTCACATTCAAGAAACAGATAGTAGTCCAATTTGGCTAGACCATAGAGTGTACAAAAGGGAGGCATGTGAAACATAGAAGCCATATTGTAGGGGGTGCTGGATGATAGGCTGAGGAATTTTTACCTTATCCTAAATTCAGGGGTCTTAGTCCAGGGAAGAGAAATTGGTCAGGACAGAGTTTGGCATCTGTGTAAAGAATAGATTAGAAAGGAGAGAGATTGGAAGGAGGAAGAACAGTGAAGACACTATTATAATCCACGTAATAAGTGAAGAAGGACTGAGTTCGGGCAATGGTAATATGAGTGGAGAGAAGGGGACAGAAGGTGTCAAAGTAGAATTCATGGATGGTGGCTGCATGACCCATTGGGTGTGGAAGATGATGTTGATGAGGGATTGCTTTTCAAGATTGTCGACCAAGTTATTTCGCCTCTCTGGGCCTCAGTTTCTCCAACTGTAAAATGAAGTGGTTGTAATAGGTGGCCTCTGATCTCTTCCAGCTCTTAATTGATGACCTTATGATCCTGATCCAGTGTTTTTGGAATGATAGCTTCTATTACCAGGATATTACCCTGACCGTTTTGTCTTACTCTCCAGTACTTAACTGACAGTCTGGTGTGAACATGGTCTTACCTCAATCTCTGACTCTTTTTGGTCTACTAACTCTAGATTTTCAAGTCTAGGGGCTGCTTCTAAGTAATAGAATTCATACCAAGATATTCCCTTTTATTCACAGCCCTCCTCCCCACACACCAGAAAAAGAAAAAAAAAAGACCTCTACATCTCTGGACACTCTAATTTTCCATTTTAGACTTTGCAAAGGGGAGAACTCAGATAATTTGAGGGGATACTGAAATAGCTAGAAAATGAAGACAAACTAATTTTATTTATTTATTTTTTTTTTTAAAGCAATTGGGGTTAAGTAACTTGCTCAAGGTTACACGGCTAGTCATTTTGATTTATGCGTGGGTGGACAAACTAATTTTTACCTTTAAATTAGACCTTTTGGGACAGCTATGTGGTACAGTGAATTGAGCACCAGCCCTGGAGTCAGGAGGACCTAAGTTCAAATCCAGCCTCAGACACTTGACAAACTTACTAGCCTGTGACTTTGGGCAAGTCACCTAACCCCAATTGCCCTCCAAAAAGCAAGTAAAATAAATAATAAATTAGACCTTTTTAAAATGTTTTTACCTTTGAATTTCTTTTTGTTCATTTGTTTCAGTTGTGTCTGACTCTTTGTGACCCCCACTTGGGGCTTTCTTGACAGAGATACTAAAGAAGTTTGTCATTTCCTTCTCCAACTCTTTTTTTTTTTTTATAAATGAAGAAACAGAAAAACAGGGTTAAGTGACTTGCCTAGGGTCACACAGCTAGGAAATGTCTGAGGCTGGATTTGAATTCGGGTCTTCCTGACTCCAGCCCCAACCCTCTATCCACTGAGCCATCTAACTGCCTCTGACCTATTACTACTTTAGTATAATAAGTGTTTATTGAATTATTAAATTGCAGCAGATAGACATAGTCATAATCTAATGGTCATCTGATTTAGACAAAGAAATCCAAGAACCAGGAAATGGTAGGATTGGAAAGAGCCTTAGAGATTATCTAAGCTAACCCCTTGTTTGACAAAGGAGGACACTGAAGACCAGGAGGGGCAGTGACTTTGTCACCTAAGTGATGGACAGAGCACTGGGTCTGGAGTCATAAAGACTTACTGAGTTCAAATCCAGTCTCAGACACTTCCTAAGTGTGTGACCCTGGCCAAGTCATTTAACCTTAGGTTCTTCATTTATAAAATGGGGATCATAATAATAACACCTACCTCCCTTTGTAAAGTGACTAGCATGCAGTAAGCACTATGTAAAATTCTTTATTACTATTGTTGTTGTTGTTGTGGTCATATACCTATTTAGGGACAGGCATAATAAAGTGCCTCAATGTTGACCAACTCTCCTCACTTCCAATGAAGGTGAGAGTTGCCAAAGCAAACTTTACTACACTATATTTTCCCCAAGAAGCACAATAATCTGATGTGGTATGCTCCCAACCTCAATAAAAATCTCTTGGAAGTCTAGTAGATCATTAAAAAAAATACTGACATCTATTGCTTTTGCATGATAGTTCCCTCTCTGCCCCTACCTCCTTCCCAGTGAGCTTTTCCCTGGAAGAAGAGGTGAGGGAGGACATGTCTGCAAAAGCAGCCAACATATGGGTCACATCCAAGCACATTTATGGCAGCCTTCCCAAGTTCCCCTTCTCTCCAAGGAGAGGAGCAAGATGCTTTTCTTTTCTTTTCTGGGGGCCAACATCGGTCACCTTAATCATACACCAAGACCTGGCAAAGTTGGGAGACCTGTAGCCTTCCTGTCCTCGATGCTCACCCCTCACCTCCATGTACCCACAGTGTCAGATCCCTCCAGGTATTTGCAGTGGAAGTATTACAGCTACTTGGCATAATGAGCCTTGAGGTCAAGCAAATCACTGTGCTTCAAGTTGGCCACACCCTGGGCTTGTTTCCTGACACAGCCAGGTATAAAGAGCTCATTGAATAGGGTAAAAGATTCTAACATTCTAGGTCTCAGGGTCTCCTTGTGGCTGCTGACCCCTTTGTGTGACCTAGCTTGTCTGCTTGGATTCTTAATTCTCAGAACCACAGAATGTTAGAGGGAAAGGAATTTATATTGTTCAGTTGACTCTTCCTGACCCCATTTGGGTTTTTCTTGGCAAAGATATGGGAATGGCTTTCCATTCTCTTCTCCAGTTCATTTTAAGATGAGGAAACTGAGGCAAACAGTTAAGTGACTTGCCCAGGGTCACACAACTAGTAAGTGTCTGAGGCTGGATTTGAACTCAAGTCTTCCTGACTCTAGGCCCAGGATGTGATATACTGTACCTCCTAGCTGCCTTATCTAATATTTTCCCTTTAGCTTTAGTTCCTTGCCTCTCTGCTGTGTATTTATGTATGGGGAGGGGGGGGGTAATGCACATGGGGGTGGGGAGAATGACAGTATGTTTCACTATTTTCTGGGGCAATTATTGATTTAAACAATTTTCACAGGATGTAAGATTTAGAGCTGTAAGGGCCCTTAGGGGTGGTCACAGAGTTCAACCCCTTCATTTCATTCTTTTTTTTTTTTAATGCTTTATTAACTTCTGATTTACATCATTCATTTCCATCAGATTTTTAAGTTACAATTTTCCCCCATTTTTCCTGTACCCACCACCCCAGAATAGCAGTCCCACAGGATATCCCCTCATCCTGTCTACTCTCTCCCATACCCTCTTCGACTTTTCAGTAGGGCAAAGTGAATCTCTGTGCCCCAAATGCCTGTATATCTTATTTCCCAATTATAGGTAAAATAATATTAATAATAGTATTTATATATTTTAAACATTTGATTTTAAAACTTTGAATTCCAGATTCATTCCCTTCCTCCCTTGTCACCCACCTTTACGGGGAAGATAAGCAATTCAGTATATGTTGTACATGTGTAGCTATGCAAAACATTACCATAGTAGATATGTTTGTAAAAGACTGACTATATTTCCCTCCCTTCTATCCCACCTCCACTTGGTGTATTCCCTACTTTGATCCTGTCCCTTTTCAAAAGTGGGTGCTTCCAACTTCCCTTCCCCACTTCCCTCTTGCCCTCCCTTTCATCATCCCCCCTCTCATCCCCTTTCCCCCTACTCTTCTGTAGGGTGAGATATCCTATTTAGTATGTATGTTATTCTCTCCCTGATCCAAATTCAATGAGAATAAGGTTTTGCCTTTTTGCCTTCCTGTTCTTCCCCACCCTTGTAACCACTTTCCCTTGCCTCTTCTATATGAGATAGTTTACCCCATTCTGTCTCTCCCCATCTCCTCCTGTTATATTCCTCTCTCACCTCTTAATTTCACCTTTTAAGTATCACCCCTTCCTATTAAATTTGACCTGTGCCCTCTGTCTACCTGTAAACATATATACACACATTCACATATGTATTCGTATGCCCATATACCCTTCTTCAACTATTTTCATACTGAGAAAAGTTTCATCAGATACAGTTATCATTTTTCCATGTAGGAATGCAAATAGTTCAACTTTGATAAGTTCATTATGATTTCTTTTCCCTGTTTACCTTCTCAAGCATCTCTTGCTTCTTGTGTCTGAATGTCAAACTTTTTATTCAACTCTGGTTTTTTCATCAAGAATGCTTGAAAGTCCTCTGTTCCACTGAATGACCATATTTGCCCCTGAAACATGATACTCAGTTTTGCTGGGTAGGTGATTCTTGGTTTTAATCCCAGCTCCTTTGCCCTCTGGAATATCATATTCCAAGCCCTTCAATCCCTCAGTGTAGAAGCTGCCAAAACCTGTTCCATCCTGATTGTCTTTCCACAGTATTCAAATTGTTTCTTCCTGGCTGCTTGTAATATTTGCCCCTTGATCTGGGAATTCTGGAACCTGGCTATAATATTCCTACGAGTTTTCTTTTTTGGATCTTTTTCAGGAGGTGATTGGTGGATTCTTTCAACCTCTATTTTTCCCTCTGGTTCTAAAACATCAGGGCAATTTTCCTGGAGAATTTCTTGAAGGATGATTTCTAGGTTCTTTCTTTGATCATGGTTTTCAGGTAGTCCAATAATTTTTAAATTATCTCTCCTGGATTTATTTTCCAGGTCAGTGGTTTTTCCCATAAGATATTTCACACTGCCTTCTATTCTTTCATTTGTTTGGATCTGCTTAACAGCATCTTGATTTCTCATAAAGTCACTAGCTTCCATTTGCTCCAATCTAATTCTGAAGGAATGATTCTTCTCAGTGAGCTTTTGAGATTCTTTTTCCATCTGGCAAATTTGGCTTTTTAAGGCATTCTTCTCCACATTTCCTTTTTGAGCCTCTTTTGTCATTTGAGTTAGTCTATTTTTTAAGGTGTTATTTTCCTCAGTCAGGCTGTTGACTCTCATTTCATACTTTTCTTGCATCATTTTCATTTCTCTTCCCAAAATTTCCCCCACTTCTCTTATCTGCTTCTTAAGGTCCTCTATGTCCTGTAACCAACTCATATTTTCATTTGGGGCTTTTGGTGCAGGAGTTCTGACCTCCCAGTCCTCCTCCTGTTTCATGCTTTGATCCTCTTTGCCCCCCAAATAGGAGTCTAATGTTGAATTTCTCTGTTTATTTTGTTTCCTTTGCCTAGGCATGTTGCCACTCAATTACTTGACTTTTGCGCTTTTTGCTACAGTAAGACTCTACCACCAGCCAGGGGAACTTCCGTCCCAAATGCTGAGCTTTTCTCAGCTGCCTGAGGTATTAATTGGTGCCCTCTCTGAAGCCTCCACATGTTCGGGCAAGCTGGTCACCTACCCCAAGACCTCCATCCCAGACCGAAATCCAGATCCAAAAAGGTTAAAGCAAGAGCGATCCCCCCCACCCCCCAGATTGCCTGGTCCCCCTACAGTCTGCAGGCCAGGGGCTTCTCACCCCCAGGGGAAGAGGCCATGTGCTCCCAAGTACTGGTCCCAAAGTCCACAGGGCACTGACCTCTCACTTTGTCCTTGGCATCTATGTGTTGATAATTCTCGAAACGCCACAGCTACTGGTGTTCTGGAGTCTCTCCAGCTGGTTGCTAGTCTGGCTGCCCTGGGGCTAAAACCTCTGGCTCACCACTCATGCAGGCCTGGGCTTGGCTCCCAGAGTGTTGTGCTGGCCGCTCCCTGCCAGGCTGCCAGGCTGTCCTCAGTGGTAGGTTAGCTTCTCTGTATCATTTTGTGGGTTCTGTAGCTCCAGAGTTTGTTCAGAGTCCCCTTTTATATAAATTGGAAGTGGTGTGGGCCAGAGCACCTCGGAAGTGCTATTTCTACTCAGCCATCTTGACTCCGCCTCCCCAATCCCTTCATTTCTTGATGTCCAGAGAGGTAAGTTGACCTGTCCAGGGTCACACAGTCCATGTCTGCAGCAGGATTTGAAACCAAGGCCTCCTGACTCCTGGCATCATTCTGTAATTACTGAGAGTTTCTAGTTTAGTTATCTTTCCATTCATGTCATTGGCTGGAGTAATTGTGTCAATTGCTCTTCTGAGTCTGATTATTTCATGCACATCTTCCCACCTAACCTTAAATTCCCCCCCCCCACACACACACACACTTGCCATTTCTTGAAGCATAATCCTATTTTGTTAAGTTCACAGAACACAGTTTGTTTAGCCACTCCTATTAGGGAGAAAAGGAATGGGTGAGAGGGGGAGGCAGAGGAAGGAATGGGAAGGAGAGAAAAAGGGAGATGGCAAGCAAGCAAGCCAGGCAGGCCAGGTGTGTTTTTAAAAACAAAAACAACCTTTTAAATCCCATGATGTAGGATCAGTTTACACCCTCTATTTGATTCCATGTTCCCTCCCCTCACTAATCTGTTGGCTCTTTCATCTGTGAACAGTTCCCAATCAAAATGACAGAGAGAGTGAGAGACAGAGACAGAGAGAGACAAAAGAGGGAGAGACAGAATAAGAGAGAGAGAGGCAGAGAGAATGACAAAGAGAGAATGAAAGAGAGAGAATGTGAGAGAGAGAGAGAGAGAGAGAGAGCGAATGAGAAGGGGGGAAGAGAGAGAGAAAGAGGTAAGTAGGGACAGATAGAGAGAAAGCCTTCCTAGGGAAATAATCATTTCTTTTTATTGATACAAATCACGTTTCAAAGATTTTCTGGGCCTAAGAATTTATTGAACACCTACCATGTACACAATCCTGTACTTGGCATGCTGGGAAGAGAATAAAGGCAAGAGCAGCAAGTCATCCAGTTTTTAGATTTTCTTTCCTGGCCATGTTACTAGTTCATTTTCCTGTGTCCCCTGGGGGTCTAAGGAGCTTATCATTTACCCCCTGACATAAACCTAAATAAATTTGTATAGGAACTATGGGTATTTTGAAGGGAAGGATTTATATATTCCCTTGGCCTCTCCCCACTTTCTTTACCTCTTTAGCAAAATGAAACATCTTATTTCTCATCCAGCTTTCTTAGGACTTATGAACTTCCCCAGGAGAAGGAACAGACCAGGAGTTCAACCAGAAGGTTAAAAAATATAAAGGTCACAGATTTAATATTTCTAAGATCCCCTCCACTTCCCTTTGATTACCCCAGGCACCTTTCTGCAGGCCTCCTCTTTTCAAGTAGGATCTTGGAAAACCCCATTCAGGAGGGATTAAACTCACTCAGGCAAAGACCAACTTGAAATTATGATTTTATGAAAGTCAGGGACAACCTTCTGAAGTCGGAAGCCCCTACATGACCCATCTGCCACTGCTCTTATAAGACATGCATGTAAGTTAAGAAACAAGGGGATTATTTGCTACAATTCTCTGCCTAAACTCAGACTTGCAGACCTAAGTTTAGGGATGGCTGGATTCGATGAAGTATGGGTGGAAGAGGAAATAAAACCTTTGTGTCTGAGGAGTCTCCTACTTGAACTAGAGTTCTATTTTTGTTTTATTTTATTTTTAATTTTTTGGAGGCAATTGGGGTCCAGGGTCACACAATTAGTGTCTGAGGCAGGATTTGAACTCAGGTCTTCCTGACTCCAGGACAAGTGTTCTATTCCCTGCAGCACTCTCAAGGCTGTCTGGACTGGAGTTCTATTGAGAATTTTAAAATTAGAAGAGATATTAAAGATGAAAAGATTATAGATTTAGTTGAAGAGGCCTTAGTGGGCACCTGATTCATCCTCTTCACTTCCTAGATGAGGAAATTGAAGGTCAGGGAGACAAGTGACTTACCCAAGGACACACATTTTTCATTCCCATCTTACATATATGGCAAGTTATCTAAACTTTTTGAGCCTCAGTGTCTTCATTTGCAAAATGGTGACAAATATACATACAGAACCAAACCCAGTAGGACTGTGACCCACAGGTAGTGAGGGAACCAGGATCTGAATCCAAGTCATTTGCTTCTGGACCAGCCAGGTAGTTCAGCGGATAGAGCACCTGGCCTGGAGTCAAGAAGACTCATCTTTCTGAGTTCAAATCCTCCCTCTGACACTTACTAGCTGAGCGACCCTGGGCAAGTCATTTCACCCTGTTTGCCTCAGTTTCCTCATCTGTAAAATGAGCTGGAAAAGGAAATGGCAAACCACTGCATATATTTGCCAAGAAAACCCCCAAAAGGGTCACGAAGAATCAGATATGACTAAGAAAAAAAGTAGAACCTTTGCTTCTGGCACCAGCACCCTCTCCACTGGGGCACACTGCCTCTTTAGACAACCAGAGCCTGGGCAAAATATTTACCCCTGTGTCTTCAAAACAAGTAGCACCTCCTGTGTTAGTGTTCAGCTTTGACTGGAGCATATTCAGACTGATTGATCCCCAAATAAAACACCTGTAGACTATGGAGAAAAGAATTTTGTGGCTTTAAAAATGTGCATCTTTATAATTTGGGACTCCAACCCCTCCCTAACTTAGTAAATGCTCTTCTGAGGGTGGCTGTGGCTGAATAATTCAGCCAGCACTTTGCAGCCAATTTGTAATGGGCCTCTTTGGAATGGGGCTCAGCTAGCCCCCACATGGCTCACTGGCCATTTCTCAAAGCCCCATGGGCTGCTGGCATATACCTCAAATACAGGGTCACCTCCACAGAATCATGAGACATAAAAGTCAGGCTTTGTTCATCATGTATACTTGACAACTTACAGATGTGAATTTATAAGCAATATTAAAACTCATTGTTTAGTTGAACCCACCTTCTTCCTCCTACCCCTCATTTTTGCACTCTAGGCAGCTACCTGTCTTGCCTACCGCTAGATTCAGTTGCAAAAGCAAACATCTAATTTTTGCAAATGGGGAAACTGAAAGTAAAATGACTTTCTCAAGGTCACATGGAATAGTGAACAGAAGAGAGAATTTTCTCTAGGGGAGAGAAGGATCAAGTAAATATCAAAAGCTTCTTCCATTCTAACCAGGGAAGGGAATCTCACCCTCCCTTCTGTAACCTCATCTTTTTTTTTTTTTTGGAGGGCATTTGGGGTTAAGTAACTTACCCAAGGTCACATGGCTAGGTTTTTGTTTGTGTCTGAGGCTGGATCTGAACTCAGGTTCTTCTGACTCCAGGGCCAGCACTCTACTCACTGTGCCACCTAGCCACCCCCTGTAACCTCATTTTTACAGCAGCAGTAAAATGAGCACTGACTGAGATTATCAGAGGACCCAGGCTTGAATTCCAGTTGCATTGCTTTATATAGCCTTTGCAAATTCTACAACCTGTGTGATCCTGTGAAAGCTCCTCTCTCTCACTTTTATTTTCTTCATCTGTAAAATGGGAATAATAAAGTTTTTAGTACCTTTCCTTGAAATTCTTAGCTTTAAGGCTCAGTTCAGTCACCTGCTACAGAGCTATAGTTCTAAGCCCACCTCAGATACTTACTAGCTGTATGGTCTTGGGCAAATTATTTACCCACTGTCTACCTCCGTTTCCTCATCTGTAAAGTGGAGATAACAATAATACCCGCCTCCCAGGACTGTTGTGAGGATCAAATGAGATCATAGCTGCAAATTTCCTGGCACACAGTGGGCACTCTATAAATGCTAGGTATTCTTTTTAATTATAGATGAACTCTTCTCTTGAGAGGCAGTAGTGTAGAGTAGATGCATTGGCTGCATTTGGCATCACAGAATCTGAGAGTTGGAAGGGACCCCAATGGCCATCTAATGCAATGTATACCTGAAAGGCAGCATCAGTAGAACTTAGCTGATAGGCGGTCATTCACTGAAGACCGACAGTGAATTCTCCTGGGAGGGGAAGGGAAGGGAGGGGAGCCCATTACCTCTCAAGGCAGCATACTGCACTTCTAAACAGAAGGATCTGGATTCCATTTCTATTATGTAAGTGGCCATGGGCAAGTCACTTAATGACGCTTGAATCCCAGTGTTCTTATCTGCAAATTGGTAGCAGTAAAAGCCACAGAAATCAACCTCACCAAGGATGTGGTTGTGATGCGCATGTAAGGTGGCCTAGGAAGAACACTGTAGAAATATCACTTCTTGTTCTCTGATTCGACTCATCTCCCAGCTGCTGCCATTTACTCCCTCCTTAAATGACTCTATACTGACTTATGGGCACATGTGCATCCCTCCAGTGGACTCATCTCCATGAGGGCAGGGACTGTTTAATCTGTGCCTCTATAGTCCCTGTGCTCAGTCAACGCTTGTTAATTGATTGGAGGGCAGGAGCGTTTCATATTTTGTTTCTGTATTTGCAGTGCTTACAGAAGATACCGCCCACATAAAGTGTTCAATACATGTTGGTTGTATTCATTTAAAATACAATATTTGTGGTTGTGGTTGCATCTGCGTCAGGTATAGTTGGCCTAGGAAGTGTCATTACCACCCTCTTTCCCCATCTTCTTTTTCTCTGCAGATTTAATCAGATGTACCCACTATGCTCTAACAATTAACTTATGAGGAATAGAATGGCCTCACACTCACTATCAGACTACAAGTTAGTAGTACAATCATATTTGCTCAGAGTCCTGAGGTATGAAAATTCTTAACATGCAGGTGAAAGTTTGGCTCTCTGCTCTAATTGAAATTAGGGGTCAGATGGATTATTTTCATCTGAAGCAAAAATCAGGATATAGAAAATGTTTGGGTGGAAGAAGTAAGCAGAATATATTAATTAGAATGTCTGCTGCTAGACAAGCAAGTGAGTGGTGTGGAATTTTGGGGGGAAAGTCCTTTTTTCAGAAAACTTCCCTCAACTCTTGAAGAGGTAAGTATAACTGGACACTTTGGCCTTAGCGTTATGCTCTGATTTGCCACTAGGGGAAGGCCAAGGATGGCTTCTTCACTTTCTCTTCTATCTGGTTGCTGCTGTGATACTGATTCTTGCCGTTCCATTGATTAAGTCCTGGCCAGGGCTGGAGAGGTTGTCCCTCCATGGCTGATACTGCAACTCAATTCCTGATAAATTTATTCTGTCCTTTCAGTCTGTTTCAATTGTGTATCCCTTTAAGAATTCTAATTTTACCTTCATGATCAAAGATCCCAGCAACGCCAAATTACTCTTAAGCCTGAGAGAGGAATGCTTATCCCTCTGGACTACATACACATCCCAGAATGACAGTCGGTTCTCAGATCCCTATTAGAAAAGTCCTTTGCAAATATGAGTTTTTAGTATTCCTTAGAAACAGGAGAAGAATAGCCAGCTACTCAAGCTTATTCCTTAAAAGCCAATTTATTAGAATCTAAGGTCTCTAAGAGCATTCACCTGGTCTCCTTCTGTGGAGCTCAGCAAGAAGTGGGAAGTAGAGGGAGCCAAGATGGAGTAGAAACAGCACCTCCAAGGCTCTCTTCCTCCAGATTACATCCAAACTATGTAAAAGAGGACTCTGAACAACTTCTGGAGCCCCAGCACCCAAAGAACAACACAGAGAAGCTAACCTCCCGCTGAGGACAGCCCAGCAGCCCTGCAGGAAGGGCCAGTGCAGTGCTTTGGGAGCTGGCAGCTCAGCATGCAGCTCTCGGAGAACTGAGCCCAGGTCCCGAGTTTTTAGCCCCAGGGTGGCCGGGCCAACAGCCGGCTGGAGGGACCCCAGAACACCAGCAGCTGTGGCTATTCCAGAATGGTCAACACAGATATGCCTAGGATAAAGTGAGAGGTTAGTGCCTTATGGACTTTGGGACCAGTATGTGGGGAACATGTCGGCTTCCTCCCCTGGGGGCTAGAAGCCGCTGAGGAGACACACCATTTTTCAGTTTTCAGTGGTGGCTCCAGCTCCTGGCCTTCGAACTGTAGGGAGATCTAGCGATCAGTCTTGGGGGGGTAATCGCTCTTGCTTTAACCTCCCTGGATCTGGATTGTGATCTGGGGGGAAGGTCGTGGGGCGGGTTTCCAGCTTGCCAGAAACGGAAGTTGCCCCCCCACACATTCGGGACGAAGGTCCCCTGTCTGGTGGCATAGTTCTCCTGTGGCAACAAGCCCAAAAGTCAAGTAATTAAGTGGCATCATGCCAAGGCAAAGGAAACAAAATAAACAGAAAAATGAAATATTAGATTCCTATTTTGGGGGCAAAGAGGATGGAAGCATGGAACAGTCAGAGGACTGTGAAGTCAGAAATCCTGTTCCAAAAGCCCCAAAGGAAAATATGAGTGGGTTACTGGCCATAGAGGACCTTAAGAAGGACTTTAAAAATCAAATAAGAGAAGTGGAGGAAAAATTGGGAAGAGAAATGAGAAGAATGAAGGAAAAGTATGAAATGAGGGTCAACAGCCTGACTGAGGAAAACAACACCTTAAAAAATAGATTAACTCAAATGGCAAAAGAGGCCCAAAAGGGCAATGAGGAGAAGAATGCCTTAAAAAATCGAATTTGCCAGATGGAAAAAGAATCTCAAAAGCTCACTGAGGAGATTCATTCCTTCAGAGTTAGACTGGAGCAAATGGAAGCTAGTGACTTTATGAGAAATCAAGATGCTATTAAACAGATCCAAACAAATGAAAGAATAGAAGGCAATGTGAAATATCTCATGGGAAAAACCACTGACCTGGAAAATAAATCCAGGAGAGATAATTTAAAAATTATTGGACTACCTGAAAGCCATGATCAAAGAAAGAAGCTAGAAATCACCCTTCAAGAAATTCTCCAGGAAAATTGCCCTGATGTTTTAGACCCAGAGGGCAAAATAAAGGTTGAAAGAATCCACCGATCACCTCCTGAAAAAGATCCCAAAAAGAAAACTCCCAGGAATATTATAGCCAGGTTCCAGAATCCCCAGATCAAAGAGAAAATACTGCAAGCAGCCAGGAAGAAACGATTTCAATATTGTGGAAACATAATCAGAATAGCCCAGGACCTGGCAGCTTCTACACTGAGGGATTGAAGGGCATGGAATATGATATTCCAGAGGGCAAAAGAGTTGGGACTGAACCCAAGGGACACCTACCCAGCAAAACAGTATTTTGTTTCAGGGGAAAATATGGTCATTCAGTGGAATAGAGGACTTTCAAGCATTCTTGAGGAAAAAACCAGAGTTGAATAGAAAATTTGACATCCAGACGAAAGAAGCAAGAGATGCCTGAGAAGGTAATCAGGGAAAAGAAATCAAAAGGAACTTATCAAAGTTGAACTATTTACATTCCTATATGGAAAAACAATAACTATGACTGATGAAACTTTTCTCAGTATGAAAATAATGGAAGAAGGGTATATGGTCACATGAATACATATGTGAATGTGTGTATATATGTTTACAGTTATACATGGATAGAGGGCATAGATTGAATTTGTTGGGAAGGGATGATACCTAAGGGGTGAAATTATGAGGTGAGAGAGGAAAGTGGCAAGAGGAGATGGGGAGAGACAGGGTAGGGTAAACTATCTCATGTAGAAGAAGCAAGGGGAAGTGACTGCAGAGGAGGGGAAGAATAGGAAGGCAAAAAGGCAAAACCACATTCTCAGTGAATTTGGTTCAGGGAGAGAATGACATATATACTAAATGGGATATCTCAACCTACAGTAGAATAGGGGGAAGGAGGATGAGAGGAGGGATGATGGATGGGAGAGCATTCTTGGGGGGAGGGAAGGTTGGAAGTACCCACTATAGAAGAGGGACAGGATCAAGTAGGGTATGGACCAGGTGGGGGGTGGGATGGGTGGGAGGGAATTATAAGCAGCCTTGTACAATATATCTACTATGGCAATGTTTTGCATAGCTAGACATGTACAACATATACTGAATTACTTATCTTCCCAGAGGGAATGGGTGACAAGGGAGGAAGGGAATGGATCTGAAATTCGAGGTCTTAAGATTAAATGTTTCAAATATATATAAACATTATCATCAATACTCTTTTGCATGTAATTGGGAGATAAGATGTACAGGCATCGGGGCACAGAGATACACCTTGCTCTAATGGAAAAGTCGAAGGGGGTATGGAAGAAGATGTGGGAGAGAGCGGGATGGAGGAAGCGATATCTTGTGGGACTGCTATTCTGAGAGGGTGGGTAAGGGAAAAAATTGTAACTCAAAATCTGGCAGAAGTGAATGATGTAAATCAGGACTTAATAAAGCATGTGTTTAAATTTTAAAAAATTGAAAGCAAAAAAAAAAAAGAAGTGGGAAGTAGAAAAGGCGTGGAACTTGGAGTCGGGAAGACTAAAGTTCCAACCCAGCCTCAGACTGTATGGCCCTGGACAAGTCTCTTCACCTGTGTCTGCCTCGGTTTTGTTGGTAATATATAGGAATGCTGATGATTTATGTGGGTTTATTTGATATCCTGCAACTTTGCTGAAGTTGTTAATTACTGCAAGTAGTTTCTTAGTTGATTGTCTAGGATTCTTGAAATGTACCATTATCTCATATGCAAAGAGCAGTAATTTTGTTTCCTCATTGCCTGTTCTAATTCCTTCACTTTCTTTGTAAAATGAGAGCCTTGCCCTTTAATTATGGCCTCTAAGGTCCCTTTCTACTGTTAATCTGTGATCCTTTATGAAAAAGACAAACAGGGATCCCATGTTTGCTCCAGTTTTCCTTGCTTCCTTTAGGCATGTCCTCCCTTCCAGCTGACCTTGCAGTGAAGCCTGCCTCACATCTTGTCCCAGGTTGAGGATTTTATTATTTGGAGAATAGGGCTCGGCCTGCCTACCTATAGAGTGATTGCTGAGAGGAGCCATAAACATGCTTTGGGGAAACCTGGGAGATGGTTTATGAGGCAAGATTAAAGGAACTAAATCTGACCCGCTGGTTTGAGTGATGACTAAGGAGAGGGCCGATAACAGTGGAGCAAACGTGCCTCTGGTCTCGAAATATCTAGGAGAGAGGGTTGGAAAGAGGGGTGGTGTGTGATTCCTGCCAGGATGGGGGGCAGTGGAGAAACACTGTAGCATCTCTGGGCTTTGCCTGAGTGCTGGGCACAGCCTCCCCACTGTGCCCTTTTATGGGCGAGGAAAACTGAGGCAGTGAGCTAATGGCATGGGGTTTAGCTGAGATCATCCAGAAAGCAAGGAACCAAAACCTCTAAGTTGATTCTGTAGCTAGGAGTAATGGGATAAGAATTTAAACTGGACCCTAGGGAAAAATTCCTGAGGGTGAACAGTCTTCAGGGACAGGGACTGCAACAGAGGTGCCTTTTCAGGAGAGGGGGAGGTCCAGAGAACTCCTTTAATTTCGAAGGGATCTGAGATGTCAGCTCGACCAACTTTGCCATTCTACAATGGGGGGAACTCAGGCCCAGAAGGAAGGCAGTGTGGTGTCATGAACAGAGTGGGGCAACTTGAAGTCACAAAAACCTGCTGGGCTCCAATTCCTGCTCAGACATTTACTGTGGATTGCTTTATTTCCCTAGCCAAAAAACATCCACTTCACAGGGTTGCTGTAGGGTTTAGATGAGACGATATATGAAAAGCATATTTCAAAATACAATATATCAATGTCAACTCTTATTCTCTTCCCAATTAACCTCATTATTATTATTGCCTGAGGTCACATAGTAGCAAAGCTGAAACTAGAACTCATGACTCCTGCCTTCTGGACACTCTTTCTATAAATAACACTATGGAGAAGGGCTTGAAAAGAATGATAATAATAGATCATGTTTATATGGAATTTAAAGATGTGCAGAGTAGTTTCCCCCCAACAATCCAGTGAGGCACATCAATCATTCAATCAATCAACATACTGTAATTTAAGCACCTACTATTCGAAAAGCCCCATGATAGGCACTGAGGATACAAAGACAAAATTAGACTAGGCAACAAGGAAACAAAACTGTCACTCTTTGCAGATGATATGATGGTATAGTTAGAGAATCCCAGAGAATTAACTCAAAAACTAGTTGAAATAATTAACAACTTTAGCAAAATCACAGTATATAAAATAAATCCAAATAAATCATTAGCATTTCTATATATTACCAACAAAGCCCAGCAGCAAGAGATAGAAAGAGAAATTCCACTGTAGACAATATCTGTAGACAATATAAAATACTTGGGAATCTATCTGCCAAGACAAACCCCCAAACCATATGAACACAATGACAAAACATTTTTACACAAATAAAGACAGATCTAAGCAATTAGAAAAATATTAATTGCTCATGAGTAGATTGAGTCAATATAATAAAAATGACAATTCTACCTAAATTAATATACTTATTCAGTGCCATGCCAATCAAACTACCAAAAAATTATTTTGTAGAGCTAGAAAAAATAATAAGGAAATTCATCTGGAAGAACAAAAGGTCAAGAATATCAAGGGAATAAATGAAAAAAATGTTTTACAACATCTCAAACTGTATTACAAAGCAGTAATCATCAAAACAATCTGTTACTGGCTAAGAAACTGAATGGTAGATCAGTGGAATAGATTAGGTACACAATACACAGCAGTAATTGACCGTAGTAATGACCTAGTGTCTGATAAACACAAAGATCCAGTCTTCAGGGATAAGAACTCACTATTGGCAAAAACTGCTGGGAAATGTAGAAAACAGTTTGGCAGAGACTATGTCTAAACAAACATTTTAAATTGTATACCAAAATAAGATCAAAATGGGTACATGATTTAGACATAAAAAGTGATATTATAAGCAAATTAAAGGAGGGTGGAATAATTTACCTGTCAAATTTACTTAATTTGTTACCAAATAAGAGATAGAGATCAGTACAGGATGTAAAATGGATAAGTTTGATTACATTAAGTTAAAAAGGTTTTGCACCAACCAATGCAGTCAAGATTAGAAGGAAAGCAGAAAACTGGGGGACAAAAGTTTTGCAGTAAATTTCTCTGATAAAGGTCTCATCTCTCAAATATATAGAGAACTGAGTCAAATTTATACTAATACAAGTCATTCCCCAATTGTGGTAAATGATAAGTCCATAAAGGACATGAACAGGTAGCTTTCAGATAAAGAAATCAAAGCTATCTATAGTCATATGAAAAAATACTCTAAATCATTATTGATTAGAGAAATTCAAATTAAAATAGCTCTGAGGTACCACCTCAGATCTCTCAGATAATATGACAGAAAAGGAAAATGACAAATGTTGGAGGGAATGTTGGGAAAATTGGGACACTAATGCACTGTTGGTGGAGTTGTCAACTGATCCAATAATTCTGGAGAACAATTTGGAACTCTGTCCAAATTACTATAAAACTGTGCATACCCTTTGACCCAGCAGTACCACGACTAAGTCTGTAACCCAAAGAGATTAACAAAAAAAAGGAAAATGGCCTATGTATTCAAAAATATGTTTGTGGTATCAAAGAGTTGGAAATTGAGGGGATACCCATCAATTGGGAAATGGTTGAACAAGTTGTGGCTTTTGATTGTGATGGAATACTATTGTACACTAAGAAATGATGAGCAGGATGCTTTCAGAAAAACCCAGAAAGACTTACATGAACTGATGCAAAGTGAAATGAGAAGAACCAGGAGAACAGCATACACAGTAACAGCCATATTGTATCAATTGTGAATGACTTACCTATTCTCAGCAATACAAAGATCCAAGTCAATTCTGAAGGACCTATGATGCTCCAGAGAAAGAACTGATGGGAGCTGAATGAAGATCAAAGCATACTGTTCTTTTACTTTCTTTTTCTTCTTTTTTTGGTCTGTTTTTGCTTTCACAACATGACTAATTGGAAATATATTTAGCATGACTGTACATGTATAACCTTTATCAAGTTGCTTGCTTTCTCAATGAGGAGGGAGGAAAGAGAGGGTGGTAGAGAATTTGGAACTCAAAGTTATAAAAAATAATGAAGGTTTAAAATTGTTTTAACATGTAGTTGGGAAAAAATAAAATTTTAAAATATTTCCTTCCTATTTCTGTAGAGGGAACCAGACACTTATACAGAAAAGTGTAAGATAATTTGATGAGGGAGATGATGCCAACAAGTAGGGAAAGATCAGGACCTTCTTCCATTGGGATGTTGTTGTACTACCTTAAAGTACAATTAGAATTCCCAAAACTGGAAGGGTAGATGGGGTAGAAGACAGAAAACTAAGTGCAGGAACAGCAAGTAGGCCAATTGGGTGGAATAAAGAACAGGATGTGAGATGAGGTAAGGTAGTCAGGGCAGATTGTAAAGGACTTTAAATTCCTAGCTAAGGTGTTTCTGAGAAGCCATAGAAGATTCATGAACATGGGGAATAACAGATGGGCTTGGGAAGATTATATGTATGTTTATCCTCATTTTATAGGCAATAAAACATCTCAGAAAGCTACACGGAGTTCCTAGATGGGGTGAGAAAAGGAGACAACAGGAGTGGTCCTAGACCTACAAGGGCTGACTTCTCAGGTATTACAATTCTGTTTTTAGTCCATTCTGTTTACCCTCATCTGTGCTTCAGCAAATGAAAGCATACTCAAAGATGCTCCATGTTTTGTGTAGCCAAGCATGTATATGTATTACTCAGAAGATTCCTGGTCCCCTCTGATTCTAAAATTCTATGAAATTAATGAAAAGAGCTCAGAGCTGGAGTCATCCCAACCAGGTTCTAATTTCTGGGCTTCTGATCACTTGTGTGACCCTGGACACATCAAGTATCCCCCTGCCTTTATTTTCCATATCTCTAAAATGAGAGCAAAAGAATGAAATGAATTAAAAGATCTTTTGATTTTATCTTATAGGTCCAACTTAACTATCAATCCCTCCATGAAGCCTCTTCCAAACCATTATCATCCTCACTGATCTGTTTCTCTGAATTCCTGATAAGAGTCATAAATTAAACTACAATTTACTAAATGTAGCCTCTTACAGGCAGCCTTCCTGATCACTCAGAGCTCAGAAATCACTTGTACCACTTAGCAGGGACTTATTTTATACAGTTATCCCTCCCACATCAGGAGAGTTAGGGACACAGTGGCCCTGTGATCTGGAAAATCCTTGCAAAATATTTTGGCTCACCTTTTGGTAACAGAGAAAGTCTGAAATTTTTTGCAATTGCAAAATTTGGGTGGATATTATATAATACTATACATATATTTATGTATTTCTGAGTTTCTAAACTTTTTCTGTGTGATCTACTAGCCTTTATATATCATTTTTGGGCTTCTGTAAAACTCCCTCAAAATTCCCCTCTCATGTTTTATGCTGATCCACAATATATTTTTTGTTGTTTTCCAGTCATTTCAGTCATGTCCAACTCTTTGTGACCCCATTTAGGGTTTTCTTGGCAAAGATACTGGAGTGATTTGCCATTTTCTTCTTTAACTCATTTTATAGATGAGGAAACTGAGGCAAATAGGGTTAAGTGATTTATCCAGGGTCATACAACTAATAAGTGTCTGAGGCCGAATTTGAACTCAGGTCGTCCTATCTCCTTGGTGGGTTTCTCCCCAGGCCTGATGTTCTATCTACTGTACCACCTAGCTGCCCAACCTATATATATAAATACACTCTTCTGTGTGTATGTGCACACATATGTATTTAATAAAAATTTAAATTTCTGTATCACTTTTAAGGTTTAAGGAGTGTTCCCCTTCAACTCCATCCCTAACCCTGTGAAAAATTGTATGTATTATCTCTTTTTGACAGGTGAGAAAATACTAAATACTAAAGCAAATAAATAAATAAAGTAAATAACTCTCTGGGTCTCAATTTTTTCATCTATAAATTGAATGGATTGGATTAGAGGACCTCTTAGGTACCTTTCAGCTCTAAATCTGTAATCCAATTAATAACAATAGTAGTAGTAGTCGTAGTAAGCATTTACATAGAGCTTTCAACTTTAGAAAACACTTTACAAATATTTGATCTTCATAATAACCCTGGAAGGTAGGTACTACTAGATCTCCATTTTACAGATGAGGAAACTGAGGCCAAGAAAGGTGAAGAGACTTGGCTAGGGTTATTGAGCTAGTAAATGGCTAAGAATGGATTTGTCCTGATACTGGGTTCTCCATGCAATGCACTGCCTGACTTTGTCATAGCACTAACTATGTTACCCAACAACTATGAATATTGTAAGAAAGTAAGAGGCGGAATTTTAACTCATGTCACTTCACCTCATATCTAATGTTCCTCCCACTATAACACGCTGCTCCTCTAGAATCACAGGAACCTTAGAGAACATAATGATAGCCCAGAGAGGGTTAAAACACAGAAGGTCAGAGCTGGAAGTTTCTTTAGAGAGCATTGTGTCCAACCTCCTCATTTTGTTAAAAGGAAAAAAAAGGAAACTGAATCCCTCTTAAGTGACTTAGCCAGTCACATAGGTGGGAAATAACAGAGCTGATTTTTGAGCCCAGGTCCTATGTTTCTAAATTTGTTTCTTCTTACCCTATACCACACTGTTGAATGAATGAGAGATAAGATAGTAAGCCAAAATGGTGTACATAACTTAGCTCCCTCTGCCATTTTGTTACTATAGATATGGCCCAAACACATTCTATAAGGCAATCTGGGAATCGGAAGTCCCAGGTGCTTGTGTGGACTCCTCTAGGGCAGGCTGGGTTTTCCAAAGACCTTCATATCATACCATGGAGCCACCCATAATCAGGGCTAACCCTACAAAGGCTGGGGATTGTCAAGGAATAGGTGTTCTGGAACCCGAGGGTCCAGAGAAGTGATAATTTGAAATTATCATTGTGAGAATTAACACCTTGGAAATGGACAAATGCTACAAATCAAGGCTTGATTTATTGTTTTGTTGATTATCTAGACTTTAAAAACTGATGGAGAATATGTTTAATAATATATTCATTAATATATAATTACAGTTTTCTCCCCCTTTCTTCAAGAGAGCTGGGTGTTGAATATTTTCCAGCACACTCCTGGATCCAAGGATAGACACCTCTCTCCCCCTCTCCCCCCAAGGACTAAGACAGAGGAAGGATCAATGGTTGAGGTTGGGTCCCTGAGATATGGGAGCAGCAGGGTTGGAGGGGTGTTAGAAATTACCCTGGATTTGGAGTCAGGAGAGCTGAGAGCTAGACACAGTTCTGCCATTATCTAGTCATGTGATCTACAATGAATGAACTTGCTTCTTTGGGACTCAGTTTCCTCATCTTCAAAATGAAGAGTTTGAACTTAGAGATGACTAATTGGTTTCTCAGGTTTCTTTCAGCTCCAACATTCTATATCCTTACAATCTGTGTTCCCAGGCTCTTTCCAGCTCTAACTTTTTACATTCCAAGGATCCTTCCAGCCCTGACATTCTGAGACCATACAATTCTAGGTACAGGCACAGTTCACTGCTCTCCCAATTCTCCCCTCTCAAAAGACACACCCTTTGGGGATCCAATCAGGGCCAAGGGCTCCAGGATCAGGCCATAAGTGGGAACAAAATTGTCACTGCATTTGCCTCTGTGGTCTTTGTTTATTGTCTGAGTGCTAGAAATATTTTGAATTGTTTTGTTTGGGGAGGGAAAAAAATAACCAAATTAAAAAAAAAAAGTAATTCCCTTGAAAGGCCCAGTCCTGGAATGGAAAGGGGAAAGGACAAACAATGTTTCAGAGCCTTCTGAAAGTAGACCTCCAGCTTTTCTCCAGTGATGGAAATCCAGCAAATCCAGAAGCATAAAATCAGAGACTGTTAAGAGTCAAAAGAAGCCTTCCCATTCACCTCAACCAATCCTTTGATTTGAAACGGGAAGAAACTGAGATCCAGAGTGGCGAAGTCATTTGCTCAGGTGTTTCTTAGTGAAAGACTTAGGACTAGAGCCCAAATTCCCTTTCTCCAAAGATAGAGTTGTTTCCAACTACCCTGTGGACCAGGGTTTTTGGGGTCAATTGACTGCTTCCCCCACCTCCCCATCCCTTTTGGAGTAACTACTAAGTGTCCAGTCCATTGGACTGGAGATAGATCAAGGGCAGGCAGAATTGCTACCACCAAGAGAGCTTACAGTCAGGTGACTCAATTGTTTTCTTAATTCTAAGATCTGTAGGGCCTCAGAGGAGGGCCAGCAACTGGAGAGCTCCCTGAAGAAGGTGGAATTTGAGCATGTTTTGTTAGATACTGTCAATCAATCAGTCAATCAATGAACATTGATTAAAGGCCTATTGGGTACCAGGCAACATTTAACTCCAGCAGGCTACTGTCTGATCTTCCCCTGCATTTCAGAGACCCAAGTAGGAAGGTTTGCAGTGCCAGTTCATCCCACTGAAGGCTGGGGATATGAGACATGAAAGGTTATTGATCTTATCACCAGTTTAGAAAGGTAAGAAAGTAGCTCCCATTCACATTTCACATTCAGAATGCCTTTGCGTGGGCTCTCTCTCTCACTCTCTCTCTCTCTCTTCCCCCTTCTCTCCCTCCCTCCCTCCCTCTCTCCCTCTTTCTTTCCCTCTCTCCTTTTTCCCTTCCCTTCCCCTCCTTTTTTTCCTTTCCTTTACAACTCCCTCTCCCCCTTTCTCTCCCGCACCGTCCTCCCCCAGTATTTTTTTTGGAACTGAAAAGGATTTGAGAAATCATCTCATCCAACCCCTCCCCCCTCATTTTACAAAGGAGGAAACTGAGGTCCAAAGAATGAAAATAAATTACTCAAGGTTCTAGAAGAAGTAAATGGAAGAAAAAAAATTGAACTCAGGTCTTCCTAATAAAAAAATCCATAGTTCTTACCACTACATTATCCAATCAGTCTCTTTATTTTCCCCATCCACCTACCTTCTCCTCATCTCTACCATGACCCCCATATTCCCATCTACTTTCCCATTGGGATGTAAATTCCTCATAAGCAGGGGTTATCTTCGATTTTGTATTTGTATTCCCAGCCTCTAGCAAGATAATTGACACATAATAAACATTTAATATGGGCAGCTAGGTGACTGCAATGGATAGAATCCCAGGGGTGGGAAACCTGTGGCCTTAGAGGCCATATGTGGCCTTCTATGTCCTTGGGTTCATCCTTTTGACTGAGTGCAAGTTTTACAGAACAAATCCTTTTATTAAGGGGCACTTAAGCACCTAGAGGATTACGTGTGACCTTGAGGCTGCAGGTTCCCCACCCGTGGGATAAAGCATGGAATCTCTGGAGTTTACCTGTGTATGTGTAAGGGGAGAAGGGAGACAGATTTGTGTTTTAGGAAAATCACTTTAGTGGCTAAATGGAGAATGGATTAGAGTGGGAAGAGACTCAAGGCAGGCAGACTCACCAGCAGCTGCTGCAATAATCCAGGCTAAGCAATGTAGTAGTGAGACTACCTCAACAGATAAGACCTAAGATCAGTTATTAGGCAGCTAGGTGAATAGACTGCTGGACATGGAATCAGGAGGACTCATCTTCCTGAGTTCAAATCTGGCCTCAGACACTTGCTATTTGTGTGATCCTGGGCAAGTCAGTCACTTAACCTTGTCTGCCTCAGTTTCCTCATGTGCAAAATGAGCTGGAGAAGGAAATGGCAAAACCACTCCAGTATCTTTGTCAAGAAAACCCCAAATGGGGTTTAGCCATCTAGAGGCAAACACAACTCAACAATATCAACAAGCATTTAATAAGTGCTTTTAAATTCATCATTTAGCCTAAATATCCAATTATGTATCTTCACTGGTTTCCTCCTACTAGTACCTCCATATCCCTTTTCTACATATACTCTTTGGAATGGGTAACTTGTGAAACTGTAGGTTGTGGAACTGATTGGGGTATGAACACCTCTGTGTGTATGTGTGTGTTTGTAGATCAACACTTGTAGGTGTTTTAATATATGTATGTTTGTATATTTTTGCAGTGTAAATCTGGGCTTATAGTACGTGTCTGTATAAGTGTGTTGGTTCTTGAATACAAGTGTTCTATTTGAGTGTTTCTGTGTGTTACACACATATATTGATTGGATGATGATATGTTTGTGGATTTAGATGCTTGTGCATGTTTACACATAAATCAATCAATATTTATTAACACTCACTATGAGTCAGGCACTGTTCTAAACAATGGAGACATAAAAACTTGCAAAAGACAGTCCCTGCCCTCAAGGAGCTTACCATCTCCTGGGAAGTTTATAATCTAATATCACATGTGAGTCTGTATCTCCAGCAGTAACATTCTCCATTGGTGCAGGGTGGGTGTTTGTGATTTGCTGTTCACAAAAGAACTGAATTTGAGATTCTGAAATCTGACCACACCAGGAATAATGGGTGTAGTTCTGAGAGATACCTTTAAAGAAGGACATTGACAAGCTGGAGCAGATCCAGAGGAGCGTGACCAAGGGTGGTGAAGGGTCTGGAAGCCAGGTTATATGAGGAGCTGGGGGTGTTTAGTCTGGAGAATAGGAGACTTAGGGAGGAGGGAACACGATATCGGTCTTCAAATACTTGAAAGCCTGTCATGTGGAAGACGGAGTATATTTAATCTAGGTTGCCCCACAGGGTAGCATTGGGAAGATTTCGGCTCCATCTAAGCTAATTTCTCACAATTAAGATTTATCAAATATTAGAATGGGCTGCCTTGGGGAATAGGGAACTTTCCATCATTGAATGTATTCAAGCAGAGATTGGAAGACCATCAATCTGTCAGGCATGTCTTAAAGAAGATTCTTAGCATGAGGTGGGGGGAGGAACAAGATGAGCTCCAAGATCACTTTCAAAAGAGATTTAATGATCTGAAAATTCCATGACTCTATGATCTTTGTTTTGGTCCTAGGTTGTCCTTTCTCACTCGGGATACACAGAAAATTCCTAACCACAAGGGCAGAAGGAGGATGAGGAAGAAGATTTTGTTTGTTCATTTCTCTCTCCAAAATAAACCCTTCCATATTCTTCGTCTCATCCCAGAAAAGCTAACTTTGTTCCATTCAGTCCTGCTTCAAGTCTCCTGGTTCTCTGTTTTCAGTTCTAACTCTTGGATCATATGGATGTCTTAAGGGGGGAACAGAAGTTCAACGTGGGTGTTATCCATCTTATCTCACCTTATCCCAGCCCAAAAAAGATAGTATCTCCCCCCTCTTCTGTCTAGGCCATGGGTGTTGGGGGAGGGAAGGAAACCCAGCTAAGCCAGGGGTATTGTTGCTGAGGGAAGCCTGTGAGGGTGGGTGATGCTGGTGCTGTTTGCTAAGTGGGCTCCTGATCTCCCAAACATGCTATTCTTACTACTGTCTCCATATCTTAGCAAGGCTATGTCCCCTACCAGGAAGCTCTAGTCATCCCTCCTCTATAAACCCTCCTTTGTCTGCTCCAGCCTTCATTTAATTCCCTGAACCACTTCCCATAACACTTTCTGTCTGGACTGTAGTAGTTGTTCATAAGCGTCTTGATTACAAGCTGTCATATACCAATGTATAAGTCTCTAACAACTGCACGGCCTGTGTTTTTTGCTCTTGACTCCCCTCTGATAGCATACACAGGAGCTGGGCACACAGAAGACAGTAGGTACTTAGCCACTGATTGAATAAAACATGACCTTAGTTGGCAAAGCCAGAAGGGCTTGTTTAAAGCCCTGAATTCATTTTTGCTAAAGCTGGCAGCTGCTTTAGAGATCCTAATCAATGAATCCATTAAGTTAAGATTGTGATTGTTAAAGTCTAAAATATAGAACCTTATGAAGTCCCTCCTGGACAGCAGGGGCTGTCTTACTTTTCATTTATACCCCAGCCCAGGGTCTGGTACATAGTAGACACAATGCCAGTATTTGTTGATTGCTATAGATTCTCCTTGACAGAAGCAGAGTTAGAGGAGGTCAAAGTCAGAAGGTATCTTAGAAAGTAATATCAAAACATGGAATGTTAGGACTGGAAAGGACATTAGACAGACTATCTCAGCTGTAAGGGGTCTTTGAATATGGAGCTTGAAAACTGCTTGGGAACATGTTACATTGGAGCTGAAAGAGTCTTAGAGATCACTTAATTCAACTCCCTTGTTTACAGTTGAGTACACTTTAGGCAGAAGAAAGGAAGTCACTTTTCCAAGATCAGATGTCGAATTACTTGGCAGAAGTCGGTCTCCTGATTCTGTTTTATGTTCTCTACCTGCCTATTAATTTTTCTTCTTAATATATTGACATGATAAAAATGATAGGGGGAAGAGAGACAGAATTTGGGATGCAAAACTTAAAAGAAACCCAAAAGTTAAAAATTTTTTTACAAGTAATTGGAGAAAAATATTATTAAAAAAATAAAAATGATGATGAATATATTTTTTTGAGAATTTCTATTCTCAAATGAGATTTCTGCACTAAGCATCATTATAGCTTTTTATCAGATCAGATAGTTCTGACTTTCCACTAACTTTCTGTCAGATTTTACACTGTCCATTGACTTTTTCTGAAACTCCTCTCTGGGCTTTTTTAGTTTCCCTCCTATTTCTCTGACAACTCCTTTCTTTTGTTGCCCCACCCCCACCTCCGGATTCCATCTCACCTCAGGACCTGTGAAACTCTGGTCCAGTATACCAAAGTATTCATTAATCCAGTGAGTGTACAAGAGCAGAGTCTGGGATCTCTGCTGCCTTTCCTTGGCCCGTTTTAGGCTCCCTGGATGTTTTCGAGTCTTCCTAGATCCCAGGAAGAAGAAGAAGAAAATGGACAGCTATGTGGCATCCTTGAAAACCCACTGGGAGCTTCCTTGGTGAGGGAGAGGAAGGGGTCTTAATGGTTCCCTTATAGGATCTCCATCTCCCATTCCAATCTTAATCAGGATTTACATATGACCTACTCCCTCTACTGGAAGGATGGAAGCTAGACTAGAAAGAAAGAAAAAAGGAGAGAAAGATTGGGATCTTCATTTTCTTGGGCGTGACATCTTGTATTTATGCCATGTTTGATGTTTTGCAAAGTTCTTTATCACTCAAGTATCTCATTTCATAGGTTTGTAGATCTTAGAGATAGAAAGAGGATGATAGGGATTGCTTAGTTTGACATCTTAACTTATTTAGCTTTGGAAACTGAGGTCCAGAAAGCTAAGTGATTCCACATGGGTATCAAGTACAGAGTCAGGATCTGAACCCAGGTCCTACCACTCTGAAATGCAGCAATTTTCCCTCCAACCTTCCCTGCAAGGTAGGTCAGGTTGGACAGTTGGTAAGATGGAAAGAACACTGAGCCTGAAATCTGAGGACCTGGGCTCCCATCTCTGATGTTTACTGTGGACAAGGCATTGAACTTCCCTGAACCTCTGGGACCACTTCTGGCTCCAAAAGATCTGAGTTTTTACTGATGTGGACCCTGAGGGTGGAAGATTTACAGTTACCTGTCTAAGGCCATACAGATGATAATTAGCTAGCTCTAAGATAATTCTCCCAAGTTTTCAGCCATGGACCTTCCTGGATAGGATGCTGTGATATGGGGGCTGCGTGATCCTTGGACTTTGTCCTTTTAATCACTCAATTCAAATCATGCCCCCAATTTGTGGGTAATGGAAGTTCAGTACATTTTTTTTTCCATTTGAGAAAGGGGTTCCCTACCTTGTTTAATGCATTTAAGGAAAGCTTGAATGTGTGTGTCTGTGTTTTTCCTTTTATTGTCCTAGGGGACACAATTCCCAAGACAGACCATATCAGAGCTGGAGAGAGAGAGAGAGAAAGAGAGAGAGAGAGAGAGAGAGAGAGAGAGAGAGAGAGAGAGAGAGAGAGAGAGAGAGAGAGAACAATGAGACAGAGAGAATGAGAGCTAGAATGATACAAAAAAAGAAAAGACAAAGAATGAGGGAAAGAGAAGGGAAACAGAGACAGAATGAGGGAGACAATGAGAGTTAGAATGAGAAATGGAAAGAAAGGACAATGAATAAGGGAGAAGCAGAGAACGAAAGACCGAACGACACAGAAAGATTATTGACCCAGAGACGTTGGAGGGACCGCTTGTTAGGCCCACAGCTGTCTCTGACCCTTCTTCCCCGCTGCTTCCTCACGTAGGGCTGGGCTAGGCTAGGCTGCACCCCCCCCCGGGGGGGCGGGGCGGGGGGAGTCCTGGTCGCAGTCCCTTCCTGGAGGCTCACAGCAAAAGCTACCTCCTAGTTAGCTCCCTTGTCTGCCCGCTTTTCTCTCAGTGGTGGTGGTGGTGGTGGTAGTGATGGCGTGTGTGCGCGTGTATGTGTATGAGCAGACAGCTAGCGATCTTGGTGTGTGTGTGTGTGTGTGTGTGTGTGTGTGTGTGTGTGTGTGTGTGTGTGTGTGTGTGTGTGTGTGTGTGTGTGTGTGTGTGTGTGTGCGCGCGTGTGTGTGCTTGTGTGCGCGCGTGTGTGCCTGGGAGGGTTGCCCGAACACTGGCCCCTCCCTCCCTCCCTCTCCCCCCACCCCCTAGCACATTCCCCGCCCCTTCCCCAAAGAAGAGGCCGAGCTGGTATTTTTCCACCCAGCAGGATGGGTGATGCTAAATGCTCCCTCATTAGACAACAGACACGAGAGGTCAGGAAGAAACCGCTTATAAATTACCGTTTCCTCCCTCGCAGCCCGGCTAGTTGGACTGCGACGCGGAGCAGGACGCACGCTCCAGGATCCTAGCGCTCTCAGACGCCGGTTCCTTGACAAAAGCAGCGGCGGCAGCAGCAGCGGCGACGGCGGCAGCAGCAGCGGCAGCACCAGCTACGGCAAGAGCGGCGGCTGCAGCGGCAGGTAGCATTGTCGCGGCTGCTGGAACCCGGGCGCGGGGAAGACGAGCAGAGGGAAGGTAGGCAGGGAGCACTGTGGGCATAGAGAGGGGCCATGGGGAGCCAGCGTGCGAGTGGGGCGACTCTGGGAGCTATCCCAGGACGGACGGCTCTTATTCCCCGGGCAACTCGGAAGGAAAATCAACCGAACCAGACAATAGCTGTGTGCGCCCTGGCGTGCGCGGAAGCGTGCTTTGTGACCCTGACCGAGGTGCAGAGCTGCCCGCCCGGCTCGGCCCCGCATCCCTCCATGGCCACGGGCAGGCCACGCTGCAGCGCGGCCGGTCTCTTTCCTCCTGCTCCGCTCGTCCTCCCGTTAGGTACTGCCGCTGGCCGGGCTCGCCTTGCGCCCAGGGCGCCGGTATTCGCCTCCGCGGCCCCCCGCCCCCTCCAGCCCACCTTCCCCCTCCCTCCGGTTCGCCGCAGCCCCTTTCCATCGCTCTCTCCACACTGCATCATCCCCTTCAAGGAGGATAGCCCCCCTCCCCCTGGCACTCGGTGGTAGATGGGTCCTGACCCTCTCTCCCACTACCTCCCAACAACCCCCCCCCCCAGACTGGGCTGCTTTTTAGGTTTGGGGGTGGAAGCGGTGGCGAGAGGAGGGGAGGACCGGGAGGGAGAGGAGCTGGGAGTGGTATGTGTTTTTGTTTGCCTGGTAAATTGCAATTTAAAAAAAATTCCTTTTGATGCTGGGGGGGGTGCGGTGTGGGGAAGGTGGGGAGGTATGTGTGGTTGAGTGGGGAGGCAGACCTCTAGCTCCGGTACAGAGGGACCCCCTGCGCCTCAGTACGGCTCTACGGTTCGCTCCTTTTTGGCTAGGAAAGCCGCAGTGTTCTTACGGGGGGCTTTAGTGGAGACGCTGCCCGCCTGCATCTCTGCTAGCGGGGAGGGGGAGATAGGAGGTGCTGGAGGGAAGCATCTCCGAGCGTCGAGTCCGGAGCCTCGGAATCACTGGTTCTTCTTTCGGGCGAGCCTTGCTTAGCGCCCTCACCTCTCTCTCCCCACCCCCTCACACCGACACATGGGTGCATGCATACATGTTGCGGATGATGACCAGAACCAAGGTCTGTGATCCTGCGGATCGGACGGAGAGCTGGTTCGAGTGCCAGGAGAGGGGTGGGAAGGACGTCTTTCTGTGTCTAGCAGATGAATTACACAGATCAGCTCTCTCTCTCTCTCTCTCTCTCTCTCTCTCTCTCTCTCTCTCTCTCTCCCTCTCTCTCCCTCTCTCCCTCCCTCTCTCCCTCTTTCCCTCTCTCCCCCCCTCTTTCTCTGCCTCTCTTCACTCACCTATAATCGTTTCCTCTTTTGGGGAAGGTAAAAAGAGGCTGTCGCTCCTTGGAGACGACACCCCTTTCCTCTTTCTTCCCTCCTCCTTTCTCCTCCCTCCTCCTCCCCACCTCTGTTTCTCAAGGTGAAATGGTAGTCTGTGTTTAAGCCTTTTCCCAAGTAACAGCCTGGGTGCCGGAATTAAGGAGGTCACACTTCAGTCCTTAAACGTAGAAAAAGGGCTTGGACAAACCAATCCGGACATAGGAGAGATTTCAGTTGTCAGAAAAAAGAAGGTGGAGGGCCTCGATGGCCTTTTATCTCAGCTGCCCCGGAGGAAGGCATTAATGAAATGGGCAGAAGAGGAGGGGTGGGGGAGGAGGGAGTTGACACCCGGGTTTAAGCGCTATTTTGGTAGTACCAGTAGAGTCCCTTTGGCAAGGTGGACATCTCCAAATGCTTCACAAGCATCATGGGAAAAGGATCAGAAAAAAAAAAAAACCAATGATGCCAGCCTGCAGGCCCTGTGCCCATCTGTCCACTCTAGTTGAGAGTTCTGCTAGTTAAGGGTTTGTGTGAGTGTGCCCCCATGCCCATCAGCTTATTAAACCTCCCAAGACACCAGCGATGTCAGGGTTTCTAGGCATTCACTAGGGTTGCGATCTCTTGTCAGATTTGTATTTCTAGATTTGGAATTCATTAAGCTGGACAACTTTTGGCAATGTGTGTGTGCAAATTAAACTCTGGGAGAAGGATTCTCCCAAAGGATGGTGACTAGGAAGGTGATCTTTTAGAGAAACTCAGGGGAGGAGGAGTTTATTTTTGTGAGAGGAACATGGCTAGCTCCTAGCAACCAGTGCCTTCCTTTGGCATTAAGAGAAGTGAGGGAGGAGGTTGGTGGGTGATGGTGGGAATAAAGGAATTTTATTAGAGTCTATTGAGACAGAAGAGTGAATTAGACAGATCTGGGAAGAACAGCAGGACCCTGGAAAGGGCTGGGGGTTGGTACATTCTCTGGTTATAGCTGCAAACAGTAACTGGAAATTGAATCTCAATACAGGATAGCTAATACAAAGAAAAGCCAAGGTTATGGGGGGCTGGCCATTGCCACTCTCTCATACTCCCAGAAGTTTATGCACAGAGGCAAAAACCTCTGGTTTTAAGCTCATCTAGGAGGAGGAGGAGTTCTAGAAAGGAAAGTGCTATTAGCATTTTGAAGAGAATAGCAAAGGACTTTCTGAAAAGCGATTTTATTAAATATTAGAATTTTTTGCTTTGGGCAGGTGAAAATGACAATGTAACCCCTTAATTTTACAAACGAGGAAACAAACAGTGAGGTCTTAGAGACAGAGTGTGAAGGAACCTACTGATGTCCAGAAGATCAAAGATCTGGAGCTGGAAGAGACCAGGAGAGTCATTAAGTCCAATCTTCTCACATAAGGAAACTGGCCCAGAAAATCTAAGTTACTCAAACCACCTGGTTTCAAATTCATGACCTCGGGCTTCAAAATCTATGCATTTTCCCAATGTATGTTAACGAGTCTAATAGGGTAGAGTCTGGAGATTTGGTGTGGGGGAACCTGGTAGTAGTGGTTCTATTTTATGGGAGATTAGAGGAGTAAAGGTCATCTGCTTCAGTGCTCTTAATTTACGAGAAACTGAGGCCTAGAAAGGGAAATAATTTTCCCAAAGTCACGTAATTTATTAGTGGCTGTCAGATTTCCCAACTCTCAGGTCAGTACTTCCTAGTACCACATCATATAGCCACATTGACCTGTATTTGGGAGACAGTTGTTATTCAATCTTATTTGACTCAGGGTTTTCCTGGCAAAGGTACTGAAGTGGTTTGCTATTTCCTTCTCCAGCTCATTTTATAGATGAGGAAACTGAGGCAAACAAGGTGAAGTGACTTGTGCAGGGTCACCGAGCTAGAAAGTGTCTGAGGCCAGATTTGTACTCATGAAGATGAGTCTTCCTGACTCCAGATCTGGCACTCTCTCCACTTTGCCATCTAGATGTGGTACTAATTAGTCTTATTTTTCTTGATGAGCTCAGAGAATGGAATCGATTTGTCCATGATCACCCAGCTAGTAAATGGAAGAGCCCAAATTCCAGTCAGACCTTCTGACACCATTTTCAGTACTCTTTTAGTGGAACTATGCTAGCTAACTCTGGCAGTCAGCATGTAATAGCTGAATTGGGACTTCCTTTTAGGAATTAAAAAAATCATATAAATGCAAAATAGGCAACATTGTTAGGAGTATAGCATATCAGAGATGATAGGAGCCTCAGAGAACTAACGAGTCATAGAATCCTATGAACTAGAATCCAAAGCATTTCAGAGGCTATGTACTCCAACCCCATCATTTTACAAATGAGGACATTTAGGCAGGTGGAAAGCAATGATTTGCCGGTTACACAGGAAATTAATGTCTAGAAGTAGGATTTGAACCAAGGTCCTGTCCTCCAATATTAGGGCTACTGATCTTTCCATGGTACCTAGTTGTCTTCTCCCAACCCCTCTTCCACCCCCCCCCAACCCTCCCCCGCTTTTTTTTCTTTTCTTTTCTTTTTTAAAGCAATTGGGGTAAAGTAACTTGCTCAAGGTTACACGGCTAGTCATTATTTACGCGTGGGTGCTCATTTTCTGAGGCCGGATCTGATCTCGGGTCATCCCAACTCCGAGGCCGGCGCTCTTACTGCGCCACCTAGCCGCCCCTTCCCCTGCTTTTTTTTAACAGCTTAGGAAATTAAGCCTCTTATAGGCTCTTATAAAGAAGTAGGGAAAGAGTCTCTTGGCCAAGGTCAGACAGGTAGTGAGTGGAAAGCTACAACTTAAGACACCAGTTTTATTAATAGTTCCTTCCTGGATTTTCCTCTTTTCCAGATAGAGTTCCTTCATTGGCAGTCATGGCCAGATACTCTCAGGCTCCATTCTTTTCTGCTCCAGGTGACTTGGCAATTTCAATTGGCCCAAACCTTGTGTAAAAGGAGGGGTCAAAGGTTGAGGGACCTCTGGAGGGCCCTATTACTTCTTCCACAAGTTGTACTGTTTCTCAACTGCCATTTAAAAAGTGATGCCACACTTGGGGGGGTGGTCCTCAGGTGAACCCATCCCTAGAGGAAAAAAAAGAGTCCCAAACAAGCAGAAAGTATCTCATGACTGAGTCAGTGAAAGCTTTCTGGGGGTGCTCCCTTTGCCCTCTGAAATTGCCAACACTGGCAAAGCTCAAGTTTCTGTCACTTCCCTCCGAAGACAGTCAACAGTGAAAACAGCTCTTTCCGGCAACACCTGACTCAGCGATGTTTGTCAACTCTTTTTTGCGAAAACCTTTATTTGTGTCTGTTCTGTTTAGGACTCAGGGAGGGTTCCAGGTGTGGATTTCCAGATTAATGAGAAAAATGGCCTGGCTGGCACATGCCCTTAGTGGGAGCTGGCATTGCCTTCCCTTTGTCCTTTGTAGTAGGCACTCAATATGATAATGAGCCACTTCTAGACCTCCCCTGAAGTCTTTTCTACCCAGGGGCAGGCTCCAAACATGCATTTTAAGAGTTGCAGAGTTAATTAACTTCCCTAGTTCCCTTTGATTTTAGCCAGGAGTTACATGGCTAAAGTACCTAAGGTGAATTATGGCCACCCGGGAGTAGAACCTTTATTTTCTCCAGCCTGTCTGTGGCTACTCTTTGGAAGACTGCTGCTCTTTGCCAGGCTGGTATATGTCTGTATCTTGGTTGGGGAGAAGGAAAGGATAGAGCCCTGGGAATAAGGTGGCATCGATGCTAAGGACCCCCCCCCCCCCCAAGCTGCCTTGGTGACTTCAGGCTAGTCACTTCCCCTCTCTTAAATCTCATTTCCTCCAAATGAGGGAGGCTGGATCAGAAAATCCCACAGGTCTCTGCTAGCTCTAACATTCAATGCTTCTTCCACTTAGTGCTACTGTTTAGTTTAAGAAAACCCCATATACTTGTCAATTTCTTATTGTTAGTCACATTTCAATTCCCTGGCATGCTCAGGGAATGAGTGTTTTGGCTCATTCTGGTTAATAGAAGTTATAGTCTCCACCTGCCTTCAACAATCATTAATTAAATATCTCTCTTGTAGGAGGCACTAGGGATATGATGATGACAATGTTTAAGGGTCTTTGCCCTCTAGGAGCATCCACGTTCTACTGTAGGGACACAACATCGGTATATGGTATAAGAGAAACACAAGGAAATTATGAAGGAGTGATCACCACCAGCTGGGGCTGGAGTGGGGGGTGGGAGGGAAGGATGAGGAAAGGGTTTTCATAGGTGACTTGTAAGGTAAACCTCAAAGGAAACAATTTTTAGTGGTGAGCTGGTAGGGCATTCCAGGATTGCAAAATGGTTTGGCCTATATATACAAAGGCATGGGAGCAGGAAATAGAATGTCAGGTTCCGAAAAGAGCAAGTCTATTGGTTTGACTGAAATGGACAGTGCATGAAGAAGAGTAAGGCACAAGAGGAAAGACTTTAAATGCCAACCAAGCCAAAGAGCATGTATTCTATTTTAGAAGCAATAGAGAGCCTTCTGACATCCATTACATTTATTAAGCTTTTCTCCAGTATGAATTTTCTGATGATGAGGAATGCATTTGAGCCTAAAGACTTCCTGCATCAATTGTGTAGCTTCCAAGTTTTCAAAGAATTAGAATAAATAACACTATTCTGGATTAAATCCAGCATGTCCCATTGACAATTTAGAAGCCTTGATTCTTTGGGGGGGGGGGGTCATCATTTTTTTTTCTTCTATCAGTGATCAATAGATTGATCACTACAGGACTTCCATTGAGGACTTCCCCCAATGGCTCTTTATTGGATAGAAGTGACAATGAGCTGTCAAAGGGTATGCCTATAGAACTCAAGCTCTAACAGGATTTAACAAGCTACAAAGCCTTGGAATATAGGCTTGGTAATGGACTCCAATATCTGTTAGCCCAGGTTCAGCCTTGGTACAAAAGAGTTACATTGCATGCCTCCTTCTCTCTCCTTCCTCCCCTTTCCCAGTAAGAAAAGACCTTTAAAGGACAGCCAGGCCCTTATTAGTACAAATTATGAATCTAGTGCTGGGTTCATGTGTTTGAATTCTCATTATGTGATGTTAGGATTATGTGTTTCTAGTCCAATGGCAATATGCAGTGTGAATCTTTATAATGTGACCACTTCACAAGATTCATCATTTATACTAATTCTGACCTAACTAGACCAAAGGAAGGTCATCTCACTGTAGTTTAATTGACAGGGTCACAAATCTGGAATTGGAGGGATTCTTAGAAGCCATTGAGTCCAACCCTTCATTTTATAGAGGAGGAAACCGGGAAATAAACTACAATATTGTGTGTGTATGTTTATATACATGCAAAATATAATATAATAAGTAAAGTATAGTGACTTGGCACAGTGGATAGAGCACTGTCTTGGAATCAGGAAGACTCATCTTCCTGAGTTCAAATCCATCCTCAGACACTTACTAGCTGTGTGGGCAAGTCTCTTCACCCTGTTTGCCTCAGTTTCTTCATCTGTAAAATGAACTAGAGAAGGAAACGGCAAACCACTCTAGTACCCTTGCCAAGAAACCGAAAATGGGTTCATGGAAAGTCAGACACGACTGAAACAACTCATCAACAACTTGGTTTAGATAAAAAAAATTGTAATTAAATTCAATAAACATTTATTAAATGCCTCCCACATGCAAGGTGTTATGCTTGGAACTAGGGAAAATGTAAAGATAAAAGAGAGGATCCTTGCCCTGCCCTCAATCAGCTTACATTCATTTGCTTGTGGGAAAATAAAATGATTTAGGCACCAACTTTGGCTTTATTTTGGGTCTTTATTTTGTACATGAGAAGAAGTCACACAGAACATAATAAAGTGCCAATTTGACCAATTCTTTCAGTGAACAAGGATTCATGGTGTATCCATCACAAAGCATTGTAAAGATCCCTGTATCTGAGGGTAGATGTGCTGGGTTCAGTATTGACCCTGCTATTTCCTAACTGTCTCATCTTGTGTAAGTTACTTAACTCTCTTCACCTAGGTGTCTACCTGTAAGATAAGGGGTTAGAAATGGAGAACCACTCCAGTCAGTATCTTTGCCAAGTTTGACTCCAAGATCTCTTTGAGCTCCTATGGTCAGAAGCAAAGGCATCAAACTCACAAACAGAGTTGAAGCAGATTAAAATGTCATTGGGAAATGTTTAATAACAAAATAAATACAAAATACAATAGAATGTAGATAATATTAATTTATGGTTCTCTAAGTCAATAAGTGACTTGGAGGGATTCTATCAATATTTGATCCCAATGATCTGAGACACAGTGCTCTTAACAGCTGTTTTCCTCACTCTCATTCATTCCATCTTCCCCCTGACAGGTTCAAGGATTTGCAGGTGTGCTGCAGAATGACCAAGCTTAGGAGGCCCTAGTCTGAATGACTAAAATAACCCAGCTGAGATGACCAAATCGGATTGGCCTCTCATAATCCGATTGTTGATCAGGATTGACCTGTAAATGTTCGATTGTTCAAACCACTGCATCACCCCAAGGTTATGTTGAGCAGGGGCAGAGACTAGAACCCAGGCGACCTGACTTCTGAGCAAAGCAGAGCTATAGGGTCACCTGTGGGGAGAAGTTTGACTCTTGATCTAGATAGTACCTTGATACTTCTTAGACTCAGCCCATCATTGTGGATATGGATTATTTTAAATTGGTAACATTCATATCTGTTTTTAATTAGAACATAAGAGGTGCTGTAGTCTACTGGGTAGAGAGCTAGCCTTGAGGACAGGAAGGCTTCTGATGCCTATTGGCTTGTGTGATCTTGAGCACAGTGCCCTAGGAAGCTCTCCAGGATCACTAAGTGACCAAGAAGTTGCTGACCTGCATTAGTATAAGGACTTGATAGTACCGCTACTGAGGGGCAGATAGGTGGCACAGTAGATAAATGGTGGGCATGGGGTCAGGAAGATCTGGGTTCAAACCCAACTTCAGATACTTACTAGTTGTGAGACCTTGGGCAAGTCACTTAACCTCTGTTTGCCTTAGTCCACTGGAGAAGGAAATGGAGAACCACTCCAGTATCTTTGCCAAGAATTGGTATTCCGTTCATGGGGTCCCTCTTCCCACCCAAAATCACTGACCATATTGTAGTGGAACCCTTTTATAAATAATCACGAATGAGAATAGGCCATGAAAAAATGGGAGAACAATAGTTTACATTAGCAATCTGTACACCTGAATTCTAATCCCAGCTGTATCCGTAACTGGGTGACTTTGAGCAAATCATTACCCCTCTTATCTGAAAAAATGAGAGGGTTGGACTGACTGACCTTTGGGAAATCTCTGTAGCTTGGAAAAGGGTATGTAATTGATTGGGTTTTTTAGATTTGACAGTGACTTCTTTCTGGGACTAATTAGGCAGATATTTGTGGGAGCTATTGTTAAAAATAAATAAATATATAAATAAACAGCGGATTCTTTTCTCACTTACCCAAATCAAGGACATATGTAACCTGCCTTCTGGTCTCACCTTAAACAAAAGAGTGGAGCTTAAAAATGAATACAAGATCTTAAGATTTTTGCCTCTTGAACTCTGGTCAATGTTTGAAATGAAAAATGAGGCCTGTTCTGGAGACTTCATAGGAGTTCAAGGTTCAATGCCACTTGGAGGAAAGAGAGACTTTATGAAAGTGCCAGGGACAATGCTGAGAAGCTTGCCTTCCTTATCTTGTAATAAGGACCTGCATGACTGCTGCAGGTCTGGACTTCTATCAGAGTGACTCTCTCTTGGTAATGACAGACCTCAATCATGACAGAAATCTTACTGATTTCTTACAGGACTCCTTTTAAATCTCTTATAACCTGTGGACCCAGCTTGAGTCAGGTTGCAGGAAAAATAAGTCCATAGATGATAGAATTTTCTAAGGGGGAGCCTGACATGGGACAATAGTCTTAAACTTTAAATTCCTCACTTAATAACTGCAGTAATTCTCTTCCCATCCTGCCAGTTCTTGACAGGAGACATCTCTTGTTCTAAGTCTTCTTCTATCCCAGATCAGACCTAAGGTGACTATTGACCAGGTGATATTTCAGCATTCTATGAAAATGATCAGGGGAGGGTACTTTTGACCAGGTGATATTTCAGCATTCTATGAAAATGGCCAGTGAAGGCTACTTTTGACCAGGTCAGGGGTGGGGAATTTTGGCCTCAAGGTCTTATGGGACTCTCTAGGTCCTCAAGTGCAGCCCTTTGACTGAATCCAGACTTCACAGAACAAATCCCCTTAGTAAAAGGCTTTGTTCTGTAAAACTTGGACTCAGTCAAAGGGCTGCACCCAAGGACCTGGAAGACCACACATTCCCCACCCCTGGACCAGGTGATATTTCAGGATTCTATGAAATTGACCAATGGAGGTTAGGGCATGGCTGCTCTGAGTGCCTGTACCATCTGCCAAGTGTCTCCAAGAATCTTGTAGTGGTCAGAGTGCAGGATTCTGGGTCAGAAAGACTTGGGCTCAAGCCATGCTTCTCTGTATTTTCATCTATAAAATAGAGATAATGATGCCTGTGCTATATCTCTGGTATAAGTAAGATTAGGTATAGAATGGGTTTTTGTAGGCTTTTCTGGTATAAATGCCATTTACCTATGTATTGACTTGATTAAAGTTATTATTGCATTGCAATACAGGGGTAAGGGGATTGCCTTTGGAATCTGAAGACCTAGATTTGAATCCTAATTTTACAAGCCTGAGATTCTACATGGAACTTTAGTTTTTTCATCCATAAATTGTAACTAATCTCCAAAATGTCTATTCTTGGACCTCAGTTTCCTAAAATGTAAATAGTTTCCAAGGTTCCTTATCATTAAATCCAATGAGGCTACTTTTACCTTAAACATGATTTCTTTGAAGGGAAAATTAGTGTATTACAGGTCACACAAAGGTTTGACATAAGCAGTGTTTGACAAGAGAGGGCAGTCTCTCCCAGGAACTAGTTTCCTCTTAAAAAAAAAAAGACAAAATAAAACAAAAAAACCTCATTCAATGATTAAAAAAATTAAGCGCTAATTATATATAAGGTCTTGTGGGGGTGCAGACACAATGTGCCCTGCCTTCAAGGACTTTTTTACAATGTAAATGTAGGAGAAAAAATGAGACATTCGTTAGAAACAAGTACAGAAGAGAGTATGGACTTTTCATAGAATTAATAGTGGTCATTTCACAGATAAACCTAGAAGGTCACTTCATTTTACAAATGGGGAAATCGAGGAGCTAGGAGGGGAAGTGTCTTTCACAGGGAGGCTTGCATATCAACATATTCAAGGCTGAGACAGTACTTGGACCTTTTTTCATAATTTATTTCTCCATACTCTTTCCAATATATTATCCTATTTCCTTAGTCCTGCTGACGTATTGTAAGAGACTATAGGGAGAACATTTGGTTTTGGGGTAGGGCAGAGGATGGCCAGGGAGGCTGTGGGAAGATCAGAGTTTTCCTCAAGCAATAATATTTTCTATGTAGGAGATAAAACGTTACCGTAGAAAAATTCATAAATCTATAATTTGTTCTTTAAAAGAAAATCAGGTTCCAATATCCCTAAGATCTTAGGAACAGACCACAATTTAAGATCAAAGATTGCTGAAATGATTTGTTTTTAACACTGACCTACAGGTATTTTAGGTGGAACAGATCAAGGTTATACTCCATAAAGGCCAGTCCAAGGTTCGGGAAATACTTTAAACACATCAGATCTAAGAGAAGTCATTCTGTATGCACAGCTAGCTTCTCTGAAAATGCAGAAAGATGAGTAGGGCATGAGCACTCAAGTATTAGAAAGGTTGGCAGCCTTTGAAGCTGTACCAGGCTGCTCCCACTCATACTTTGAAGTTCAGAACCCAGGGACTTCAGGATCAGGTTCATTGTTCTGCACAGAAAGTAATTTGTTTCTTTGAACTTACAAAATATATGAGTAAAATTGTGGCATCGGTTTGATTGAACCAAATGCTCGAATATGGAAATAAGCATCAGAGATTAAAGTGGATGCCTTTTAGAGGGTTGCCTTGGTAACTGGCACAAAATAGAGAACATGGGTTTTGGTTTTGTTTTTGTTTTTTTAATGTGTCCTCTTGAGAGAGGCATTGAGGTGCAGGGAGCGTGGTGGGGTAGTGTAAAGAGGACTGGATTTGGAGTCGAGACCTGGGTTCAAGTTTGTCTCTATAGTGTTGACTACTTCTGTGATTCTGGATGAGTCATTGACCCTTTTGGGGACTTAGTTTTCCTCATCTGAAAAATGGAAAGATGGTGGGGATTATACACAATGATCTCATGGTTCTCTTTTAGCTCCAAGTCTTGTGACCTGATATGGACTGGAGTTCAGCCCTACCTCCCTCACCCAATTGTTTCTAAAGTGCAAATATGGGGAGGAAGAGAGGAGAGACAACATACACATCTGCTTGTCTTATAGTGGTAGGACACTGAGCCTTCAGAGTCAAGGATCTGGGCTTAAATTCCCCTCCAATGTTTACTACGTGTGTGGTTTCTGGCAAGTCACTTCATCTTTGTGGGCCTCAGTTTCTCTCTCTGTCAAATGGATTGGATTGGATTACATGGCTGCTAAGACTCCTTGCAGCTCCCTGGTGATGATCCTATGTCCAGTTATATCACTACTAGTCTCTAACTGTTTATCCTTTGTTCCATCAGAGTTAGAACCCCCCCCCCCCCCACACACACACACAGTGTGGCAATATTGCTGCGTAATAAGCATTTCATTATTTTTTAAATTTCTTATACCTACAGGTTTTTAGTTTTGGATTGAAGGCCAACTGTGATTTATTTTTTTTGGGTGGGGGACAGACATGTAGTTCACTTTCCCCCCAACCTCCCTCCCCATACTCCCATTGAATGAGAGCATCAACAGAGGCAGAATTTCTTTACATTTATGACCTGTAACTCTCTTCCTGCCCCTTTCTCTTTGTCTTGGCTGTCTGCACCGTGCTGGAGAGAGGACAGGGAGTTGGAAAGCATCTTCCCATTGAGAAATTTCCACAGTACAGCTGGAAGTCTTAAAAAGACTTTTGAAGGAGGTCAAATCAGATGTAAATCAAAGGCAGGGAGATGTTGGGAGTTGACCTCTGGCTGGCCACAAGCACAGGGTGATTCTGGGTTCGATGACTAGGGTGTGTGGGGATGGTGTTTGTCTTCTTCCTGGGTGAGCTGCTGTCCACATGGAGCCAACTTCTGATTCACTTCAGTTCTGTTTGGTTCGATCATCCAACAAGTATTAAATGCTTCCTGTGTGTAAGACCCTATGCATGGTTCTGTGGATAGAAAGACAAAATCTCTGACTTAAGTGAGCTTACTTCTATTGGTGTTACAACATATATGCAGATAATGATCATGGCTGGCATTTATATAATACTTTAAGCTCTTTTAAATGTTTCCTCATTTGTTCTGCACATCAACCCTGGGAGGTAGGTGACTATTATCCTCATTTTGCAGATGAGGAAACTGAGGTAAAGAGTGGATAAGCAACTTGCCCAGGGTCACACAGCTAGTAAGTGTCTAAAACTGAATTTGAACTTGAGACTTCCTGCCTCCAGGTTATTTGGGGTGGGGTGGGAAAGACGTGAATAATTTAGAGAAGCTAAAAGACCTTCCGGAGGCGGAGGCGGCTAGCCTAGCTGGGAGCTAGGAATTCCAAAAGGGAGAGGCCAGAAGCCCGAGCATCCTAGGCATAGGAGGGGTGGGGTGGTCAGTCTGGAAAGATTGGTTGCTGCTTATCAAAGTGAAGTGCTTTCAGCTTCGGAGAAAGGACTTTGTATTTTACCCTGGTGGCAATTTTGGAATTACTAAAGCCTTTTTTGTGGGGGGAGGGGGGCATCAATCTTAGAGCTATGTGGATTGAAGAAGAGAGAGAAACTGGACCAATTAGGTTATTGCTGGAGGCCATGCGAGCATTGCTGGAGGTCTGAACTAGGGTGATGATCATATGAGTGAAGAGAAAAATTGCCCACTTTTTAGACATCGAAAGGGAGAGATGAGTTGTTTTGAAGGACATGATTGGAAAGATGGTGATGTGGCCTTGACAGAAACAGAATTTCAGAAGGTGCATGAACCCAAGGGGGGGAAAGCTTAATGCATTTAATTTTGACCATGTTGAATTGGAGATGCCATAAGGCGTATGCAGTAAGGACTTGGTGTTTCAGGATGAGAACTCTAGAAAGGGGATCACCTGCTTTGAGAGGACAGTTTTAATCTATGAGAGCTGATGAGATCAATGAAAGTAAATTTAGATAGAGGAGAGAAGGGGGTCCAGGATAGAACACTCAGGTTCATCCACAATCAGAGAATCAGCCATGAGCCATAACTGAGAATAAATAACAGAAGATAGTTGAGTTAACCCAGAAACTGCATAATTTAGATAACTGCAGAAGTGTGGCAGAAAATCACAGTGATGTGCCTGACCCAATTTGAGAGTCATTTGGAGGAAAAAATGCCCTAGAAGTCCCATGATAGTATTCTCATATCCAGGACCTAGGTTAAAACAGTTGTAGTTACTTCTGGTGGCCTGCCTTTTTACACATGCCAATTCTTTTCAAAGCCGGGAGGAAGGGCTAAATGTTTGGACATACTGGAAGTGTAATGGGGGAGGCAGGGGAGATTCCAAATGATTGTATTTATGCTTTATGCCTGAAGTCAGGGACCTCCGAGGCTTGAAGGAACTCAGTCAGTCATCTAGTTCAGTCCCTTCACTTTGCATAAGAGAAAGGAAGTAACCTGGCCAAGGTCACAACACTAGTTAGAGGGTCTGTTTTAACTAGAACATAGTTTCTTGATTCCTAATCCAAATGCAAATTGGTAGACATTTATTAAATGTCTTCTGCATACAGAGTACTATGTTGGGCTAGAAATAGATACAAAGCTTACATAATAAGAGTGTTCTCACCCTCAAGGAGTTAAAAGTCTAGACACACATCGTGTCTGTACCTCTAAGAATGTCTTACAGTTTGCTGAGTGGTCTATTTTTTATTTCATTTGCTCCTCACAACAATAATTCATACTTATATAGCTCTCCAGGTCTTAGAAAGCACTTTTCTCACTGACACCTTGAGGTAAGCAATATCAACATTAATATTTATCTCATTTTACAAAGGGAAACTGAACCTCCCAGAGGCAGAATGACTTGTCCAGTTTTCACTCATTTAGTCTGTACTGAAGCAGGGAAGCAGACTCAGGCTTTCTGGGTCCGAGCCCAGTGTAGTTTCTCTACCAACACAGCAATCACACTCCCATTTCATCACCTACGAAAATATAGACCGGTGGTAAATTGCTTGTAGGATAAGACAGGATTCAAAGCCACTTTCAACTTTGAACCAGCAATATATTTTTACTGGGTTATTGGCTTTTACCAAGTAGCCAGTGTCAGCATGTCAATGGCCTCTAGGGATGTGACTCAGAATGGTTTTTGGACATTGTAGGGTGATTTCTGCCAGGGATCATTGGTTCCCTGAATGACAGGACCCAGGTAGCAGTAGGGTGTGACACTGCTTTTTTAAGTCTCTTGTGGGGAAGTGAATGGCTCTTGGGCCCAAAGGCCCATGTTTTGGTCTCTGTGGCTTGGAGAGGAGGAAGCAGACAGATGTCAATAAGGCCGGAAGCTAAGCTAGGGAAGTTGGTGAGGTTCCGTTCCTAACTCTCTTCCCCCACCCCCTTCTCATTCCTCTTTATTCTTGATCTTTTCCTACTCTCATTTTCTCAGTTTGCATTCCATTCTTTCTCATCCTTGCTAAGGTGGAGGTTGATAAAGGCTCATTGGTATGATTTCTTCAAAGGTGATGCGATGTACTAGGAAGAGTCCTGGTCTGAGAGTCAGGAGATCTGGCTTCTAGCCCTAGCTGTGCTGTTCACTAACTGTGTGAGTCTAGTCAGGATGCTTCTTGGTTTGTGCCTCAGTTCTTTCATCTCTGAAATGATGGGGGCGCAGAGGAGGGGTTCAAAATTGAATTGTTATATCTATAAGGTTCTGTTCAGCCCTAGTTATTTAATCCAATAATAATTTACTTTATTTAAATTACAGTTTCTCTGGGAACAATGTAGTATAATGGATAGAAAGTTAGCTTTTGAGTTAGGAAAAATGGAGTTCAGATCGTATCTCTGAGATATTGGCTCTGAGACCCTGGACAGATCTCTTAACCTCTCAATGCCCTTAGAAATGCTCAAAATTACAGAAAGGATGCTACTCATCTGTCTTAGGAGTTTACTGATGAATTCAAAATTCTAGCCAAAATATTTCCTAGAGACTTTAAAAACTGAGAAAGCTTTTAAGATGCATTTAAATGGTTAGGTAGATGCTGCTACTAGGGTGGCTGAGACTGGGGGACCATTTAAATTCAGTAGTTTTGAGCTACTAGGGCTAGAGTCCATCTGGTGGCTACACTAAGTCTGGTCCCAATATGAGGCATGAGTGAGTGGGTAGGGGGTGTGTGTGGGATGGAACCAGACTGCTCGGAGAAGAAACTGTCCCAGGTCAGAAACAACAGTGCCAGTCATCAGTGAAGGCAAGCCTGAAATGGTGGTAGCACTTGCTTGGGCATGACAGGGAGACCAAGACTCAAAAAGAAAAACCCACCCAACAACAAAATGAAAGACCTTCCTACCCCCATGGAAGTATGTCATGTCACATTTGGGATGATAGTGTTGTACCTTAATAAAAGCGAGACAGAAGATCCCCAAGATTAAATTTAAAAAGTGGATTTTATTACCGCGGAACATCGCAGGACTATCGGGGTACATGGTCACCCAAATCAGACAGCACTTTGGCACAGACAGTGTACAGGTTTTATAGAGGTTCCAGATTACGTAAACTGAAATTACAATGATGTAAGCTGAAACTCCAATGATTGGTCAGTATACATTTGGATTTCCTGCAGTCGAGAAACCCTAGGCTGGGACTCCCACCCACAGATTTATCAAGGGTAAGCAAGGGGTGGGGGTTCTGCCTGTTTACAGATTAAGCAAGGTGGGGTTCTCTGTTTTACAAATCAATTAAGGAAAGGTTAGGCTGCCTGTTTTACAAATCAAGGAAAGGGTGAGTGGATTTGTGTCTGACATTCAGGCAGGGCAAAGTGACAAATCAAAGAGGGAAGGGCAGAGTGGGGCTGGGTCCAACATTAGCCAGTGGGGTGGGTATTTTGGTAAGGGGGATCCTTTGTCTGGCATTTTTGGAGTCATTCTTGTGGAAGTGACTACCTAGTCTGCCTAGGTAAGAGCACCTCTGAAGGATAGGTGATTGGGAATGATGAAAATTGTGTATCCTAGCACTCCCCTGTCCCCTTTAGACTATAAGCTCCTTGAGGGCATGGACTGTCTTTTCCCTTTCTTTGTGTTCTGAGCATTTAGCATGGTGCCTAGGACTTAGTAAAGTCCTTATTAAAGCCAGCTAGTGATTGATTTAGGAATGACTCTTTGGGTGCTCGGGGCTAGGTACCAGGTCCTGGGGCATCCCTGGGTGAGATGCAGTCCAGAAACTGTGAGTTCACAAATTTGAAAGCACTTAAAGACTCCTTTTCCCATCTAATATTGAAAGTAAGGGCTGCCTTAGTATTTCATTTTGGTCCCAGCAAGAACATATTGTTTGCTGTAATTAGCCTGCTTTGCAAGTCTTGGCACAACTTCTGGGACAGTCTGCACCATAAGACAGGAGGGTGACTGATGTACATTGCCCAGTTTTTATGGGGCACTAATTCCCAGGATCCTGGTAAGTTTCTTAGTGTGAACACACTGTACAGAAAAAGGGGTGGGTCACATGGCTGGTGATTACACACATCACATGTGTAGAATTATCCTGACAGCATCTTTTTTTCTCTCCTATTTCTTCTTTCTGTTTCCTCTCTTGAAATAGGAAGAAAAAGAAAAATACCCATTCTGAAGAAACTTCTAAATGTAAGTACCATTTTTCTTTGGCTCTCATATAACTTTTTGCAAGTTTTTGACAGGGTTTTTCCTTGTTTGTTCAAAGGCAAAATGATTATTTCCCATCCCTTCCCAAATAATGAAAAAATTTGCTAGGCAATGAGACGGCCATTTGCTTGAACCTCTGTCTACACAATGCAGAGTGGTAGGTTCTGTAGAAAATCTGGATTCTGTAGACTACCCTTGTAGGTAACCTAGGCCATCAACCCTGGCTTTCCTTCGACTTTCTTGGCAACTGTAACCATAAAGAATGATGGGTATTAGTGTCTTACTATATATTTGTCAAGTAATTTAAATACTCGATTTGCTGTACCACCTTCCTCAATGGTAATCTTCCCCCTGAGAATTATCTCCAATATTTCCTGTATATAGTTTGTTTATATAGAATTAGTACATGTTGAGCACCACCAGAGCAGGAACTATCTTTGTCCGTTCTTTGTATCCCTAGCACTTGGCATAGTGTCTGGGAACATAGTAGGTGCTTAATAAATGCTTCATAAATAAAGTTCAAATCTGGTCTAGCTGTGTGACCCTGGGCAAGTCATTTAACCCTTTTTGCCTCAGTTTCCTCATCTGTAAAATGAGCTGGAGAAGAAAATGGTAAGCCACTCTAGTATCTTTGCAAAGAAAACCCCAAACAGGGTCATGGAGAGTCAGATAGGACTGAAATGATTCAACAGCAATGATAAATGCTTATTGATTTGACCTGACTCTGACATTCTATGCTATAAGGTCTCCTCAGTTCTGAAGTTCTATGAGAATTATGAAACCTGTGGTAGATGTTCCTTGAATTGGGAGATTGAGCCTACCCAACATTGTGTATTTTCAGGTTTAAGTGAGAAGAGACAAAAAGTATCCTTTAGACCTGTGATACATTCCACCTTTTCTTTAAACAACTGGCCTCCAATTTAATCCAAATTTGAACAGTTAGTGTCTGCCTTGGTCTCTCTCCCCATTGAACAAACACTTGGCAGGTTCCCGTCAGTGGAAACGCAGTTTTCTGGGCAATAGGGTAGCAAATATCTATGTTGTTGTGGCCCTGGACCTCCTTGGCACAGCATTTAAGCCTGAATTCTTTTGTTGGCTTGGAAAAGGCTACTGGTGTTTGGGACAGCCTAGATTCCCCAAATCCATGCATTTGTATGTAGTGACTTCCTTCCCCCCTCCAACACCCCCTCTCCCAAGAACTTGCATCGTTGTATTACAGTTATGTGATATTAGAGTAGCAACTCCACTGGTTAATATGTAGCAAGAAGAAAATAACTCAGTTGTGACAAACACGTTTAATATAGTGGAACTGGAATGTTGCTTTCTGGTTTTAGATAAAAGAAGATTGTGTTAACAGATCCCCTCAGCCCTTACTTCAGCTGGTAGTTTTGTGGAAACTAAACAAACCAAGCTGTTGTTTTCTTGAGGGCATTTCTTTTCTTTTCTAAGTCAGAAGGGAGCCCAGGGCCAAACAAGGATTGTAAGTATATACATGAGAGCTGGTTAGTACCTTAGAGATCACCTGGCCAGAATATCATTGACTTTCGGCTGACAGGGGCCTGAAGAGACATCTGGTCCAATGCCTTTCTTTTCTAGTTGAGGAGATCATGGCCAGCACAGCTGTGACTTTCCTGATGATACATGGGGTTAAATGACAAAAGGGCATTTGAACGTGTGTCTTTTTACCCTAATGTCTCCTGTAGATTTCAAATCTGACCTCAGCCACTTACTAGCTGTGTGACTCTGGACAAGTCACCTAACCATGTTTGCCTGTTTCCCCATCTATGAAATGGTAAACCACTCCAGTATCTTTGCCAAAAAACCCCCAAGGATGGCCGCGGAAGAGTGAGATACAATTGAAACAACACCACCACCATCAAGGGACAAACATTCTGAAGAATCACAATATCTTAGGGTTGGAAGGGACCTGAGGGGCCCATCTAGTTCAATAGATCCCATTAAAAATTTTTCTATCATTCATCCACCCTTGTAACCACAGATTCTGGGCCATTATTTTCAAAAGGGAATTCCAAACATGTTTTGAGCAAAAGCAAGCAATACATAGAGTCCTTTAAGGGGAGTGGGAGAGGGAGAAAGTACCATTAAGATCTAGGGTATTGAGTTTTGTTTTTTTTTTTTTTTGGAGGGCAATTGGGGTTAAGTAACTTGCCCAAGGTCACGAGGCTAGGTTTTATTGTTTGTTTGTTTGTGTGTGGTGTCTGAGGCCGGATCCGAACTCCGGTCCTTCTGACTCCAGGGCCAGCGCCACCTAGCTGCCCCTGAGTTTTTTAATAGACACATGACTTTCTAGTCCTACTTACTACCCAGAAAAACTTAAGCACCTGGTACTTGGGATAATTAAGGTGAGTATCAGCTCTACAGATACACCCAACTCTAGGAGGTGAGGTATTTAAGCATGAGCTCCTTGGGGAGAAAATCCATCCCAGTCTATTCCAATTCAACAAGTCTTTATTTATTTATATATTTGTCTTCATTCTCTTTAAATTTGTTTTATATATATTTGTATGACCTGTTTTAAAAAATCTAAGTGAAGTTTCACATGTTTGACACAAAGGTGTTTGCGACAAATGAAGCATAAGGTGTGGAAAGGTTGCAGTTGGGGAGGGAAGATAGGCTTCTTTCCCCTTCTGTGAAATCTCAGATTTCTTTTTTTAAAGTAATACATAGGAAAGGTGTAAACCAAGCACTGAGTCTGCCCGAATTTTCTTGTCTTCTGAAAAGAAGGGACAGGGTCAGATTGTATGTATCCATAGGGAAGCAAGCTATTCCTGGTAGGTAGGTAGTTAGGGGTATGTGTATACATATATGTGCATACACACACATACATATATATATGGTCATGTTTATGTATATATGTGCACATGCAAGACATGTGCATGTAAGTATATACGTGTGTGTGTGTGTGTGTGTGTGTGTGTGTGTGTGTGTGTGTGTGTAAAAGGGAGAATATACTGAAGGAAATAAGACTTTCAAAAATTCCCAAGTCTCTGGGGTGGTTGTAAACTTTCAGAAGAGAGAAGCTGCTCCCAGAAAGCTGTGAGTTCATTCTGCTGACTGTCAGAACAGGACTTCACAGCCATGTGAGCTCCCAAACCCAGGAGCTCCTACTCTCCAAGCTGAACCTGCTGAAGATTTCACAGCATCCTTCCCCAGCGTTGCAGGAAAAACGCTGAAGTTGCAAAATTTGGGGAGCTGTGTCATTTCCTGTAGTTATCACGTTTCTCCTTCCTATCTGACACCCTTTTGTTTTTTTAAAGGTCCATAGGATTAGAGATAAGGAGAAAAGAGGAGAGGGAAAAGGGACTGAGAAACTAGAAAGAACCTCAAAGGTTATAGTCTAAGCCCTTCATTTTCCACACGAGGAAACTGAGGCTTAGGAAACTAAAGCAGCATGCCCAGAGTCAAGCAACTAGTAAGTGGCAGAGCCAGGGTTCCAATCCATATTCTAGTCTACTTCTCATTCTGCATTTAGTGTTCTTGACGCCATACGGAAGCCTTCTCTGGTAATACCTAGTAAAAGTATTCCTTAGGTGATAGTGCTGAGGGGGAGCCACTTATGGGGGGCTGTCTTAGCAGCTGAATTTTACAAACATTTATTAAGTGCCTATTGTATACTGGGGAATACAGAGATGAAGGACAGCATAGTGCCTGCCCTCGAGGAGTTGATTATCTACTGGGAGAGTACATAGGATGAGCACAAATACATGTAATGAAATGTAGAATGCAAATGATCAGGCAAAACAAAACAGGAATCCAGACCAGTTGTTAGAGAGAAGTAAGGGAAAGTATGCGTGTAGTTGGAAGGATGAGGGAAGGCCTCAGGGAAGAGGTGGCTCCTGAGGTAGGCCTTGAAGGAAGAAGATTTCAACAGGAGAGAACTAATATCACTTTAAGATAACTGTTAGTCCTACAAGAATTATTTTCCATTTGTGCCAAACAGTCCCATGATGACACAACTTTTCCCATCCTAAATAAGAAGAATCATACGTTGTGATTGGTTAGTAGATTTATCCTTGGCTCTTAGAAGAGTTAACCTTGTGAGTATTCATAGAACAAATTAGAGTTCATTAGCCTCTATTTGATTCTGACCAATTTGGTTCTTTCCTTCACTTGGGTGAAGTATAATGTAGGATGTTGAGTGATGTCATGGAAAAAGCACCAGATTTGTAATAAAAGAAGACTTAGGCTCTTATCTTGGCTTTGCTGTTTTCTAACTGTGTGACCTTGGGTAAATCACTTCTCTCTGGACATCTGTTTCCTCCCATTAAATGAAGAAGTAAAGCTGGGTGATCTCAAAGGTCCTTTTGAGTTTTAAATCTTATGATTTATAGTCTCTCATTAGCTTACTACGTAATCTTGAGCAAATTTCTTGTCTTTTGGGAACTTCATGTTAATTTAGTTAAAAAATTATAGGATCAGATTAGATAATCTCATAAGACTTCATTGCAGTTGTAAAGTTTTATGGCTATGTAGTTACCTTAGGTGGTTTTTTTTTTTCATTGAACTTAAACTGAAATAAATGGTGGAGTGAATACAGAAACTCTCATTCCGTGTAGAGGCTTTGCCTTGGCTTACCCTTTGGGGCTAAAATGCATGCTAATATCCATCTAGTTTCTAGCATATGTCATCTCTGTAAACCCAGTCATCTAGAGGATATAGTGATCATCTGATGACTAGGTTTTAGGACCCAAACCAGGGACATCTCTCTGAGCACCTTCTAGGTGTCAAGCAACTCTTCCTCTTCTTCTTCTTCTTCTTCTTCTTCTTCTTCTTCTTCTTCTTCTTCTTCTTCTCCTTCTCCTTCTCCTTCTCCTTCTCCTTCTCCTTCTCCTTCTCCTTCTCCTTCTCCTTCTCCTTCTCCTCCTTCTCCTTCTTCTTCTTCTTCTCCTTCTCCTCCTTCTCCTTCTCCTTCTCCTCCTTCTCCTTCTCCTTCTCCTTCTCCTCCTTCTCTTCCTCATCTCTTTCTCCTCTTCCTCCTCCTCCTCCTTCTTCTTCTTTTTGCTTTTTGGAGGGCAGTTGGGGTTAAGTGACTTTCTCAAGGTCACAGGGCTAGTTTTTGTGTTAAGTGTCTGAGGCCGGATTTGAACTCAATCCTCCTGACTCCAAGGCCAGCACTCTACTCACTGTACCACCTAGCTACCCCCAAGCAACTCTTCTAAGTGCTGGGTATACAAAGACTGGAGCAAGAAAAGAATCCTCACCCACAGGGGGCATAATTCAGTACTTAGAGAGCTAAACCCCTTAGGTCTTACTCCAGTGAGCTTTTAAATACTGAGGGTTTTCTAGCAGTAAAAGCCCATTTTCCATCTTGCTTATGAGTCCCAAAGTAGCTTACCTTCCAAGAGATGCTATTATTACTAAGATTACCAGGAACAATTTAGTATGAGCTAAAACGTCTCTTGGGTTTTGGATAACTAGTATTAGGTCATTTCTGTGAATTTGTTTATTATCCTCTTACAGTACCCACAGTAAGAGCTTCTTGGCTGGTTTTCCTTTAGTGACTGAAGTCTGAACAACTTTCCTACTGTGCCTTCAGTCTCCCTTCTTCTCCCTCTCTGTGTCTGCCCTCTCTCCCTCCCCCCCTCTCCCTTTCTCCCATCCCTCTCTGTCTTCTCTCTCTGTGTCTCTGTCTCTCTCTCTCTGTCCCTCTCCCTCTCTCTTTCCCTCCCTCCTTATCTCTAGCTTCAAAACACTGCTTCTTGTCCTCCTGTCTTTTGATCAGTGACTGCTTTCTCCTTGTCTATGTGGAAAACCTTGACTGTGTAATCCAGTTCCCTTTGACCCTTTCCTCTGCTGATTAGTTTACCTCCCTCGGTTTCTCCTCCACCTTGTGCCCTCTTGGCTTTGAATTGCCTTCCTTATCTTGGCCATTTTCCTCCTTCCTGTTCCGGCCCTCTTGCTTCCCTGAGAGAAACAGGTTCTGAAGACCAGGGCTGATCAGAATCTGTCTCCTGATTTCACTCTGGAATTCCAAGAAGAAGTACTGTATGTCTGGGGCATGTCAGACGGTGAGTTTCTGTTGGGTCGGCTGCTTCCTGGGTCTTCTGTGGATTCCTGGGGTGCCAACTAAAGGCTCCTACTGTCTGTAGTTATACTGCTGATTTTCTCTTGTTAGATATATTATTTATTAGCTTCTGATCTTTTCTTGTTGCCTGCAGTCCATATTTTGTACCATGGCAAAAGGTAGCCTATTGATGGTCTTTCTGTGTGTGCCTGTATTCTCTATTGCCTGGCTTGCACATTAGGAACAATGACCAGATAGGTGGGAGCTGTTGGACATGGCAGTTTTCCCAGTCGTTGTTTGTCTCTTGTCCAGGTTCAAATTTTGGCTCTGTCAAGAGCTGGCTTGACTTGAGTGAATTTTCCCTAAAATTGATGCTTATGCCTTTGAGGGCTTAGTCTTGAATCCTGACTTTGTCACTTATTAATTGTGTGTCCTTAGGGCAAGCAAACAATTTCTGGAAGCCTCTTTGAAATGGGGATATTAATACCGACACACCCTCTCATAGGGTTTGTTGTGAGGATCATTTGAGACAGGGCATGTTAAGCACATTGTAAATCACTGAGGACTCTAAATGGGTGAAAATCTTTCTAAGTCTGGTTCTTGCTTTTAGCCCTAGGCCAACAGAGTGGCCCCATGAGGCTAGACCTGGTAGGGAATGGGATTTGGAATGGTTTCCTAGTGGAACTCCTTGGACTGAAGTCAAAACCTGATGCACTTAACCCTCTTTTCTTTTCTCTTTCGTTCTTCATCCCTTCATCTCATGACTTGTCTTTAGGGTTTCTATGGTGACTAAAAGAGGCAGGGCTCTGATCCCTTCCTGAGGCTTGGGGTATATAAGTCCTCCCCCATGCAAAAGTTCCTCCTGCCTGAGGAGGAACTCAGTGCTTTCTTGTCCTCCATCTTTTTTTGTCCGTCTGCCAAAAAAGACCTGCTTTTTAATGTCTGTGAGTAAAAAACATCCTGTGTGTAATGCATTTTTACTATTTTTTAAAAAGAATGCTCATCATTTAAAAGCCCTCTGGCAGACTTCAAACAGTTAATAATAAACAAATAGTTTCTATCCATCTAAACCAATTGCAGTTTGCAAAATATCCTAAAGACTCTTTGAGGTAGTCAGTGAAAGTCATTATCTCCATCTTTATAGCTGAAGAAATTGAGGGAAATGACTTCCATCCATTCTTCCTTCCTTCCTCCCTCCTTCCAATAACTGCTTCAATATAATTGGTTTCCTTTTGTAATCCTCTATTCCATTTTATACATTTAAAAACAATTCTGAGGAGTCCACAGGCTTCCCCAGACACTGCCAAAAGAGTCCAGGACAAAAATAAGGCCCAGAATCCTTGGACTAGACATTCTCTGAGCTCTCTTCTAACTCTAGAGCTAAGAGCCTAGGGATGCTGCCTGTTCTCACCACGCCACACCATGTCATACCACATCATGCCACGCTACACCACGCCATACCATGCCACACCTGACCCCACAGCCTTCTCAGTTGAAATATGCTGCCATCTTGTGATGCCACTATTTATCGTAGAATGGACTTCAGTGGATATGCAAGAGAACAGCAAGAGCTTGGCAGGCATTTTACTTACTGGAGAGTCTGGTTCTAAGTGCCAATGTGAAGGTGGCTTCCCCTAGCAGATAACACCTGCTCCCCTGCCCCCATACCAGGGATTTCCCACAGGCCTTTGGTAGGTGAGGATCTTCCACTTTGATCATGAAGTCAAGAATATTCATGAATGGGAAATGGGGTAGGGAGGATTCATACACGCCTATGCCAGCAGCCACTATACCAAGTGCTTTGTAGCTTAATAATCATATCTAATTATAACACAATAATATAACAATAGCTTGACAATAATAATACAGCACTAATGACAACAATATTTTTTAAAATTAATTTATTAGTTTAGTTTCAGTTAACAAGATTCATTTCCATAGTTCCTTGATTTTCAAATTTCCTTTACTTCCCTCCCCCATCCCCCACGGCAGCATATAGTCCAGTATAGGATCTGCAAATACATTCATATTAGACATTATTCCAATTACAAAGGCGTATTGTACTAGGTGGGATGAAAGATGGTAAAGAAGAAATAAAACCAAACAATGAAAAGAAAAAGATCATTGTTTGCTTCCATCAGGATTCAGGCTCAGTTCTTTCAAGTTATATCTCTGGATGGCGCATTTCTCTCTTTCTTGAGTCTTTCGGGATTGACTTATATCACTGCATTGCTGAAAAGAGTCCAGTCTGTCATAATCGGTCATCACAGATACGGTATGTCTTTCATTGTATACAAATTTCTTCTGATTCTACTCTTGCTCAGCATCAGTTTGTATAAGTCTCTCCAGGTAATTATGAAATCCGTCACCTCCTCGTTTCTTATAGCACAATAATATTCCATTACATTCATATACCACAACTTGTTTAGCCATTCCCCAGTTGATGGGCACCCCTTTAGTTTCCAATTCTTTGCAACCACAAAAAGGGCTGCTATAAATATTTTTGTACATATGGGTCTTCCTCCCACTTCTATGATCTCTTTGGGACATAACCCTAGGAGTGGTATTATTGGGTCAAAGGGTATGAAATTATTTATAATCCTTTGGGCATGATTCCAGATCGCTCTCCAGAATGGTTGGATAAGTTCACAACTCCACCAGCAATGTATTAGTGTTCCAATTTGTCCACATCCTCTCCAGCATTTGTCGCTTTCTTGATTTGTCATCTTAGCCAATCTGACTGGAGAGATGTGGTATCTCAGAGTTGTTTTGATTTGCATTTCTCTAATCAATAGTGATTTAGAGCATTTCTTCATATGCTTATAGATATCTTTAATTTCTTTCTCTGAAAACTGCCTGTTCATATCCTTTGACCATTTATCAATTGGGGAATGACTTGTATTCATATAGATTTGGCTCAATTCTCTATAAATTTTAGAAATGAGTCCTTTATCGGAGACACAAGTTGTAAAAATTCTTTCCCAATTTCCCACCTCTCTCTTGATCTTGGTTACATTGGCTTTGTTTGTACAGAAGCTTTTCAATTTAATGTAATCAAAATTATCCATTTTGCATTTTATAATGCTCTCTAATTCTTGTTTGGTCCTAAAGTCTTCTCCTCTTCACAAATCTGTCAGGTAAAACTATTCCTTGCTTTCCCAAATTGCTTACAGTATCATCCTTTACACCTAGATCATGCACCCATTTAGACTTGATTTTGGTATATGGTGTTAGATAGTGATCTATGCCCAGTTTCTGCCATACTGTATTCCAGTTTTCCCAGCAGTTTTTGTCAAATAGTGCATTCTTATCCCAAAAACTGGGGCCTTTGGGTTTATCGAACAATAGATTACTATATTCATTAACTTCTGGGTCTCCTGCGCCTAATCTATTTCATTGATCCACTACTCTACACCTCTGCCAGTACCAAGCAGTATTGATGACTTCTGCTGTATAATACAGATTAAGATCTGGCATAGCTAGTCCACCTTCCCTAGCATTTCTTTTCATTAATTTCCTTGATATTCTAGACCGTTTGTTTTTCCAAATAAATTTTGTTATTATTTTGTCTAACTCTACAAAGTAGTTTTTTGGTAAATTGATTGGTATGGCACTAAATATATAGTTTAGTTTGGGTAAAATTGTCATTTTTATTATATTAGCTCGACCCAGCCATGAGCAACTGATATTTTTCCAACTATTTAGATATGCTTTTATTTGTGTGAGAAGTGTTTTGTAGTTGTGATCATATAGATTCTGGGTTTGTTTTGGCAAGTAGATTCCCAAATATTTTATAATGTCTACAGTGACTTTAAATGGGATTTCTCTTTCTGTCTCTTGCTGTTGAGTTTCATTAGAGATGTACAGGAATGCTGAGGATTTATGTAGGTTTATTTTATATCCTGCAACTTTGCCAAATTTATTTATTGTCTCTAGTAGTTTTTTACTTGATTCTCTAGGATTCTCTAAGTATATCATCATATCATCTGCGAAGAGTGATAGCTTGGTTACTTCTTTACCTAATTTGATTCCTTTGATTTCTTTTTCTTCTCTAATCGCTACTGCTAGTGTTTCTAGTACCAGATTGAATAAGAGGGGTGACAGTGGACACCCTTGTTTCACTCCTGATCTTATTGGAAAGGCTTCTAGTTTATCCCCATTGCATATAATACTTGCTGATGGTTTTAAATAGATGCTCTCTACTATTTTAAGGAAGGCTCCATTTATTCCTATACTTTCTAGTGTTTTTAATAGGAATGGGTGTTGTACTTTGTCAAAAGCCTTTTCTGCATCTATTGAGATGATCATGTGGTTTCTGCTAGTTTTATTGTTGATGTGCTCAATTATACTGATGGTTTTCCTAATATTAAACCATCCTTGCATTCCTGGAATGAATCCTACCTGATCAGAGTGTATTATTTTTGTGATGAGTTGTTGGAGTCTTTTGGCTAATATTTTATTTAGAATTTTTGCATCTAAATTCATGAGGGAAATTGGTCTATACTTTTCTTTCTCTGTTTTATCTCTTCCTGATTTAGGAATCAGTACCATATTTGTGTCATAGAAAGAGTTTGGTAGGACTCCTTCTTCACTAATTTTCCCAAATAGTTTGTAAAGTATTGGAATCAATTGTTCTTTAAATGTTTGATAGAATTCACTAGTAAACCCATCTGGCCCTGGAGAATTTTTCCTAGGGAGTTCATTGATGGCTTGTTTGATTTCTTTTTCCGAGATGGAGTTATTTAGGTAATTCACTTCCTCTTCAGTTAATCTGGGCAACTTGTGATTTTGTAAATATTCTTAAGATTGTCATATTTATGTGCATACAATTGGGAAAAATAATTCCTCATTATTTTTTTGATTTCCTCTTCATTGGAGGTAGATTCTCCCTTTTTATTTTTGATACTCATAATTTGGTTTTCTTCTTTTTTTTATCATATTGACTAAGGGTCTATCAATTTTGTTGATTTTTTTTCATAAAACCAGCTCTTAGTTTTATTTATTAATTCATTAGTTTTCTTAATTTCAGTTTTATTAATCTCACCTTTGGTTTTCAATATTTCTAATTTAGTACTAAATTGGGGATTTTCAATTTGTTCTTTTTCTAGCTTTTTCAATTGCATGTCCAATTCATTGACCTCCCTTCTCTCTGCTTTAATTAAGTATGCACTCAGGGATATAAAACTTCCCCTGAGAACTGCCTTTAGTGCATCCCACAAATTTTGGTATGTTGTCTCATTATTATCATTCTCTTGAATGAAATTATTGATTGTTTCTATAATTTCTTGTTTGACCCACCAATTTTTTAGGATTAAATTGTTTAATTTCCAATTAGTTTTTAGTCTATCTTTCCATGGCCCTTTATTGCATATAATTTTTATTGCATCATGATCTGAGAATGATGTATTTAATATGTCTGCCTTTCTGCACTGGACTGTGAGAATTTTATGCCCTAGTACATGGTCTATTTTTGAGTATGTACCATGCACTGCTGAAAAGAAAGTAAATTCCTTTTTATCCCCATTCAGTTTTTCTCCAGAGATCCATCATATCTAGTCTCTCCAAGATTCTATTCACCTCCTTAACTTCTTTCTTGTTTATTTTGAGGTTAGATTTATCGAGTTCAGAGAGAGGGAGATTAAGGTCCCCCACTAGTATAGTTTTGCTATCTATTTCTTCCTCTAATTCCTCTAATTTCTTCTCTAGGAATTTGGATGCTATACCACTTAGTGCATATATATTAAGTAGTGATATTGCTTCATTCTCGATGGTGCCTTTTAGTAGGATATAGTTTCCTTCCTTATCTCTTTTGATTAGATCTGTTTTTGCTTTTGCTTTATCTGAGATAAGTATTGCCACCTCTGCTTTTTTTTACTTTAGCTGAGGCATAATAAATTTTACTCCAACCTTTTACCTTTACCCTGTGGGTATCCCTTTGTTTCAAATGTGTTTCTTGTAGACAGCATATTGTAGGATTATGGTTTTTAATCCATTCTGCTATCCACCTCTGTTTTATGGGAGAGTTCATCCCATTCACATTCACAGTAATGATGACTATCTGTCTCTTCCCCTCCATCCTATTCCTTCCCCTGTTTATGTTTTTGTTTCTTCCTTCTCCCTTCCCCTCCTTGAAGTTTTCCCTTTTGACCACCCCCTCCCTCAGTGTTCCCACCCAGTGATCCTCCTTCTTAACCTACCTTCTCCACTTACTACTGTTTCCCTCCCTTCTAATCACCCCCTTTAGTCTCCTACTTTTCACCCCCCCCTTACCCTTCCACTATCTATAGGACACAATAAGTTTTTATACTTATCAGAGTAAATTACTCCCCATTTGATTCCAAACCGATGAGAGTAAATTTCAAACAGTGCTCCTCTCCCTCCCTCCTTTTCCTCTATTTAATGAATTTCTGTGTCTATTCACATTAGAATCTTAAACTTCACTGATTAAGTTGATCCCTCTTTGAACCAGAACCAGTGAGAATAGTGTTTAAATGATGTTCCTCTCCGTCTTTCTTTCCCCTCTACTGTGGTGTGTTGTAATGCCTCTTTGCATGGCATATTTAACCTTTTCCTATCTTATCCTTTCCTTTTTCCCATTATGGTCCGTTTGATCCCCTTAATAGGTTTTTTTTTTTTTTAAGGTCTTCAGGTTAGTACATTCATACCAACACCCTCTATCTAAGTGTAACCTTTTTGAAGGTCATGATAATCATAAAGATTTCGAATATTGACAGTTATCAGCTCAACATATAGGGATGTGAACATTTTGCTCTTGTTGCATCCCAAGTAATGAGTGTGTGTTTATGGGTGTGGGTGTGTGCAGTTATGCATGTGTGAGTCTGTGTTTCTCTTGTTTACCTTTTTATGTCTTTCTTGAGTCTTGTAATTGGAGATCAGATTTTCCATTGAGTTCTGGCTTTTTCATCAGGAAAGTCTGGAAGTCTCTTATTTCATTAAATGACCATCTCCTTGCCTGAAAGATTATGCTCAGTTTTGCCGGGTAGTTAATCCTTGGTTGTAGTCCTAGCTCTCTTGCCCTACGAAATATAAAATTCCAATCCCTCCGCTCTTTTAATGTAGAAGCTGCTAGGTCCTGTGTGATCCTAACTGTAGTTCCTCGATATTTGAATTGTTTCTTTCTGGCTGCTTGTAGAATTTTTTCTTTAATCTTGTAATTCTGGAATTTGGCTACTATATTTCTTGGAGTTTTCAGTTTGGGATCTCTTTCATGAGGAGTTCAATGAATTCTATCGATAGCTATTTTATCTTCTGATTCCAGGACCTCAGGACAGTTTTCTTTGACAATCTCTCGGATGATGTTGTCTAGGCTGCTTTTTTCGTCATGGCTTTCTGGTAGACCAATAATTCTTAGGTTGTCTCTCCTGGATCTGTTCTCTAGGTCAGTTATTTTTCCAGTGAGATATTTTACATTTTCTTTTAATTTTTTGATCGTCTTGTTTTGTTTGATTGACTCTTGCTGCATCATAGAGTTCTGAGTTTCAGTTTGATTGTTTCTAATTTTTATCGAATTATTGTCTTCAGTTAGTTTTTGAAGTTCGTTTTTTAGGGAGGTATTTTCTCCAATTACTTCACTGAGACGTTTTTCCAAGTTGGTCACTGCCTCCCTGATTTGGTCTTTAAAATTTTTCTTAAGCTCCTCCAGGAATGCTATTTGGGCTTGAGACCAGATCATGTTTCCTTTTGTGGTCTCAGGTGTGGGTAGAGAGTCTATATTGTCCTGTGTATTTAGTTGTTCTTGCCCTGCAAAGTAGGCTCAAATAGACTTTCTTGCCTTCCCCTTCTCCTTCTCAGCTTCCTTCTTTCCTATTGTGACTTCCTGTTTCTTAGTTTCTCAGGCTATGAGTTTAGAGCCTGATCCTTGACTTTGAATACCTCTGGGTGGCTAGTTTATGGCTAAGTTAGGGAAGTCAGTGAGCAATGTAGATGTGTAGGTGGGGGTGCTCCTGACCACTTCAAATTTCTGCCTCTATACCCTGGGCTATAAGTAGGCTTTTGTTGGTGAGGTGAGGTGGGGCTTGTTGGGACCCCTCCCTCTCTTCTCTTCAGACTCCGGGCTGTCTCAGTTACACCCCTTCTTGGAGACTCTCAAGCCTGGGGCTATTTCCATTAACTTGGGATTTCAATCTGAGTGGGAGACTTATCTTTGGGTTTTCTGCTTCATGAAGGAGGGATGGGAGGATCAGAGCAGCTAGAATTTACTTTGCCAGTTCCAGCCCCTGTATTATACAGGCAGGCAGTCTCCAACCTTCCAGGCTGGGGGCTGAATGCAGCCCAACAAGCCGCTCCCTCCCCTGGGAGCCAGACTCTCCTAACTGGCTCCAGTGACCTCTCCCGACAGTTCGTGAGATGAAGGAGATGACTGAGATGACTGAGATTCGTCCTAAGTCTGCAGGCTGGGGCTTTTTCTCTCTCTGGTGTAGTCTGCTTGTCTGCTCTTAGGTCTGAGCTGTGCAGACCCCACACGCTCTGTGCTCGTTCTGTCCAGACACACTGGGCAACCTCTTGGGCTGGACTCTGCCACGTTCCGTCTTCCAGTGGGCTCCGTCACTCCGGAATCCGCTCAGATTCACCCTTTGAGACTTAGTGCCCGAGGAGCTCAGCGAGGTTACTGCTTCCTTTCCGCCATCTTGGCTCCTCCCTGACAACAATATTTTTGAAGTGCTTTAAATTATGCAAAACACTTTACAAATTTTATCTCATTTGATCTTCACAACAACCCTGGAAGGTAGTGCTATTATTATCCCCATTTTCCAGATGAGGAAACTGGTCAAACAGTTTAAATAACTTGCTCAGGACCACCTCACTTTAAGTGCCTGAGGCCATATTGGAGCTCAATCCTTGGCCACTCTAGACTCGGAGCTCCATTCGCTGTACCACCTAGCTGCCAGCTATCACTCATATATTTCTATGTGTATACATAGGTAAATGTGTTTCAGGAAAAATGATTTTAAAAATGTATATGCTAGTAAATAATACACTATTTCTTGACTGCTGCAATTGCATTGCCCCTCATACTTCCTACTAAAGCTCTAAATAACATTAATAACTGTACAATGATTCCAACAATTTGGGGATGAGGGTACACTGTGGTGCAATCTGGTACTCAGGGGAAGAGGATTCAAATCTTGGCTCTTATCATGAAAAATTTTGCGAGTGGTTTTGAGTTGGTCACGTCTATTTTGGGAGCTTCAGTGTTCTCCTTTGTAAAATGAGGAATTTAATTAGACCAGGGATTCTTAATGTGGGAGGTCTGTGACTTTTTCTTTCTTTTTTTTTATGAGGGGAGAAGACAAGGCAATTGGGGTTAAGTTACTTGCCCAAGGTCACACAGCTAGTAATTGTTAAGTATCTGAGACCTGATTTGAACTCAGGTCCTCCTGATTCCAGGACCAGTACTTTATTCACTATACCACCTAGCCACCTGCTCTGTGATCTTTACTTGTGTTTTGGTAACTGTATTTGAATATAATTAATTTCTTTTGTAATTGAATCTATTTTATGCGTTTAAAAATGTTCTTCTGAGAAGGTGTTCCTGAAGCTTCACCAGCCTGCTGAAAGGGTCCATGCAACAACAAAATTTAAGAACCCTGGGAAAAATCTGTCCAGCTCTGCCATCTGAGGCTTCTCTGAAGTGAGCTTAGCAGGCTAGAACACTGTGGTGGTGAAGGTCTTGAGCCCATTCTAGCAACTGACCACCTTTCCTGACCAGTACTGGCTGTTGGTTTCACTCAGCAGACTCTATTTATTAAGGGTCCACTCCACGCATGCACAGTCTTATGTTGGCCTATGATTCAGTGGGACTCGGATCAGTTGGCCTCTTCCTATTTGAGAGCTGACAGACTAACAGAGGAAAAGATTTCAATTCTAATCGACAAACATTTTTTACACTCCAACTGTGTCAAAGTGCTGTCCTCGGTGTTGGCGAGGAGGTGGGAAATGAATTGAGAATGCTAGTGCTATCTTAAGGCAGTGGGTGATGGACTATCCAGTGAGAGATACAGACAAGAAAAGCTATGAGATTTTATAGGAAGGAGAGAGCCCACTGGTTAGGTGTACTCCAGCAGGGCTTTATGGAAGAGGAGATCTTTGCTTTAAATAATGGAAGGACTTTTCCTTCTCTACACTATACTTTTCTTCAAGCAAAGTCTGGCTGAAATATTTGAACCTCAAACTCCATTTCCTTACCTGGAAAACTGCTGGGTCTCTGGTCATTCACCAGTTAAGACCTTTCCACCATATCTTATTCTTTCCCATTTTTGAGAAGGAAAATTTTTCCATGAACTTATACCCTTCTCTGTTCTGCACGTGTATTTTACTGCAGTGTCCTAAGAGGGCTTGGGATCCTTAGGACCCCAGCTGCTGTGGCCCTTGGAAGCCATGCCCACAAATATCAGATGCCCCCTGGTTAGACTAGAAGGATCTATCAGAATGCTAGGGGTGAGAGGTAAAGTAGAAGGAATACCCATGTGACTGGTACCCTTTGAGGGAAGAACAAGTAGTCAACACTTCCCTTGGCCACAGGGAGTTCTTGGAGTCTGTGGGAACTGTGGAGTTCTGGGTCTCTCAAACAGCTACAACTAGAAAGATGTGTAACTGTGATATCAGCAGTAGAGGGTAGGGTAGTGGGCATTAGAAGTACAGAGGAAAGTCCAATCTTGAATCCAATTATATGCTGGGGGGCAGGGCACTCTGACCTTTGCTTCATCTGGGTTGGGGAAGAACAAAGTGGCTCCAGAGTGTCATGGTGGATACAACTGTCTCTAGGGAGAAATGGTTAGTTCATTCAGCAGTTGAGAAGTACCAGGGTACTCTAGGAAGAAGTGGAAAATGAGGTTGTAGAAAATGTGGGCAATTAACCCAAGGTCACACACAGTTAGTTGGTGTCAGAGCTAGAAGGATCCAATTCTCCTAACTCCTAGCCTAGTATTCTTCCCTATGCAATTGAGAATAAGTCCCTGACTCTCTGCCGTCTTGTGTTGGGTGACATTTTGTATTACGATCGATGCAAGTTCTTGGGATCAGTTCCAAGTCACTTTGGAACTTAGACCAATAAATGACTTCACTTTGACTTCTCTGAGAAGACAGGAGGATAAACCTTATGGGGTCTTGGAAAGGGCCCTGCATTTCAAATAGGAGGACCTGTCTTGGAATCTTTTGCTACCTAAGTGATAAGTCTCCCTCTTAGGGCCTCCTTTTTTCCATCTGTGAAATAAGGTGATTGGACATAATGACCTCTGATGTTCCTTCCACCCATAATTCATGATCCTTGGATGAGAGATGTCTAACGAGTGAATTCTTGGTGAATACCACTGGTCACTGGTATTCAGTGAGATCTTTAACACTTAAATTTATAGTCAAACGAAAGAAGGAACAACTTGGAAAGCCAGAGGTGGGTCTATGCTTCAGCAGATTTTTTGTTATTCACAGATAGATGTTAAATTCAGATCCAGATGCTCTTTATCTCTTAACCTTTCTCTCAATTTTCTCTTGCTTCCTGAGGCTGTCAAGTTCTTTCATCCTGCTTGTTTCCAGTGCAACAGAGAGAAGCCCTGGGTTAGCTACTGTTTTGAACAAAGTTTATTAGTCATCTCAGCTAGCAGATGGTCTGACCAGGACACAGCTGATGTCTGGGGCATGGTTTTATGGAGTGTGGAGTTGGGATGGGAACTTTCATTCTTAGGGTTCTGCTCTATGGGGAGGATTCTTTTTAGTTGGGTCTTTAACCATTTGGAAAATTTTAAAAAGTTTTCCAGTATTTCAAGTCATGATGATTTGGAAATCCCTCATAAGAGTGCTTCTTCACAAAGGGGATTTTAAAAAAATACCCCTGAACATCTGAGAGTTCAGAACTAAACAGCCTCTTTCCTGACCACAACAACTTAAACTATCTTTATGCTCTTGCTCCCCTGTAAAGGAAGGATGTGTTCTGTGAGGCAGCTAAATGGCATTGTGGGCTTAACCTCTATCAGCTTTAGCTCCCCCATCTATAAAATGGGTACAATAATAGCACCTGCCTCACAGGATTGTTGTGAAGATCAGTTAGTCAATAAGTATTTATTAAGGATTCATTATGTACCAGAAAGTGCTAGGAATACAAAGAAAGGCAAAAACAGATTTCATTAGTGGCTCATTTTTCTAATAGATCAAATCGGATGATCTGTGTAAAGCATTTTGTAAATTTCAAAGTGCTCCATAAATTACATTATTTTAGAGGTGGTTGATGATCTGCCTGGGGGAAATCTAAGTCCTGAAGAGGAATCCCACCTTTCTGGGGGGATTCAGGGAGTTTAGAGAAAATGGACCAGAAGAAGCATATGAACTAAGCAACAACTCAAAATATAGTAGTAGGAGAATTCTAGATGGAGACTAAGTGATAGTGGTGAAGTACTTTTTCAAGAAAAGAGGACTTGTGTTCAACACCAACTTTGTGACTTTGGGTCAATCACTTAATTCCCTAGTCCTCATTTTCTCTATCTGTAAAATTAGGCTGTTAGGCTAGATGCTTTCTCAAGTATCCCTCCTAGCTCAAAATCTGTGAATCTCTAAGGAAACTTGTGCTAATGTGACTTCATCCTCTTTGTACACTCACCTGCAGAATAACTGAAATGTTGAAGATGGAAGAAAGGGAACAGCACACCCAGTTTTCTAAGTCTTGACTGTAAAGCATTTTGTAAGCTACAAAAGTGCTACATACTTTGTATTTGATTAATTTTTGTTCTGAATGTATGTCCTCCTAGTAGGGAGGAGCAAGTTCCTCGAGGGCCAGATCACTTTAATTTTTATCCTTGCATTTCTAGCACCTCACAAGTTTCAGGTACTTAACTAAATATTTGTTGACTTTTGTTTGATTAAACAAATGTCAACCAATATCACTACTATTATTATTTGACAGGAAATATGATTCATAAAGAAATAGTTAACCTGGTATTTGGGTCATCTGAATAGCTAATAGGAAAACAGTCTGGCTGAGATAGAAATTGTGACAATGCATGCCCTCCCTATTTCCCCCTCCCCAGAATGATAGGAAAAAAAAATTACAGATTTGGTAGCCATTTATAGTAATGGCCTAAATCTTGTTTGTCTCCTATGTCTGAAAGGAGTGAGAGAATTTTGAGATTGCCAGAGAGAGCTCCTTATGACAACATGTGATGCAGACAAGTAATCTGATTATTTCTGGGCTTTAGAGAGACTTGTCGCTTTATTGAAAGGTCACAAGAAGAGGGAGGAAAGTGACCCTGGGACTGAATCTCACCATGACAGAAAAAGCAAGGGAAGGGGGAAAGGCACAAGTGATGGTTACTTTTTCACTCATAGACAGGCAGCTTTGGAGCCCAACTAAGGGAGAGCAGATATTCTAGCTCAACATCCCTTTAGAAAAACTATGCAATTGAGAATAAGTCCCTGAAGTAAGCTTCATTTGCATGTAAAGATTTTCTTTTTGAGACAATCAGGGTTAAGTGACTTGCCCAGGATCTTGCAACTAGTAAGTGAGGCTGGATTTGAACTCAGGTCTTTCTGACTTCAGGACTGGTACTCTATCCACTCTACCACCTAGCTGCCCTGAAGATTTTTCTTAAAGGTCATAAAATGGTACAGGTCATTTTAAAGGTCATAAAAATGTTGGGATAGTGTAGTGAGCACATTGGATGTGTGTAGAAACAAGACCCAAGTTCAAATTCTGTCTTAGACACCTGTTAAAACCACTTAACCTCTGTTCGCTTCAGTTTCCTCTTTTGTTAAATGGGGATAATAATAATACCCACCTCCCAGGGTTGTGAGATTATATCTGGCATGCATTTAGTGCAGCGCCTGATACTCAGGAGGGCCTACGTGAATGTTAGTTACTGTTGTTGTTATTAATATTATGATCTCTCTAAGATCCCTTCTTCCTCTAAATCCTATCATTCAAGTGGTCAGTTGCATCTTGCCCATTGTTTGGGAAGTCATAGACGAGACCCTTTCATTAGTCCATGTTGTGGCATATGGAAAGGTCCCAGGTGGGGAAGTCAGTCACAACCTGAGTTCTAGGCTTTAGGTCATACCAGAAGTCTGTTTTCTGACCTTGAAAAAGTCCCTTCTAATCTCTCAGCCTTAGTTTCCACCAGCGTGAGGGGATTGGATTTGATTCTCCAAGGTCCTTCCAGCTGTCATGGGTATCCAAGTACATATTATTGGAATTGGAATTATGCTAAAAAGATGTTGCCTGAGAGAAGTTATGTTCTGACGGACAGAGGTGATTTTTCTTGAGCATCTCAAAGCCTTCATCTTGGCTGGGCTGGCTTCTGCTTCTGCTGCATGTTCAAATGTTTACATGTAGAGGGTGCTTTGAAAGTGATGGAAAACTGTTCTCCGTATCAAATGTAAACTCCTGCCTGTCCTGAAAGGCCTTCCAGGGTCTGACCTCACTTTTTCTCTCCAACCTTTTTTCTCTCTGCCCTTTAAATGCAGTTCCCTGCTCCAGTCTCCCCTCCAGTAACCAGGGTCCTCACTTTCCCCCTCATTCCTCCCGGGCATCTTCACCCTTTGTATGTCTCACTCCCCAGGATGCAGTCTCAAGACTCAGTTTAGGTCTTGTCTCCCTTTTGTGATGAGATGGGCCAGAGAACTGAGCCCTGAGGACCTCAGTTCAAATGTGATTCCTGTTCTTTGACTGGGTTGGGGGAGACAAATTATTTTCTCGTTTATAAGATGGGGAGTCCCTACACGATTTCTAGACCACTCTAGCCTTCACTGATTCCCCTCACTGTCTCCTGAGTACCTTGGCCTGTACCATCTGATTTAATTTCTTATCAGGATCATAGGTTTAACCCTGGAAAGGACCGCAGAGATTCTTTTATAAATGAAGAAAACCGGAGCTTTGAGATGTTCAGAGATCTGGCCAAGCTCACACATGGGTATGAATGTTCTCAAGGACCTGTAATGGCTTTACTTTTCAACAATATGAGTCTTGTCTTCCAATCTAGAAGCTTAAGCTTGCTGATGGCAGGGACCATTGATCATCTCCTTCCTCTGTATCTATCCACAGCCTGGGCCTGAGCCCATAGCAGGCTGTTCTATATACATATGCTGATTCTGCAAGCAATTACCCCCCTACCCCCGAAACCCAGCCTTTATTATACCTATGAAGATGAAGTCTATCACAGCCCTGCCCCTGTCCAAATCACTTAGGACCAATTCCCAGTTAGTGAGGGTTCTCCAGGACACCCAGTATCCATCTCTTTTTATACACAGAAGAGTCACACACACCTCATAAAATGCTATTAATAAGGTGCATTATGATTCCATGGTTTTAACTGTTTTAAGGGTTAGAGCTTAGCCTCACAGACTCCTTATGCCCAGTGGCTTGAGGTAAAGTTCCTTGATACCTCCTCCTCAGTTTCTCAGTCTTTTAACTATGAATAACCTTGAAACAACCTGGAGATTGGTGCCCTTAATGAATAACACTCTTGGCTTCCTATGGAACTGACCTCTGACCCCTGTGAAATCATAAGCCTCAGGTTACCTTGGAAACCAGGCTTGTGCTCTTGAAGTGATTCTATGGGGAGACATTTTTTCCCCCTGCTCCTTGAATTCACTTTTTCTGGGTCTAATAAAATCAGGCTTTCAGCTCTTGTTGATGGCTGCTTTGGGAATTCATTCTATCTTCAGTTGTTTACAGTTTAGAAGACATTTTGAGACCCTCCCCCAAGAAAACTGAGTTACCCTACACTCAAACCTTGGAAAGCCCATACTGTGTATGTTTCTGGTCTTGCCTCTCCAAAGTCAAACCCTCTCTTAGACAGAGCCCCAAGGAAGCTCTGATTTGAAGGAAGGTGAGTTGTTGGGAAGTAATTGGTTCATTTCTTGAGTGCAGTGAAGACATGGTTGGTGTCAAGCTGTGTTGAGCTTTTGATTAAGAAATGTCCTGGAATCTGCTGGTGCATTACCTCTAGGAGGGCATTCCAAAGGAAGGGAGTTCAGGTGAGTGAGTGCCAGCATGCTACTAATTCAAGATTGTTGTCTTGACTGGAAGGGAGAGGGAATGGGAGTGAAGAAAACCCGTGATAGGTAGGTAGTTTTTTTCTTTTTTTCTTTTAGGAGGGGGGAAGGCAGGACAATTGGGGTTAAGTGACTTGCCCAAGGTCACACAGCTAGTAAATGTTAAGTGTCTGAGGCCAGATTTGAACTCAGGTCCTCTTGACTCCAGGGTGGGTGCTCTATTCACTGTGTCACCTAGCCACCCCGATAGGTAGTTCTAGGCTAGTGAATTTTGAGGGTGTCTAACAGTTTTTCAGATTGGGTCTTTTTTTTTTCCTATGAGGGCAAGGAGAGGGGCCAGTCTAAAAAGTAACCTTTGGATTGGTATGGGGAGACATGCTGGCTAACACCAGTAGTTTGGAAAGTAGGGTTAGGCTTGATGTTAAGGTCCTGGATTCAAATTCTGTAACTTACTTACCTGAGTGATGCTAAGTAACTTCTCTTATTTGGTTCACAGTTTTGTAAGCTGTAAAACAAGGGGTTGGAGTAGATAGGGGATCTAAGGTCCTCCCTTTTCTTTCTTCTTGAAGTCTTTAACAGTGTTTGTGATGGAGTCAGAAGTCCTAGGTTCTGGTTAATAGAAAGGATGAGAAGGAGCAGCGTAAGATCCCTAAAGGGGGGGGTTTCTCCCATCTCTAAATCTAGGGCTTTTAAGTCTCATTCATGCTCTTGGCTTTTAAAGACACCATGGTATAAGGGGTTAGGGTGCTGAACTTGGGAGTCAAAAAGACCAAGTCTAAATTCTACTTGAGACACTCAGTACCTGTGTGACCTGGGCCTCAGTTTCCTCATCTGTAAAATGAGGGGGTGGATTTGATGACCTTTAAGGTTTTTCTAGATCTCAATTGATCATCTCATTGTTGCTTGTGAGGCTTTTGCTACTAAATTATGCTGTTTTTCTGAGAGTTAGCTGTGTGACCTTGGACCAGTCACTTGGGGGGCAAATTCAAGAAGTATGAGGGGGCATAATGAGGAATCCCTTATCCCTTTAAGGGGCATGAGATTTACCATTTCCCTGTAGTGGTTGGGGATTGGGGAGTGGGAAGGAGGAAAGTCCTTATTCTAGTCCCAAACCCTCAAATATTGTTCTCCATGTCCTGCTATGTCCTGTGCCAATTTGAAGATTGGAAAGAATGTTGGCAAGAGGGCAGCATGGTTTAGTGAAGAGTGTTCCATTTCTGGCCAGAGGACCTGGGTTCAGATCCCAGGTCTGTTACTCATTACCTGTGAGCCCTCAGACAAAATATCTAATTTATTCAGGCTTCAGTTTCCTCATATGTAAAGTAGAAGAATCAGACTAGGTGATCCCTAAGATCTTGTAGCTTTGAAATGAGAATAAGTGAATTTGCCTTCTACCAGGAAAGCTATTTAATCTCTCTCAGCCTCAGTTTTCCCATCTGTAAAATGGAAATAGAATAGCCCTTCTATCTCACAGGGCTGTTTGGAGGATCGAATCTCATAATGTTCCTAAAGTATTTTGGAGACCTTAAAAGTTTATATGCAAATGTTAACTACTAATTTATTATCAGCATTTCATTCTTGTCATCTTTGCTTATAATGATTATCCTGTTACTGGTGATTTCAAGAATTCACATTTATATAGTGATTTGCAAGGGATATTCCTTGTAACAATTGTGAGGTAGGCAAGTGTTGTTTTACAGATGAGGCAAGTCATTTCTAGCCTCTGTTTTCTCATATGTGTAATGGGGGGAATTTGATCAAATAATCTCTAAAGTCCCTTCTTTAGCGTAGTGAGTAGACAGAGAATTGCCCTTGATCAGGAAGCCCTGGGTTTGATCCATGCCTCTGATATATGTATGACCCGGGAGGGGGGCGGGGTCAGTTACCCAACTAACTCTCTCAAATCCTAATAACTTGCTGAACAATTGTTGGATCTATATTGGTAGAGGGAGCTCCCACACTGGGAATCCCCTCTACCAATGCAATGACAGGACAGATTACCCCTACCCCCCACCACCACACCCACCCACACCAAATGATCTTTCTACATATGGTCATAATAGCTAACATTCTTATAGTACCTACTATGTGCAAGGCACTGTTTAGGTCTTCTGACTCCAAGGCCCAGCCAGCATTAATCCACCATGCCATCTAGCTCCTTATTGGAGTTCATTCATTTTGCTTGAGGCAGCAATGGGTCTGGAACCAAGGAAGCCCCTGACACTTCCCATCTGTGTGACCCTGGGAAAGTCACTTAACCTCTGTCTGCCTCAGTTTTTCCACTGTAAAATGGGGAAATAGTAGCACTTTCACCCCATGGTTGTTGTGTGAATTAATGAGATAATATAAATAAAGTGGGGGTGGCTAAGTGGCACAGTGAATAGAGCACTAGCCCTGAAATCAGGAGGACCTCAGTTCAAATCCAGCCTCAGACACTTAATACTTACTAGCTGTGTGACCTTGGGCAAGTCACTTTACCCCAATTGCCCTGCCCTCCCACCTCCAGAAAAAAAAAAGTGCCCACCATGTAGTATTTGCTATAGAAATGCTTAGTTCCTTTTCTTCCCCCCTCCCCCCCCCCACTGATCTCCTTGGAATTTTAAGTTGGGAAGAATTTGTTCTGCTCTGATACTCTGGTTCTATGGGGTCAGGGCTTTGGAGTTTCTTTGGGTCTTATGCTGAGTATACCTCATAGGTTCCCACCTGGAATTTACCTGTGTATAACATATGCAGCAACTACACCGGGGAAAATCACAGAGACTTGTCTCCTGTGGGGTCAAAGGACTGTAGGTCTTCTGAATGAGGTGTTTATTCCCAATGAGGAGTTCTTACACACACACACACACACACACACACACACACACACACACCAACTGGCAAAACCCTCCCACATTTAAGTCATAGAGGCACTAGGCAAGAGAGACTTGAGGAAAATTCCATTCAGAAGAGACTCTCTCTGATGTTCGGTTCCAAATGTCAGTGTCTGGAGTGAAAAAAACCTGGGCAGATGTTGGCAGCTGTGGTGCCAGTATGCCCCATTTGTTAATCAGGGCAGTGTTTAAATCCAAATCAATTTTTCTTCTTCAAAGTTTGGACCTTGGCAGGGCTTTTGTAACTTGCCTCTCCCCTCTCTGGCTCAGCCAGTCAATGCCCTGCATGCCAAGATGTTGCTCAATCCCCATGTTAGTGACACTGAAGGCTTCTGGCCAGGGCCTCTCTCCTGGGCTTCTCTTCTCCTCCCTCCTCCTCCTTTCCCTCCCCTCCTCCCCATCACACACACCCTGGTCCCTCTTTCCTGAGTCAAGCTGTTTGAGAAGTCCAACCTCCCCACAGGAGTCCATATAAGGAAGGTGCCCGGAGATAGGCTTCTCAAAGTCCACAGGAACCAGGAGCCAGTGTCCTCAGAGGCATGTATCTCTCACAGCTGGCCAACACCTTCAGCTTCAGTCATAGAATTCTAGAATGTGAGAGCTAGAGAGACCTTAGAACAGGGAAAATGTGGGAGCTGGAGAGGCCCTTGGGGTATGTATTATATGGGAGTGGTAAGGGACCTTTGAACAGGATATGTCAGCAGGAAGGCACCTTAGAACTGAATAGATTAGAGTGGGAAGGGATCTATCTTAGAATATAGACTATTAGACATAAAAGAGCCTTAGAATATAGAATATTAAAATGTAGAATGTCAGAGCTAGACATTAGCTTCATTTAGACCTCATGACAATAACAGTAATATAATAGCTGGCATTTATATTGTGCTTTCAGGTTTGTAAATCTAATCTCATTTAAATCTAATGTGGTGTTATTCCCATTTTACAGATGAGGAAACTCAGACTCACAAAGAGGTTAAAGCTTACTGAGGGTCTCACATCTATAAATGGGTGCCTGAGGCAGGAGGCTTCCAAAGTGATTCTTTCAGCTGTTTTGTGCCCTTGGATAAATCATTTCTTCATCCTGGGGCCTTGGATACTCTTTCTATGAAATGAGGAGGTGGTTTAGGTAGCTTTCAAGTCCCCTTCCAACAATGTCCTGTATTCCAAGGCTGCAGATGGTGCAGTGGATAAGAATTCTAGACTCTATCCAGTTCAGATTCAAAACTTGACGTAGATACCAGCTATGTGTGACCCTAAATAACTAAATCCCCAAGTGGGAAATGACTTAACCCAGACCCACATATCAGGTTAGCACAGAGGGGAAAGTAGAACCTGGACCTCAAGAATTCTAACTTGAACTCTTGAAAAGAGATTGTTATGGGTTTTGTTGATCATAAAAAGGCATCACAGGGAAAGTGACCATGAGCTTGGGTTTCAGGGACAGTAAGAATCTGGGCAGAAGGAGCCACTGTGAGAAGAAGCAGGGAGATAGGATACAAGGTGTGTTTGAGGGGTAAATGAGACTCATCTTGAGGGGAGGGGGTCAATGGCACATCTTCCTCACAACTAACTTTGTGGGCTTTCTTGATCTGCCTTTCTACCCTTTCTGGTCCCTACCTGGAGGAAGCTGACAAAGGGATTTGATACTTATTAAAAAGTGGCCCCTGGAAGGTCTCCAAATCTGAAGGCACAGTTGTAATTCAATTCTAATTGACAAACATGTATTAAGCTACTACTGTCCTGGGTACTGGGGCAGACCATTGGTAAAAGAGGGACTGTAACCTTCTGGGGTACTAGGGGAGGACAGACCAAAATAAAAACGATATGAATATGTGGTATTACATGGTGAGTAGAGAGGTACCCCAAAAATTCCTTGTGGGAAGAAAAGCTATGGTTCTTGGTGGGGAGAAGATCAGGGAAGGCTTCTTGGAGAAGGTGGAATTTTAAGTGGAGCTTTCAAAGTTAGACAGGAATTCAATAGTTCAAGAGAAAGGACAGCTGGCTAACTCCAGGCATAAGGAGCAGCTGATGCAACAAATGTGGAGATGAGAAATGAAAGGACAGACAAAAATGGCAGGAGTGTAGAGGAGTAAAGGCAGAGTAGTCTCGAAAGTTAGGGTGGTTTCAGTTGGTGGAGAGCCTTGAGGGCCAGGCAGGAGAGCTTGAACTATTCTTGGTGGGCAATGGGGAGCCAGGAAAATTATTCTGGTAATACCATGAAAGGCAAGGGACAGACTTGAGGTCGGAGGGAAGATCTGTTTGAAAATTTTGGTACCATATTGTCCAGGGTATTTGGTACCATATTGTCCAGATATTAATGGAGACCTGTACTAGGGTGGTAGCAATGGGAATGTAGAGGAAGGAGGTCAGTATCATGGAGGTTAAATCAAACAACATTCAAATTGGACGTTAAGGGTTCTTGGGGAAGAAGATGTTTGCAGTATAATGGATAGGGAACTCTGCACCAAAAAGACCCCCATCTTTTGATGCAAATTGGCTCTGTGGTCTAGAGTAAGTCACTTTTTGATGCTCTAGGCAACTGATTTATAAATTGGAGCAACAGTGCCAACCTGTGTTGGTAGAAGGAGTTCCCTGTATCAGGTTCAGTCCTTTAGGGTTTGGCAGAAATACAACCAGTGATGAGAGCAAAAGATGATGTCTGGGTTTAGGGATGGGATGATGTGTGGGAGGTGAGGGAGAGGGAGAGCCAAAGACATCTCCAAAGTAAGGAACAGAGAGAGGAAGCAGGGCAGGTTTAATGGCAGTGGAGAAGGTGGGGATAAGAAACTCCATTTGGGCACATGGAGTTTGAGATTTGTCCACTGTCTACTATCAGTTTTAAAGGTGAGATTTTCTCTTTCTACCTAGCTGGAGCTACCATCTAAGTGCGCTTAGTGTGCTGGACAACAGTCCTCTAAAGCAGCTCTCACCTGACAGAATTAGCTATGAATCCAGTTTACCCAGGTTTGGATTATATTAAGTTCTTCTTAGTTTAACTGTTTAGCCTATGATAACCCTGTGTCATCCAGCATTAGAAAGTGGAGGACAAGTCACTTTTCCTTTCTGGGCCTGTTTCCCCCTCTCAATGGAGCAGAGGGAGTCAGACTCACCCTCACTGAGGAAAGTACCATTTATTTCTAGACTTTTTCCACCTGTGGAAATGGAGAAGACATGGTAAGACTGGCAGAGGAGGAGTTGACCAATGAGATCCAAAATCTCTTGGCCAAAAACTCATTTTGGAAATCAAAGCATATCCAGGGGCGTCTCATTTATCTGACATTGCACAGAAGGGAGCTGGCTCACAGAGATGCATTCTCCCTCAAATGCCAACATTGTTTAAATTTTAACCATTTTGGATAAGAGATCTTTCTAATGAATTACTCACTTCCCTGATTTCTTAAATACAGCATCAAGATTGATTTTATTTTTCACTAAGTAAAAGAGGTTATTCTTTGCCTCATTCTTTTCTAGCCTTAATCACTGAATGGGTGTAGCCTCAGACAAACTGAGATTTGGGAAAGAACTTAGCTTTAAAAGGCCAAGGTCTCTCACTGCATCCAGGACTATCTCCAGTCACCCTGATCTATATCTTGCCACTGGACCCAGATGGCTCCAGAAGAGAGAGTGAGGCTGGTGACTTTGCTCAGCCCTCCCTCACTTAAATCCAATCCACTTGCAAGTCAAGACATCACCTTTCTGATGCCATGGTCCTCTTCAAGAATGAAGGACAAATACAGGATACTGAACACTATGGAATCTTTTCTTGGTGTCTGGGGAATTTCACTATGAAAATTAAGGAATGGACCAGGCTAAAATACAATGAATAATTCCTTCAGTACCTGTTGGGGTGTATATGGGAAGTACTTTGCCCCTACACCAAATGGCCCCAAACTGCTTTTTATAATTATTTTTCCTCTGCCCTCAGTAAGAGATTGCCAACTATTTCTTTTCTGGGATGTATCTTCCCCCATCCTTCTTTGGTAATTTTTCTATTCATCATATAGATACATTAAACTCTGGGGAATACTAATATACTCAAGTATTACAGTTCCTACCCTCAAGGAGCTTACATTCAAATGGAAGAAGACACCATACATGACCAAATTGATTTGAATTATGTGAACTGTGTATAAAGTAAGACTAAATTGGCTCAGTGAAGACCTGAGGACTTCTCCTACGGTTAATGAACTTTGTGACTATTTCAGATGCTCTGAGGTTTCCCTGTTTCAGGTTTCCACCCATATTTCAGATGATGAAAGCTACCAGAAATCTGGAAGCTGGGGAAGTGGGGCATAGCTGTAGTAATAAACCAAGCACACTCTCCCTAACCATGACATGAAAGTTGATACCCTGATAGAATGAATATCTGTGGTCTCCTCATATTGACTATTTTCTTCCATTCCTAGGAGACTAGAATTTGAGAATAGCATGGGAGGGACCACAGAGATGTATCTAGTCCAACCAACTCTTCTCACCTAAATTTCCTTCACTGGGTATCATTTCTTCATTGGATGGGGAGAAAAGAGAGAAGAAATTTGGAAATTGATGGAGTTGTTCTTTTGGATGGTGGACTGTTTGTAAGGTGTCCCAGGCATCCAAAGTCAAGGATTCAGTGGAGCCCTTTATAATACTTCCAGTTTCTGCATAGAGAATCAGTGTTTGTTTTCTAGAGCTGAGTGAGACATAGCCCTTGGTTTCTCAAAAGGGAAGTTGCCAGAAACGGAACTATAATTCTATTTAGAAGCAGAGGCTTTTTACAGTGTAAGAGCTCAGAGGGAACTTTAGAGAGATGACCTAGAGAAGACAAACCTTCAAGTTGTTTTTTGTTTGTTTTGTTTTTTTCTCACGAAAGAGGGAACAAGGAAAGTTACACAAGTGGGACTAGAACCCAAATCTCCTAACTCTGGGTTCTATGTTCATTCATTTAGTTCTTTCTAAAATATTCCACTTTATCCCTGCACCCAAATGTATTAGCATCCTTTGGAGTTGGTTTTGTGCCCTTCCCCTATCTCCCATCTTCCCTTTTACCTCTCCCCCTTCCCCCCCTACCCTGTACACTGTAAGTCCTCAGGCCCCATTTCAGAAAAGGGGAACTAACTCAATCTAGAAAGTGTGACTTACCCAGAGTTTTGCTCTGAGTCAGTAAGAGTCAGGAGTAGACCCCAGCGGCTGCTGATTCACCATCAGCTTCTGAGGCTTCTGAGTTCTACCATTTCCCAAGCTGCTTAACTCTGGTAGCATTTACACCAGGGGGCTGGAAGAAAGAGGGGAACTGAAAGATTTTCACTATCCTGACAGCTTACTGATTCTAATTGTGTTCATTCTAGGTCAGGCTAGAGTTGAGCCCTTTCCACTCTCTGTGAAGAGATGGTTATTAACTAAGACCTGTCACAGTATAAGTGAGGAAGGCCTGAATTGTTTGAACAAAGATCCTTGAAGCACTTTAGAAACACCTGTTTCTGTACATTTAAGAAGCTAGTGACAAATCATTCTTCCGGGTCTGTTGAAGCAGTTCCCTTATGTACTTCTACTAGAAAAACACTTGGCCACCCAATCTCCAGTTACCTTGTAAATTTCTGAATTTTATTTAAAAACTGCATTGTTTTATAGACAGTCCCTTTTTGGCTTTCCTTTAAAAAAATATTATGAATGTAATCATCAAAGTATATGACATTCCAATATGCAAACTCTTTGACCTTTGCAAAGAAAAGTTTTCATTGCTTATCATGCTTTCTTATCTGTTATAGTCAATTGTATGTTCCCTTTGAATCCTTACCTTCCTTTGAAGGTTTAGCCCAAGTGCCAATCCTTTCTAAGGCCTCTGCTGATCCCCCTAGTTTGTAGTGCTTCTCTCCTCGCCCCACCAGTGACCACACATTTCCTTTGGTTATATTCATGTAGGCATAATTGTTTCACCCAATAAAATGTGAGGTCTCTGACTACGATGATTGTTTTATTACAGTCTTGGTATCCAGTAATGAATGCATATCGATCAGTAGGGGATCAACACAATCAGAGTATAATCTCCATGAAGGCAGGTATCCTTTCTTATTTATCCTTTTATCTCTCCATCCCTTTTCACAGTGCTGTAACTACTGCAAGTGCTTATAATTTTTGTTGGATTGGATGGAGTACATCTTAGATTTAATTAATTCAGAGAGGCTTTCTCCCTCTCTAGGCACAGATCAATGTACTTTATTTGTATCTCAGGAGGGTGCCTTAGGGAATCTCTGGTCCATCTTGTGTATGTACCTATCTTGGGTAGTGGATTCCAATGCTGAGTATATCAATGGTACCCTAGAGTCCTGAATCCTAATGGTGTGTGGTGGTCTAGGGGAGGAGGAGGGCTTAGGTGATTGCTTGTTTCTTTTTTTTTTTTAAGTGATATAAATTCATTGACTGTTTCTGCTCTGAAGTAACTGGTATAAGACCTGGGACCAGGCAGGAAAGGATCCTCATTGATATTACCACTAACCTGAGCTCCTTGAGACCAAGAACTGTCTTTTGCCTTTCTTTGTATCCCCAATGCTTGGCACATTGCCTGGAAGATAATAGGCACTTAATAAATGTTTATTAATTGACTGGCATGCAAGGGGAATACAGGAGAAAAGAAAAAAATGGAGTGAATTTTAAACCTATTGCTGTAGCAAGCAGCACATGTTTAGGGGAGTGGGAAAAGTCTTGGGGCTAAGATTCTGCTGGAGACCTAGGCCTTCTTCTTTGGTGACTTCAGACAAGTGACTCAGTTGTAAGATAACTGTGTTGGACTAGAACAGGGGTGGGCAACCTGTGGTCTTCTAGGTCCTTGGGTGCAGTCTTTTGACTGTGTCCAAGTTTTATAGAACGAATCCTTTTATTAAGGAGATTAGTCCCGTGAGGTTTGTATTCAATCAAGGGGCTGCACTTGAGAACCTAGAGGGCCGCATGTGGTCTTGAAGCTGCAGGATCCACTAGAAGATCTCAAAAGTATTTGAAAAGCTCTTCTTCTTTTTTGTAAATTGTATTTTATTTTGTTTCCAATAACATGTAGAGATAGTTTTCAACATTCATTTTCGTAAGGTTTTGAGTTACAAATTTTTCTCCATTCCCCTTCCCCATGACATCAAGTAATCTGGTATAGGTTATACATGTGCAATCATGTAAACATATTTCCACATTAGTCACATTGTGAAAGAAGAAACAGAACAAAAGGGAAAAATCATCCCTCCGCCCGCAAAAGCTTCACAAAAATGTGAAAATAGTATCCTTCGATCTGCATTTGGACTCCATCGTTCTTTTTCTCGATGTGGGTAGCATTTTCCATCATGAGTCTTTTGGAATTTTCTTGGATTATTGTATTGCTAAGGAGAGCTAAGTCATTCATAGTTGATCATTGTACAATGTTGCTGTTACTGTGTACGGTGTTCTCTTGGTTCTGCTCACTTCACTCTGCATCAGTTCATATAGTCTTTCCAGATTTTTCTGAAATCTACCTGCTTATCATTTCTTATAGCACAGTAATATTCCATTACATTCATGTCACAACTTGTTCAGTCATTTCCCAATTGATGGGCATTTCCTCAATTTCCAATTCTTTGCCACCACAAAAGGAGCTGCTGTAAATATTTTTGTGCATGTAGGCCCCTTCCCCTTTTTTATGATCTCTTTGGGATACAGACCTAGTAGTGCTATTGCTGGATCAAAGGGTACACACAGTTTGATTGCCCTTTGGGCATAGTTCCAAATTGCTCTCCAGAATGGTTAGATCAGTTCACAACTCCATCAACAATCTGTTAGCCTCCCAATTTTCCCACATCTTCTCCAACATTTATCATTTTCCTTTTCTGTCATATTGGTCAATCTGATAGGTATCAGGTTGTATTTGAGATTTGTTTTAATTTGTACTTCTCTAATCAATGGTGATTTTTTTGTATGATTATATATCATTTCTTCATCTGAAAACAGCCTGTTCATGTTCTTTGACCATTTATCAATTGGGGAATGACTTGTATTCTTATAAATTTGACTCAGTTTTCAATATATTTGAGAAATGAAGCAAAAGTCTCTCTTGTGGAAGAGATTCCTCATGGCAGAACTGGGGCAGCTATGGAAGGTTGAGTCAGAAAGGAAAACCATCTTAATGAATAGATAAGACCTGGCCCAAGATAGAATGGACTTAACAAAGGTAGTGAGCCCCACATCTTCCCCCTTACAGCCAGCCACCTGTACTCTGAGATCCAATGACACTGGCCCCTTGGCTTTCATCTCTTGACTTCTGGCATATTTCACTGGCTGTCTCCAAGTGTGTAGTGTCCATCCCAGCCTCTTGGCTTCCTTCAAGTCCCAGTTAAAGCCCTGTCTTCTCCAGGAAGCCCTTTCCCAGTCCTCCTTAATCATAGTGCCTTCCCTCTGTTGACTATCTCTAATGGATCCTGTCTATATCTTGTTTGTATATAGTTGTTATCATATTGTCTCCCCCATTAGAGCGTGAGCACCTTGAGGGCAGGGACTGTCTTTTGTCTTTTGTTGTATTCCCCATTGGTTATCGCAGTGTCTACAACACAGCAGGCCATTTGTACATATTTATGGACTGACACACATGCCAGGAAGATGCAGGTAAAAGTTGGATAATCATCTCCTCTCAGGGGATTCCCATCATTCTATGGATGTGGTTAAGTTGGGACCTTCTCTGGTGTGGGTACCACACCTTACTCTCAGGATGGAGAGAGTCTAGAAGAATTGGTCTCTGAACATTCTGTCATTTTACTACTAATTCCTTCTGGGCTCCTGGGGGCTGATGAGTATGTAGGCCAACAGAAAATGGAGAAAATGTGGTGGGGTGGGAAGAGGAGTCAGAGGCCAAATCCCAGGTAAGTCTTCTCCAGGCCTCAGTTTCCTGATCTTTAAAATGAAGAGAGTAATAATACCTGGGATATCTACCTTCGGATTATTTATGTGGCACATTGTGTGTCAAGAACTTTGCAAAATTTAAATTGCTATAGAAAATGTTAGTTTTATAGGTTCAGACACTTATAAATGAATGCCCAGGCAGAAATGACAGCATCCTCTCCCCCCTTCTCTCTTTTTTAGCTGCATGTAAACTGTACCTAGATCTCAAAAAGCACAGCCAAGATTTTTTTTAAACCTAGTACTGGTCCCCCTACTTAGTTCTTGAAGGAACAGCAGCCTCTTGATTCCCCACTGTGACAGTACAATGTGTCTTGTGGAGGCTGCCACAAAAAATTGGCATTATAAAGAAGATTGAACCCTAGGGTCAGTCTGAAGCAGGCCAGAAATATCTGCACCCACAGAGAGAGTGGGCCCCAGAAGAATGTTCCCTTTCAGTCACCCCAGGGAGGTAAGCCCACTCATCAGGTGGGGGGTAGGCATGGGGGGAGATGGGGGAAAGACTTAAGGTCTTTTTTCTATGTCTCAGGATGTCAGTGATTCTTCCCCTTCAGCCTCCAGTTACTACTACCCTTTGGGTTAGGCAGGGGAAGGCTAGCAAGGCCTGAAGTTACCTTAGCCTAATAATAGCTCATTTATATTTATATAGCCCAAGTGCTTTGAATACCTTTTTTCATTTTGAATCTTACTATGACTCTATTTGGGCAGCAGCTGTAGTATAATAATACTTACTTTACAAATTAGGAAAATTATTGAATGTTAAAATTGGAAAGTATCTTAGAATATGGGGCTTAGACTGTAAACTTACTGAAGGCAGGAGCCAGGTTATCTATATCTCTCTCATTTCTTTGTTATCAATTAAACTCTTCATAGAAATTCCTGTTAATTACATACCACTCCAAAAGTCTCAGTGCAGTTTTAAGCTATTAAAGCTTAATAAGTCCCTCTCTCCCTTCCTTCCTTCTTTCCCTCCCTTCCTTTGTCCCTTCCTTCCCCTACTCCTTCCCCTCTCCTTTTTTCTTTTCTTCCTTCCTTCCTTCCTTCCTTCCTTCCTTCCTTCCTTCCTTCCTTCCTTCCTTCCTTCCTTCCTTTCCTCTCACATCCCTTTCTTCCTTCCCTTCTCCCTTCCTCCTTCCTTCCTTCCCTTCCTTCTTCCTCCCTTCTCTCCCTCTCTTTTTAAGGTAATAAAGCTGGCCCAGTAGATACAGCACTAGGCCTGGAGTGAGAAAGATCTGAATTCAAATCTTATCTCAGACACTTAATATCTGTATGACCCTGGGCAAGTCACTTTAACCTCTCCACCACAGTTTCCTCATCTGTAAAAAGAGGATAATAATAGCACCTACCTCCCAGGGTTGTGGATAATATTTGTAGAAAAGTACTTTGCCCAGTGCTTGGCACACAGCAGGCAGACTCTATATAAATGTCAGCGATTATTAACTTGCACTGAGACTTTTGGAAATCTCTCCCCTCCTGGCTGCTAAAGGAAAGTCACAACTTTCACCTGGTTTTGAACTGAATGCATCCTGGCCATTTAGACCTGGTTTTCTCCTTTCTTTCTCCTCCTTTGCAATTCAAAGTAGAACGGCTTGTGAGGGAGGAGTGGCTTTGACCAGCTCCGACCACCAGCTTTGACTGTTTTATCAGTTTCTGTTTTTTCAGATGCTTGCTGGACATTTCCTGGTTTTCTTTAGTTTTCATATCAGTAATCAGTCTTGACTTTCATTTCCTGCCTGAAATAAGTCAAGGAATCTAGAAACTTTTGGCGTGACTGAAGAGATTAGCAAATATAATATATGTATATATCTATTCATATACATACATAAATCTGTACATCTATAGCTACACTAAACATGTATCTTTTTTGGTTTTGGGGGGGGGTCTGAGCTATGTATATTATGTATAGTACATATAGCATTCATAGTATATTACATAGTGTAAATTATGTAATATGTAATTTTATACACATATATTTTAATATGTATTTTGCATGCATGTGTACATGTATAGATTTAACTCAGACCCTCACATTTCAAAGATTTCCTTGAGTAGAAAAGGATTAGGTTTAGAACCAGCAGATCTAATGACGACTATCTGAACTCCTTACCTACTGAGAATGATATGAAGGTCTGGCATTTTCAATAGGAACAGCAAGTGTGGAGGGACCCAGCCACTTAGGCAAGCATTTTCCTCTGAAAAGCCTAGGACAGATAATCAAACCTGAGCAGAAGGATTCTGCTCTCTGGCAATGACAAGGTTATTGCCACTTGGCTGGGTGGGTCAGGAGTAGCACTTGTGTAAGGCCATTCAGATGGTTGGTGGCAATATTGGACCTAGCACCCGGACCTCGGCATCTAGGACGGTAAAGCCAAGGAAGAATTAAGTTGTTCAACAAGCATTTATTAAGTGCCAAGTGCTGTGCTAAAATGTAAGCCCTCATTAGCTTTTTTTTTTTTAATTGTGACCTTTAGTTTTTCCTTGACCTTTATTTCATGATTCATATGGCCCTCTCCCCACTACCTGGAGAGCTGACCCTTATAACAAAGTTTGTATTTAAGCAGAAATGAGCATTATCAACTCAGTTTATCAGCATATGTAGTGTTTTGTACCCATGGTCCCTCACTTCTGCTGGGGGGTGACAGGTGCATCATCATCATCATCATCATCATCATCATCATCATCATCATCACCATCATCATCACCATCATCATCACCATCATTATTCTCTAGGGTCCAGACTGGCCATTGCAATCCTGTAGGTGAATTCACTTTTTTTTGTCATTGTCTAATTTTCCTTTCTAATCACTGTGTCTGCTGTCTTCCTTGTTCTACTTGCTTTACTCTTCATTGTTTCCTAGGAGCTTTCCCATGTTTCCCCAGACTCTTTCTATGCACCTTTTTCTTCTACCCTGTTTTATTCTGTTACAATCCTGTGGTACAACTTATTTAGCCTCTTCCCAATTGATGGGCATTGACTTTGTCTCAAGGTCTTGATGACCATAAGAAATGCTGCTGGCGAATACTTTGAGGTTTGTGGGGATGCTTCTTTCTGCCCTCAACTTCATTAGGTTTTCATTTTAAGGAGGAGTAAATTAAGCCCAGAGTTAGGAAGTGGCTTGCCTGAGGTGATACTTTTAGGTAGAACTAGAACCCAGGGTCTGTCTCTTTCAGCTCTTCAGAATTAGGGAGCAGCCCTATTTTAACTGATAGGGGATGTGTGATTTTCTCCTTCCCTCCAGTTAGGAAAGAACATTGGCAGGGCTGGAAAGGATCACAAAGGGGCCAGGGGGCTAGTCAAGTCCCTTCCTTTCTCTGGGCCTCAGTGTTCTCATCTGTGAAATGGAGTCCAGACTGGATGGTTGTAAATGTTGCTTTCAGCTCAAACACTGTGACTGGGCAACCTGTCTGGGTCTCAGTCTCCTTCCCTGCAAAGTGTGTGGGTGTTAGTACTTGGTCTAGTAACACCTGCCTTGCTTGCCTCCCTGGCTTTTGAATGGAGACAAGAATGAGCTGTGAAAGTGCTTTTGGAAAGTTTTTATGCAAACAGACTCTCACCAGGTGCTTTCCCTCTTGCTTGGGCTGTTCTATAGGTTCTTGAGGGCCCCTCCTCTGGAGCCATGGGGCATCTCCTTTCGTCCACACAAAGCATTTTTTTGTGATTACTTTTCTGTGGTCCTTAGTTTTGGGAACTTCCAGGTGCCTGCTTGCTGTTGCCTAATTTCCTTTTTCTATTAAAAGGGAAGAGAGTCTGGGCTATAAATCTCTACCTGTAGAGTGCTTGCCATCCCCTGTCAATGGCATTTAGATTTGAAGGGGCCTTTAGACTTTTGCAGATAAGGGCACTAAAGGGATCACTGAGGTCATATCATCATAGGTTTGGAGCTGGGAAAGATCATAGAGTACATCTCCCCTCATTTTAGAAATGAGACAGCTTGAAGCAGATAAGGTTAAGTAGCTTGCCTAGACTAACACAGCTAGAGTCTGAAGGAGGATTTGGAAGTGAAGTCTTCCTGGCTAAGTTCAGTGCTCTAGCCTCTACATTGTGCTGCCCATTGTGAGTTCTAGGGCTAGGATTAAAATCCAAGCCCTCTGACTCTAAATTCAATGCAATCAACATTTATTAAGCACCTACTATGTCAGGTACTGTGCTGAAGTCAGTGTTCTCTTTGCAACTCCATGTGGTCACTTTCACCAGCTCTTGGGGGATAGCCATCATCCCAGCAAAGAACTAAGACACTCACCCAGGAGGAGGATGACTAGCTTCAAGTCACACATGACAAGGCAGAGGCATAACTGAAGCTGAAATCCAAAATTTCTGAATCCCTGACTATGGTTTTCCCAATATACCACACTGATCCCTGTGACTGATGAGTGTTAGGGTGGAAGGACCATTGGTTGTATAGACTGAGGACCTACTTCTTATGCTTAAGATCAGTGTGACCCTAGGAAGTCATCATCTCATCTCCCTAGGCTTAAGTTACCTCAACAGTAAAATGAAACAGTCTAGATGGGTTCTGAGGTCCCTTCCCAAGTCCTGGGCACCCCTGGAAAGGGCTAGACTGGTTTTCAATTGAGCAAGCAGTTATTAAGGACCTACTGTGTGCCAGAGTGGATGTCCTTGAATGAGGAGGAGGGCAACCTAGCATAGTGGAAAGAACACAGACCTGGGGATGCTAACCCTGCCTCAGTGACCCTGAGGCTAGTCATTCCTCCACCTTCACACCTTACTTTCCTCATCTCTCAAATGATGAAGTTCAGCCAGATGACCATTTGAAGGGCAGCCCATGTTCTAAGCCCTTCCAATTCTAGGATCCCATGTTCTAAGTTTCCTTCTGGTTCTAAACCTCTTTATTCCAAGGTTCCCTCCATCTTTGACAGTCTGTGTTTTCAGACTCTTTCAGCTATGACATTCTGTTTTCTGAAATTCCTCCCAGTTCTAACATTTCATATTCTAAGTTCTAGCCCTTGACATAAAACATGCCCAGGAACTATCTAGTACTGATATTTTATTCTGTAACTATGAGAGCCTTGAGTTATATGGGGCTCAGTTCTAAGCAGAGTCCAGAGGGAATGAAGGTCACCTGGTAGGGCTTTCCATGGTTGAGGGGGTGGGAATAGGGAGAAGAGAAGCTGGCTGACCAATTAGCCCAAGGCTCAAGGGCCTGTAACTGGGAACTTCCCATCAGGGGCAATGTCTACCTGTGGGGGAACAGGTTTCACTGAGGGCAACTTAATGAGGAAGGGAATGGCCCTTGGCATTAGGAAGAGATATCCTGAGGGACTTGTTAGTAGTGAGTAAATGACTTGTATTTATTGGCCTTGGGAACAGTCTAGATGTGTCAAGCCAGGCAGCTGCTGGACATATTGCTCCCAGACCTTGGGTTCACCCAGTGCATAACTGGATGGGTCATCCTCTGCTCTGCCCTGGTCATACCTCCTATTAGCACCCCCCCCCCCCAAGTAATTAATAAGTGAAGCTAGATTTTCTGAACAGTCCTATAATCTTGGAGCTGGGAGAGACTTTAGAGGCCTCATCCGACTGCATTCTACAGAGCAGTGAGCAGAAAGCAACTTGTCTAAGCAAGTCATAGAGCTATTAATTTCAATTCAGTTTTTCTATGTATTTCTCACCTGTCTTGTGTATGCATGTATCTATCTGTGTAGCGATCTATGTATCCATGTATCTATCTGTGTAGCGATCTATATATCCATGTATCTATCTGTATCTATCCATGTATCTGTGTATCTAGCTCTGTATCTACCTACCTACCTATTTAACTGTCATTCCTACCATATATGAGGCCCTGCCCTTGGTGTTGTTTATCCACTGAGAAAATAAAGCTTAATCCTTGTTCTTTGAGGAGCCTAAAATATAGGGGAGATAAGACATAGAATTATAAGATCCATTGTGTTCTCTCTCTGTGTGTCTCTCTGCCTCCTTCTGTGTCTCTGACTCTGTCTCTGTCTATGACTCTGACTCTGACTCTGTCTCTGTCTCTGTCTCTTTCTCCATGTTGTCTCCCCTCCCTAGAATGTAAGCTTCTGGTGGTCATGGATTGTTTTGTTTTGTCTCACACTAAGTTATGTCATCCTGGGTAAGTCATTTTGTCACTGTCTGCCTCAGTTTCCTCAACTGTGAAATAGGGACAGTAATTGTACCATCATTGTTGTGATGATGAAATGAGATCTTTATAAAGCCCTTAGCATAGTGACTGGCACACTACAAATTCTTATTCCCTTTCCTTTCCCTCAGATTAATAATGCTTGTTGATTGGATGATAGATTTAGAGCTAAAAGGACCTCTAATCTAACCCACTCTTTTTGTAGATTTGATCAGACCAAGAAGTTAAACAAATTATGCAAAGTCCTCTAGGTAATAAAAGGCAGAGCTGGAATTTGAACTTGGTCTTCTGACTTAAATACACAGACAACTCTGCTTCTCCTCCTCCACCCTCCAAGACCATGATGTTATGGGTGTGGGCTCTCCATTCATGGACAATAACAGCCCACCCTCCCTCTCTCCAGACTAGAACCCCTGCCTTCTCAGCCCAATGGGCTTGCCAGGAAGATAGAAGAAAATTTTCTCTGTTTTGCCTACAGTTGAAATAATTATTAGAAAATATTAACATTAGGATACAGGGGAGAGAACACTGCACCTAGGAGTCAGGAGGCTTTAGACAATATTAGCTTTGTTACCAGCTTGCTCTGTAAATACAAGGAGGTCTGTTTCATTCCCTGGATCTCAGTTTTCTCATCTGTCAGTCAAGGAAGGGTGTATAGGAGGGGGAGGGAGGAATTAGAGCAGTAATCCTCAATTGTTTGAGTATCAGGACCTTTTTAATATCAAAAAGTTTTGAGGAGCTGCTTAGGATGGTCCATATGCATTGATGATAAAAAAGAAATACTCAATGACAAACAACTGCCATTAAATCAGTAACAACATTAAGTATACTGAGTTTACTCATCAAAATACATAATTAATAATTTCATAATTAATATGAAATGGTAAATGCAAAGTTTGCCTATTGTCACATCACGTGTTCTAGTGGAACTAAGGAAAGAGAGGATTGCCAAAGCTTGGTGGCCATATGGGTTCATAGACCTCTTGTAGTGCCTGAGCCCCACTGGGCTGAGGCCTGCAGGTACAAAGAACCACTGGATAGAGAGAAATCAGGTAGTCTCTCCCCCTTCTCCCCATTCACATAACCAGACACTTGAGCTCAGAAGTTCTCAAACTTTTCGGTCTAAAGACCTCTACACGTGATTAAAAATTATTAAGGGTCTTAAAGAGCTTTTGTTCCTATCTTTTGATATTTACTAAATAAATAAAACTAAAAAAATAAAGTGTTTACTAAATAAATAAAACAAATTTGTAAAATATTGATTCATTTGAAAAATAACAAAAACACAAGTTAACATAACTAATATTTTGAATGCAAAGTAACTATTTTTCAAAACAAAAACATTTAGTGAGAAGTGATTTTGGTTTTTTGCAAATCTCTTTATTTTCTACTTAAATCTTAAAATAAGCTTCCTAAAATTTAGCAAAGACTTGTCTGCATTATTGCCCAACTCAAGAATCTTTCTTTACTGTTTTCTTGTTGCCTCTAGGAAGAGATACAAACTCTACATAGTCTGGGTCCATCCTGCCTCTTCTGAATTATATTATAACCCTTCATAAGTCCTCCATTTTGGCCAAAGAGGCTTGCTTGCTTTTTAACTTCCTTCCTTTTCCAGCCCCCATGTCTTTTCAAAGGTCATCCCATCTCCCTTCTCACCTCTGCCTCTGTAGATGCCTAGCTTCCTTCAAAGCTCAGCTTTTGTTGTTCAGTCATCTTTCAGTCATGTCTGATTCTTCATAGCCCTATTTAGAGTTTTCTTGGCAAAGGTACTGGAGTGGTTTGCCATTTTCTTCTCCGGCTCACTTTACAGTTGAGGAAATTGAGGCAATCACAGGTTAAGTGACTTGCCCAAGGTCACACAGTTAGTGTCTGAGGCTGTATTTGAACTCAAGTCATCCTGACTCCAGGCCTGACTGTCTACCCACTGTGCCACCTAGCTGCCCCAAAGCTCAATTTAGGCACCACTTTCTTTAGGAAGCTTTCCCTGGTCCAATTTTTAAAAAAAATACCTATTATTAGTGAGCTGACTTTCCTCAAATTATCTTTATTTTATTTTTCTGTTTAAACAACTTCACCCAATTCCCAGAATGTAAACTCCTTGAAGTCAGGAACTGTATAGTTTCTCATGTTTGTCTTAGTAGCACAGTACCATTTTTACTGCTGAATTAATTCTTATTGAATGAATATGTCATTTTAGAGCTGGAAAGAGTCTGAAAGACCCCATAGTCATCCTTTATTCAACATTTCCTCTGTGCTCCTCCCTTTCCTCCTTATAGAATAATTAATGGTCACTCCCCTCATAGCCTCCACCCACTACTCTCATCCTGGCTCCCACCCCAGGATAGGGACTAGAAGGGCAGAACCCTGCTTACTTTGAGGCAGAAAATCAAGGATCAACCCCCTGTTGCCCCTGCCCCCCCCCCCCCCCCTTTTAAATTAAGCTGTAACAAAACCTAAGACCACAGAGCAAAACAGCTTGGTTTGTCTTCTAGTGAAGGCGGTATGGGAAGGGAAGGAGGGCAAGATACCATATTTTTGGTCAAATTTGAATGCCTTAGGGTCTCCTAAACTGAACTTCAATTTATCTCAGTCTGCTAAAGGGAGCCAAGAAGTATATGAAAGGGAGAACAGGCTGAAGACACTTGTTTCCTTGGCTTAGTAACATGCTAGGTCTCCTACTAGCCTTTTAGATTTAAGGTCATTTAAGGACTGGGTAAATCTTAGGAACACCCTTAATGGTATTTTAATAGGCCTCTTGGGGTGTGTGTGTGTGTGTGTGTGTGTGTGTGTGTGTGTGTGTGTGTGTGTGTTCTTTTCCTTTCTGTATTGAGCATAGAGACTATATACCTCATAAACAGAGGCCACATCCGGTCTCTGCATCTGATGAGCCCAATGTCTCCCAGTGTGCACGTCTCCCTCTCTCAGGGAATTAGACTGGGTTTGGCAGATTAGTTTTGAGTAGAGGAAATGGGAATGGGCAGTTCAGAAAACAGGGAGATCAGCAAAATTGTAAGCCTTACTTCTGGGTCACTCCAGGTGTCCCCATCCTAAGTAAGAGCTGGCTGTAAGATTCTAAGAGGAGGAGAAAAAATTTAAAAATTGTTAAAAGGAAATCCCTAAGTGGAATTAGTTTTTACTCAGCATGGTGTGATGGAAAAAAGCCCTAGAGTAGAGGCCAAGAAATCTAGATTCTATCCCAGCTTTGCCATTTCTTTGCTGGACTTTGAAGAAGAGATTGCACCTCTTTGAATCTTAATATGCTCATCTGTAAAGTGAGGTGGAAGGCCAGGGGCAGAACAGGGAGAGGTCTTGGCACATGTGATAGAATAGTAGTCTTCAAGTCAGGAAGAAGATCTGAATTACAATACCCCCTCAAGGACCTTTCTGGTATTGTCACTCACCAGGTTGTTCTAAGCATCAAATGAGATACTTATCATGTGTTTTGCAAACCTTACAAGTGCTATGAAAATAGTAGTGATTATTGCCAACAATATCATTATCCTTACACCGCATCTTATAGGGCTGTAATGAAGAGAGCACTTTGTAAATCTTTTAGGGGAATAGAAATATGAAAATATTTTTGTCATTATTATTTCTATGACTGAATTTAGGGAAAAGAAGGAAGGCTAAAAGGTTGGGGGGGGGGAGAAAATTTATTTTCCCCTGTGATGTGTTTATCACCAAAATAGATGAAGACTGCAAGTCCAGCACTATGGAAGTGTGGATTATCTTCTCCTGGGCACCATGCCTACTGGGTAGCTGCCACCAGGTGCTCAGTGAGGATAATTTAGGCTCACGGGAAAACTTTTTTTTCCTTCCTAAAGCTGTGGACAAGTGCGTGAAGCAAAGGTGAAATAGATGAGCCCACTGGCTTTTGCTTTTTCCATAAAAATTTAATTCTCCATTGAGAAAGTGTCATGACCATCCTCCCACATCACTTATTTTTGTAACCTTGAGTGTTCCCTTTTCCAGGCTAAACATTCCCGGTTCCTTCAGTTGGTGCTCATATGGCATGAGCTTGAGGCATTCATTTGCCATCCTTGGGATGCCCCTTTGCCTTTTCCCTTGTTCCCCAAAACAATATTATTATGTGAAGGATCAATTATTTCTTCAGTGGGACAAACTCTCTGGGTAGATGCTTCTGTCATTTCAGACCTCCAGTCAGCTTGCATTTATCAAACACTTACTGGATGCTTTGACTATGGTTGGGACTGGAGATACAAAGACAGAAAATGACACAGACCTTTTGGAGATTTGGTCCCAGTGGTTTGCTTGAGGCATAGAAGATGATTTGCCCAGGGTCACACAACTGGTAAAGATGCTACGGAGGCAGTAACTGTATCCCAGTGCTGCTGAATCCAAGTCCAGCAACTCTATCCTTTTTCAACTGCCTAATCATGAAAATGATGATGAAAAATGAAATGAATGAACTCATCCTATTTCTCAAACTCCCGAGAGCAAGGACACTTCGTGTTCACCTTGCTAACTTACATGTATGCTTGATAGATGCTAAACACTCAATAAGTGTTTGTTGAAGATTTTAAGGTCAGGAACCATCAGGGACATCAATCACTAAGATTTCATTGCCTCATCCAACAGGATCTGAGGTTACACCATCCATCATTAAAACTAACACCACTGCCCAACAGCCCACAAAAGCTGAGTCTCTGCCATGTTTAATGGTCCATTCACACAGGTGCATTTAGCATTTGTGTTACTCCTTGCAAAGAACTGATAGTAGGCCTGAAAACAATAGTTGAGGTGATATCTTGCATATGTTAGCATGTGTCCACACTTTTCTGTACCCAAGTGCATTTTGGTGGAAGGACAACTCCGCAGATTGCCTTTTTTTGAGAAATAAAAGTGCTCACTCTCTGCTGATCTCTCACTGGTGCTGCCCTCTGGTGGGGACTTATGCCCCACACTTTTTTCATCTGAGCTCTTACCCCTTTGGGGGGTCTCATTACTACTCCCAAGTTGCATTGGTAACGGGCCATGGAAAACTGCTTCTGCATTCATGTGGGGCTCAGCCTGGAGCACCCTAGGGTGGCGCATTAGCTCTTTCTACTCAGGTAACCATGGTTACCATTTAATTTCTATGTAGGTGACCTTGGCTGCTGTTTTACTTATTTGAGCTTTATTTTCCCCTGCCTGCTGTGTGTGGGGGGGTGGGGGGCGGGGATTGAACTAGGTTGGTCCTCTAGGTTGCTCCATTCTAGCAATAAGTCTTAGGTTGATCTCTTCCAACAATAAGTCTAACCTTAGCCACTTGGTCTTTCTTTGGAGTGTTTTCTCAAGAGCCCATCTCCTTTAGAGCTTTCTTTCTCTTTTTTTTTTGTGTGGGGAAGGAAGGTTGCATGGAGGGAATTACGGATTCTTACCCTATTAATATACAGCTGGGGTAATCCATGCTTCACCCCAGCCCAATTGTCCTTCCATACCTGTTTGGGAGTAGATAAGTATTCTTCCCCACAAGACCATATCCCAACTCTGAGGGAATCCCAATTACCTTTGTTAGTTGCTCACTTTACAGTCATAACAAAATAGATGGGACATATGAAAATTGAATCAATTAAGCATTTATTAATGCACCTCTGATATATGTGAGTGTCTTTGCCCAGGAAGCAAAGAAATTCCTACCCCAGTGTGGACTCTTTGGACTTCACATAGTGGGGGTAAAGACTGTCATCTCTTTGTCACTATATTCTAAGAGTTTAGCATGAAACCTGGCATGTAAATGCCAGTAGTGATGTTTGTCAAATGAATAAATTCCTAGTCATTGGAAAAAGAAAGCATGTAATCAGTTTCTCCTTCAGAAGAGCTCAATGCTATAGACTTTCCATGTTTTTCCCCTAAGCTTCTCCTCAAAATGCCCCAGATATTCACATTTAGTGTTAGCTTATAGTGTTTGAAGAAAGAAGAAAAGATGCTTCAGAATACTCCTAACTTCTAGCCTGTAGGTTACAAAAGAAGCTTCAACTCATGTAATGTTTAGCACCTCCTTCCAGGTCTAATTCAAAGCCCATCTCTTCCATGCTGCCCTCCCAGATTTTTCCAGGCCTCAGTAATCTTTATTCCCCTCCCCTGTCATAGTATTGGTACCCATTTTGGCATGAACCTGATCAACTATTATTGTTGTCTTCTGTTGTGATTTAACTTTACTGTTATCTAAATGTTTCTTTGTGTATTGCTTCTCTTGTGGGGGTGCAAAGCTCCTTGAGGGCATTGACTAGCAAACAATCAACTGAGAAGCATTTATTAAATGACTACTGTTTGTCCTGTGGGAGAGTTTTACAAATGCCAAGAATGAGACAATCTCCCCTCCTCAACAACTATATCCTAGTTATCTGTGATTGCTCCAAAGTATCTGATAGTACATTACTCTCGGTACATTGACTAAGGATCTAGTGTTTACTTATACATGTTTTCAGGTGTTAGCCTGACTCAGTGGGAAATGGGAATATAGAAGCAAGTCTAATAAAATCCTAGAGTCGAAGACTCCCAAATGGCTCCCCAGGAAAAGTATGGAAGTGATGAAAAAATAAGCAAAGGTTAATTAAGGTCTTAAAGGAAGAGTCATAGAGACAGTTGGGAGGAATAGATAAAGGCTTCCAGCATGGGACTTTCACCCTCTTGGCTTCATTTTCCATCTCTGAAAAATGAAGGCTGTTCGACCGGAAGATTGCTAAGGCTCCTTCCAGCTCTAACATTCTGTGATTCAAGGCCCATTCCAATTCAATGGTTTTCAAATGTCTTTTCTAGCTGGAGTGGCTTGTGGTTGTGGGCTGCTCCTGCATGCTTCAGATCACCCAGGCTGAGGCCCTTGTCTGCTGTTCTCCTAGCTCGTGGATTGTCTCCCCCATGCCTGGAGGGCTCACCTTCATCTCCTGGAATTCTTTCCTTCTAGACTTATCTTCAATGCTGCCTTTGCCATGAAGCCTTCCCTGGTCCCTATAGCTGGTAGTTCATTCCCTCCACAGTGACTTTGTTATGTCCATAGTTATGGTCATATTTTTTCCCCTTAAAAAGTCCTTGTGGAAGGGGAGTAGTTGGTAGTTGCCTAATAAATGCATAGCTCTGACTCAAGAAATGAAAGTGCTTAGGAGGGGCATTTTAAGAATGCTGGGTCTGTCAATCAACAAGCATTGGTTTGTTCCCTACTCAGTGATATACACTGTGCTTAGTGCCAAGGACACAAAAGTCAAAGACAGTCATGCCCTCAAGGAGCTAACAGTCTAATGAAGGAGAAAGGCAACAAACTGGAATATATATATTGTATAAACAAGATAGAGACCCAGAAAAGTGGAGATAAGCTCCAAAGGAAGGTATTAGCATTAAAGGGGATCCAGAATCACTTCTTACCAAAAGTGGGACTTTAACTGAGCCTTGAAGGAAGCCAGGGAGGCCAGGAAGTGGAGATCAGGAGGGAGAGCATTCCAGGTGTGGGGACAGACATGGAAAACCCTCGGAGTCCCATGGTGATTGACTATACTCAGTATCCTGGTGGAGTGGGATTGAGAGTCAGGAGGCTAAGGTTCTGGCTCTGGCGATGCCATTTATTTTCTATCTAACCTTAGGCAAGTAACTTGCCTTTCCTGAGCTCCATTTTCTTTCTCTGAAAAATGGAGGTCATTTGGGGTTCCTTCTGGATCAGACATTCCATGATTTTTTTCAAGGTATACTACACCAATTCAGGCTTTATCCCCAAAGTGGGGGAGGGAAAGGGGAAGAAGAGAAAGAAGAGAGAAGGCAAGAGACAGAGACAGAGAGAGGAAGGAGGACGAGAGGAGAGGAGAAGGGAAGGAAAGAGAGAGAGAGAGGAGAAGGGAAGGAAAGAGGGGGGGGAGGAGGAGGGGGTGGGGAGGGAGGCAGAGGCAGGCAGGCACAGAGTGAAAACACACCCTGGATGCTTTTACATTCAATAGGTTCTTGGGATGAATATAAACCTTCACCCTCCTTTATGCCACCTATAAAAAAAGCAAATCTGAGTACAGCAAATGGCTGAGGGGGCTGAAAGGTGGGGGTGAGAGTGTGGGAGAGTATTAATCTCAGGATAGTACAGCACATGTGAATTTTCCTATTTCAGTGGATTTTGGAATAAAGTCCTCATGTTCAGCAAAGATTTGTTTAAAAAATTCTGAACGAGTCAGATTTTCTATTAGATTTAGCTGCATTTCCCCCCTCTAGCTATAGAATCAGCTGAGGGACCACTAAGGTTGGCCATCAAAGACAAATGGGACTCTTTGAAAGGCTCTTACTGGACACAGGATAATTCCTATAAGAACCACTGCCCCAGGATTAAAGACCTAGGATTTGTGTCATGCTTTTATTTTTTTTAACGACCTGTGAGACAGGTAATAGAACTGACCTTGGCTGAAGAGGAGTCGGATTTGAACACTGCTTCTGATACATAGTAGCTGTGTGACCTTGTACAAGTTACTCAACCTCCATGGGCCTCAGTTTCCCCATATGTAAAACTGAAGGAGTTAGATGCCTGTTAAGGTCCTTTCCAGCACTTGGGTCTGTGATCCTGTTTCCTGGGAGGGGGGAAATGACTTGCTCATTCACTTACTCATTTGTCCATCTGAGTCAGGATTAGAACTGACATCTTCAGATTCTAGGTTCCTTGATTCAGCCACAGACAGCTAAGATGTGAAGGACATTCACGTGAAGTGGCTAGCAGAGGAGACAGTTTTCCTCCATTTTGGAGAGCTCTAAGGCTTGTAGAATAAAGGGTTGATTTGCTTGAGTTCATGCAGCAGTCAAGAGGGGGCTGACAGTTTTGCTGTATCTGCTTCTCAGGCACTCATGGGTACCTCTGCCAAAGTCAGAAGCCTGAACCAATCCCCTTCAGTGGAAGAACTAGCAAGATCTCTTGCCATAGGGGATTAAAGCAATTAAACTCAATGAACAGGTCTTCACAGAATACCTACTTATGTGTACAGTTTTGTCATGGGGGACTTTAGGGGATATACCAAGAAGATTCAGTCCTTTGGACACTTGCAATCTATTTGATCAGAAGTGACAGAGATAGGTGAAAAGTTTTTAAAATCTAAAAACTCCAAAATGACAACAACCCAGAAAACATTTAAAGACATGGATAACCATTCAAGATGCCAACAGAATGAGCTGCCAAGGCCATATGTGATGAATTGCATAGACAAGATATGCTGAGACTTTAGTTGGGCAAAGGGGTTCAGTAAAACCTAAGTCATTAGCTTATGCATGTTTTTTTCCCTTTGTTGTTGTTGTTGTTTTTCTGGAAGTAAAGTCAAGTTTTTTTGTTTGGCCTCATAGATGGACCTGGGTTGAAATTAAGGACAAACACAGAGTGGCCAAGTTGGCACCGATATAACCCAACCATTAAATTTGGGCTAAAACACTACAGCTCTTTCCCTGGATTATTCAGCTCATTGAAGGTAAATTGGGAGTCAAGAGACCAGAGTTCTAGGCCTAGCTCCATGGAGTTGAACAAGTCAGTGTTCCACCAGTTACTAATTAATTTCTGTGTCCTTGGGCAGATCACTTGAATTCAAAGTCTCCTCATCAAAAAAGGTTTTTTGTCTTCATCTATGAAAGATAAGGACTCATTTATCTCATCCAGATCTAAATTCCTTCTCTGAACCTTGGTTTGTTTTTTTCATTTTATTTTGATCTATAAAGTAAGGGGATTGGAATAGATCATCTTTTTGGTCTCTTGTAGTGACAACAGTAAATCATAAAATAACTCATAGATACTTAGTGAAGATTTGTTGGTCAGATGAATCAATGAAGACCCTATAAATTCCTTAGTCCAATCATCTCACTTTACAAATTTGACTTAAACTCTTGAGATAGGCAATCTACATGACCCATGCCATTCACCTGATCAACCATTTACATAGTATCATGTAAAGGATGGCTAGGTGACATCATAGTGCACAGTGCAGCAGGCCTGGAGTCAGAAAGACTCATCTTTATGAGTTCAAACCTGACCTCAGGCACTCACTAGCTGTGTGACCCTGGGCAAGTCACTTAACCCTGTTTGCTTCAGTTTCCTCATCTGTGAAAATGAGCTGGAGAAGGAGATAGTAAACTACTCCAGTATCTTTGCCAAAGAAAATCCCAAATGGGTTCATGAAGAGTTAGACATGACTGAAAAATGAATGAACTGAACCATAAAGGACAAATGGTATTAAGCAGTTTTTAATATTGCTACAGCCAAGGGCAGGGATTAGGAGAGATCCATTTTTTTTTTTTAATAGAGACAAGTTGGTATAGAGAGACAGTACTGCCCCAGGAATCAGGAAACTGGATCTCATATTTATTATCAGGGTGACTTTGAACAAGTTACTTTACCCCTCTGGGGTCTCGTTATTTCCCCCTGTATAAAATGAGGGGGTAGACAAAATGGTCTCTAAGGTCCCTCCTGCTTCCAACGCTATGATTTTAAGTGGCTGAAGAGATTTGCTCTCCCTACCCTCTTCACTCCTTTGAAATTTTTCCTGGTTCTCTGAAAATTTCTTGTGAATGCTAATACATGGAGAGAAGACTCTAAAAATGAAGAATTATATATTTTAGTAACTGCAAAGTAACTCTGGGATTTCTGCCAAGGAAAATAACTCAGTTTCTAACTGGAGAACAGCTGGGAAATGGCATGATTCTAGAATGTGTGTAAAAAGGGTACTTGTTTCTAAGCCATTCCTTGCCAAGATTTCAGGGACATTGCTGCCATGTAAGATACTGTCGAAGGAACCAGCAGGCAAGGTTGGAAGTGAGCAGATGGACTTGTCAGGTGGGCCATGATATGGAAGGGAGAGACATATCCAAAAGCAAGTTGTGAATTGAAGAATTGTAGTAGTTATACAAAACCCCCAGAGACCTGGGCTCTTATACCACCTCTTATCCTAGGAGGGGAAAATCTCTTAATATATGAAGCTTAGTATAACAAAGGAAGATAAAAACCTTACCCATGTTGGGGTATGGGACCTGGAACAATAGATTTTAGAAGTAATTTTTATCTTCAAGATAGATTATTTAATGAAAGTGGTCTGGGGCTTAGTGCTATTCTTATTAGTAATAATATGACTAATAGTGGGATCACTTTGCACTGAAATGCAGATATTTGGGGTCAGAAAACTGAAGAATTTTAATTTTTTAAAAAAGAAGGGGCTTAAATTATTTTAGTAATGGCCTCAACCTTGTGTCTTTTTCTGTATAGTCAATGGCAAATGACAAGGTCCCCATCATTGAGTAAAATGCCCTCTTGAAACTATTGAACAGTGACGAGTTCAATCAGTGGGAGAATGAATGGGCAAAGCAACCAGGCTGCTTGGAGTCAGGCAGGCACAAGATCAAATTCTACCTTATACCCCAGGCAAGTGCCTTAATCACTACCTGCCTCAGTTCCCTTCTCCTTAAAATTAGGATAATCATGGGATAGCTAAGTGGCACAGTGAATAGAGCACTGGCCCTGGAGTCAGGAGCACCAGGTTCAAATCCTGCCTCAGACATGTAACACTTACTAGCCGTGTGACTTTGGGCAAGTCACTTAACCCCAACTGCAAAAGCAAAAAAAATTTTTTTTTAAATTAGGATAATCATGCTACTTATCTGCACAAACTAATTGCAAAGTGCTATCTATGTGTAAACTATAATTACTAGTAGTCAGGAACTTAGCACTGTTGCCTTGGGGCAGGTCACATCCCTTCCCAGGTCCTCAATTTCTTCTGCTGTAGAATGAGTGGGCTAAGACTAGCTGACCTCAAAATTCCCTTCCAACTTTCATGTTTTATTCTCTTTCCAGGGAATTATGGGCATCAGTAAATCAGTAGCAGAGAACTGTGGGAAGCTACAGTAAAATGGCTCTTTAACTACTTTTTGTTTCTGACTATATGGAAAAGGAGGAGGAAGAGAAGGAGGAAAGGGAGGAGGAAGAGGAGGAGGGGGAAGAGACTGGGGCCCACCATTGTGTAACAGAAGGACCTATTTCTGATGTTGATGGGAGAGGAGTTAGAAAGTAGTATGATTGAGATGGCATTTTTTATTCTCATTCTCTTCTCCAAGGTGCCAGCAATTTTCACCCACCTACTGTCATTCCTTAAAATTTAAGTAGTTGGAATCTTTCAAATAAAAAGTAAGAGTAAAGTCGTGCAATCAATGTTAATCCTAGTAAGGACTCTAGAGGTCCTTCTCACTTTATAGGAGGAGAAACTGATCCTGAAAGAGAAACAGGGACTTATCCAAAGTCACATAGTAGGTGAGCAGTACACTTGGGACAGGAACCTATTTCTCTCGTGTCCTATTTTAGTTTTTTTCCAGGTTATCTCTCCACTTTATTAATAATAACAATATCATGAATAATTATATTAATAACTAGTATTTAGATAGAGCTTTCAGATTTACAAAGTGCTTTACAGATATTATTTTATCCTCATGACAAATGAGGGAGGTAGATGCTATTATCTTCATTTTATAGGTGAGGACAGAAATAGTCAGAGGTTAAGTGACTTGCCTCAGTGACTCCCAGCTAGTAGGTAGGTATGTGAGGCAGGCTTGGAATTTGGGACTTCCTGATCCCAGGTCCAATGCTCTGTCCACTGCACCACCTGACAGCCTCCCATTATTAGATAAGTACAGCCTATTTGAACACTGGGTTAGGGCTAGATGACCATACTTAGTTGGACAGCTACTGTTTTCTTGATCTGTGAGCCTTGGGAAGGTTTGTGTACCTAATGCCTCAGTTTCTTTTCATCACCACATCAATGACAGTATTGTATACTGAGGGTAAAAAAGTTGGCTTTGGAATAGGAACCTCTGGATTTGAATCCCGATTAGTCCAATCACTTAAATCTCTCTGGACTTTGTTCTCTTTGACCATAGGCTGGACTAACTGACTGTTAAGATACTTTCTAGCTTTGGGGTTTTTGAACCTGAATTTATTTCTTAGAACTCCATTTTACAGGCAAGAAAACTGAAGCCTGGGGAAACGAAGTAATTTAATTTGTCCGAGAGCGTGTGGCATGCTGGTTTTGTGAACATCTTCAGATGGGAGAGGGGCAGAAAGTCTCCAGTTAAATCTTTAAGAATGAAGTGGTCTCAAGTCCTGGGAGCCTTGGGGGTGGGTTCTTTGTATTTTCTCATTAGTGGACAGCACAAGAGGAGGCAACTTCATTTAGTGAAAGAATGATGAAGTTTGAGTTAAAGGAGTATCTCCTTTACTGTGAGACTTTGGAGAAGTTCTTTTACTGAGTCTTAAGTCCCTCATCTCTAAAATGAGGGGAAGGTCACCTTCTGGGAGAGGGATGATGGACGCAACGGACTGAAGTAGCATCCACTTCCAGGCATGGCCAATATGGGGATTTGTTTTGCTTGTGACTGTGCATATTTGTACCAGTGATTTGGGGGTTGATTTTAAAAATGCTTTCAATTGACAGGGGAGAGAAATGGAATGTATATTAGTTTTTTTTTAAAAAACCACAATAAGACAAAATTACATTAAAAATGAAATTAGGGGAAGGAACTTGATCATCACTATCTAGTCATTTCTGTCATGTCCAACTCTTCATGACCCCATTTGGGTTTTTTTTAGTAAAGATATTGGAGTGAATTGCTGTTTCCTTCTTCAGCTCATTTTACAGGCAAGAAAACTGGGGCAAACAGGGTTAAGTGACTGGCTCAGGGTCACACAGCTAGTAAGTGTTGGAGACTAGATTTGAACTCAGGAAGATGAGTTTTCCTGACTTTTGCCCCAGCACTCCATCCACTACACTACCTAGCTGTCCTAATCTTAGGATCCTGTGAGGTTAAATTGGGCCCCACCATCTTGTGAGTGGTGACTCTACAGTGGGTAGTATAGAACCAGACCTAAGGTGGGATGGTCAGGGTTCTGTCTTAGGGCAGAACATTTAGAAGATTCTGATAGCACCATCCTGGGAGATAACACTGGGGGTAGCTGTTACTTCATCATCTCCATTTAGCAGCACTACCCCGCCCCCAACCCCAGATGAACTTTGCCCTTGCTTCAGGCCCCATGTGCAGAAATCACTAGTGGCTCTGTCATACTGGCAGCAAATCCCTTAGACAGGAGACTTAGGCCATGCATGGTGAGAACAGTCAGGGAGGAGGTTGGAAGTGAATAAAGAACCTGTAGTAAAATCCCAGGGGAACAGGGACTATGTACTAAGAGCAAAGAAGGGAAAATAAAAAAAAAAAAGCATTGCATTTTCCCCCTTACACCTTCTTCCTTTGGGGGTTTCAGGGATCTGTGTGGGGAAGTTGGGCTTTTTCCTTTGCCTTCAAAGCTCTCTTGAGTTCATGGGGATTGTGATTGTTTTGCTATCTGCCGTGGAGCAGACCCAGGCAAGGTTTCCTGAAGCTGAGGGGCCAAACCTTTGTCTCCTGGAAGGCAGACGTGTGTGTCCGTGTTGGAATCGCTTCACTTTGGAATCCCAGGCTTTTATTTTCCCTTATCCCCTTGGGGGGGGGGGGGGGATACAAGGGAGTCCGACTTTTGGATTCTGCCTGCACTAATTGATACTGTAAAAATAACCCATCATTCTTCTGGTCTGATCTGGGCGGTGGCGAAGCATTGTTCTAACCTCTCCTTCTGACCATTTGATCGTTATCTCTTAAGTACCATTGTGGCATTGCTTAATGCAGCATAATTGGAGGATGTGGGCCTCTAGGTCCTTAATAATAAAGATGTTTTTCATTGAATGGCCTCTGTTTTCTTCTTTCTCCCCACCCAATCACCCCAAGCAGAGACACCCCTCAAACTCTTCTTTAGCTTATACTTCATGTTTCTGGAATGAAACTCAGCAAGACCTTGGTTCAGAAACGTGTCTTGTTTGGGAGGGTGAATTTTGACTCTCTTGTGGCAGGTGAGAATGAGCTGTGGCCAGCCCAGTGTTTTCAGACCAAAGAGACAGTATGGTGCTTGGGAAACTGTATGGTGGTATCGGAGTCAGGAGGGTCAATGTATAGTCTGAATTGCTGCTAGGAGGAACTGGGATGTTTAGATTGGAGAAAAGAAAAGGTAGGTGTATTTCAAGAGAAGGCTGCCCGGGGAAGAGTCTGCTTGACCTTACAGGGCTGAACTCAAAATAATGGGTGGGTGGTAAAGACAAGTTCTTAACATAAGGAAAAATTCCCTTGATAATTGAGGCTACTGTAAAGGGAAAGGGCTACTTTAGAAGGTAGAGGGTGATCAATCACTGGAATCCTGTGTGACCATTTTTTGAGGAGGTTGTAGACGAAATTTAAGTTAAAGTGTATATTAGACTTTATTGTTGTTGTTTAGTCATTTTCAATCACATGACCCCTTTTGGGTTTTTCTTGGCAAAGCTATTAGAGCAGTTTTTGCCATCTCCTTATCCAGTTCATTTTACAGATAAGGAAAATGAGGCAAACAGGGTTAAATGACTTGCCCAGGGTCACGTAGTTAGTAAGTGTCTGAGGTTAGATTTGAACTCAAATGTTCCACATTCTAGGTCAGTGCTCTATCCACTGTGCCATTGACCTCTTACATGGCTTCTGAGTCTGAGGTGGGGTGATGCAGCCTCACTTTCTCACTACATGACCTCAGGCAGGTCACTCCTTTTAAATTCGGTTTATACCAGTACTTTAAAAATAACCTTCAAGAAGCCTCATTTTCTCATCCTATTACATAAAATGAAAGACTAACTCTAAAATTCTATGACTATTTTTAAAAAATCACCCAAGTATCTAATCTAGGGTCAAAATGGAATCCATATTTTGAAGGAGAATGTAGATCTCAAGGACCATGGTTGAGAGGTAGCTTGGTGGGCATGGTGAGGAAACAGACCTGGTTTAGAATTACCTGTGTGACCTCAGGCAAATCAATCAACTTGTCTTGAGCCTTATTTCTGTTTCTTCTTTAGTAAATGGAGGCCTTTGAATTGGATGACCTTTCAGACCCTCCTGCCTCTAAAACTGTGATCCAATGGGAATTGGAGGGAAGGAAAGTGGCTTGCTGATTGTGTATAACACCAAAGCCTCTGGGTCTTGTTTCACAAGCCTGGAGCTTTCTCTCTCTCTTTTTTTTTTTTTTCCCAAAAATGCTTTATTAACTTCTGGTTTGCATCATTCATTTCTGCCAGATTTTGAGTTACAATTTTTTCCCTGTTTTTCCCCTACCCACCACCCCAGAATAGCAGTCCCACAGAATATCTCCTCCTCCAATCTGCTTTCTCCCATATCTTCTCCCATATCCCCTTTGACTTTTCCAGTAGGGCATGGTGAATCTCTATGCCCCAATGCCTGTATATCTTATTTCCTAATTATATGTAAAATAGTATTAATAATAGTATTTATATATTTTTTTAAACATTTGATTTTAAAACTTTGAATTCCATATTTATTCCCTTCCTCCCTTGTCATTCACCCTTACTGGGAAAATAAGCAATTCAGTCTATGTTGTACATGTGTAGTTATGCAAAACATTACCATAATAGATACATTATAAAAGACTGACTATATTTCCCTCCCTCCTATCCCACCTCCCACTTGTTCTATTCTCTACTTTGATCCTGTCCCTTTTCAAAAGTGGGTGCTTCCAACTTCCCTCCCCCACTTCCCTCTTGTCCTCCCTTCCATCATCCCCCCTCTCATCCCCTTCCTCCCTACTCTCCTGTAGGATGAGATATCCTATTTAGTATATACGTCATTCTCTCCCTGAGCCAAATTCAATGAGAATAAGGTTTTGCCTTTTTGCCTTCCTGTTCTTCCCCTCCCTTGTAACCATTTTCCCTTGCCTCTTTGACCTGTGCCCTCTATCTATGTATACTTGTAAACATACACACATTCACATATGTATTCATACGCCCATATACCTACCCTTCTTCAACTATTTTCATACTGAGAAAAGTTTCATCAGTTACAATTATTGTTTTTCTATGTAGTAATGTAAATAGTTCAGCTTAGATAAGTTCCTTATGATTTCTTTTTCCTGTTTAGCTTCTCAAGCTTCTCTTGCTTCTTGTATCTGAATGTCAGATTTTTTATTCAACTCTGGTTTTTTCATCAAGAATCCTTGAAAGTCCTCTATTCCACTGAATGACCATATTTTCCCCTGAAACATGATACTCAGTTTTGCTGGGTAGGTGATTCTTGGTTTTAATCCCAGCTCCTTTGCCCTCTGGAATATCATATTCCAAGCCTTTCAATCCCTCAGTGTAGAAGCTGCCAGATCCTGAACTATCCTGATTGCATTTCCACAATATACAAATTGTTTCTTTCTGGCTGCTTGTAATATTCTCTCCTTGATCTGGGAATTCTGGAACCTGGCTATAATATTCCTAGGAGTTTTCTTTTTGTGATCTTTTTCAGGAGGTAATCAATGGATTCTTTTAACCTCTATTTTGTTCTCTGGTTCTAAAACATCAGGGCAATTTTCCTTGAGAATTTCTTGAAGGATGATTTCTAGGTTCTTTCTTTAATAATGGTTTTCAGGTAGTCCAATAATTTTTAAATGATCTCTCCTGGATCTAATTTCCAGGTCAGTGGTTTTTCCCATGAGATATATTTCACATTGTCTTCTTTTCTTTCATTTATTTGGATCTGTTTAATAGCATCTTGATTTCTCATAAAATCACTTCCATTTGTTCCAGTCTAATTCTGAAGGAATGATTCTCCTCAGTGAGCTTTTGAGATTCTTTTTCCATCTGGCAAATTCAGCTTTTTAAGGGATTCTTCTCATTGCCTTTTTGGGCCTCTTTTGCCATTTGAGTTAGTCTATTTTTTAAGGTGTTATTTTCCTCAGTCAGGCTGTTGACTCTCCTTTCATACTTTTCTTGCATCTTTCTCATTTCTCTTCCCAATTTTTCCTCCACTTCTCTTATCTGCTTCTTAAGCTCCTCTATGGCCTGTAACCAATTCATATTTTTCTTGGAAGTTTTTGGTGCAGGATTTCTGACTTCACTGTCTTCTTCCTGTTCCATGCTTTGATCCTTTTTGTCACCAAAGTAGGAGTGTAAAGTCGGGGTTCTCTGTTTATTTTGTTTCCTTTGCCTACTCATGTCACCACTCAGTCACTTGACCACTGGACTTTTTTGCCCCAGTCAGACTCTGCCACCAGACAGGGGAGCTTCCGTTCCAAATGCTGGGATTTTCTCAGCTGCCAGAGGTACTAGTTGGGTGGCCTCTCTGAAGCCTCCACACACTCTGGCAAGCTGGTCACATACCCCAAGAACTCCATCCCAGACTGCAATCCAGATCCAAGAAGGTTTAAGCAAGAGCAATTACCACCCCCAGACTGGTCACCCGTCCCCCTACAGTCCACAGGCCAGGAGCTGAAGCTGCTGCCTGGCTGCTGCTGTGAGGCAGTTGCTCAGTGGCTTCTCACCCTAGGAGCAAAAGCCACACACTTCCAACTACTGGTCCCAAAGTTCTTACTGCACTGACCTCTCACCTTAGCATCTATGTGTTGGTAATTCTGGAAATGCCACAGCTGCTGGTGTTCTGGAGTCCCTCCAGTTGGCTTCTGGGACTAAAACCTCCAGCTCACATGGGGCTGGGGTTGGCTCCTGAAGTGCCGTGCTGGCCACTCCCTGCCAGGCTGCCAGGCTGTCTTCAGTGGGAGGTTAGCTTCTCTGTGTCATTTTGTGGGTTCTGTAGCTCCAAAGTTTGTTCAGAGTCTCCTTTTACATAAATTGGAAATGGTGGGAGCCAGAGCCCTGAAGAAGTCCTGTTTCTACTCTGCCATCTTGACTCTGCCCCCCTGGAGCTCTCTTTTTGATTTATATCCATATATGTGAACAGACATTTCCTTTATAGATACCCCTGGACAAGCAGGCTTCAACATAGCTCTCACCAATGGGGCATATCTTCACAATAGTCCCGGACATACAGGCTTCGCAGGATCCTAAAATCTCCCTTGGTCCATTAAGAGCTGACCCCATTGAATGCAGGCCTGTCTGCAGAGGAGAATGTCAATTTCAGAACATGGCTCTTATCATCTTTCCCCAAAGCCTTCTTTGCTGGGGACTCCGTAGAGCCCATTTCTATGCCTCCTATGCTGTAACTGCCCAAAGTTCCTGAATTAGAAGAAACTCAGTGAAATAGGGTGATCAAATGCAGGAGCATTTTGTGGGGGCTGGGAAGGGAGGGGGAAGTTAATTGAAATTTTTGGTTAATTTATATACTACAGCCGATAATTATCAGGAATGGACCTTAGAGACAGACAGCTTTGGCCACAGTCACCACTAAATGACCCTACTCCTATTCCTTTATGCCCTTGCAGAGCCATGGCCCTTTAGAATGATGTCCATTAATCTTGCATGCCAATCATTCAGTGACTCACAAGGCCAAATCCCTGAACCTTTGACTCCCAGTTTTCCAAATGGAATTGAATGATTCTTTCTCTCTACTCCTGAAACTTAGAGCATCCCATAATCATAGCTTTAGAGATGGAAAGGACATGAGTAGGCAGCTGGTTCAGCTGAGACCCAGAAAGGTTCAGTAATTTGCTCAAGGAATCATATAAGTAGTAAGCAGATGAACTGAGATTTGAACTAGAGTCCTCTGACTTCAAATCCAGTTGTTTTTTCTTCCATTGTTTCATATTATCTCTTTTACCCATCTTGCTCAGGTCTGGCTCAAGCACAAGGGTTGTTCTTTTCTTTCAAAGAAGAGCCATCCATCCATAGCAATCCATTGTCATAGTCTTAACCTTCTTCCTTCTCCTGTTTCTCTCAGGGACATTATGGACCCAGCATTCACAGAGTTACAGGAAAAGGAGGAGAGAGGATCGGAGGAATGTCTAACCTAAAACTGTGGGCCCCCTCTTCCTGGAGGGAGGCTCACTTCTCTCTGCAGGGGGCTCCCATCTCTGGGACTCACTCTTGCTGGCACCCTTTGTCTTCCGTGAAAGCATTCTTCCCCTGACCTCCTATAGCATTTGGATTAAGCACTTGAGTGAGCCTTAGTCTCCCTTTTCTCACTTCTTTCTGGGCCTCATTGATGTTGCTGGTCCCTTGGTGGGGATGGCATTGCCTCAGGAGTCACAGCACGTGGGTTTTGTACCTAGTGTGTAGTTTCCTCACCTGTAAAATGAAGGGGTCAGACTAAATGTGCCCTGGGAGGTTCCTTCTAGATCTATGAGCCAAATCCAGTGTTCTGGGATGTCCTGAGACTTGAAGCCACACGATATCAGAACAGTCTGAGATTCTGAATGTCTGGGTCAAAGGCCTACCCCAGCCTGGGATGAATGGGAAGAAGGGTAACTGGTAGGATTAGGTTCCAGACTTCCTGTAAAGCTGTCCTAGGTTCCCTAAGCTCCCTCCACCTGAAAGGGCTTACAGATGAGAAAACAGCCCAGTGCTTGGCCCTTTGGTCCAGGGTGGGAGGTGGGGGGGGAGAAACACTGGATTAAATTTTTGGGTTACAAAGACAAACACCCCCCCCCCGAAATTCCTGCCCTTAAGAAAGTAATAGAGGAGACATTGTCTAGACATAGGTATATAGAAAGCACATAGAAAGCAGACAATAGATAGCCTTGGATGAAAAAGCACTGGTATCTGGATGGACTGGCTATATACACATATTTATATACACATACAGGAATACATTCATTTATTATGATATTATCTCTCTACTTCAGTTTTAAGTAGCTTTGAGAGCATTTCCTGGACGTTCTGAAATTCTGTAAGACTCTATCGATGTCTTGTGTTCACGTGGGAGATAGGGAGGGGGAACTCACATTCTGGGATTCTGTAATATTCTTAAAATTTCTTTGTAAAATCCTTATCACTCCCAATTATTTGAAAATGTGTATATGGTGCATAGAGAGGGAGGGAAGGTATCACTATGGAGTTCTATGATATTTTTCACATGTCCTTCCTAAATCCACATCCTTTTTTTTCTTTTGACCTCTAGAAGAAGAAGAAGGAATGGCAACCAAGGAAAAACTTCAGTGTTTGAAAGATTTTCACAAGGACATCTTGAAGCCTTCCCCTGGCAAGAGTCCAGGAACCCGACCTGAAGATGAGGCTGAAGGGAAGCAGCCACAGAGGGAGAAATGGGCAAGCAAGGTTGACTTTCTGCTGTCCGTGGCTGGTGGTTTTATTGGCTTAGGTAACGTCTGGCGTTTCCCGTATCTCTGCTATAAAAATGGCGGAGGTGAGTATTTCATACTAAATGAATCTCTTAGTAAGGGGAATAGAGAAAGAAAAGGAATTTATATTACTGTGAAATGGGCCCTTCCCTTCCCTTTCTTCTTCACCTTCCTTTTGCTAGCCACTGTTCTTCCTAAATAAAATATGTATGTAGGATTGAACACAACACTCATTTGACCTCTCAATGAATTGCATCAATTTTATTGATTGTTGACTCTCTAAACTTGCAGTCTCCTAAACCCCCCAGATTGTAGTTTGACAAACCCACGTTGATCAGTCTAAACCTTTTCCTTTTGTTACTTGGGAAATTGATTTCTTGAACCCAAGTGGAACACTTTATATTTGTCAATATTACATTTCATTTAATTTGGAACAATGTCATAATCTATCAAGACATTTTTGGATCCTGTCATCCATTGCATTATGTATCCTTCCCATTTTTGTGATATCTTAAAAGTTGGATGATCATATTGTATATGTTATTTCTATAGAGGAACTCTACTCAGTGTTCCAAATTTTATCCCATTTTTCTTCAAAATGTATATTCTCAGTAGAGATCTGAGCTCACTCTTAAGAGGAAAGGATAGGGCAAATTAATTCATAATAAAATAGAAATAATTAATAGCCATCTCAATGTGTTATTCCTTCCAGAGTTATCAGTATTTTAGAGGAGGAGCTTGTTAACTTGAAGGAATGCATCTCTAATGGTAGAATTTTGGATTGAGGGACAGGCCTGCTAGGAACAGACTTCTGGGCTTTCTTCAAAGCACATCTGATAGGCAAAGGTCCCTTCTCCTTGGAGTTAGCTTGTGTGGGACACCCCTAACAACCCATTTGGGCATTTGTTCAGTGGTATTTGGGGTTGGCAGTATCACTTTCCTTATTGGTAAAATTAGGATAATAATAATATAATAATAACTAACATTTTGTATAATGCTTCCTGTGTGTCAGGCACTGTGCTAATGTACAATTATTATCTCAACTGACTTACTATTAGTTGTTGTGAGGCAAGTGCTTTAAAGACCTCCAAATGTTATGGACCTAAAAGCTAGGCTGTACCCTTGGGAAATTAGTGGTCTTTATTTATTGAGAAATGAGCTTTTATGTATCCCAAATACTAGATAGAGAAAAAAAGCAGAAAACTCCTATGTTGGGGACATCCTTGAATTTTGTAGAGGGTTGTCTCAGGGAGAGAGCCATATGTAGACCTTCAGGCCCTAGTGTCAGCCTGGCTAGATGCCCAGCAGCTCTGCCCATTTGCTAGCCTTCACAACCCTTAATAAACTTGGAATGTCTACCCCACCTCTCCATGTCAAGATGGTTTTTCCTTGAACAGGAGCTCTAGGCATGGTTGAGCCAACTTCCAGAATCCCCATGACCTACTGATAGGGGACCTCCCTCTCTTTGTGTTCTCTCTACAGGTGCATTTCTTATACCTTACTTCATTTTCTTGTTTGGAGGAGGCTTGCCTGTGTTTTTCCTGGAGGTTGTTATAGGCCAGTATACCTCTGAAGGTGGGATTACTTGCTGGGAAAAGATCTGCCCTCTTTTTAGTGGTGAGTATTCTGGTTTTAGCAGAGTCTGAAGTACAACACTGTGTGTACCTTAGGAAAGTCCTTCTTCCCCAATTCCATTGAAAGCTCTGAGAGAAAAAAACTGGGTAGGAATTTAAAGGGCTGTCTCACTAAACTCTTTCATTTGGGATTTGAGGCAACAAAAGAGGAAGGGATCTATCTGTTCAGTTATTTTGCTAGGAAATTCCACTGCCAGAAATTAGAATCCAGGCTTCCCAACTCCTGGTTCCATCCTCTTTCACAGAGCCATATCTTGTTGGATCTTTGACTTAGAATGGTGCTTGGTAAGGCAGTATACTCTTATTTATGCGCTAGTGATTTGGGATTGGAGTCTGGGCCCTGTGATAAGTCTCTTGTTATGCTTCTCTTAGATCATGGGATCATTATTTTAAGAGTTGGAAAGGACTCTAGAGGTGATTGAGAGGACAGGCAGAGGGGAATAGTAGATTCAACCTTGGACTTCAGAGTCAGAAAGACCTGCGTTTGAATCCTTCCTCAAACATTTAACTCTTTGGATTTCAGTGTCCTCATCTGTAAAATGAGGGATTCAGATTTGAAGACATCAAAGGGTCTTCTAGCTCTAAATCTGTGATCCTATGTGTCTAGTCTCATCATTCTGAGGAGGAGGCAATTGAACCTAGAGAGGTTAAATGACTTACTTGTCCAAGGTCAAAGAGCTAGTAAGTGGTAGAGATGAGATTTGAATCGAGGTCCCCCAGATCCAACATCTAGCATTATTTTCATAGCACAATGATCCCTTTCTTTCATTCATTCATTCATTCATTCATTCATTCATTCATTCATTCATTCAATAATAGCTTTTCTCCCAATTATAGGTAAAAACAATTTTTAACACTCATTTTTAAAAATTTTGTTTTCCAAATTCTCTCCTTTCCTCTCCCCCTTCCCATCTTCCCTCCCTGAGATGGTAAGCAATTTGATATAGGTTATACATATGCAATCATGCAAAATATTTCCATATTGGTCATGTTGTGAAAGAAAACATGCACCAAAAAAACACATAAAAAGTATAAAAATAGTCTGCTTCCATCTGCATTCAGACTCTGTCAGTTCTTTCTTTTTTCATTTTTCATCATGTTTTTTCATGTTTTCATCAGTTTTTTCATTTTTCATCATGAGTCCTTTGGAATTGTCTTGGATTGTTGTAGTGCTAAGGATAGCTATTATTATATAGTTTTGCTATTACTGTGTATAATGTTCTCTCAGTTCTGTTCACCTCACTTTGCATGAATTTATTTAAGTCTTTTCATTTTTTTTTCTGAACGCATCCTACTTATTTCTTATAGCACAATAGTATTCCATTACAACCATATATCACAACTTTTTCAGTCATTCCCCAATTGATGGACATCCCTGCACTTTCTTTGCCACCACAAACAAGAACAGTTCTAAATATTTTTGTACAAATAGGTCCTTTTCCATATTTTTAAATATCTTTTGGAATACACAGACCTAGTAGTGGTTTTGCTGGGTCAAAGGGTATGTACAATTTTATAGCCCTTTGGGCATAGTTCCAAATTATTCTCCAAAATGGTTGGATCAGTTCACAACTCCACCAACAGTGGCGTTCCCTCTCATAGGATTTCCCACTTTGGCTTTTCACAGTAAGGGAAACGTGGGATGGGACACATTTCACATCTGAGAATGAGACATGAAAATAGGTAAGAAAGCCCTTTGATACATACAAAGGGCTATATGGATACATGGATCACTGAAATTTGGATTGACTAAGGGTCACTCAGTGATTTATAGTAGCTTCTTTGATCCAGGCAAGGAAGGATGAGGCCAGTAGAAAGGAGGTCAGGTGAGCTGCAGAGTTTGAGAAAGCAGTTAGTCCTAGGCAAGAAACTCGGGTTGAGTAGAATTCAGGTGTTACACTGACCACATTCCCAGAGCTGGATATCTCATTAGCAGCTGAGAATCAAGAGAAAATAGGGTGTGTTGTAGATGGAAGACTGGATCTGGGACCAGGTAGGCCCAGATTCAGATCCAACATTGGACACTTACTAACAGTGTGACCCCTCCCAGAGCCTCAGTTTTCTCACTGCTAAAATGGTTGTTGTCAGGCTTCAAAGGGTATATTGCTAACTTTAAAGTACTATACAAATTCAGTTCTTGTTATTGTGGGAATGTCTTGAACAATTTGAAAATAACTACTGTAGTGCAACAGGGGTTCTTAATCTGAAATCTATGAACTTTCAAAAATATATATTTATACAATTCCCCCCCAATATAACTGGTTTCCTTTGCAATATTAATATTTTATTTTATGCACTTGAAAACATCATTAAAAGAAGGGTCCATCAGCTTTATCAGACTGCAGAGGGCCCTGTGAATGTCCCCTCCTGAACGTCCAGTTAAGTGAGTGCAATCTATTAACAATGTCATGCTGTTGCTTCTTCTTAGGTAGAAAAGTGATTCTCGGACTGAGGGAGCAGCTTTTATTGCGGGTTTGTGACCTGATCCCCACTCACCCAACCCTCTTCTTCCCCCTCCTCCAACTCCAACTCAAAATAAAATATGATTCTATATTTTTGGCACTTAATCCCTGAGTGAGATCAGTTGTCTGGACAATTCAATTGTGTAGAAATCTATTAGGCAAAAGGTTACAAAGAACTGACAGACCCTTCTTTGGAAGATCATGAGAAAAGCACTGTCTGCCTCTAGTGACCCACTGATGGAGAAGTGGAAGGAGATCTGATTTGAACCAGAGGATTACCTAATCCTCAGTTTCAGCTCTTGCTGTTTGCTCTTTGTATGACCCTAGCTCACCTCTCTGGACTTCAGTTTTCCCATCTGTAAAATGAGGCTTGAAAATAACTCTAAGGTCCCTAACAGTTCTAAACCTGTGATTCCATGACCTCATAAGGTTTCCTTCCCATTTCAGATCTGTAATTCTGCAATCCATTTTGGTTGAAACATTTTGATTTAATTACCTTGTATAGGTGGTACCTGAGCAAACCACCCATGTGGAAGATGAGGCTGGCTTTATGGCTGCATAAATGAGTGATGCCTCCATAAACTGGGTCTCTGAAGACAACAATCCTCATTTAACAAAACCACTGTAAACAATGAAGTCATTTTAGAGATAAATTGCAGCTTGTTCAGTGACAGGGAGCTGGAAGCACCAAGAAGGGGGTGGAGAGTGGGAAGGGGAGGAAAGACTTAGCATTAGTACATTTTGTGCCAGGAAGCAGGAGTTAGGAAGGACAGCATGGACAGTGACCTCTCTCCCTCTAACTCATGGCCTCTCCTTGGGTGGTGGGTCACTGGAGACTTTTCCTTTCAACTTCTCATGCTATTAAAAGGCTGAAGCCACCCTACAAAGCACATTCCACAGATGGAACAGAGCAAGGTGATTACTTCTCTTGGTTCTGCCTTTTGGTATGACTAAAATCCCTAAGGATGGGAAACTCTCAAGAGATGACTTCAGTTGGGTGGTGGCTTACATTGTCAATTCACTGATTGGACAAACATGTGTCTTTCATCAAAAGATGAATAGAGATCCAGTCCTTGTCCCCAAGGATCAGGACACACACAAGCAATGTGGTTTTGTGGGCAAGGGAAGGCACTGATCTTGCAGTTCCAAGACCTGGGTTCACCTCTCAGCTCCCACATCTACCAAAATGTGTGACTTTGCACAAGTCACATAACCTTTCTGACCCTCAGTTTCCTTACCCATGAAAGAAAGGGTGAAGGGTAGAGATTGAAAAGCATTTCCTCTGAGTCTCTTCCATACTGAAACCCTATCTATATACAAGCGATTATTTCTATTCAGTTAACGCTGACACTAGGGAAGATGTGAAACATGGCAAAACAGTTGTGTATATAAAAAGGGTTCGGAGAGTACAGAGGAGGAAGGAGGGATGGAAGTAGACTGGAGGTAATCAGAAGGCTTCTTGGAGGAGGTGGGGCTTGAGTTTAACCCTTAAGAAGGTGTGGGATTTCAACAGGTAGAGGGGAAACAGCATGAACAAAGGTACAAGCTGGCAAATGGAGGCTGTATTGGCTTGGCTAATTAGTACTCTTTGTTTGGAGTGTTGGGTAGCTGCTTCTGTTGACTCTGGGGAGATAAGACTGGAAATGTAGCTATTGACTGAGGAAATAGAAGGTCATTTCAGTGTTTAGATTCCATTTTTTATTTTTTAAAGGACTTTGTGGTCAGACTTTATAGTTCCTTCCCCTAATGGTCTTGGAAGATCACTGTGCATGTATAGTTTATTAATGTCATTTCATAGGAGGGATTAAGTTAAAATGTGGCTATATGTCCCTTTGAAAGGTATCCTATCTGGAAGGGACCTTAGAACCCCTATATTATTATACTGAGGGAGGAGCAGAGCAGGAAAGATATTCTGAGACCAAATTTGAACTCAGTTCTTTCTGAATTTTCCTCAAGGCCAATTATATCCTGGATCTCCTGTCTCCCAGGCTCGGGCTAAAGTGCGTTAAAAAAAAATTACAGATTCATGGATTACACTTTTATTGACATCTCATTTCCACTTCAATTTTTTTTTTTAAGCCAAAAGACAGCTGTTTCTCTATAGCACAGCAAATGGATGTTTAAATTTTTTTTTTAAAGATCTATGGTTAGCTTTAAGGACAATAGGGTAAATAAAAACAATTACTTGGACGAGCACAGAAAATAGAAAATATATTTTAGATGTATTTATTTTTGTAGTGTTCGTATATATGTTATCAAATAACTAAGTGAATTTCAGAGTTTCAGAATAAAGTGAAATCATACTAGGAAGCAAAACTGGTATAATGACAAGAGTCCTGAATTTGGGGACAAATGTCGTGTGTGGGAATCCCAGCTTTGCTGCTAAATGCCTGTATGTTTTTAACTAAGTCACCTTCCTCTGTGAAACTCATTTTCCTTTACCATAAAATGAGGGTCTGAACTAGTCAATTTCTTTTACTTTTCTTTTTTTCTTTGGCTTTTTGGAAGGGGGTTAGTAGGGCAGATGGGGTTAAGTGACTTGCCCAAGGTCACATGGCTAGTAAGTGTGTCAAGTGTCTGAGGCTGGTTTTGAACTCAGGTCATCCTGACTCCAGGGCTAGTGCTCTAATCACTATGCCACCTAGCCATTCCAACTAGTCAATTTCTTAAAGGTTCCCTCTAGTTCTGAGTTCTAGGATCTTAAATTAGAAAGGCATTTAAGAGATCATTTAGATCCATGTAGGGAAATTAAAGGGACTCACCCAAGTCTTCTTATTGGATGGCCACTTCAAGATTTGAAAAAGAGAAATGTGAGACTTTTTTTTTTTTAAATTCTGGGTTACTATCACCTGATTCTCCCCATAACTTAGTTCTTTTTGTTGTTGGTAATGGTAATCTCACCAGAGTTAAGAATTTCATCAAATGGGACTTTTCGTCCACCACCTAAGCCAATGCTACTTATCTTGGACAATAACAATTGAAGTATAAACTTTGGGAAATGCTTTTGGTACATCCTTTCATTTGTTCCTCATAATCTACATCTCAGCTCTGGGTTGAAGATGAGGAAATTTGAGATTTAAGAAAGTTGAGACTTGCCCAGGGTCTCCCAACTCTAGTAAGTGCCAAAGAGGGGAATTGGGGAGAGTTCTCCCAGCCCCTCACCCCTCTCACTTAGCATACCATCCTTGATAGCAAGTTCTCCCCATGCATTCCAGCTGGCATTTGGGAATTTGTCTGTGCATATTTACAGACACACAGCTATTGATTTTGGAAGCAACCCTCCCATAATCCTATGCACTTCCAAAATATTTGCCCTTCCAAACAGGCATTTTGCTGACCTATATCAGCTGGAATGTTTTAGGGAAGCAGTGAAAGTGAAAAGTCACCATTTACTTGTATGTCAGCTAGGGGTGGTTATTAACTCTTGGATTTGAGAGCTGGAAGGAGCCTGGAAGATCAACTAGTCCAACCCCCTGGTTTCGAAGAGCAGGAAACTGCATCTCAGAGAGGGGATTTGACTTGCCCACAGTCAATTAGTTGGCAGAGACCTATTTAGAGAATCTTGGGCATTTTGATGCCCAGCCCAGAACTCTTCCCACCATTCCATGCTCCTGATTTATCACCCTTTTCTACTGGCTCAGCAGCATTTGGTAAAGCAGAGACAACCCCACTCCAACCTGACTGAAATGATGGCTCCTGCCCTACAGGGCATTTTTGCTCTTGAGTCCAACTGAAACACGTGCCTTTGAAAGGCTCTAGGTGCCACAGTCACCTTAACGTGTTTACACGACAGCATCTAAATCCCTGATACCTCAGATTAAGGGCAGTACTTAGGAATGTGCTCCCACTCCAGGAGAAGAGAATAATCCTGCTAATAGTAGATCATGTTTCTGGATGATTTTAAGGAATGTAAGTATGGTGCAGTGGATAGACCACTAGCCCTGGAGTCAGGAAGACCAGAGTTCAAATCTGGCCTCAGACACTTACTAGCAGTGTGACTCTGGGCAAGTCACTTACCCTGTTTGTCTCAGTTTCCTCATTTGTAAAATGAGCTGGAGAAAGAAATGACAAACCCATTCCACTACCTTTTTCCAAGCAAACCCCAAAAGAGCTTACAGACAGCCTGAAATTATTGAACAACAACAAAAAAGGAGTTTTACATATATTGTCTCACTTGATCTTCATACCAACTCCATGAAACAGTTGCTGTTATTATCTCAGTTTACAGATGATGAAACTTGTGGCTTAAAGGGAATAAATACATTATGTGCCTAATAAGTAATTATCTGCAGGGTGGGATTTGAACTCAGATCTCTTTGACTCCAGGTCTGGCACCCTCTCAATTCCAAGGCCAATCAACCCATAAAGTGCTTTTATTAAGTGCTTACCATGGTCCAGGCTCTAATAGTACAAAGAGAAAAATAAAACCTATTCCCCCAAGAACCTCGTGTCTTACTGCTCTCTCTCTCTCTGAGAGTGTCTCAGACCTGCTAGTAGATAAAGAGCTATGTGTGTAGGTAGCATGTGTTAATAAGACCAGGGCCCCTGGTATAGTTTTGTATGTGTTATCCTGCCTCCCTCATTACAGTTAATAGGGATTCATTTCACTTGGCCCAGGAGTCAGGTTAAGGTGTGAGTGTCTCTTGCCCGTGAGTTCGAACAATTGGGGGAATTAGGCTATTGAGAACATAGATTTAAAGCTGGTGTAGACCTTAGAGGCCATCTAATCCATGCCCCTTTTCTTTCCAGATGAGGAAACAGAGGCTCAGAGATCTTAAGGTCAGACAGATTACATGGCAAAGCTCTAGATTTCAATCCAAATCCTCATAGCATATCACATGCCCTTTCTGTGAATGGGCTCTTAAAGAATATGTTAGCCCTGAGAATGAGGTTGGAGGAGGTTATTCTAGGTAGAAGGACCCACGGCAAGGGCAGAGAGGGAGGAAACTTTTTCATTTTATGTCCTCATCCTACCTTGAATTCTTTTTCACTGAAAGTTCCAATAGATACTGGTTGACTGTCCCTACCTCCACCCCTACCCTGCAGAGGCCATTTCTCCCTTTGATGGAAAGTTGTCTTATGTGGCCTCTTAAGCTTCCTTCTAAGTCTTAAGGGTAGACCATCCTAAAGTTCTCATAATCAGATTCTGTGATCCCATTATTCTCAATCTCTTTGGTTTTTAAATTCAGTAGATTCCCTGATCCCCAGATTTTGTCATCCTTGAATTCTGCTCATAGTATTCTATGCTAGAATTACTAGATTTTGGGCCTCAGGTAACCAGGCCAAACCCTGCACACTATGTTCCCTTAAGTGAATGCCTGCCCTAGTTCAGCCATGGCCTGAAGAGGGAACAGTCACTTGAAATCCTCTCCTTATACAGGCCACAAGATTAGAGACTGGGAGCCTTCATTTTTGTTAGGCACAGAATACTTTTGTACCAGATTGAGCTCTCAAGGGCTACATTCCATCCCCTCCCTCTTTGCCGTTTTAAGTCACAAAGGACAGAACCGTATGTGTCCCTGAGCCTGGACTTCAGGGGAAAAAATGGGACAATTTTGCTTTTTTAGCTTTAGAGAAGGCAAACATTGATTCAGAATGCTAACCATGTAAGTGCATTGTAGGCCCTCTTTTTCTGAGATCGCTTTAAAAAAAATTCCTTTGTTTTCAAGTGGACCTCTTAAAGCCAAGGATTAAGTTCCAGGCCCCACTTGAGAAGCAACTCAGCATGGTAGAAAGGGTGCTAGATATGAGAATGAGAGATACTGCATGTGTATCCCAGCTCTGGCACCGAAGAGCTGTGTGACCCTGGGTGAGTCATGCTACTAGAAAGGTTACTTGATGTGGGGTGCATGATTTGGATTAAGATCCAGGCTCTGCAATACCTTTGGACTATTTAGTTCAACCTTGTTGTACCTTAAGTTTGCTTATCTGTGAAATCTAAATCTATGAGTCTGCTTCTCCTATCTGAGTCTCAGTTTCCATATCTGTAAAACTGGCACACTAGTCCCATAGGACTGCTGATAGGAAGACACTTTAAAAAAAGTTCCATGTGAAGGTGAATTAATTATTATTTTCATCCCCTCTTCCCCTGCCAAGGGCTCTCTTCAAGGAAGTAATAAGTGTTGGCGAATTGGTCTGTTTCCGCAGAGGACTCTCAGAGGGAATTTTTCTTTTTTTTAAAGATACATTGGTAGGTTGGTGAAGGAGACATTTTGGGACAGGGGGTAGAGGGGTCATATCAGAGGGGTAACTGTCAGCACTCCTCCTCAGTGAAGAGCACTTATATCAGGAACAGCACAGGGTTGGGGGAGATTTCAATGGCCATTGAGTATAATCCACTTCCCTGTGAACCAGGGAAGATAATTGACTTACCTGTGGTCATCTGGACAGTAGTTGGAGGGGATGGGATTTTAACCCCCATTTTATTGGTGAACTAGTAGTGTTCTTTCCACTGTATCAGGTAGGGGTTGTTAGAATACAGTTCTCCTTCAGAAATGCTAACGCTGCCATTGTCATGAGATCCTAGAATTTAGATCTGGGGGGTCTAAGAGACCATCTAGTCCATCCCCTTTGCTTGCATTGACTGGTGGGGATGAGAAGGATAGAGAGGGCTAGGAGAAGGCTTGGGGAGGTAGGAAAGGACCAGGAAAAAGAGAGTCCCTAATTGGTCCTGGAGGTAATAGGGAGCCACAGTAATTCATTGTTTTCCTTGTCTCTCCTGTCTAGGCATTGGTTATGCCTCCATCGTGATCGTGACCCTCCTGAACGTGTATTACATCGTCATCTTGGCATGGGCGGTCTACTACCTGTTTGACTCATTTCAGAAAGAGCTTCCTTGGGCCCTCTGCAATCACAAGTGGAACACCCCAAATTGCTTGGAAGACAACCTGAGAAAGAACAAGACATTAATAGCCAGCAATATCACAAACTATACTTCACCTGTCATCGAATATTGGGAGTAAGAATCATTTTGGTTTTAAGAATGAAAAGACAAGGGTAGGTGGTGCAGTGGAGAGGGAGAGTCTAAGGTGGGTAGAGCTAGATGCCCTCCATTTGGGACCTGGCTCTAACCCTTATTTAATAGTGCTATCATCCTCAGCACTTAATTCTCTCTCATCTCTCAAATGGGGATGATATAGATTGTGCTACCCAATCTTATAGGGTTGTTCTAAGGAAAGCGTTTTATTGGTGACCTGTCAAGGCCTCTCTCTTTGGGTAAGTTCTGTCTTTCCTGCCCAGGATATTCAGGAGCCATTAAACTATATCCTCAATTGCCTTTGGGTACTGCTCAAGAGCAAGGCTGTTGCTAAGTCTAGCCAGTTTAGGAGACACTAAGTTCTCTTTGTAACTTCATGGTTTTGTTGTCTAGAGTCAGGGAAAGAACTGAGTGTACCTGGAGCTTCTCCCTAGAGACAATGCTGTCCAGCCCTAGAGACAATACTGTCCAGCCAAGAAATGATTTTCTTGGGTGCCTGCTTTTTTGCAGGGTATTGGGATGGAGCACTGAAAAATTTAGTCCAAATGTGCTGCTTTCCCAGAGTTTTAGAAGGGGAGATGAGCACCCATGGCTTTTCTTGGAGACGCCCTGGTTTGCTCGTTAACTGGAGTCTCTCACTATGTAACACCTTTGGTCTTTTTTTTTTCTTCTCATGTGTGTATTAAAACAAAAGAAACCCCCAAACTTAGATCAATTTGGTTTTTACTCAGAAATCTGATCCAAAAGCCTGTCTCTGACACACTGTTTAATTTGTTTCCTTTTCTTTTATTTTTTTAATGAGGCGTGGGAAATTGGTGCATTCCACCTGTTTCATAAAGACAACGGCTTTCCAGAAGCACCCGTGTCCATTCCCAGGAAGATCTAGCAGAAATGGAACAAAGTCCAATGGTGTCAGTAGCACCTTTGGCTGCACCCCTTTAACATGGGTCCATCCTGGCCTTAGGTCTATCAAGAAATCAGACCCCTCTGAATGTCCCAGACTTTATTAGGAGAGAGAAAATGTCAGTCCTCCCATTATCACCCAATCTTTCCCCGACAGGGGAATCAGGAATAGGCATTTTCCTCTTTTTTCCCCTGTGCCATTGTCCTAATGGGCACATGCCTTCCTTCCCTAGCAATGAGGGTGAGTTGGTAGCTTTGAAGCCAACCCACTTGGGCCTGCACCAGGTGCCTGCCATAAGTCCACTACAAAGGATGCCGAAAAGCAGATGCAATTATCAGGCTTTTAGAGGGGAACTGTTCTCCGAGGCCCTTCCTTCCCAGGTGAGGAGTGTTGTCTTTTACTGAATAACTATATTGATGTTCATGTGGCATCTGGAACCAGGGAGAGCCCCAGTAGCCCTTAGTGGGCATCTTCCAGGGGATTGTTTTCCCGTCATGGAAGCATAACCACATCCCGAGATGCCTTCTATCAATGGCCTTGGCCCAGGAGCTTGGGAGCACTGAAGCCTTTGGGGGCTAATGTGGGGGATGTTACAGGTGGACTGGGTGGAATGAATTACTTGCATTGGAATTTGTCCTCTAATTTGTATGATAGATTGTGTTGTCAGCAATGCTCTTCTGGGGTGGGGGGAGGGTGGCAGGAGGCTGGGGACCATCAGAGAGAAAGATTCAGGAACAATCCTGTGTAAACATTCCAAATAGCGGTTGGTTTTTATATCTCCTTTGGAGGGTAGTTCACATACATATATACATACATACATACATACTGTGTGTGAATAACTATATACATATGTGTACATATACACGTATGCATGTGTGTGAATAAATATACACGTACATGTACATATACACATATACATACATGCATACATATATAGGCCAACTTTTTTTTAAGTGTCTAGAGAATAGAGATTTTTCATAGAAATGTTGACAGTCAATTCTTCTCACTTGAATGGGGTTGGGTAGCCTCACCCCTTCCCTTTCTTGTAAACACATCAGCTCAGGTCTGGCAAATGAATGCCTCAATAACCTGATATGGGAACCACACCTGGGAAACTAGTGTGGATAGTGCCTGCCCTGTGGTGGCAAGGGGCCAAGGGCAATTTTCTTCTCCTTTTTTGAATTCTTGAAAGAATTTGGCCTCACCCTCCCCACATATACCTCCTTACAGTCTTAAAGTTGGGGGGGAAGGGTTATCTGTTTTAAGCTACAGTCAACTCATTATTTCAAACCCAATTACCTGTTTCTTGGCTTTCTTCTTATTTACTGCTCACCTTTGGGGCATCTTAGTTCTGGGCAGCGAGATCTCTTTTCTCTCCTGTGGCCTCTCCCCTCCAAAGATGAATAAAGTCATTGACCCAGTTAAGTTTCTTTTGGACACTTGGATTCAACTCTGATCTAGTCTAGTAGGAATGAGGCTGGAATAATTGGGCTGAGAGTCACTATGGAACTCCTTTGTTCCTTATAGTCACAGATAAACTCAATTTATTCACTGTCGTGGGCCTTGCCTTTCAGCATTCCCACTGAAGGTCCTTTCTCTCCTGCTTTGAATAAGGGAGGCATGAGATACTCGACTGTCTTGGGAAACATCCTCCAAACCTCTTCTGAGATCCAGATGGACATAGGTTCAGAAACCACCCCCCTCTCCCCTTCCTTGTTGTGTTCATCTGGCCAATTAGTAATAACCCCAGTGCTCAGTTTTCATCCAGTTGAGCCACTTAATCCCCACTTGAATTCCAGGGCGACTACTTGAGACAGCTTGAGTGTCCCTCTGAATTTTATATATAAATATAAGCCAAGGACTGGACAAAGAATGGTGTCCATGCAGGAGAAATTCTGCAAATGTTACATTTGGAAAAGTCTGACTTATGTCAGTGCCCTAGACAATTCTAAGATGAGCAGGCTGTAGAATTGGCTGATAGCTTACTCGGAAGCTTCTGATGGGTCAATTCAAGTATGTGTTGAGCACTGACTCTGTGCTCAGCCCTGTATTAGCTATTTGGGGGAGGGGGTAGGAGGGATTTAGGGAAGGAAGGTACCTTATCACTCCGTTACCTTTCCAGTTCCACTCCCCATCCACATTCCAATGGAGGAAATCAAGGTCCAGAAGGATTAAGTGATTTGGCCAGTCTAATAACCAGAAAATAATTTTCAATCCAGTTCTTTGATTCTAGCACTTTTCCCCACTCCAAATCACACTCCCTGCTTCCAGGGAGTTTAAATTCTTCTTCTTATTTGAGAGGCTACATCAATGTATATGAGACAGATAAAGTGATACTTGACTACTTGTGAAATTCTATTGTATGGACCAGAAAGGTTATGGTTTCAGAAGAGAGACAAAATAAGGGTCAAGTATTCAGAAAAGAGGGAGATCAGCATAGGATGGCAGGGACAGGGATGACTCCGTGGATCAGGAAGAACTTAAAGAATGAGTAGGTTTCTTGAGACCATTGTCACCCATGTATAGAGTGGGAAAAGACTGTTGAGTCCACCCAGTCCAAAGCCTTCATTTTTCCTCCTTAGGTGACTAAGGCCAAGAAAGAATGAGTGACTTGTAGGCAATAGAGGTAGTAAGAGGTAGAACCCAATTGTTCTGGCTCCACATCTAACAGGTGGAGAGGAATAGCAAGGACATTGCAAGGGAGAGAAGCAAGTTGAGCCCAGTGTATCATTACAGAAGTCAACAAGTCACACATTCCTTCCTTCTATTGCTTTTGTGAGGGATTTAGAGGATCTCTCATGGGAGACAGGGATCCAGCCCTGAGGCATAGGCCGCTGCTATTGTCCACCCAATATGCCCTTTCCTCCAGAAGAGTAAATTTGGGGGATCAGAGAGACAGAAAGGGAAGGGTGTGTGGGGCTACTCCTTCCCACCCCACCCATCCCTTGGGGTTTCAAGAAATAAGGGATCCTTGAGATTCACTTTGACCCTCACTCTCACCCATCCACTGCCTACCCCCCTACAGACATTGGAAAATGAGCCCTCCCCTCATGGTCCCTGGGAACATTATGGAGTCTCTCAAACCCTGCAGGAGAGCAGCTGGAATAATTTATTGGAAACCTCCCTTGATTCCTCTTCAATGTTGAAAGGCCGACCAAAACAACCCAGCAGGCTAATATTGCATGCCACAAATTTAAGCCTGAGATTTTATCCCTTGGACCTTCCTGGCATGAGCTATGGGCCTGCATTCCCACACTCTGTGATGTGTCTCACCCAAGGAGAGTTGGTGAAAGTCACTGGAGAGGGCCCCAAGGTCACAGGCAAATCTTTCTTGACAAGTCACCTGCTTCTGCTGTTGACCACCCCACAATCCTTAGGATCCCGCTGGGAAGATTAGAAGTGTCATCCACTACTGGGGCCAGAGCTGGAACCTATGTCCTTCCTCACTACCATTTTCTCCCTAGTGCCCATCCTTTGTGGTCATCAATAGTCTTACTGGGCTTATACTTGTTTACACAGCAGAAATAAGACAATCTCTTCTTCCCACTCTTCTCATCTTGATTCTTTGTCAAGTTCAAAAAAGTTTAGGTGAGGCAAGCTATAGAATCACCTTGCTCCCTTCCCACCTTTTGGCCCACCTGGCTACTGGAAAAGATGGTGGAGTAGCCCTTATGTAGCTACGACTTCTGTCCTGAAGGAAGCTTCACAATCATGGCTGGGTAAAAGAAAAAATGGACTAGTATGATTTGGCAAACTCACACCTGAAGGAAGTCTTTCCAGTCTTAGCTTTCCAATTTGTTCAGCCCAAGGATTGCTAGTGTCTAAGCTTTTCTCCATAGAATTTGTGGGGGGGGAGGGGGGGTCTTAGAAAGAACCTCAGAGGTCATCAAGCCCCACCTCCCTCAGAGTTGGAATTGACCCTGCAGCATTCTTCACTTAATGCTTCATTGAATGACACCTAAATGCTGTCAACTATAAGGAATGAGGAAAAGTCTAAGCTTTGTCCTTTGTTTTGGCCATTGATGACCTTTCTCTTATCATCTGATGGGTGACAGGAGTGCATACCTAGGAGGAATCATCTAAAAGAGTCCCCCCAGATTACAGATTGGGAAACTTGAATTCCATGGATGGCAAGCTACTTAATTGAAATCACACAGCCAGGAACTGAACCCAGGCCCTCTGACCCTAAACAATTATTTTTCCTTCTACCTTGTTCCCAACTCTTGTGTGTGTGCATGTGTGTGTGATGACATAAAAAACAAACAAACAGGCAGTTAGATGGTACAGTGGATAGAGTGCCAGGGTTTGGAGTCAGGAAGACCTGAGTTCAGATTTGATCTTAGACATTTACTAGCTGTGTGACCCTGGGCAAGTCATTTAACCGTTTGCCGCAGTTCCTCATCTGTAAAAATGAGCTGGAGAAGGAGATGCCAAATCACTGCATCTTTGCCAAGAAACCCCCAAATGTGGTCACAAAGAGTCAGGTATGACTGAAACAATTCAACAAATTTTAAAAAATATTAGAATTTGCCTGATAGTATTTGTTATTACAGTATCCTTTGATTTAGAAAAAAATTATATGCGACAAAGCTTCTATGGATTCAATAATGTAATTAAATGGCTCCATATTTTGTAAACAACAATAGCATCAATGTAGAGTTGAAAATAGTAATTATCGAGAGACTCATGTAGCCTAGGAAAGGTGTGTTTGCTTTTGTACATATTCACATAGAGATTGGTAGATGTTGGAGTCCCTGCACTATTTTCACCCTCACCTATTTGGTGCTCTGGTGACACTTTTGGGCATGGTGCTCAGAGAATGGACTTTGTGAACTTTTGCCTTCACTTCCTCTGCCTTGGAGGTGATGAAGCTGGAGAGGGTCAGAAGTTCCAGAGATTCTGGCCAAAGATCAGCAAAGGTGAAGGCTGGAACCAGCCACCTCTGTGCATTGGAGCACTTTCAAGCTTCCAGAGGCACCAGGTGCCTTCAGCAGGCAGTGCTCAGAAACTTGGGCCCTGTGAAGCTTTCTGTTGATGGCAGGAGATCCTTTAACTGGGAAGCCAACAACATCTAAGCGTCAGGGAGTGAGCAGCCAGGAGAGGAGATCAGACAGCCTGGATTTTGTGTCTCATCTGATAGACACCTGCTTAGGGAAGAAATCTCCCCCCAGCACCCTCATGGAGCAAGAAACTGAATTAGGGGCCAAGTTAGGGCCCTCCTGGGTACTTTGGACCAAGCTTTGAGCTGGCCTTGTTTGAACACATCCAAGAATGCCTGTCAGACACTCACTGGAACCCTCTCATTCATCCTTCGATGGTGGCAAGCTGTCTTTAAAGACAAGCAGGCATTTAGGACACTGTTTCTGATGGTGGCTGACCTCGTGGGAGGCAGTCCTGTTGTTCCCTTGTGGGCCTCCCTGGGTGGCCAGTGCTGCACACATCTCTGTCATCAGGAAGGAGAGAGGAAGGTGTCTCTTTCTCACATGGTCCACTGAAAAGGGACACTTTATATTAGTTGCTCAACCCTGCTTTCTGGTGTTCAGGAGCCTCCTGCTATTATGGGATCAGGGCTTCTGCCCCCACCCCCCCACCTGGCATGAGCTCCACTTATAGTCCCTGCCAGCCTGGGAACCTAAGTCAACATGATTCAAGCCAAACCCGAGTGCCTGTCTGACGTTAGCTCTGAGAGGAGCTTGGGATTGGGGGTCAGGAGACCTGGTTTCATTCCTTCCTCTTTCTAGTTGTCTAACTTTGAGCAAGTTCCTTCCATTCCATGGGCTTCCATTGACTCTGTAAAATGGGGACAAAAATGTTGACCCAACTAAGCTCCCAAGGGTGGTTGTGAGGAAAGTGTATTGTGAAATTTCAGTGATGTGACCTAGAGAGACAGTGATTGAATGTGTGTGATTCACTGATCTGGGGAATTCCCAGGTGAGGAAACACCTTCCACTAGGGTCACACAGCCAGTACATGTAAAAAGACATGGCCAGACTTGGAAGTCATCTTAACATCACATCACAACACATAATATATAATGCAACATAAACACTGCCAGCTTATTGTTGTTCAGTCATCTAGTCACGTCCGACTCTCTGTGGACAGCTCTGTAGACCATGGGGTTTTCTTGGCAACTTGGTATGTAGAAGGCAATACATGTTTGTTGATTAGTATGTACCTTGATTATAACCTGGCAAGCATTAAGACTCTGAACACAATTACTGACCAGTAGAACTGTAATCCCAATGGGTCAAGTGATCTGAGTTCAAAACTTGGCCCTGCTACTTATTAGCTGTGGATTGGCCAAACCACTTAATCTTCCTGAGCTTTAGCTTCTTCATCTGGAAATGAGGGTCATCACAATTGTGCCCCCCCCACCCCAAAAAGGCGTTGCAAGGAATACGGTTTGTACCTCTTTAGAGCTCTGAATAAATGTCACCCGTCAGAACTGGAAAGTTGCCATGTGAGCATGGTTTCATGAGAAAAACTAGAAATCTTAGGGAGATATTTTATTCACTGATGCATGAAAACAGTTGCAAAACATGACTACAATGCTGGTTTCCCTTTCATGAGAGCTGACAATAATTCTACTGCTCTGATTATGATGGCTGGCTGGATAGCCCCTTTGAGGATTGGGTGCTGGAGAGACATTATATGGGACAAGCCCAACCAAGAAGAACCCTTCTTCTCTAAGGGAAATCAGCCCTGCCCCAAGGAAGACGTCTCCACATCATTGGCATATTGAATTCTTCAGGTACTCCTCTTCCCCATTTCTCACATTGAAACCATCAAAATTCTAATGCCCATAGCCTAAAGAGTGGCAGTTTCCTGCTGACTTTATAATTCAGCCCAAAGCTAGAACTACTGGGTGAAGCCTGGTTCTCCCTTAGCTTGTTTAATCCAATCCTTAAAGCCATTTGAGGTCACAGAATGTCTGAATTCATCATCCGTACTTTGAGAGATTATCTAGCCCAACCCTAGAGGTTAGAAACTGAGGTCCAAAGAAGGTAGCTCACTTGGAGGTCACAGAGTCAGGACAGAGCTGGTCCTAGGATTTCTGAACTCTTTCCCTTCTTCCCAGAGACCTCTTTTGGGGTGTCCAACCACGTAGAAACCAACAGGGTTCCTACACGTATGCTCAGGCTGCCTGTGTTGTCCCTGGACCCCTCCAATGAACTGACTTTGGAAAATACCTGCAGCTAATGTGGAGTCCTTTATCCCAAGATCTTTCCACAAACCACTGGGGAGAGACGTGCACATATAATTAGGCTAGCTTTATTAGAATCAAAGGAGTGAGTCATATTTGCAAACTCTTATATTCAATCTTCTCTTGCAGCTGTTGGGAGGCAGAGCCAATTGTTGGATACTTTAGGAAGAGGGGGGAGGGAGGGCGGAGTGGGGAGGAAACATTGTATAGACTTACTGCCTGAGGTCGGGGTGTGTATTTTCCAATTGTTACCTCTGCTATTCTCCAGGGGAGCTCGGGCTCCATTATGTGGCTGGATTGGGGTCAAAAGGAAACTATTTGACCCATACTTGGATCTTACTTACATTGTTGAGTGCTTGCTGGACGGCAGCTGAGCCATTCGACTAAAAACAGACATTCAGACTATTCCAGGATCCACCCTGGGATGAATCATTACTATTCTTGGACAAGAAAACAGCTAAGTCCTCAGTCCCTTGTCTGGGGCAGGCAGGAGGCTGGGATGCTTTCTCTCATCTCTTTCTGTAGCTAAGGAGGAAAGTGATTCCTAGAACATTGCAGTGGGCACCCCTGCCTTGGAAAGAGCAAAGACCACTTTCTCCATCCCCAGAGAGAGAATCAGGAGACCAAGGTTTCTATGGGTCCAACTCTGCTACTATGTAACCTTTAACAAGGTTTAAAGACTATAAAGATTTAAGATTATAAACTCCTTGAGGGCAGGGAGTTAGTGTTCCTTTAAAAAGAAATGTAATCCCAGCATCTGTGATGGTATCTTAGGAGCAGACCAAGGAAACATGGTAGACAAGAATGCCCATTGATTCTGGAATCAGAATACCCAAGGTTCATGTCCTGCCTTTGACCTTGGGAAAATCAGTCTAACTTCCCTAGGGCTTTTATTGCATTGAATTGCTTGAAATCTGAGATTATAAGATTAGATGACCTTATAATATAATCACCTATAAATGCTAGCTGTCACCACTGGATGACCCCAAAGTCTATCCCAACTTTAGGATTGATTTTCTCACCAGACAAGAGGCCTTGTTCTCATCCTAAAAAGGTCAGGTTTCCTGACTCCCATCTTGGATTCTATAGGTTCTAGGACTGGTTTTTCAGAAACATGTAACATTGAGTCAGCTTTGCTGAACTCAATCATTATTCAGCTAGCCTCTTTGAAACACCTACTGTGTGCTCAGTACTGTGTCAAGGACTGTGGGGGATGGAGGGGAAAACAAGAGATACGACAGGATCTCCTTGGATAATGACTATAAGTTTTGGATTTGTCTAACAGGAGAATGGGAGATGTGGGAGATACCCTACATTCCACTTTAGATAGAATATAATAAATAAGATGCTTCTGGCTGAAGAATTTTGAGTCCTCCTAAGGAAGAAGGCCTTTTGGAAATCCCTGGGTTTCTTAAGTTACTATAATATTCATGAGGATCTCTAATAAAGCCTCAGTAGCTTGAAATGAACATTGGTTTACCATTTTTTCAATAATGTGCTTTTCTCCCTAGCAAGCAGCACTTTGCTTTCTTTCCTTTGAAGGAGTCACCAGAAAGGCTGAATTGAATTATGCATCGTTTTTAGATTGAGGGGTTGCCCGATTCAATACTGTATACACAGCAGCAGTAATATCTGGCCCACTCCCAGACCTAAATTCTTATTATCAAAGCTAGTGGTCTCAGAACACTGAGTCAAGAAAATATTGTAATTGATGGTAAGCAGAGGGTTATAGAAATGCAAGGGAGAAAGTAGGTCATATTTTACACTCTTTCAGCTTGGAGAAAAGCAGCCTTCACACTGGAAACCCCAATTCTGGTCTCAACCTTGGCACTAACTGTGACTGTGGCTAAGTCCCTTCCTTCCTTTGGGCCCCACGGGCCTCCTTTATAGTGAGAGGGTTGAACAAGATAATGATTTGTGTAACAACCATGTCTCAGGTCCCTTCTGGTCCTAATGTTTTGTGATCATTGCCAATGCAGATTGTTTATTTCCAGGAAAATCTGCATGCACAACTCCATTCATTCAAAAATGGTGAACTAGGCAAAATATTGTGAGCAGATGTTCAAAAAGTCAAGCATCACTAGCCTATCTTCACAACTCTACTCAGGACTTGTTCCATATTCCATTTCCTAGTAGTCAAGGTAGTCCAGACCAGCTCTCATCTCATCCAGGCTTCCCTCTTCCATAGATTTCTGTGAAATGCCTGCTGCCCCACCCCCCAGAAGCAATAGCATTTCTATGCCCTATGTGACGTGCTGTATGAAGAGTTGGGGTACATAACAGCTGCTCTGGGTTATTCTGGCAACCCAATTTTTAAAAAAAGGCACCGTGAGGCCTCCCTGGTTAGAAAAACAGGGATCTTTGAGATTTTTATTGAAACTCATTGCCATAGTCAGCCCTCCTCATTGGAGGGCTACCCGAGGGGGATTTCGCACTCTTCTCAAGGAAGACGTCTCAGAAAGAGCACTGAATTAATTCTAACATAGACCCCAAGCTCTGCTACACCCTCCCCAGTGCATCCTTTAGCTAAACCAGTTATTCAAAACCAGGTGCTGTTTTAGGTGCTGAGGATACAAAGCCAAAAGTGAAACAGCTCTCAGTTGTGAGAAACTTACTTTTATCATCGAGGTAGGACAATACCTACTTTTAGAAATAAATGTAAGATTTGGGATGCAAAATATTAGCACCTGGGATTAGGAAAGGTTTCACTTACAAGGCGGTACTTGAGCTATGCCCCAAATGGGACTAGAGCTTCTAGAAGGCCATGATGAAAGGGAGAACATTCAAAAAATGAGGGTGAGAGGTAGATTGCCCACTTTTTAAAAATATATTTTTAATTTATGGAATAAAACATTTCTGTAAGGTAGTATAATTTTTAAAAAGATGATTGTACATGAAATTGCAAATCTATTATGTGTAACTCGCTATTCCTTCTAGATATACAATAAAGTTATCATGTAAATTTCTTTTTTTCCCCAAGCCTTTACATGATTATGTAAATGATCCTTTGGCTACCCTGTATTTTCATTAGTTATGCCTGAGAATCTGAACGAAACCAAATAGGAGAAAACACAGCCATGTGTGGTATTATTTAGATCCTTTCCAAGTCTAAGGATTGGGACTTCCCATCATAGTGGTAATAGAACAATATTGGAAACAGTGATGGCAGTGATTGATTCCCTTGGGTTCTTGGTAATTAAGTGGGGAGAGGAAGAAAGGACACTTGGAGACTTCACAGACCAAATGGGATCCAGCCAGTTCCCTACTCAAGTGATGAGTTGAGCCATCACCACTAACTTCGGTAATGATCAATATTAACTATATCTGGAAAGTGCCTTCCTCTCTTAGGGGTGCTTATTCTAAAATGCTGTCCTGAATTTAAGTGTGAAGAGCACTGGACTAGGTGTCTAGTAATGGAAGTCATAGAACTGCCGACATGGAAGGGACCTCAGAGGCCATCTAGTCTTGTCTGTACTTGATTGAGAATTCCTACAACATCCCTGACAGATGATCCTCTGTCACCTTTGCCTGAAGTCTATAGTGAGGGGAAGCTACTTGCTCTCAAGGCAGTCCATTCCACTTTGGACAGCTCCAATCATTACTAAGTTTTTTTCCCAACATCAAGTCTAAAATTTTCCTTCTTTTAGCTTTCAGCCATCACTCCTAATTCTGCCTTCTAGTGCCAAGCAGAACAAATCTCATTACTCTTACCAGGATAAACCTTCAGATACTTAAAGAGGGCTGTTATGTCCACTTTCTCCACTTCCAGTGTTTTCTTCTCTAAGCTGAGTCCTTCATTCAATCTGAAATCATTTGACCTTGAAGTCAAGTCCAATACCATCCTATTTAACCTCCTGGACACTATCGATTTTATCAATTTCATTCCTAAAACCTGAGAACCCAGAACTGAAAGCAGCACTCCATATTTGGTCTTCTGTTTTAAAATATGGGACCTAGAACTGAAAACAGCCTGCACATGGTCTGATGTGTCTTTTAAAACTTAAAAGTGTAACCATTTATTCTTTTTACATTTCATCTGATTAGAACTGACCCAACATCTGATCTCTCCTAGGCTGAAAGTACAGTAGCCACTCCCACCTCTGCTCATAATATCAATGAGCATAGAAGCCTCAACTTGCTTTTTCTTTTCCTCTGCCCTGGGTTCATCCCTCCTTTGTTGTTGTTGTTGTTATTCAGTCATCTTGTGTTAAACTCTTTATGACCCCGTTGGGTTTTTCTTGGCAAAGATACTGGAGTGGTTTGCCATTTCCTTCTCCAGCTCATTTTATAGATGAGGAAACTAAGACAAACAGTTAAGTGACTTGCCCAGGGTCACACAGCTAGTGTCTGTGGTCAGATTTGAACTCACGAAGATGAGTCTTCTGACTTTAGGCCCAGCACTCTTATCTGTTGCCCCCTCATTAGGCAGAGTAGTCTTGTGATGCTCTCCTGGGGAGTGGTGGGGGGAGAGGTGGGATGGGGTGATGGGGTTCACCATAGTGATGCCAGGCTTTTAGTGTAGATACCAGGTAAGCTTTAGCCATACTACAGCTCTGAACTGTGAAACTCAAGGGGTCTACCCATCTCAGCTTCCCCAACAGCACTGCCTCTGATATATTTTTGTATCCTGTCACTTAGTCTATTAGCTATCTGCATATAGGTATTTTCTTGCCCTTCATTTATTGTGCTTGGGAGATATTGCATTTCTTTTCCAAATTAAAGGTTTGTTCCAGTCCTGCACACGGCAAGTCTAGCAGCACTTTTTCCAACAGCATCTGTTCACATTGTTTCTATCACATTTTGTTCATTTTCAAGTTTTCATTATTATCATATCTGCTATGGTGATCTGAGATCAGTGATATTTGGTGTTACTATTGTAAATTGTTTTAAGGCACCATGAATCATGCCCACACAAGACAGTGAACTTAATGGAAAAATGTCATGTGTTTTGACTCTTCCACTGACCTGCTGTTCCCCATCTCTCTCCCTCGCCTCAGGCCTCTTTATTACCTGAGATACAACAATATTGAAATTAGGCCAGTTCATGACCCTACAATGGCCTGTAAGTGTTCAAGTGAAAGGAAGAGTTGTATATCTGTCTCTCACTTTAAATCAAAACCTAGATATGATTAAGCTGAGTGAGAAAGGTATGTCAGAAACTGGGATAGGCCGAAAGCTAGGCCTCTTGCTACAAACAGCCAAGTTGTAAATACAAAGGAAAAGTTTTTGAAGGAAATTAGAGGTGCATTTTTTTTTTAGCAATAAAGCATTTTTAATTAAGATATGTACATTTCCTTTTGATATAATACTATTGCACACTTAGACTATATTATAGTGCAAGCATAACTTTTATATGTACTGGGAAATCAAAAAAATTCACATAACCTGCTTTATTGCAATAGTCACTTTATCATGGTAGTCTGGAAACCAACCCACAATATCTCCAAGTTATGCCTGCAATTTGAAAAGCATGTTCATTGCTCCTTTATCCAAGTTATCCCTAAAAGTGTTAACCAGTAAAGGCCAACCACAGATCCCTGGGCCATACTGCTGGAGACCTCTGTACTTCTGAGCCTGGTACTCCCATCAGTGCTATCATTGAGTACACATCACTCAGTCTTTCACCAACATGGATAAGCAAAACTCAAAAGTGTATGCAAGAGAACTTGGGTGGGCTCAGAGGCTTGGCAGGCATCTTGAAGATGGCCCCAGAGACTTCACCATGTTCCCAGCTGGCCAAGAGCATGAACTGACTTTTCTCTCTGGCTCTGTCTGTTTCTCTCTCACACCTTAAAGGCGAAAAGTGTTGAAGCTGTCCAGTGGAATTAATCATGTTGGCTCTCTGAAGTGGGACCTGGCCCTCTGCCTCCTCTTGGTCTGGTTAATTTGTTTCTTCTGCATTTGGAAAGGAATCAAGTCAACTGGGAAAGTAAGTCATGCTTGGTTTCTGTGTTTGTTTTGTTTGGGGTGGGGGTCGGGTTTCCATTGCTACTTATCTCTTAATTCATCCCCTCCCCCACCTTTATAAAATAACTTTCCAGAACAGATCATTGAGGAGAGTCACTTTAAGCCAACATTCTCTGTAGAAGAATCAAAGGTAAAGAGTGACAGGCATTTGATATTCTCTTCCCTTAATTTCAATGAATGCCCTTCTCCCACCAGTCTTACTGGTGTCTGTGCTGTAGAGCCTTAGCACAGGATCTGGTGCATAGCAGGCCTTAATTCATTGAGCCCCTCAGAAAAGTAGGGGTTTAGGACAGCTAGGTGGCTCAGTGAGTAAAGCACAGGCCCTGGAGTCAGGAGGACCTGAGTTCGGATCTGGCCTCAGACACTTAGCACAAAAACTAGCTGTGTGACCTTGGGCATGTGGCTTAACCCCAATTGCCCTCCAAAAAGAAAAAAAAAAGAGTAGGGGCTGGTTGTTGATTGGCTACTTAGCCATTGCTCACCTTCATTGTTTCTTTTCCCTGGGACATTTGCATGTTGATAGGGGACTAAAAAAATAAAAGGGCTTGAAGATAGCTAAGTAGAAGGGTAGCTGAGGTGGGGAGTGGGAATGTCTCAGGGTAAGTCAGGCCTTTCTAGTGCCCCTCAGATCCCCTAATACATGGGTGAGTCTAGACCTATTACTTCCAATTCTCTGGCATATTTTGGAACGGCCAGAATCGAGAATAGGGGTTCTTAAACAGAAGGGACCTCTGAATAGATTTAAAGGATGTCTTGTGAACTTGGTTGGGGAAAAAATATTTTCATATTCACCAGCCTTAAAGCATTTCCTTCAATTATTTCAAAATGTGATTCCAAGGAGGGGTCCCTAGGACTCTTCAAACTGGCAGAGGTGTCTATGAAATCACACAGTTTAAGAGCAACTGTATACTACAGATTCAAGAACGCTGCCTCATCTAATCCAACCTTTCTCTAGATAAAGGAATCCCCACAGTATCTTGAGGAGAGACAGTTCTGGAATCAAATCACCTGGTGTGATATCCTGTCTCCCGTGAACAAATTTAATAACTCCATACTTAAGTTTCCTCATTTTTAAATGTTAATATCACTTCTATAACTGACAGGTGGTCAGCCAGTTTCTGCTTAATCATGTCTAGTGATGAAACACTCACCACCTCACAAGACAAATTCATGTGTTCTCCAGATTTTCTTCATAAAATTAGATAGTGCAGTGAAGGGTTATTATAGCTCTTCTCTTGAAGGTACCTGGTTCTTTTTCTTGCTTGATGGTTAATGTGCCACAATCCTGGACCAAGGTACCATCCTCTCCATGCCTTAACTTCCACCATGTAGAAAAATAAAAACCAAAAAAATGTTAGATGTTTGGAAATATTTGAGAAAAGCAAGTCAAATGCTAGACAGGATGGCCAGGTGGCTAAGATGGCTAGACAGTCACTGGCAAACGTGTGTGGTCTTACACCACAAACTAATAGAGAACCAAGATTGGATCCCAGGACTCCCAGTCCAATGTCTTTTCCACTGTATCATCCTTCCACTGCTCCCTGGGGCATTTTCTATTCTAGTCTCCCAGAGGTGAGGGTGTGGTTCCCACATACATGGCAACCTCTAGGAAGAACAGAACAATATGTGCTTCTGCAGAGCATGGCCAATACAAATATGGGCAGAGTTCTTTGGATTTCCTTGCTCTCAGAGAACAGCAAATCATCTGCCTGTCGCCATCTGGTCAACATACTAGACCTTTCCTCCCCCAAACCACTAGATTCTCTACAGAATTGGCCCTGAAGCTGTTCTTTGAGGTTTCTAGACTGGCTGAAAGATGTCAGGCTGAATATTGGAATCAGTCTTGCCTCTTCTGCTATGAGAGTCATAGGTATTCAACCCACTGTCATCTCTCAACTCCAAACTGAGACTCATCCTGATACTGTGTGCTAGGAACAAATGTTTCTTGCAAAACCACATTTTGAAAATTTTTGTGTGTGGGGGGGTAGTGAACAAAGTCTAGAGTTCTGATGTCTGGATTGTCTACTATTAACTCATTATAGGACATCAGATTAGTCACTACATTATCTCTTTTGGTCTCAGTTTCCCCATCTGTAAAGTGAAGATAGAAGATCATTGGATGTTGACCATTTAGCTTAGTTCTCTCATTTGGGATCAAGAGCCGTTATTCACACCTGGGTCCTCTGACAATACAATATCATCATCAACAACAACAAGCATTTATCTAGAGCTTTAAGGTTTGAGAAACACTTTACATTGAGCTCCTTAATGCTTATTTGATCCATATTTGCAAAATCAAATGCATATCACACACATTACACTCTAATAGGGCACTCAAGGATGCCATTCCACTCCAAGAGCCCTTTAGAAAGTCCTCTGGTGTGGATGCCTAACTCCATGCTGAGCACTTGGGGAGACGCAAGGTTCCAATAAGGCATGGCAATGTGGCAGAGCAGATATAGGTCTGGATTGGGAGACATGAAGATCTGGGTTCGAATTTTATCCCAGACAGATGAGGAAAATGAGTCACAAAGAAGGAAGATGACTTTAGTTTCCTTCTCTATAAATGGGGACCATCTTCAGTCATCCTGATCAATATTTAGTCACTGGACCCAGATGACTCTGGAGGAGAAAGTGAGGCTGGTGACCTTGCACAGGCCTGCCTCACTTAAATCTATGATGATGACATGCAGGTCATGTCATCATTTCCCTGATGCCATGGTCCTCTTCAAAAATGAAGGACAAACACAACTATAAATGGGGAGTTGTTGTGAGGCACCTGCCCCACAAGGCAGTGGTGAAGGTCAAATGAAATTACAAACTATAAAATATTGCTTATATGAGTTATTATTCATGGTGAAGATATGACACATACTCTGGCTTCTGCTGGAGGTGATTCAGTCTTATCTGATTTTGCAGATAAAGAAACAGACCCAGGGACTTTCCAAGACTTGCCCTGGGTCCTCCAAGTACTGAGGGTCAAAGATTTGGCCCTCTGACTCCAGAGTGAGGGCTCTTTCTACCATCCAACAGTTGGAGCTGGCTTCATTTCCCTCATTTGCCATGGGAGCAACTGAAGTACCAAGAGATACTTGGCCCTCAGTAAGGCAGTGTCTGATTTGACCAATGAGCTCAGACAACAAATCTCTGCCCCAGGCGAATGACTGGCCACTTCACAGAATGACATGCTTGCTTTGGCAGGCTGGCCATGCAGTTGCTAAGCTCCTGCCTCCTTAGAGGGGCTGATAGTGTATAGGGAAAAGTTCACTGACTTTCAACATTCTGAAGACGGACTTCTGGTCCTCATTCTCCTTGGGCAAGTCCCTTCTTAATAACATCATGTCTCTAATTTAAGAGGGTAGTTGGGTCACACTATTGGTGGCAGATAAGGAAATTGAGGTGCTGGGGGTGGTGGTGGTGGTGGTAAATGACTTGTGTGCCCCTACATAGCGAGCTGATAGCAGAACTGGGATTGGACCCAGCTCTTCTGAAGCCAAGTCTTGTCACATGGCACCAGCCTGCCCTTAAAGTCCTCACACCTAACAGTGTAGATGATAGCTCTACTGACCAGCCTCTGGAATAGAGAACAAAGGACAGGGAAGTCACTTGCTGCCCCTCACTGGTATGAATCTGTGATTCCCAAGGTCCCTTCCCGTAACCCTTCCTTACCTCACCTTCTGGCAACCTGAGCCTAGGAAACAAGGGTGTGGTTTGACTTTGTGGTTACTTATACACAAAAGAATGTGTTTGACTAAGTTGTTTCTTCTCACACCCTAAAGGCTTTTCTGAGTTTTTTGTGAAAGTGAAAAGAATGCAAAAGGTTACTGATTATGGTAGTGACTGGGGTTCCCCCCAACCCCCCAGACTTTGAATTTATCCATATAAGGAACTCCTGGTGTGGAACCTTCCTTTACCAGTGCACATTGGCAGTTCACCTGAAAATCCTTTTATAGTATCAGAGTTACCTGGGACAGGTATATGAGAACATGCAGTGTCAGAACTGGAAGGGTCCTTAGACTATAGAATATTATAGCATGAAGGAGCCTTAGACCAGGGAAGGTTAGAACTACAAGGAGCCTTGAAAATGACAATGATAGAGCTAGGAGAGACCTTAAAATATAGAACATTAAAGCTTGAAGGAGCCTTAGAACAGAGAATATTAGAGCTGTAATAGACCTGGAAAACCCAAATGTTGGAGGTAGAAGGAACCTCCAAATACAGAATGTTAAAACTGGAAAGGGCCTTAGAACATTGGTGTCAGACTCATCCAAATTATCCCTGCAGGCTGCAGATTGACCTAGGACCTATGTCCTTGGTCATTGTCCTATGACCTTGACATATTTCATAGAATCTTCAAATTGGGGAAGCCCATCTGCTAGTTCAGAGGTTCCTAACTTTTCCCCCTGTGTCTCAGACCTCTTTGACAGTCTGTTGAAGCCTATGGGACCTCTTCCTTTTCAGAATCATGTTGTAAAATAATTGAATAGTACTAAATTTTAGTTAGTGGTTAATAAAGCTCAAGACGCATTTCCCCCATCATAGTTTCTTGGGGGCCCCATACCAACACCCCGGATCTATCCCAACCCTCTCCCACCTCCCATTTTATGCAGGGGGTAGCTGGGGAAGATCAGTACTAAGAACATGGTTCTAACCCCAGCTCTTCCATTATATTAGTCATTATGTGGTGCTAGTAATTTCTTTCCTGTTTCCTGCCCTATAAAGTGAGATGATCTCTTAGGTCCCTTCTAGTTCCAAATGTCTATAATACTCCCGTGATTTACCCACCTAATTCCACGGCTAGTAACTGGCCGAACCTGGACCTGGAACCCAAGTCTCTTGGCTCCCAAACCAGTGTTCTTTCCTTTTCGTGTTCCCAGGGTAGAAGCTAGCCCTGTTAAGTTCTCTGCTCTGCTGGGCCATGTGTATTTAAATTCTGAAGACTTAAAGTACTATGAAGGATTGGTTGATAGAACGGAAAAATACCATGCCTTGTGAAAAGGCCTGATGGGCTTTACACCACCAGTATTGTGGCGCCCCTGGCCTTGGCTTCTCCTGGAACAACTCCCCTAGGACGTATTTAAAAAGCAGGAGAGTAGATCTCAAGAGCTTTCCCTCTTGATCAGCAAATTTTGCAAAACAAAAATATATTTTAAATGAGGCGACGGGGATATAATTACAAAGGGGGGGGGGGGCTGTTTGGCTTCAGTCTAAACACATGTACACACAAACACAACACAACAAAAGCGAAAATTTGCAGACCTGTGATCACCAGCACCCCACCCCCCTCAGCCCTCCAGAACCACCACCATCCTCACCCTAGATATTTGCTTCAAGCAGAGATTGCCTGGCACAATAGTGTGGGCCCTCGAAGCCAGCAGGCTTTGAAGTGCCTGCCCAGCCAGCCTAAGGAGTCCATTCATGGCAGGCAGCTATTGTCTTGGGCAGTCTGCATGTCTCCAAGGTTCCTGGGATGGGGCTGGGCAAGAGCTGGCTACTCATGGAGATGGGGAAACCCGTCTTCAGGAAGGGAGGAGGGGGAGAGGCTTTGGGGGGGAGTGTTGTTTGATTATGTTTCTCTCAAACATTTCATAAGTTGATGTAAGACACCCCAGCCGCTCCTCAGGGAATTATGGGAGTTCCCCTCCCTGGAAGAGCCAAGAAGACTGAAGCCATGGAATCTGATTGCCAGAAGGGGCCTTAGAGATCATTTAGTTTATGGCTCAGAGAGAGTGTTTTTTTTTCTTTTTTTAAAATTCATTCATTGATTCAGCAAGACCCAGCACAGTGGTATAGTAAGAACCCTGAACTTGGAGTCAGGAGACCTAGGTTTGACTCCTTGCTGTCATTTACCATATGCATGAATACAGTCAAGTTACCATGTTTCTCTGGAGCCATTTCCTCATCTATAATTTTACCTATGATTTTTTAGTAGAGAGGAATTCCTGGTTCCCAGTGATGCCATTGTATGATCTTGGCCAGGCCTTTTCATTTCCTGGATCTCTGTTTCCTATAAAATAAAGATATTGGACTACATGGTTCCTGAGGTCCCTTCTGGTTCATCTAGAACTTAGAGTCTTAAATAATTGTCCAAGGCACTAAGATCTTTGGCCACACAACTAATGAAAGTCTGAGGTAGGACTCAAACCTGTATCTTCCTGATTCCAAGTATAGCCTCCCTAACCACCATACATACTGCCTCTCCCATATAAGACAGTGGTAATAATACTTCTAAGCTAGCATACCTCACAAGTTTGTTACTATTAAGGCATTAGAGAAATGGAAGCCATGTCAACGATAAACATGGAGAACCTTACTATACTTCTCAAACCACAGCTTTAGCCGTGGAGGGAGATATTAAGATAAATGAGACATTTTGGTTTTTTTGTTTTTGTTGCTCAGTTATTTTGGTTGTGTCTTACTCTTTGTGACTCCATTTGGGGTTTTCTTGGCAAAGATAATGGAGTGGGCTGCCATTTCTTTCTCCAGTTCATTTTACAGATGAGGAAATTGAGGCAAACAAAGTGAAGTGACTTGTCTGGGGTCACACAGCTAGTGAGTGTCTGAGGCCAGGTTTGAACTCACAAAGATGAGTCTCCCTGACTTCAGGTCTAGCAGTATGGACACATAGCTATAATACAAAAGAAAGAAGGAAGGAAAGAGAAAGAAAGGAAGGAAGGAGAAGGAAGGAAAGAGAAAGAAAGAAAGGAAGGAAGGAAGGAAAAGAGAAAGAAAAAAGAAAGGAAGGAAGAAGCCTCAGGGAGCAACTAATAAGGTGCTATGCAAAGTCAGAAGAGGGTAGGACCATTTTCTATTGCTGCTATCAGGGAAGGCTTCATGGACTAAAATTTGAGCTGGCTCTTAAATCCTTTAAGGATAAGATTTTCAGCAGGGAGAAGTGGGCAAGAACCTGAAATGGTAGTGCCATATTCAAAGATGGAGACCACAAGAGAATCATGCAGTGTGTGAAGTAATTATTCTGACTGGATCTTTGGGCACTAGAGAATTTGAGCTGGAAGGGATATGAGACCAAATTGTCTAAGCCCATCATCTTAAAAGTGCTGCAAAAGGGGACCAGAGAGATGAAATGTCTTGTTCTTGGTCACATCAAAAGCTAAAGGCTGAGTTGAGATGGAAACTCAGGTCTCCTCAGGTCAAGGGCTTTTTTCCTTACCAGGCTGCCTGTTGAATGGTATTAGATTATTTGAGATATGTAGTGTGGGTTAACAGATTTGCATTTTAACAGGGCTCTTTTGATTCAATTTGGGGAGCGCAAAATTCAAATGTCTAGAAATGGCTGGCCAATGCAAAGTGGCCAACATTTAGGTACAAAGCACTAACTAGAGAGTTGGGTCTCAGATCAGCCTAATTTAGAAGAGGAATCAGTCTTATTACTCAGACTTATTCAGTACAAGTGGTTTTTATTATCCTGGTCAAGTTTGTGGATTTTTTTATGAGTCTGGGTTATATCAATAAACATACACCTAGAAGTCAGAGCAGATAGATGGTGAGATATACATATATGTATTTTATGTATGTGTGTATATATATTATATATAGTGGGTGTATCTAAATTTATATATATACATATATAAATATATGTGTATACACACACATACATTGTTCCAGCAGATATTCAGCTCCTACTTTCTAGGTTCAATGCTTAGCATGGAGGGGACATGAGACTTAACAAAAGGTGCCTCCCTACCCTCAAAGAACTTAAAATCAACTGTGGAAGCTGAATATGCAGATAAATGGAAAATGAATTAGAATATGATTATGTAAATAATTCCTACCTCAATTAAACAAAGCACTCAGCTAATGGAGATAGATTTGAGAGTCTTCTGCTAGATGGATGTGGAATTCAGGGGGTTAATTCAGGGCTTAAAAAGGCACTTCTTTTGGTCTCACCACTTGTTAGAAATCTGTCTAAAATTTCCACATTGCTACTTAGTCACATGTGGAGTGGAATTTCTCCACTAGAGGCAGATCCTGTCCGGGATCTCAGGAGACATGGGTTCTAATTTGAGCTACTCTACTAATTACCTATATGACCTTGGCCAAACCGATAAACTCCTTGAACCTCCATTTCCTCATCTGTAAAATGGAGCTAACCATAGGCTCTCTGCTTTGCCTGATGAGATTGTTCTCATTTTGAACATGTGTTCTCATGGCCTAGAATCAGAAGACAGAATTTTAAAAAAGGTTAGGGTGTTGGGCAAAAAACTGGGAACTGTATTTTGGAAAGGACATCAAAAGGGTGGAGAGTATATATGAATAAGTATTAATACCATACTAAGGGTTTAAGGCAGTTAGGTGGTACAATGGATAGAGTGCCTGGACTTAGACCTAAGTTCAAACCCCACCTCAGACAGTTACTAGCTGTGTGACCCTGGGCAAGTCACTTAGCCCTGTCTGCCTCAGTTTCCTCATCTGTAAAATGAGCTGGAGAAGGAAGTGACCAACTACTCCAGTATCTTTGTCAAGAAAACACCAAATGGGGTCACAAAGAGCTGGAAGTGACTGAACAACAACTAAATAACAAAACAAGGGTTTTAGATACATATGCCAGAAACAATTTTATTTAGCTTAATATTAATTATCAGAGTCCTTGAGAGAGAGAGACAGAGACAGAGACAGAAAAAGACAAAGACAGAGAGAGGGGGAAAGATCCAAATTAGGGTTTCTTTATGCCCTCAGATATATCCTTTTGCCCAAGAGGTTTGAGGTATAGAAACTTTTAAACAAGAAAAATCATAGTATGTTAAAATAAAGTTTATGGGGCGGCTAGGTGGCACAGTGAATAGAGCGCCGGCCCTGGAATCAGAAGGCCCTGAGTTCGGAGCCGGCCTCCGACACTTAATCCATACAAACAAAAACCTAGCCGTGTGACCTTGGGCAAGTTACTTAACCCCAATTGCCCTAAAGGGGCGGTTAGGTGGCGCAGTGAGTAAGAGCGCCGGCCTCGGAGTTTGGATGACCCGAGATCAGATCCGGCCTCAGAAAATGAGCACCCACACATAAATAATGACTAGCCGTGTAACCTTGAGCAAGTTACTTAACCCCAATTGCTTTAAAAAAAAATTAAAAAAAATAAAGTTTAGGGGTTTTCAAATCATTGCCAACAAGAGTTACTATGTAGTTCTGGTACTTCCTTCAAGGAATCTTCTCCCAGGGAACATTATCACTGCAATCTTTTCTGAAAGGAGAAATGTGTGTGTGTGTGTGTGTGTGTGTGTGTGTGTGTGTGTGTGTGTATGTATGCATGTGTGTGCGGTAAGGGGAGGAAGGAGAAGAAGATGGGGGGACCCGGTGGAGGGGGAATCATAGCATCATCTCTTCAGGAGATGGGGAGAGGTGGCTGAGAAAGAGGTGGGGACCGTTGTTGTCCTCAGATGGTAAATAAGCCCAGTCACTTCAGGAGTTGAGGAAGGCAGCAATCTAAAGGGGACAAGAGGTAGATCATGTCCAAAGTTCAATTTCTATCCTTAATCCTTTTCCTTAAGAAAGACCTTTTGTGGGGGCAGCAAGGTGGCACAGTTAATATAGCACTGGGTCTGGAGTCAGGAGGACCTGAGTTCAAATTTGACCTCAGACACTTAACACAAAAACTAGCCATGTGACCTCGGGCAAGTCACTCAACCCCAATTGCCCTCAAAAGAGAAAAAAAAAGACATTTTGTCTCTCATCTAATTACCCTTCTTCGAGGAGGTTTAGTCTAGAATCAGCTTCTTCTATTATTTCTTAGTATTTCCAGTGACAACTGCAAAAGGAGGTTCCTAATATCCTGCCACATAGACAAGGGTTGCCAGGTTGGTAGAGACAGAATTATTTGCCATATGAGAACTGGTTAAAGGAACTGAGAATATTCAGCCTGGAAAAGAGAAAGAGTGGCTGGTGGGGAGATGATATCGGTTTTCAGGTATCTGAAGGATTGTAAGAATGATAGAAGAATTAAACTTACTCTATTTGGTCTCAGAAGCTATGGGATAGAAGTTACAGACAAATTTAGGCTTCATGGCTGGTATTAACAATAGCTAACATTTATATAGCATTTAGTGAGTACCAGGCATCGTGCCAAGCATTTTACAAATGATAGTTTACTTAATCCTTACAATGACCCTGAGAGGTAGGTGCTCTTATTATCCCCATTTTACAGGTGAGGAAGTTAAGGCAAACAGGTCAAGTGACTTACCCAGAGTCACACAGTTAGTATCTAATGCAAGACTCCAGACCCAAGGCTCTAGCACATACAAGGGAGGAGTGTGGGCTATAACAGTGTTAGTAATCCATGGTTGAAATGGACTGCCTGGGGGTGGGGGTGGGAGGAGGAAGGGGTTTGTGGGCTCCCTCTCAGTGAAGATCTTCAAGATGACCACTTGGCAGATAGAGGGTAGAGATATTCTTCATCAGATCTAAGCCTGAGCTAGCTAAGTATGACCATCTAACTCTGAAATGAGATATTGAAGTATCTTGGCCCCAAGACTTCTCCTGAAAGTTTGTGAGACTTGTTGGTTATTTTTAATTTCTCTTATACATATTTTCTCTAATGACCCTTCTTTAAAAAAAAAAAAGCAAAAAACCAAAACCCTTCAAAATAAAACAAAAACAAAATTTTCTTTATTCAAAATTCCAGTGAGGTTAAGTCAAGAGACTTGGGTTAAAATTTAAGCTGTGTCACTACCTTGTGAAACGGCCTCTCTGGTTCTCATTTTCCTGATAAAAACAAGATGATCTCTGAGCTCCTTTTCAGCCCTACCCTTCTTTGTTCTAAGGTTCCTTCCAGAGAGGTGGCAGAGCATAGTCAATGGCGTCAGACTCAGTGACCTTTGAGTCAGAAAGACCTGTGTTGTGGCCCTGCCCCGGACATGTACTGGAGCTCTGAGAGATGCTAAGAGTTGCTCTTCTCTGATGGTGGATGGATCGATTTTCCTTTGATTTCACATGCCATTTAAAAAAGGAACCTTCCAGCTCTGACATTCTTTGATTCTATGGATTCCACCTAAATGAGTTTTTTTTTAAATGTGTGTTTGTGTGTGTGTGTGTTTTCCTTTGGGAGCATGTATTCACAAATCTCACAGTGCAGAAAGATAAATGAACATGAAAGATGGGTGAGTTCATCTCAAGGGAAGAGGGAATGAAAAAAACCAATGCCAAAGACATCTCATCCTTCGCTTGCTGTTTCTTTTCTATTTTAAGGTTGTATACTTCACAGCCACATTCCCCTTCCTCATGCTTTTTGTGCTGTTATTGCGTGGAATCACCCTGCCTGGAGCTGCCTCTGGCATCATGTTTTATCTGTATCCTGATGCCTCCCGTCTGATAGATCCACAGGTAAGGTACTGTTGGACTTCCCCGTGGCCTCTCCTGAGACTCAGGGGGCCATGAGCAGGGGAACCAGATCTAGGCTTTGGGGAGGAGGTGGACTGGTCCAGAGCACTTTTTTTTTCCATTACTCTCTTGGGCTCAAATGGAGCACTGTGAATGCTAACGGGTTGTGTTTTTCCACTGTGTCTCATTGAAAAGGTCATTGTTGAAAGTGTTAATGTATCTTTCCATGTGTATATCTTTTTATGTCAAAGGATTCTGAGGCTGTAGACTCTGTCCAATTATAGAATCTGGGTTAGGCTCTCGACAAGGTAAGGGAGATAACATTATTTATGAGGATAGCTTTCCCCCTTCCCCCCCACTTTCTCCATCCCAAGGAGAGCCAGAAAAAAGGGGGGCAAGGGGAGCCTTACTTGGGGAAAAGCATGGGAGTTCCTCCCACAGGAGGGCCTCCAGAGGAAGATGTTGGGTGAGGTAAGGGCAGCTCTGACAAGGGTAGTTGTCTTCAGAGTGTCAAATGGGAATCACAAAAGCCCTAGCATTCAGGGACCACACCTCCATGTCAGTTTACATTGGAAGGATCAGAGTTAGCCCTATGTGCCCAGGAGGCCATCTAATCCTTTGTGCTTCATTTGACTGATGAGGAGACCAAGGTTCTTAGAGGGAAAATAACTCGATCATAGTCATACACCCAGAAAATAGAGTTAGCCTTTGAGTCCAGGCCTTCTGGTTTGGTCTTTTATGTTCTTCTCCCTGAAGCTCTTCTTCCATTTCCCAGAGAGAAATCCAACCTTTTTTTGTATGTGGTGATTTTCTGAAATGCCTTTGGACACCCAGGCCAGGCCATTCAAGTTGGGGGTTTGGCAGCTTCCCAACCCTTCCTCCCCCCCGCCCCCCCGCCCACTAAAGGTTAAATTCTGTAGGATTTTCTTTTGCTTTGAATTTTTTTTTTTTTTTTTTTGCTCAGCTTGGGTAAAAGTTCAAGTGAAAAAAAAAGTTGCAAGATTATGGGAAATAGACAAAATTCTAGTTAAATTTTCACCTTTTCTAGGATCAGTTCTTTCTGATCCCTAGAACACTGGATTCTCTTTTAATAAAATATTAGAAGTTTGGAAGTACTGAATCAAATAGTCAGTGGGTTAAGAAAACTGCACATAAAAGACACATTTTCCCTTACTCAGCCTGCTTTAGGTCACTGCCTCCTACCTGTCTAGTGGAAGTCAGCTGGGAGGGCTTATCACTAGAAACAGGGAGAAATAGAGAAGTTATTGAAATAGTAGTGCTATACAAGTATTGTGATTTGTAACCCTGAATGCCTACTGAGCACATACATTTCATCAGATCTAGAGCAATCCCTTCCAGATCATCGAGCCCCTTCTCATATTACAGATGAGGAAATTGAGGCTGAAGAAGGGAGGTATTTTGCATAAGGTCAATCAAAAGTAGTAAGTCTTGAAAAGGCACAAATGTGTTAAGGGACCTGCCCCCCATACCTGTTTACGTCTTAGTGAGAGTGACAAGCACCCTTGCTGTCTGTCTGGAGTCACTGATAAAGACAAGATTGAGTCCCCAATATGAAGTACCTGTTCTGAGTTCAGGCTTCAGGGTTTTCTCTTGGTTTGGGGTAAAAAGGGAGCCAAGGAAGATGGGTGGCTTGGGGAATGAGGGCTGTTGGTGAAGACATGTGTCTTCAGATAATTACCAATTGCCAGCTTGGTGGGACCAAAGCTCCCTTGGAGGCCCAGTATTTCTGTCTCCCCAGCCCTATTGGATCCTCTCTCCTAATGGCTAGGTAGCTTTTTCTTCCTGGTCCCTTCTCCAGAGCTAACTCCCTTGTAATGTTCTTTATCTCTCCCCTTTCCCCCTCTCTCCTTCCAGGTCTGGATTGATGCTGGGACCCAAATCTTCTTTTCCTATGCTATCTGCTTGGGGGCAATGATCTCGCTGGGGAGCTATAACAACTACAAATACAACTGCTACAGGCAAGTCTTCCCTCCACAGGGGTGCCCGCCACTTAGCTATTCGATGATGTGTAAACAGAAAAAAAAAAAAGGAAGTAGGGACCTGGGGTTCAATCGTCCTTGAATTAACTTGCTCCATGAAATATGTGTGACTTAGGGACTGTATGCTGCTGGGATGCCTGAACAGTGGTACCAGTTTTGTGTCTGGCTTCGCAATTTTTTCCGTCCTGGGCTTCATGGCACACGAGCAAGGGGTGGACATTGCAGATGTGGCCGAGTCAGGTATGGTGGTTTCGGCGGCAGTGATGGTGGGCACTGCCGCCTAGTGCGTGAGCCGACCTCTGCAGGCATTTAGCCAGGAAGGGGGCATTGGGGGGTAAAGGAAAAAAATGGAGGTTTTCAAAATGAACCCCAGAAACTTCCCCTAAGTACCAGAGACTCCCGCTTCACAATGCACAACATCTGGATAGCCGTTTGATTGATGCGGGGGCAGAAAAGGAAGGATGATTTCCTCTCCTCAATCAGGGAATTGGGGTCAGCCCTGGATCGGGTCAACTAGAGTCCACCCAGCTGCCCACTGGGCCTTAAAGCAAATCCATTTGGAAACTCAAAATCGGCTGCCGGTTCTGCAGTTTAATTGCAATTTTCTCAGTCTCGGTTTCTGTATTTTGCACTTTGCTCTCGGCGTTTTAGCTGTGAAAATCAGATCTTCTCGGGGTCACTGTCCGTCTTTGAGCCATCCCTCGTGAAGTTGGTATTATTGGTGACAAGTCCATTTTGAAATGGGTTGTGAGGAGAACGTCACCTTCGACGGGGAGGTAGACTCTTTCTTCAGGAAGGTCGTCAGCTAGCCCAGAGGGGGCCCATCTCTGATTGCTTCTCATCATCCAATCACCCTAGGAAGCTTAATTTGCTTTTTGAAGCTGCTGCCTTCCTGGAGGCCCTCTGAGGGTGGAAAGATAGATAGATAGGGAAGCCCTGTTGAAGAATATTTTGGGCCAAAGACAGGTGGTTTCAAAGTGTGGTCAAGCTAGTGTTGTTGTCTTTCTCAGGGACTGTAATTGGGAATGGGTTTGGCCACAACCCCAGAGGAGTGGGGATGTACACACAGGAGCAAATCAGACCGCCGTGTTGCCTCACTCAACTTCTTCTCAAGTCTCTCCTTGGCCATTCTCTCCTCATTCCATCATTAGCAATAGGCGTTGGAGTTCCATGATGGATATTCATGCATTTTGTAAAATCATAGGGTACCAGAAAGGTCCTTTGAGACAATAAGATTCAACCTCCTCCATGCACTGAGCCATGTTTGAGTCTAGTACATGGGATTCCTTACTTCCAAGTTTGTGTTCTTTCTATCGTCCCATATGGCCTTTCATGCCATTTCATATAGAAGTATCCTGAAGTCATTAATTTCCCATTCTGTATCCTCAGGGATGGTTAAGTCTTCCCTGATTGAAGATTTCTTCTTTTACCATCTTCTCCACCCATAATGTAACACTCTACTGAGAAATGCTCTCTTGGATATGCCCCACTCCCCAAAGATGTGCCTGAGGATGTCTAAGATACTAACTCTTCCAAATGTTCCTCTGGCCTTTCCTAAAATCTCCACAATTCATTCTATGTAATTCCCCTACTAGCTGCTCCAGTCTGAGGTTTGAAAACACCCTTACCATTTTAGGAGGAAGCCAATTTCTCATTAACCTCCTTGGTATTTCCTTGGTAAATCCAAGACAACTTCTTCTCCATAGTTTTCACCCTGAAATGAGGTGCTGGTAGACAATGAAACTATTCTCTAAAGTTGAATTTGATCTGTCATTTGGATCAACACTGTCTGGTCTTTACCCAGCAAGCTCTAGTTTAAAACAATAATGGCAATGCACCATAAGATGGGGATATTTTCCAATTCATTTGGTTCTAATCTGCCTCTTTGGTGTTGCTGGGACACTCCAAATAAGTTAGGCCAAGAGCACATGACTGTTTAGCTATACAGAGAACCTGTGCCATGTCTGTCTGGATTTGTGGGCAAGAGAGATGGATAGAGTCTATATACTGAGGAAGCAGGCAAAGGCAGCTTTCTTTTATGAGAGATTTGCAAATGACATAGCATTAATTAGGTGTCACTATCATCTTAGAGAATCTGGAAAAGGTTCGGGTAGTGGTGTGTGTGTGTGTGTGTGTGTGTGTGTGTGTGTGTGTGTGTGTGTGTGTTTTAAGTACAGATATGCACATAGGTAGATACAGGAGTGTATGTGTGTATTGTGAAGACATCAAGGCATTCTAATGCTTCTGAAGCTCTTTGAGATCTCCAGCATGAGTAGAGCCTTCATGGTATAGCAGATAATATTGAGATTTTTTTGACCAAAAGGATTCATTAGCCGGTTGCCAGTGTTCTGTGGTGATGGGCCTCTCCATCCTCAGATAGGCTCGACTGGTCTTCAGGTTGTAGGTATGCAGCCCCATCATTGGGTCTATGCGTCCTAGTTTGGGAACTGCAAGAGCTTAGCTTTCTCAAAACCTGGGTTTCCTTCCATGGCAAGATGAGCCACTGGCATAGAGTGGAGGGAAATATCAATGCAATGTCAGCCTGAGCACCTCCCGTCTCTAGCCAGAGACTTCAAGCTATGACTGTATCATTTATTCCCCTTGGTGATTTATGAAGTGCCAACAAATGGTGTCTGATTATTTCTCTAATAAGCTTTTAACAAGCTCCGTATTGAGCCTAGTGCCTTGGAACGAGATAATTATTGAGCTGAACGGAATTCAAATGAAATGTAGCATGGAGTGATTTACGCTCATCACAGTCTTCTGAGGTACCAGAAGGGGGTTGGGTTCCTTCACATGGACTTCTCTCTTGATAATGCAGCGTTGGCTTCTAGAGACAACCAACTACTCAGAAAAACTGCAAAACGGAAATACAGAAACAATTGAGTTGATAATGTGCAGAGGTGGGAGTGGGGCACATGTTTTGCATCTGTCTCATAATTGGCTTGAATTGATTATACATGTGCAATCTAACAACCACAGCCTGAATGGAAATTTAGATTTCTACTGAGGTAAGAGGCATTCCTTGAAGGCACAGATTCCTAGAATCCAAGCATGGTAGGGGGCTGGAAGGGAACTCCAGGACCATCTGATCCAACCAGCTCCTTTGACATAGGAGGAAACTAAAGCCAGAGAGGAGAAAGAACCAGGTCATACTGGCCTCGGGAAGAATTAAGACCTAAACCCAGACAGTGATGTTCTTTCCCCATCAGACACTGCCTCTTAATCCTCAAAATGGTCAGGTGTGTTATATGATGTGCATTTGAAGATGGAGGCCTTGCTTCTTTTAATCTGTATTATGTGCTGAATTTGGCAAGGTGTCATGGTGTTGTGGAAAGAGGGCTGGTTCTGGAGTCTGGGAGAAAGGTGGGTTTGAATCTGCCTCTCCTGTATATTCATAAGTTGCTTGACAATGGATGGATTTCTCTGAGCCTCAGTTTCCTCATCCCTAAAATGGGTGTAAGAATATGTACAAAACTTACCTCACAGGGTTGTTGTGAGGATCACTTCATTCGAGGTAACTTGTTAAGTGCTTTTCAAACTCCAAAGTGTTCTAGAAATGCCAGTCACGGCGACTGTTCCTCTTACCTGTCACTGATTTTCCAGGTGATATGATCATGTCCAATCCTCTAAGGGTTTAATTCATATGATCACTTCCCTTTCTCCTGATTGAAATTCTATGGGGTTGAAGTGCCACAAGACCCAATTATTCTCTCCTCTGCCTCATTCCAACAAGCTTCTCTCTAAATGAAGGCAGAATCCTAGGAAGGTACCATGGTAAGGGAACCAAAGAGTCACCTGGTTCATTTTTATGAACTTGTCCAAGATGACACAACCAGGGAGAAGCCCAGCCCAGACTAGGACCCATCCATCACCATATCATCGATTTAGGGCCAGAAGAGCCTCAGAAGCCACCTAGTCCAGTCCCTTTATTTTATTCTTGAGAAAAACTGAGTACTAGGAACATTAAATGCCCACATTCACATAGACAATGATAAGTCGCACCCATCGGAGGGTGGGACTTGAGTCCATATCCTCTGAGCTAACTTTTGTTTTTCATTGTACCACACTGACTCTCAGCTCAGTCAGTGCTCTCTCCACTGTATCACCCCACCCCTGAGTATGTCCTATGCTCTAATAATGCCACCCCACCCCCACCCTTTCCTTCCCATCTAGAGGTCTTTGCCTCCCTAAGGCTCCTTCCTTAGGAACATTGTCTTTTTTTCCCTAGGAAGTTGTGCTTTCTCTTTCCAAAAAAGTCACGTTTTTCTAACATTGTATAGCCTCTCAGTCTATCTTGTCCATTCTTACTCATCTGGTTGTTGATTTTCCAAAACTTCTTTTTAAATATACTCTTCATCTTATTCTCCAAATGTAAGATCATCATATTTTCTCCATATCGCCCTAAATTTTTTTCTTGTCAATTGCAACTTTGTTTTTCTTCTTTCTTGATCTGATCATTCCTTTCCACCCGTTTTTCTTTGTTCGTCCCTTTTTCTCACTCCCTCTTTATCTTCCCTAACTTCCACACACTCTCCTGGCTCTTGGTTAGCCTCACTCCTGGGCATCTGCTGTCCTTCCTCAAACTGATCTAAGTCCTAGGAAGTGAGGAAAGAGGTAAACTTGCATTTCCTCAGATTTCTCATCCTTTTTTGTCCCCTAGCCAGGGAATGAAAATACAAGGATTTCCAAAAGTCTTTTAAACTTTAATAGCTTAAAACCACCCTAAGACTTTTGGGATACCCACTATTCAAAAAGTTCAGTCCCCCTCCCCTAAATAAGAAAACCCTTTTTCTTTTTGCAAATGATCCCTTCTCCTTTCCATCCAGATATCCTTAGTTAGAGACATGGCACCAATTATCACCTCCATCCCCCTCTTCCACTGGGCTAGGGAGAGAGTGACCTTCCTTAACCCTCTCATTTCACTTTCTGGTGATCTCTGTTTTATTGCTAAGCAGAGCTCTGTTCTTCACCATTTGGCCCAGAGCCTAGAGTCCAAGATTCAGGCTGAGGACAGACAGATGTGGGTGTGGCAGAGGAGACTGAAGAGAGAAACATCCGGTCACATCTGTTAGGATGTGCTAGTCCTTTGCCCAGAGGACTCAGTGGTGTGTCTTTCTGCTCTGGTGGAGAGAGTGTGTGCGTGTGTGTATTTAAACCTGTACAATGATCTCTGACCCAACAAGCAGAGGACAGAAACAATGAGACTTCTTCCTCACTAAACAAGAGCCTGAATTAGCTACAGAAGGCCTCTGTATCATTGTTTCCCTCTGAATATTGGGAAATGCCCTCACAAGATCATTTTCAGATTTCCCCCACTCCCGAAAAATGAAAACCAAGCAACTATGTTTGTTAAACAGCTTGGTTTGTCCCAGTAAAAGGAAGAACCTGCTTTGCAGACAATCTGGGGGTCAGCCTTAGATGTCTCCTTTTGGGTTTCTCCCTGAAAGCCACATTGTCCTGTGAAGCAAGTTCAGTTTCTCCGTCCCAGCTTATACCTTGGGATGATGAGTTCTGCTTCCCTTGGGTCTTGTGGGGGTCTGTTGGAGACAGATGCTAAAACTGGCCCTGACTGATTCCAAATTGAACTTATGCTGTCTGTGGCTAAGACTTGCCTGACCTCTCCCCTAGGGAAGGTCCCCTGGTCCTTCCTCTTGCTCAGGGTTGGGTATGGCTGAACAAAACCAAATTATTTCTGCCTTCCAGTATAAGTCTTGGTTTTTCAAAATGCCTGATTACTGACTACTTTCCTCTCCTCTGCCCCCTTCCCATTCTCTCTTTTCCACTCCCTTAGGTCCAGGCTTGGCCTTCATTGCCTACCCGAAAGCTGTCTCGATGATGCCGCTGCCCACGTTTTGGGCCATTCTTTTTTTTATTATGCTTCTGTTGCTTGGACTGGATAGCCAGGTCAGTAAGAATGACAGAGGGTGGGTTCTTTGCTTCTGGTGGGAGGTGGGATCATTTTTACTTTGGGTACTATTCGTTACTATCTTCCCTCCTCACTTGTGCAACTTCAGCCATCTATTAGTACTACCAGGAACCTAAAAAGACCCTGACCTATAGAAACTGTTGTCACAAAGCCCATGCATTTTATTTAGAGGTCAAGATATTCTCAAATCCTCAGTCAAGCATTTGTATATAAAAGATTAGCAGAGCTTAAAGAAGAAGGCTATAAACTTTTAAGTCTGGGGCATGGGCAAATGACCTTACAGATCTTGGAATGCTCGAGGGGTACCATTGTATTATAGCATAACTCCGTATCTTCTGTAACAGGAAAGTTATGGATGTCTATTGTGAAAGCACTGAACCCATCATCAAGAAAAACTGAAATGGTATTCAGCATCTTCTACTAAGTATCTACTAAGTTAGACAATAGACATCAAAAGCAATCTAAATAAACATGATCTGGGTGTTTAAAGAGGAGGCTAGAAAATGCATTTAACTGTAATATATATAATGCCAAATAAATGAAGAATTCCTATGCTATCATTTTACTGTCAATGGATATTTGTCTAAAAGGCTCATCATTTTATGAGCAAAACATCTTCTAGTAGGAGATGGCACTGCATGTGGGCAGTGTTGGGAAACACGTGTCATTGCTGTGATGGTACCCCTGCTCTTCTTTCTGAGTGTGCCTCCTCTCTCATGCCCCTTCCCCTTCCTAGGCACCCAAACACCTAGGGTCTCCTTGTTTTGCCTCTTTTCAAGGAATATGGCTCTCCTAGACATCACCCATGCTTTTGAGTTTCCCTGAACTCTTTCCCTGATGCCCCAGTGAAAACTTGATTGTCTTCTTTCTCAGCAAAACAAAATGTCACCTGTAGCTACCCTCATAGGCTGATAACCAATCTCTTCTGAGATGTAAACAGTACACCCTTTCCAGGTAACATATTTGAGGTCTTCTGGATGCAAAACAGCATCCAGAAAAGTTAGTATTCCAAACATCATAACAGGGTAGCTAGGTGGCACAGTGGGTAGTACATCTGGCCTGGAGTCAAGAAGACTCATTTTCCTGAGTTCAAATCTGGCTTCACTTACTAGTTATGTGACCTTGGGCGAGTCACTTCACCCTGTTTCTCAGTTTCCTCATCTGCAAAATCAACTGGAGAAAGAAATGGTAAACCACTCCAATATCTCTGTCAAGAAAACCCCAAGTGGGGTCATGAAGAGTTGGACATGACTAAAAATGACTAAACAATGATGATTCCAAGCATCATAACAGACCTATGTGGGAGATGGTGTATGCTAGCAGGATTCATCACCACCCTCGGAACCACTGTGTAGATAGCCACCTATGCATAATCAGTCCTTAGAAGACAAACAGTTGTCACATATCCATAGCGCATTGAAGACTAGAGAAATAGGTGCCTTAGGTTCATGGCCAAATTTTCATCAATTCTTTAGAAAATTAAACAATGAAAATAATGATGGAAGGAGCTACTTGACTAGACCGAATGTATCAAGAGAAGGTTCTACAGGGCTAACATTTTAGTGGGCATTGAATAATGATTCTCCAGATAACTGAAAGAGGTGGATTTTCTTACTACTCCCCCAAAACAATTATTAATAGACAATTAAAGTCTGCTTTCCCATTTCTGCGCAATCTTTGTGAGGATAATCTATAATGAGTATATCTTAATGAAAGCCTGTGAAAGGAATGGGCAAGCATTTGTAGGTGAAAGTCTGTAGTGTATTATTTCTTTAGTTCGGTCAACACAGTTGACTGAAAGGTTCAGAAAACATGAGGTCCCACTGTGATTATTAATTGTTGACTATCAAAAAGCATTTGATTTGTGGAAACAGAATATCACATTTAAAGGATCTCCCATGGATTATTAAAGATGATTCCAGATCTCTTGGGGAGATGCAATAATAGAGATCATTTTATTAATCATTTTCCATACCATTAACACTTAGTTTAGGTTTAATATGGAGACATGTTTGCCAAAAATGTTCATCCTCATGATAGAAGTTTTTCCCGCCAGACTCCAAATGGAAAAAGGAATTTCCAAAAGATAGCCAAAAAAAAAGATAATCTCATTTGTAGATTGATTGCATCAAGTCCTAGAATGCTGAAGAACCTTCTAACTGAGATCCATAATCCCTCCAAAAAGTTCAGCCTAATTTTCCACCAAAGAATCAGTTGGATGAAGAATGACTGCTGCCCAGACTATGGCATATGACTGTAATTACAGAGTTTACTCATTGCTACATATATCTTGGACAGACTATGCAGATGGAGCATTAAGTGTACGAAAAACTGAGTAGGAGAAAGAGTAGGAGACTACACAGAGCTTTCAGTAGCATCTTTCTGAAAATAAGACCTTCCTTTTTAAACAATGAGATTCTTCCTGTGACCTGCATCCAAATCTAGTCTTAGACACTTCCTAGTGTTCACTTAACCTCTCCCTGTCTCACCTTGTTGTTGTTTCAGTCCTGTCTAACTTTGTGACCCCATTTGGGGTTTTCTTGACAAAGATACTGGAGTGGTTTGCTATTTCCTTCTCCAGCTCATTTTACAGATGAGGAAACTGAGGCAAACAGGGTTAAGTGACTTGCCCAGGGTCGCTCAGCTAGTGTCAGAGGGAGGATTTGAACTCAGGAAGATGAGTCTACCTGGCTGTAGGCCAGGTACTCTACAGCTGCCCTAGAGAGACTCAGAGAGCCTAAAAGATTTGCCAAAAGTCACAGAGTAGAACTTGGCAAAGAGGACCTGTGCAAGTTTAAAGACAATTAGAAAGTCACATAGAAAAGGCCAGTGTGTAGTTGGAAATCATAGTGTCTCATCAAGTATCAGAACAATAGATGGAGATTTGGGAGCTAAGAAATGATCCTAGTGGCTAGGAGGATGAGTGAGCATGGGAGGGAGGGGGCTTGAGGGAGGAGATCAGAGATCCAAGAACCTAGCTTTGAGGGCAATACTCACAGACAGAGAGTGAGAGAAAGAAGAGGAGCCAGGTAAAGAAAGAGAATGGGTAGCTGGAGAAATAGGAGAAACAAGAAAATCCAGCTTCACCGGATCTGAGGCAGGAGAGAATGTATAGTGAGGAAGTAGGAGGTGGCAGTGAAGTCGTTTTCAGACTTAAAGAAGTCTTAATGGGATGAGGAAGGGGGTGGGGGAAAGACAGTAGATTTGGCCAGAAGGGAGAGCTGTGTTAGTGCAGAAGACAAAACCAAAACATTTGTGCAGCTCTGTGGCTGCAGGTAGATTAGGCTGTCGTGGGTTCTAAGCCATATTTGGCATCAGAGTGTTATGACATGCAGTTTTCTTCCAACGATAGTTGGCACATGCTTCTGAGAAATCCAAATTTCTCCATTTCAGATTCTTACAATCAAGCTGGATGTTTGCAAATGTTTGTGGGAGCCTTCCTTTACCGTTAAGCCTTCCAAGGCACTTTTCCAACTAAGGGAATCCTGGGACCTAATAAGAGCCAGAGGGGGCCTTAGAAGGCAGTTGTTGTTAAAATCTGAAGTTGTTCAACTCATGGAGCACTGCATATGAGGGCTTGAAGGAGTTTGCCTTGTAGAATGTCTGGGGCAGGAAGGAACTTTAGGACACACTGAATGATAGAACGTAGAGTATTAGAGTTGGAAGGGACTTTTGTTCAGTCGTTTCAGTTGTGTCTGACTCCTTGTGACCCCATTTGGGGTTTTCTTGGCAAAGATACTGGAGTGGTTTTGCCATTTCCTTCTCCAGCTCATTTTATGGATGAAGAAACTGAGGCAAGCAGGATTAAGTGACTTGCCCAGGGTCATATAGCTAGTAACTGTCTGAGGTCAGATTTGAACTCCGGTCTGTTTGACTCCAGGCCCGGCACTCTGTCCATTACCTCAATGCTTGGAAAAGGCTTTAGGTCCTAGAATGTCAGAGCTGGAAGTGACCCTAAGACAAAACTGTCCTTGATCTGCTCACTACCAACTACCTATGTGATACCGGCTAATACATTTAGCAATATTACAGTTCAGTTAAGCTCTCTGGACCTCAGTTTCCTCATTTATAAAATGGTAAAAAAACAAAACAAAACATTTAACCCATCTGCTATGTTCATGTGAGCTATCAGTCTCAGGAGTATTCATCTGAAAGCTCCATAAATGGAACTTGAAGATTTTTCCAAATTGAATTTTGAAATGCCCAGTCTGCCCCTCTGTAGCCAGACCCTCATGTAAATGGCAAGGCCTTCAGTAACATGGAAATTGCTCCTCCTTGCAGAAGTTGTTTTTCCTTCGTTGGTGTTCCTTACATCTTTGGAGTTGGGTCAAGCATGACCAGGAGCTAAGACTGAACAGGCTTCAGGAGAGTTTGAATACACAAGTTTAGAAACAAACAAACAAAAATTCCCATTAGAAAGCAATGTACCTCAATGCATTTTTTTAAGGTGCCAGAAGATTTAGGAGAATTACCAACATCAAACAAAGTAAACACCCTCAAGTGTGCTGCCCAGGGCTTAGCCTCAACTTGGGCTAGCTTTGTTAGGCGCAGGGAACACACACAAACTCCAAAGTGACATTTAAAACCAATTTAGGGAAACATAGCATGTTAGAGGCGGGAGGAATCTTAGAACTTAGACTATTCAAGTTGGAGGCTACCATAGAATGGAATATAGTAGGGCTGAAAGGGATCTGAGAAACGTGGAATATTAGAGCTGGGAGGGACCTCAAAGCAGGCTTCAAACAGAATGATGGGACTGAAAGGGGTTCCCTTTTTTTCTTAGATGAGGGGACTATGACCCAGGCACTGGGCAAGTGACATAAGAAAGCTGGTGGCAAAGCCAGCAGTAGATCCCCATCTCCTTTTCCCTTCTACACTAGAAATTTAAACACTGGAGTTCTTATGCATTGTCATTGACTCGGCTAATCCACTATTCAGTTTTGGAGGCATCTGTTAACTTGGCCATAAATAGATTTTAGTGATTTCTTCTTCCCATGAACCTAAAGAACTTGCGTCTACCTCAGTATTTCACTAAACCTTTGTCAGATCCAAGTTCTATTTGCAGATTATAATCACTCCTAATCAGATATAAACATTTATGTAATTCCTACTATGTGCCAGGAACTTTGTAAATATTATTTCATTGAATCCTCAAAACAAGCCTACAAGGGAGAGACTGTTACTATGTCTATTTCACAGTAGAGGAAACTAAGTTGAAATGACTTGCCTAGGGTCACACAGCTAGTAAGAGCCTGAGGTTGGATTTGAACTCTGGTTTTCCTCACTCTAAATCCAGTGCTCTGTTCACTGAGTTGCCTAGATGCATGGCTGGGAAGGAATCATAGAACTTAGAATATTCAAGTTGGAGGCTACCATAGAATGAAATATGGTAGTTCCTCTTGTTGTAGAAACCCCGTGAGGAATCAAATTCTAAGAAATGAGAACTGCTAAAAGAAATAAGCTTTATCTTTATGGCTTGTCAGATCAAAGAGCAGAAATAGCCTCCCCCCGCATCCCTTTCCCTACCTGCCATATGACTTGGTACAGTTCACACAATCTGTTATTTAAGAAAGAGTCTGTGCCATGTGGTAGAAAGCCTTTGGTTGAGAGTTAGGAGACCTGAGTTCTAGTCCTGCCTTTGCCCTTCACTATAATTGTAATCTTAAGTAAGTCCCTTAAACCTCTCTGGGTCTCAGTTGCCATTTTGGTAAAATATGGTGTTTAATGAGGTAGATAAAAGTCCTGGGTTTGAATTCCACTTCAGAGGAGATATACTAGGTGTATGACCCTGAACAAGTCATTTTGCTTTCTTCTTCCTCTATTCCTTATCTGTAAAATGGGGGAGGGTTTCTGAGGTTCCTTCCAGTTCTAAATCTATGATATCATAATTACCCTTCAAGCTTCAAGGCAATTGAAGTAATTTTCCTTGGGGTTTTAACACTTGCTCACTGAAATCACTACTTCCTTTACTTGTCTTTAATATCCCCCCCATTGAGAAGGGCACAAACCCTTATTGATGGGCGTAACTATGGAAACATTACATGTTGAAGCTGGAAGGCACCTGAGAAAGCGTTTGGCCCAGCTCTTACATTTTACAGAGGTTAAAGCTGAAGGCCAGAACAGGGCTGTGATTTGCCCAGTCACAGAGCTGACTAGTGGCACAGAAAGGACCTTACTTTCAAATCCTAGATAAGGGTATTGTTGTTGTTGTTGTTATTTTTCTGGTAATTCTGATGAAACAGAGGCAGAGAGACAGGGGAAGGGAGGGAGGGAGGGAGGAGGAGGAGAGGGGAGAGAGAGAGAGAGAGAGAGAGAGAGAGAGAGAGAGAGAGAGAGAGAGAGAGAGATAGAGGGAGGGAGGGAGAGAGAAACACACTACTTTCATCCCATAAATAACCTTTAGATGATAATATTTCTTTATTTCTGGCATGGGATTTCTCAGTTATCTGAAACTTGCACGATGTGAAATCATTTTTCTTTTTCATGGAAAAACAGGTCCCAAATTAAATAGCATATGTTTAGACTTGGAATTTTCCAACTTTAAAAGGAATGGATTGCAATTGAGTAATATATTAGATTCATAGAAAATCAAGCCTGGAAGGGACCTTAGACATGTTTCCATCAAAAACTCTCTGCCTCCCCCTTTTCCCTTCCTATTACATTCCTCCCTGATCACCACCTTTATATTTGTTGTCTTCCCCCATTAGAATGTAAGTTCCTTGAGGGTAGAGACTGTGTCTTTCTGGCTTATATTTGTACCCCTAACTTTAGCACAGTTTCTGACACACTACATATTTCATAAGTGCTATTTCATCCATCCATCCATCCATCCATCCATTCCCTTTCCCCATTTTATAGAGAAGGTAGAAAATGGTGGAGTAATTTGCCTAAGGTCACTAGGCAAGTCTTTGGCAGAGCTGAGTTAGAGCCTAGGGATCTGATTCTTTTAACCCAATCCAGTCTCTCTTCACTGCACTGGGTTGACTGGGATTGCAGTGGACTTGGAGGAAAGGGAGAGGGTATATTGAAATTATGTTAAAAGAAATTGAGGGACAGCTGAAACTCAGTCCAATGTATTTTTGTCACTTTTCCTTCTAGTTTGTTGAAGTTGAAGGACTGATCACATCATTGGTTGATCTGTACCCATCCTTCCTAAGGAAGGGTTACCGACGGGAAATCTTCATTGCTTTAGTGTGTATCTTTAGCTACTTTCTGGGCCTTACTATGGTGACTGAAGTAAGTATTCCTGGACACCCACTACTCTGTTGTTTCTTCCAGTCCTTGGTGGATACACATTCTATTTCTGTTAATGTCAAAAGCTGTTTAGTTCAAGTAGTCTGGTATTAAAGCCTTGTCTCCTTGGAGGTGGGAAACTGGCCAGCTGGATAACTACTGTTGGTCCTTGAGAGCCAAGTGAGATAATGAACAAAAAGCTCTATATAAATATAATTTGCTATTATAACTGTAGCCACAGCATGTTATGAGCTGCTATTACAATTGGCTGAAATGACCCAACTTCCCCAGTACTGAATCCTCTAGTTAGATTTTCCTTCTCTTTCTGACCCCAAATATCAGTAAAATTTTCAAACATAAAATTTGTTTGGTTTCTATTTGAATTGAGACTGCTTTTCAGGGAGAAACATACCCTATGAGTAGATTTGTGTAATGTGATTGAATATTTCTTTAATCAAAACATGGGCTATCAAAACTTATTTTAAAAATCCAAGTTGAAATAATCCTTTGGGTCTGGTATTGCTGGCTTACGTCAATCATAAATATCTCACTTAGGATTAAAGCCTCCTGCAGGTCCCATAAAAGACCCATAAAATGTCATTTTTCACCATGAGGGGTCATCATATGAAGTTTCTTTTGTACCGTCAACTGCATGATAAAGCCTTCTATCTCCTTTTGAAATTTCATTTTAAAATAATTTCCCCCAAAAAATATTTTTCTTAGAAGATTGCATCATTAAATATTTTTCCGATGGTCTGAATCCTCCCTTAAAAAGAAGGATGCCATACAGTGGCTAGGTGGCACAGTGAGTGGAGTGCTGGCCCTGGAGTCAGAAGGACCTGAGTTCGGATCCGGCCTCAGACACTTAACACACAAACAAAAACCTAGCCATGTCATCTTGGGCAAGTTACTTAATTCCAATTGATCTTCAAAAAAAAAAAAAAAAAAAAAAGGATGCCAGATACCAAGAGGAAAATTGAAATAGAGATATCTAAGGCAGACTCTACTTTTGAGACACTATACTTTCCTAAATTGCTTATCTCAAAGTCACTGTATGCAAAGCCAAACCCCAATTGCTGACGTTGATGTAAGCATCTGAATGAATGAATACCCTTGCCTCTTTGAACAATGCAGAAGCCATTCAATGAATGACAATGTGGTGAGAAATGATGTATAGATCCATGTTATAGAATGTCAAGTGAATTTAGTGGTAAAGTAGAAAGTGAATTTATCTTTTATCTATCTGTCTAAATTTCTCCACTCAACTTTTCTATATTTTCTGTCTTTATCACAACCTGTCTTTTATTTTCTTCATTTTTTCCCCACATTCCTCCTTTCTTCCCAATTATCTATGTTTCTGTCAATTTATCTTTGTTTTTTTTTTTTTAAATTCACTTTTCATTTATTTCAAACTGCTTAGCAGCAATATTTTCTTTTACTTTTTTTTTTTTTTTTTGCTTTTTGGAGGGCAATTGGGGTTAAGTGACTTGCCCAAGGTCACAGGGCTAGTTTTTGTGTTAAGTGTCTGAGGCCGGATTTGAACTCAGGTCCTCCTGACTCCAAGGCTGGTGCTCTACTTACTGTGCCACCTAGCCGCCCGCAGCAATATTTTCAATAAAAGCTGAGCTAGTAGAAATGAAAATATTCATGCTGAGAGCAGAAAATCTCTGGTCTTGGTTAATAGTTGGTTTCCTGCCTCCTGATTTTCCCTGCTCCAGAACCTTCATAAAGCAATTTAATCACATCAACAAATGACTTCAAATCCCACAATGAACATTTTTTAAAATGGGGTAGGGGGATATTTCTCCTAAGCTTCCTCTGAAAAGCACACATAATCTAAGCCGCCTAATCTTGACTCTGGTTGATGTAGAAAGACTTTGGGGTGAGAACTGATTTTCAGTAGAGAAGTTTGATCTGAGGTTTTTGTTTGGGAGAGAAAAGTTGGTTTCGATATAATGCCAGCCTTTGTCATCACAAAGGTTGGTTATTGTCTCAATAATCAGGCTTTTGCTTCTATAGGAGGGGGTGGTGGGCACTGAATTACAGGTCTCCTAGTATATCTCACTTGGTATTCCTGGTGCCCAGAAAGTTCACTTCCTTTGTATTCCTTCACAGGGTGGCATGTATGTGTTTCAACTCTTTGACTACTATGCAGCTAGCGGTGTATGCCTCTTGTGGGTTGCATTCTTTGAATGTATTGCTATTTCCTGGGTATTTGGTGAGTATAGAACCTTCACAATTGTCTTAAATGTCTTTAAATGTCATTCTCCCCTAATGGGTAGACCAAGGGAAGGGGTTACTTCACGGTATAATGAGAACCTTCAGAAGTCAAGAATTCTACCTGGTGCCTGCTACCTATTAGCAAAAAAAAAAAAGTTTCAGGATGTCGTAGGATTTCAGCTCATTGCCCTTGGTTACTATGACTCTTAGCTATGCCATGGTTTGAAAGGTAACTTGGGTTGAAGGCCGCAAACCACTTTCTTAACATTCCTTGGGAGAAAGGCTACCTACTGACCAAGGCAAAGATTCAGCACCTTATGTGTGAAGAGATGAAGCATTAGAAAGTTGTATGAGCAGGTTATGAAGACTAACCCCTTTCAGGTAGCCACATACTTATTCAAATGAGGTTGCTATTTTCCATAAAGTTATTCATGCTCCTTTTAAGAAAATCATACTCATAGGGGCATAGACCTACCCCAGCAGCCTTCAGTCCCATGAATTCATGAGTCAGACATAGGATAGTTATTTGTGACTGGTAATGTTCAGTCACATTTTCTTCTTCCCATAACTCATGAGTATAGTGGACTCTGCCTTAAAAAATGAACGAGGAAAAGTGAGAGTCTTCTTGCCTAAGGTTATTTTATTTGTTATTCAGTTGTTTCAGCTATGTCCGACTCTTTGTGATCTTATTTGGGGTTTTCTTGGCAAAGATGCTTGAGTGATTTGACTTTTCCTTCTCCAGCTCATTTTGCAGACGAAGAAACTGAGGCAAACAGGGTTTAGTGATTTGCCCAGGGTCACACAGCTAAGAAGTGCCTGAAGCCAGGTTTGAACTCAGGAAGAGGAGTCTTCCTGATTCCAGGCCTGGAGCTATATGCACTGCACTACCTAGCTGACCTTTGTTTACCTTACTTTATATACCAGATGCATTTCTCCCCCCATTAGCGTGTAAGTTCTTTGAAGACAAGGTCTGTTTTTACCTTCTTTTGTACCCTCAATTATGTTGCACATGTTAAGTGCTGTTTAATAAATGTTTGTTGATTGATTGACACTATCTCTTCCAGGCGCTGATCGTCTTTATGATCGCATTGAGGAGATGATTGGCTATAGACCTAGCCCCTGGATGAAATGGAGCTGGTGTGCCATCACACCGATTCTTTGCGCTGTAAGTTGAAAGCTTCCTAACCCATAGTACCATTTTCTCCAAAGGTTCTGATTGCATTGACTGGGGGTCTGGTGGTAATCTCTAAAAAGTTTGCCTTGGAAACACCGATCAATAAAAGACAGTGCTGTAAGTCACCAGGCCCCCTCTGCCATGTCTAAAATGGCATTCAGTAATAGTGCACACTTTTATAGCAGTTTAAGGTTTGCAAAGAGTTTTGCCTTGATTATCTCAGCTGATCCTCATGACTACTTTGTGGAGTGGGTATTGTTTAGATGAGAAAAACTGAGGCAGACAGAGGTTAAATGCCTTGCCCAGGGTCACAGAGCTAGTAAATGTCTGAGGCAGGATTTTAACTTGGGTCTGTGAGCTGGAAAAGGAAATGGCAAACCACTCTAGTATCTTTGCCAAGAAAACCCCATATATAGGGCAGCTATGTAGGCACCCTAGGTAGAGTACCAGTCTTGGAGTCTGAAGGACCTGAGTTCAAATATCCTGGGCAAGTCCCTTAACCACAGTTGTGAAAAGGAAGGAAGGAAGGAAGGAAGGAAGGAAGGAAGGAAGGAAGGAAGGAAGGAAGGAAGGAAGGAAGGAAGGAAGGAAGGAAAAGAAACCCAACTGGGGTCATGAATTGGGAATATAATTGAAAGTGAATAACAACTATCCTGACTCCAGGTCTAACTGTTTATCCACTACAATACCCAACTTCCCCTGATTGTTAGAGGACTCGGTTGTTCTAGAGCTGACTGTGGAATGAGTAAACTTTGTATGCATACCTTTGCCCCCCATTTCAGTGGGTTTAGGTATAATACCTTCTCCTCACATCCTGACTTTGGTACATTGAAAATGAGGCCCATAGAAAGAGAAGCAAGTTATTTTTGCCAGGCATCTTGGATGAGCAAATTTGTATTGAGGTGAATGTCTCTCTGTCTGTTGTGTTTATGGACCTTTCTGCTCTGCCAACCATGGAGTTCCTTCAGAGTCCCCAGCCAGTAGGAGCTCATATCAAATACTGGCTTCATCTTAACACTGGAAACAAACACTTGCCTTTGGAAATATTGGTAAGGGAAGCAAATATTTGCTTTCCAGTTCTCTGCTCATATTTGAAGAGATGTTTGCTGAAATTTTTGTTAAATGTGTAAAAGACATCCAAAGAGATAAAATGTTGGAAGCTTAGCAGCCAGCCATTATCTTATCCCCTCTGTGTCTAGGTGTTCCCTAAAGACCACATCCACAACAAAAATTATGGCTTTGTAAGGAAACCTTTGGTTACCAGTCAACGATTCACCCCCTGATGAATGGTCTTAGGATTAGAGGTGAACCTTAGGCTCCAACATAGCTTCCAATTATTTTCCATGGACCACTGTCCATGGTCCATCCAACCTGGTCTTTCTATTCCTTATGTACAACACTCTTTTATCTCCCATCTCTAGGACTTTTGCCCTACCTCTCCCCTAAGCTTAGATCATACTCCTTCCTTACTCCTGCCTTTTACAATCCGTAGACAGCTAAGTGGTACAATGGGTAGAGTACTGGGCTTAGAGATAGGAAGACCTGAATTTAAATCTCAGATATCTCACAGCTCTGTGACCTTGGGCAAACCACTGAGCTTCAGTTTCCTCAGCTCTAAAAAGGGGAATAATAGTAATAGTCCCTATTTCCCAAGGTTGTTGTGAAGTTCAAAGGAGTTAATATTTATAAATGACTTGTCATAATGGCTGGCATATAATAGATGCTTAGTAAATTCTTGCTCCCCCTTACCCCTTCTGCTCTCTCACCCCTTTAGATTCTCTTCTTTCTTAGGATCAAGAAAGGATAGAGCTGCAACAGAACCTTGAAGACTTTCTAGTTTCCCCTAGAAACTTTTCAGTTTACAGATGAGGTCACTGAAGCCCAAGGAGAAGGATAAGTAACTTTTCCAAGGTCACACAAGTAGTAAATGTTGAAGTGGATTTGAACCTAGGCCATCAAACTTCCGAATCATTTTTTTTTCCATCTGTACCTTCAGAACTGCTCAAGTGCCAGTTTCTCCATGAAGCCTGTTCTGATTCCCAACCCAGATGCTAGTGACAACCCCACCAAAACCACCTTATATTTACTTTAGGGGGATTTTGTGAGTACCTAAAAATGTGCACTCTTCTCCAGCAGAAAGTGAGCTTAAACGTATCTATAAATACTTTGATCCTTAAAGCATATCTTTTTAGTCCCTCCCCCCCTTTTTTTAATGTCACAGATTCTTCTTGCTAGCTGGTGAAGCTAGGAGCCCTTTCTCAGAAGTTTTTAATACACAAAATCAAATACACAGAATTACCCAGGAAACTAATTGTATTGAAATACAGTTGTCAAGATGTTTTTAAAAAGCACTCAGATTACAGGTTAAGAACCCTTGCCTTAAATGATCTTTGTTTCATTGATAAGGGCCCTCCCTATACCAAGGCAGCTTGCATCCTCCCTTAGTGGGAAGCTTTAAATCAATCAACAAATACTTACAATATGATGAGTAAGTCCCAGGCATTGTGCCAACCCAATTTCAAGAGTTGCTGCGGTCAAAATAATTTGTGATTTCCTTGCTAGTTCATGATCCTCTGAATTTAATTAGGTTTTTCTGTGGGTGACAGAGTACAGTCTGTCACCAAACCCTCATTTGGAACCTTTCTAGTTGAAAAGATTCTGGAAGACCTTGTACCATACTAGAATAGCCCTCAAGAAACAAGAATCATCTCCACACTACAACAAAGTGTGCCAAGACTGAGACTCCAAGAGACCTACAGGGAAAAATGTTCATTGGTTTAGGACAGTGGCTGCTAACTTTGTGTCCATTTGATCTATGATCCATTCTGTAGAAGGGTCTCCAATGTGCTCCTTACTCTATCCCTTGATAAAGCCGTCAGCACCAATGGCTTGAAGTGCTAAGAAAATCTCATGACTAGTTTTGATGGTTTATGATGGTTCATTGATACTCTTAATCACCAGATTTTCTTTCATATTTTCTCTTGACAGAGAATGGGGCTCAGAGTCAGGAAGTTTATCTGTTCAAGCCCCATTCCTGCCATGTACTATCTGGGTAGTCCTGGTCAAATCTCTTAACCTCAATGTCATTGCCCTTGGCTATACTCTATAATTATCAAGCATTAGAGAAGGAGCCAATAGGTACTGGTAGAGGAATTTTCATCACCTGAGAGAGTTCCCAACACCATTGAGATCACTGGTCTAGTTTTTAAAAATAACTTTGTTTTGAAGCTTCAACTGCTAGTCATTATTTCTTTCATGTTGGAGTTTTGCTATTCAAGTAGGAAAAGCTCAGATTTTGGGGCATTAGATTAAATAATCATTACTAAATATCACCTACAGGCAAGTCACTTTATCTGTCTTTGACTTAGTTTCCTTGTCTGTCATCTGTCAAATGAAGTCCTTTCAATAATAATAATAATAGCAAGCATTTTTTGGTGCTTTCCAAATATTATCTCATTTGCTCGTAACAACTCTAAGAAGTAGGCGCTTTATTATCCCCATTTTATAGATGAGAAAATTGAGGCAAACAGATAATATGCCCAGGGTAACATAGCATGTAATTATGAGAAAGAATTTGAGCTCAGGTCTTTGTAACTCTGGATCAAGTGCACTATGCACCGTGCCACCTAGCTGCCTGTGATCCTAGGATTCTCTTTTTGAACATCAGACAAAGGTAGCAGGAATTAATTGATATTCAATAAGGTACTTGGTGAAATGGGACACAAATCTATTAACTGGAACCTTGAATGTATTCTGTTTTACCATCTACTCATGTTCCTTTAAATCCTTCAGTAGTAGGGCTGGACTGACATTGAGTCATTCACATTTCTCTCATTAGATCTCTTGGTAGCCAGGAATGCAGTGTTGTAGCTTTCTGGCCAAATCTACCATCTTGGCCTGAATCAAACACAGCATATCTTGACCCTCTGAATGATCGAGATTCTATGTGTCCAGCTCAGAGGCTGTTCGTAGAGTTCCGATGAATCAGAATAATTATCCTAGGCCTTCTGCTCCTGAGCAGTACCTAGGAGAATAAGAAGTCGGTGAGGACATTAGTGATTTCACCCATAAAATGAAGGTATGTGTCCCCTCCAAATCTATTTATCATCTGTTCTCTTTATAAAATCTTTATTTCCCACTGTATGTTCCCCTCATCTCTCCTTAAGGAATTTAAGAAGAGGAAGAAAAGATATAGGGGGTAGCTAGGTGGCACAGTGAGTAGAGCACCAGCCCTGGGGTCAGAAGGACCTGAGTTCGGATCCGTCCTCAGACACTTAACACACACAAAACAAAAAAAAACCTAGCCTTGTGACCTTGGGCAAGTTACTTAAACCCAATTGCCCTCCAAAAAAAAAAAAAAAGGAAGAAAAAAGTTCAATGAAACTAAGCATTCTCTCACAAAAGTAGTGTTCCCATGAATCCACATATCCTCCAACATTGAGAATCAGAGGGGAAGTGGGCCACAGATTTACACACATTTTTCCCCAATCAGGGTCAGCTGGGAGCCATATCCTCAAGAGTCAGGAATGACCCTAGGCCAAGCATTCTCTTAAGAACCGTACTGAGTCGGGGCGGTTAGGTGGCGCAGTGAATAGAGCGCCGGCCCTGGAGTCAGAAGGACCTGAGTTCGGAGCCGGCCTCCGACATTTAAGCCACACAAACAAAAACCTAGCCGTGTAACCTTGAGCAAGTTACTTAACCCCAATTGCTTTAAAAAAAAAAGAATAGTACTGAGTCCTATACCTACTCTGGGACAACCTTGTGACAACCAAGGACATGGGGCCCAAGGGGACCTTGTTTTAAAAATATTTTGGTGTCTATTTCAGTATAATTTGTTTTCTTATGAAATCGTCTGTATTGTATTTTGTATTTGAAATCATGATTCTGTGAAGTCCATAGGATTCACCAGACTGCTGGTGGGAGCCATGATACAAAAAATGTTAAGATCCTGAGACTTAAGGAATGGTCTTAGTGATCACAGTCACCTAGAGCTATCCCCACTAAAACTCACCTCCATAATGCTTCTTCTCTTCCATAGGGATGCTTCATCTTCTCTCTGGTTGAACATACACCACTGACCTACAACAAGGATTATGTCTACCCCAAATGGTCCATTGGCGTAGGCTGGTGCATGGCCCTCTCTTCCATGTTATGCATCCCCTTAATGGTGGTTGTTCGGATTGCCCAGTCAAGTGGATCACTCATTGAGGTAAGAGCTCTGAGGGGAGTGGGAGGACTTCCACTTCTGAAGCAGGGAGTCATCCCTATAAAACCTTATGCCTGGATCCTACAGATCCACCCCATGCTTCTGGGTGAGAGGTCCTTCTCTATGCCCAAGGGCAAAATTGGAGATTCGAAGGAAGAGTTATTTGAGGGAAGAGAACATTGGACTAAGAGACTTTGGTTTGAGTCTTGGCTTTGCGTTTAACTTGCTGTGTGACCCTGCAGTCCTCCAGATTCCAAGGACCATGTCCTTGTGAGTCTGCAATAATGTAATGGCAGTCCTTTCTTTCTTGTTATTCTTACTCTTTCTAATTCCCACTTGGCCCAGTGAGAGGGAGCTCTAGTCTTTTTAGCCATGCCAGCATCAGGCTGTGCAATCCCTGCCCTTCTGGATTTCTCTGGCAGACCCTTTGCTTCTTTCCTTCTTTCTCAGGTTTCTTAACAATCACTAGGGCTCCAGTGTCTGGTGAAAGTGGGACCCCTGATAGAAACAATGACACATGCCTTTTCTTAAAACCCTTCCTAACACTTAGGCTTGGTCAGCCGCCAAGGTCTTAGGGTCTTTTCTCCTCTGTTGCTTCAGGCAGAGCTGGGACATATACTTTGGCTCAGGCTCTCCAGTCCCTCTCGTGATATCTCTTTCATTAGAGTTTGGAAAGCAGCTTACAGTAGCAGTTTTCTTGTGCTGGGAAGTAGCGTGGGGCATGGAGCATGGGGTTTGGAACATGGGGGCATGAAGCCAGGAGGCTAAGGATTGGTTTTGAGCCAAAGCATGGAGCAATTTGTCCTCTGCCAGCCACATGGCTGCTCTGGAAAGCCAAAGGGGGAGAGTGGGAGGAAGTGGGAAGGGAAGGTGTGAACTGGAGAAAGAGGAGAGAACAGTTTTCACTCTGTTGAATGGCCACGAGAAATTTTGTTTAGCTCAGCTGTTTTAGGATACAGTGAACTCTTCAGCTTACTCCCTTCTACTACTAGTGACAGAACCTTGGACAAGGGATTTCCTTTTCTGTGTCTCAGTTTTTCCTTCAGTAAAATGGAAGTGACAGTACTTTCACAATATACTTTAAAGTGGGTTAGTTGTGAGAATATCCTGTTAATATTAAGGTGTTTTGGAAATGGAAGTTGTTATTATTCCTAAGAACTTAAAAGAATTCTTAGGATCATAGGTTTAAAGCTGGAAGGGTCTTTTAAGTTCTTCCAGTCCAATCTCTTCATTTTCCTCAGGAAACTAAGGCTCAGACTAATTGATTTGCCCAGAGTCACATGGGTGATGCATTTGGAAGCTAAAGCCAGGTGGTCTTACTCAAATCTAATCATCTTATTGTTGCTTTGGCCTTAATAGAATTTCTGAGAAAGCAAATGCCTTCCATGAGCTTGAACACCTTCCATGAAGCTTCTACGAGCTTCTTGAGTTGCTCTGGCTATCCGACCTGTAGATTAGATAAGCTGGAACTGGGTTGTGAGGGGCCTTGAATGCTAGGCAAAGGATACTGAACTTTATTGTCTAGGTAATTAGTAGTCACTGAAGGTTTCTTAAAAGGGCTGGAAGGGAGGCCTGGTGGATATGGAGCCTTCGAAGTTGCCATGACTTAGTCAAGTTGGGGGTGAGGGTAGGCCCTTCAAACAAGGTCCTCAGTTGATCTTGTTCCCTTTTCTGATATATCTGCCTTTCTCTCTGTGTCTTCTTTCAGAGGATAAAGGCAGCGACAGTCCCTAAGCATGTACTTCGGTGGCACCATGAGCCTGAGGGGTCCACACCATTCTGTTCCAGAGACAACTCAAATGGTGACCTCATGAAACCCACCCATATCATTGTGGAGACCATGATGTGAGCTCTCTCTGTGAGAGGAGAAACCTGCTTTAACTGCCGTTTACTAACCTTAGATTCTCATAGTACCAGGTTTACAGAGCTTTATATTTGCACTAGGATTGGATTTTTTTTTTGTTTTTTTTTTCCTTGTATGTTTTTTCATTCTCACAGAGAGAGTTATTTTTCATGTGTGCGCACGTGTGTGTGTTGTATTTTTTTTTAAAGACTATTTTATAAGGTAACCACATGCAGACATCTCCAAGGAGACTGAGCTTTCATATCAAATTAGATTATTACAGGAATTTATTAATTTTTTTATACCTAGCTATGATTATACACCTTTACCACTTGAATTGATCTTCTTGCCAGCAATATATTTCAATTTCTAAAGCAATCTCCAGGTGCTGGTGTGGATGGGTCATGCACAAGAGCTCTAGGGTAAACTTTGGCCCAAAGAGCAAAAAGAAATGCTATCTTGAGCATTTCAAAGGTGTAGTACCTTCTGAATGTGGTTCTTGGAAGAACAAAAATGACAGGTGGAGAGGACCTGGGCAGCCCACCATGTTGGCTATTGTTGGCCGGGGCCACATCAGACGGAGTGAAGGAGGCATTGGGAGTGAAGCCAATAAAAGGTTGGATGTTGGAGCTTCATTATCCTTGTATTTATAGCTGGGGAGAGAAATGCAAACACACACAAAATAAGCCTAAGAATGAAACAGGAGACCTCCAGCTCCCACAAAATCAACAAAAGAAATGAGCTTGTCTTGGGAGTTTACAGCAGAAGTAGTATCACTGAAGACTTTCTAAGAGTAGTAAGAGCCTCTGTTTTGAGTAATTCTCTTTGAATAAAGTAAAAAAAACAAATCATAACCTAGGCTTTTGGAAATTTTCATTAATAAAAAATGTACCCTATAGTCTCAAATAATTGAATTGAATACAGTGAACATGCTTTAAAATTAGAAACCATTAAAGATATTGTAGCCTTCTGATATTTACTATAACTCATCAGTAGCAAAGATTTTCCCCTCAATTGAATTTTGCTTAGCAAGCCATTTTGCTAGATTGGCTCATCCTTCCATCCCAATAGAGTTAGACTCCCTAGCCTTCCTGACTGGGCTAGGGATAAAGCATGGCAAGTTGCAGGGACCAGGACTCTTGGTAGGGTTTTGGTGGCAACTGTCAGGCTGACCCACTTATAATTCTTGGGCCATTCTAGAATTGCCTGTCCATATTCAGCCTTGACCTTCAAATAATTGGCTTTCTTCTAGTGTGCTCAGGTTGCAGAAAGCCCTAAGGAAGAAGAGGGGGTGGTCTTTGCTGAATCACTGGGAGCCGCCTTTCTTCTTGAAGGGTTTTGTCTCAGCTACAGGGTCCATATATGCTTCCATACCATCATATTTTTGTTGTTGTTGGTTTTTTTTTTAATTGTTTTTATGTTGTTGTTTTTTTTTAATGGAAACATACCTGGTTCTTGACATTCCTAAAAACTCATAAATCTCTAACCCACTATTATGGTGTGGCTTTCCTAAACCAAACCATGCATTTGGATGAGTCACATGGATGCAGGGATGAAGGAGAAGAGTGTATGTGGACCAAAGGAAGTATGGCATGTGCATTTGGGACCTGCCTTGAGTTGGGAAGCTTTCAGTGGGACTTTGGGAATATGGCAGTCACTAAAAACCAGTGTGCTGTTATTCTTTCATCATTTCCTAGTCTTATCACCATCTTCTTTCTACCTCCAAGTATTTGTCACAAAGATATGGAAATTGAAGCCTCTCAGCAGAATCTGTAACTAAGTCTTCTTGGAGTTAGGAGGAGCGGAAGGCAGCTGCCTTGTGCCCCAGCAATTAGGGAGACCCTTAGGTGGAGGGGCTTCCTTGCCTCTCGCCTGTTTGGACTGTCCATCGGACATCCACCCAAATCTAGCCGTAACCAAACAGGGAGATGGCAAAGTGTTGCAACTTGATCTTCTAAGCAGCCAGTGCTAAAGGAAACTTTTCTAACAAGTAGCCTCCTGGTTTGCCTGTGCCCCTGGCCTTACCCAATTCCAGAGAAAGGGGGGATTTCCATGTCACAGGGGTAATCATGGTCCATTTCACAGCCACAGGATAGGACTTGAGAGCAGGTATCTAGCCTAAATTCTCATCCGCAAATGAAAGTCCTTGGCAGCCTTAGGTAGATGCTACCGTAGCAAAACGCTAATTTTTCTGATGCTAGATATGTTGTGTAGACAAACACTACATAGCAAGAGACAGTGGATAGAAGGAAGTAAGAGAGGGGGGAAGGGAAGAACTGAGGGATGGGAAGATGAAAAAAAAGTTGACGTATTAAGAATTTTAGTGGGGTCAATACTCCCAAGACAATATTTTCCTAACCCCCTATAGGGTGAATAATTGTGCTCCACTATGAACCAGAGGAGACGGTACTACACCTTTAAAATCACCACTAAGGAGGCACCAGCCCCATTTCTAACTTGAACTGTGCCATTCAAATCAATTGCTTCCAAGTTCAGAGTATATTACCAAAAAAAAAAAAAGTTTCTCAAGTGTCACACACATATGCAATGACCTCATTGAAGTGTATGAGTGAAGTGTTTTTGTTTTTGTTTGTTTTTCCTGGGATAAGGTACTCTGGCCCTGGTAATAGAATTCAGCCTGGATTCTCAGAAAGCAGGATCTCACTAAGAAAACCTGCCCTCCATCCTTGACTCCAGACTCAGTTGTTTGGAGCATGTCCTGCTGGAGGGGTGCTCGAGGCAGGAGGGCAGTGCTTTTCAAATACTTTGATCTGTTCTAAATGTCACCCATTAAAAATTCACCTGCCCCCCTAAAAAGGATAGTCTGCCAAATGTAACTTATAATCCAAACTCTTTAACAATTCTACTATGTTTATATTTTTCTAGGTATTTATGATTGTAAATGTATCCCCTTCCCCCCGCACCCCGTTTCCTTTGTAGAAATGTGACCTATTTGTTGTATGGAACTTTAGTGAACTTAACCATTCATCATGATTGGGGATGGGTGAATCGTCTTCAAAAAGTACCCCTTCTGCTATTCCCTGTCACCCCCAAGCTAGAGCTAAACCTGGCAAGCCACTGCTTTCTATCTTCCTGGTCAGGAAGTAGAAACATGGAGTGGAAAATGACGGTGTTCTTAGCCTTTCATAAATTCATGCATTCTGCGACTGGCTTGAGGAAGGTCTCATCTTTCAAGATCTTCAGGCCAGCCATTTTTCTAGACCAAAGATTTCTAGACAAAGCTCTCAGCCAACAACTGGAAAGTTGGCTACTCCCGTTGATATTTTCAGAAACGTTGGTGTTTCACCCATCATCAAACATGATCTTTCTTATAACTATTCTGTCTGTATAGAATATGACTCCATGGATAATACCTGTGTAATAATGGTCAACTTTTATATATTCATTTATCTATATAAATCAAACTTTTAATTAGCATTTTGATGAGTCTGGTCCTACTCTGTCTAAGTACATGAGATGTAGGCTTCCTGGATGTCGAGGGGTGCAGATATGGTTGAAACACCATTTTTTCGTGGAACCTAAGTCAAAGGAATGCACTGCCTTTACCATTTTTCCTCCCTTGGGAGATGTCCCAGGTTGTGAGATCTTGAAGGGCAGGAAGAGAATAATTGGTGGGGAGAAAAAAAAAGAAACATTTAGAAATCAAAGAACAGATGCTGGGACAAATTTAGCTGGAATGAATCTGATCAAATGAGATGAATAGTTTTTTCTTCAGAGAGGATCCAAAGATTCCTAGAATATCAGAACTGGAAGGGACTTTGAAAATGATCTGGTCCAAGCCCTCATTCTACAGATAAGAGAACTGAGGTTCAGATATGGGGAGTGACTGCCTGACATCCTACATCAAGTTAGTGCTAGACCCAGGTCTAGAACTTAGATCTCTTGTCCCCTATTTACTAGGGCTCTTCCCCCTGCCCCCTGCCCCACCATCACCACTCTACCTCTGTCCTCATGGTAATGATGCTTGATCCTGATCTGATATGGAAACTCCCATGAAACAGCACAACTCTCCTATCTCATTAGTTTTGCAAATAACCTTCTTGTCTGTTATCACCAAATGCTATTCAAAATTGGATTGAGACAAATTGGATTAATTGAAAAAATTGTAGGTAAATATCTTTTAAGATCTGTGAGAGGACCCTTAAGAACACAGAATATTAGAGCTGAGAACATAAAATGTTAGTGCTAGAAGAAGGAGGGTTAGAACAAAGAACATTAGAGCCAGAAGAGAATATTCATATAAAGAAGGTTAGAATGGAAAGAAATCTTTAGATCTTAGTGCCAGAGCTGGATGGAGCCTCAGAAAACATCTTTAGAGAGGAGATTTAAAGGAGGAAGGCAGGCAGAAGTCCTGACTCCATTTCTAATTAATTACTAGTACTCCTATTAGAAAAATCAAAAGTTGTGCCCCTCCTCCTCACCTTTCCTTCTTTGACTTTTGGGGTGTGGCAAAGATGGTGAAATCCCTCCTAGCTAACAGAATAGACTTCTCTACCAAGTCTGTCAAGATGGAAGTTGAATTAAGTGGACTATTTCTCATTTTATGGAAAAGAGGGTGCCAGGCAGCAAGGAGATGGGGAAGAAGTTTGCTTCTGACTGGTTGAGGAGCCTGGCAAAGCCCAGTGATGGTAGTGTAGTATACCTGTTAGCACAGGTAAGCCTTCAAGAACTGCCAGTAGATTCTGATCTACTGTTGGGGATCTACTGATCTCTTAGGTTCCCTCAGGCTTGGCAAGTGTTACTATTCTGTGATTGGCTAGGCTGGCTTCTCCTTGAAGCTGGGATTTATTCTACCATTTCCCCATACACTACTCATTCACTTCCACTATCCTGTCAGTCATTGTAACCAAAGTGCCCAGGTGATTGGAGTAAGCAATAGACTCAAGTAAGATCCAAATAACAGCCCCAGTGATAAGAGGAAAACATGAGTAGTTAATATAATAATAATAATAATAATAATAATAATAAAACCTGACAAACATTTGAAGAAAAGGTTGGCATTTGAGGGTAGTGACTTAAAAGCTGAGAGGTTAGCTCCCCTTCAATCTTTCCCATTTATTTGTTTTGATACGAGGTGCTGATTATAATCTACACAACTCTATATGTGTGGACCTGTCCATCGTTCAAATTCATTGCCCACTAGAAAAAGCTGTACACCTGCCAGATAACCTCTACCAACTCCAGGATCACTTCTCTGATGCTCTATATGACTTTCTCTGATGGGACTCCTTCCCATACTTTCTTTACCCTTTCTTGAACTCTGCTCCTTCCTCCTCTCCCCATTGGATTCCAGCTTCAGGTTCTCAATCTTGCCCCACAGCCTCCCCACCCCCAGTGGTCCCTTCACCCTCAGCTCTTCCATATCCCTTCCCTTTTTTAAAGCAGCAGATCCAAACTGGCAAGTTGTATTATTCCGAGCGTTCTCTTCAGTGCTAGTGGGTCTATGCCCACCCACCTTTGCCCTCAGGACTCTCCTTTTGGTCCCTGTGTTTTAAGATGTCATGGAACCATTAAGGGTCATGGGAAGACAGAATGGGAACATAGAGGCAGAGCTTTTGAAACAAACCCCAACCAGCATCTCAAGGTGTACTTTCAATTGTGAATGAGGGAAGGCCCACCTAGTAAGATCGAAAATACCTTCCCCACTGGATATTCATCATTCAGCAAGGATCAGACTCAGTACAGAGAAGGCCCCCCAGAATGGGGACCCAAGGCACAAAGCAGGCATGAATCTAAACTGACTTAGATCTCTTAGCATGTGATCAGATTTTAGGAAATCTCAACTTTGGAATCAGATTCTGTGTGGGTATTGTAAATAATTTTGTGTCTGACAAAAAAGTAAAAAAATAAAAATGGAAAGAAAAAATGGATTAAAAATATTCAAATCTTGGAGGACTTGGGGGCCAATAAGAGACAGAGAATGGAGGACTCTGAGGGCAGAAAACGACCAGAGACACCAGGAGGTGACCTTCCTGGGTGCAGGAGGCAGCCAGGCCAAGTTCTCCCTGGAAAGTGTGTTTCAATTGGAAGCTGTTCTTCATTGTTCCATTGTGAATGTCACCACAGATGCTTCCAGAGTTTTGCTACATCAGATGTGACATCTCGTCTAGGTATTTGGCTTTTAAAAACAATGTGGGTTCCTTTAAAAAAAAAATCATAGCAACTGTGACTTTATGATTAGCACATTGGAAAGTGGGAATCTTCCTATTTCCTCCTTTCAAACACAAATCTGTCGGGATAATCTAAACTTTTTTAAAACTTTAAAGATATTTTTAAGACATTTTCAGCTTTTTTTAAATTAAAAAAAAAAATCACGAGAGACTGTTCCAAACAAGGAATATTTGTATTTGAACAAGATTTTCAGCATGTAATTCAGTCTTGCAGTATACAAGCTTTGTGTATAAATGTTTGATGAAATGAATCTCTGTTTGTACTTGGCAGGTTTTTTTCTGTTTTGCTTTTTAGATAATATGTATATCGATATTTTTAAGTCATCTTGCTTTTCTTTTTTTTAGAGAAGTTTGTAATCACCTTATAACAGATAAAAATAAACCTTTCCTTTATAAATCCAATGAATCTTACATTTTTTGTAAAAAAAAAAAAAATGGCCCAGCTTACTTTCACTGAAAATCAGATTCTTAATAAGATAGCTATAACAAAGAGCTATAAGTAGGATGGGATAACTGGGGCTTTGCTCTGGGATACTAGTATTTAGAGGATATCCGCACCATCTTCAGCCTTTCCCATTTATTTATTTGATGTGAGGGTATACTTTCTTCTCCTAGAGGTGGCAGTCCAGGTGAGATTCTCCTCTCCCCCTTCTCATCCCCTCTCCCTCCACATCCCCTCCCACTCCATTTCTCCCATTGCAATGCCTAGCTGTAAAAATTCCTAGTTATAGCTCTGGCTTTTTCACAGAATCATAGCCTTCCCTCTAGAGAGGCACTGTGAAGTTCTGTAGTTCTGACTTTGGAATCAGAAGATTAATCCTACCTTAGCCACTTAACTGACTGGATGACTCATTAAGTACCTACTATGTGCCACAGAGGAAAGCCTCCCTCCCCCCAAGGGAAAAAAGCTTACCTCTTTGGGTCTCAGTTTCCTCTTCTGTATAATGAGAGTCTTGGGACTCGACTCCTTCCAAGGCTCTTTCCAGCTATAAAATTCCTTTAGCTAGAATAGTTTACATTCCTGCAATGCTGTAAGGTTTACAATGTGTTTACCTCAAAGCATCCCTGTGAGTTAGGTAAGATTTGGGGGGTGTTTAACAGAGAAGAAAACCGAATTGTCCAAAGTCACCCCATAAATCAGCAGAGCCAAGACAGTGGTCGTTTGGGCCCACCACTCTACTCTGGATGGGTAATGAATTAATGAGAGTACGCCTTTAAACCTCTTGTCCCTAAAAAAAAAATGGCATTGTTTCCATTTGGAGCTGAAGCCTTTGATCTAGTTTATACTAGGGACAGAAGGTTATCATTTGGGACTGTGCTGGTGTGTATTTGGTATTTGTTTTGTTTCTTCCAAAGAAGCACTTTGGAAACCCAGGAGGCAGGCTATGGACCTGAGGTGGCCCAGGAGCTTCTAACCCACCCAAATCCCACAGACCCCCATTTCTTTGCTGCCATGCTCCTCACTAAACTCCTGCCTCACAGGAAGGGCAAGCTCTCCATTGGATAGATAAAGCTAGGGTCCCCAGAGCAGGGTCACAGCTAGTCCAGAGTTGGAGCCAGGACTCCTGCCCAGGTCCAGTGTCCTTTCCGCTACACTGAGCTCCCAAAGGCAGCATGCCAGTAATTGGGAAGGGCTTTCTTTCATGCAACAGGAAATTATAATCTTGGTACATAAACATACACCCACACTGGCCTGCAGTGGCAGCCAGATTGTCTGTAGGAATTACTAGAAGAGACTAGGAAATATAGTACTGTCCCAGGTGTAGTGGGAGGGAGAAGGCGGGGGGGCGGGGCAGGGTTTCTTACTCCTCTGGGGAGTTAGGAGTATTCTTAAGGTCAGTGACTTGACTAAGCTGTTCCTACTCCCTTTCCCCACCCCAATTTATCTGTGTTCGATCGGAAAGAACAAAGTTCTATAGTGAGGACTTGGGGTTCAGATGCTGGTTTAATCTGTTATGACTGGTGGCAGTCCAATTAATTTTAGTGGCTGCTGCTTCTGTGTGACCTTAGTCACTTAATTTCTCTGGGCCTCAGTTTCCTCTAAAGGATTAGATTATTTATTGAAGGTCTCTTCCAGAGTCAAAAACACATCTTTCATAATCATTGATGTATATAAAGCACTTGACACTTGCAAATTGCTTTGTACAAACTCATTCGAGCCACTAACCCTGTGAGAAAGAACCCATTCATTTTTTTAACCAGAATAATGATTTCATTTCTATGAGTAGATTAGTAATACAGGTATTATCCTTGTTTTACAAATTAGGAAACTGAGGCTAAGGTGAACTGAAATGCCCATGTCACATACCCATTGAGTATGTGAGATAGGATTTGAAGTCAGGTCTTCCTGATGCCAAACATGGTTTTGATCAATAAGGCCCTTGTTGACAGTCTTCAGTAGTTCGTCCTGTATCCTATAGAACCCCAACACTGAGCCCGCAGACTGCCTCCAAACTGCACCTTCTGGGAATGGACCCCTTCTGGACCCATCTTCCTCCTCTCCCCTTAATGTTGCTTGCACTCCCTCCCCATGAGGCAGGGATGGCACTCTTGAATTTCCCAGGCCTTCCTGCCTTCCAAAAATGTTGTCTTTCTTGGGAAAATTTGAGCACCACAATGCCCCAGACCAAGCCAGAAGAGCAGGTGCCAAAGCCACAATGACCTGAGGGCCATTATCAATAAAGTAAGAATGAATGAGCCACAAATAAGGATAAAGGAAGGCTTGGCCTGCCACTTCTGAAAGGTTGCCAAGTCTTTGATCTGGGCTGAGGGTTGGCCCAGGGCTGCTTTCAAATGGAATCGAAGGTCTAGATTTCAAAGGTGGGTCTAAAAACTCAGGGGCTTCAATTCCTTGGTGCAGAGGAAGGAATACTCAAGAAGCAAAAGGCCAGAGTTAGAATCTTAGCTGTACCTTTAAGTACCCACATGACCTCAGATGCAGGTCAGGGATTTAGCCCAGGGATTCTTAGACTCTTTTGTGTTCTTGGACCCCTGTGGCCATCAGCCTGGTGAAGCCTACATACTCCTTCTTATAATCATATTGCTAAATGCATGAAATAAAATGCAAAGGGCTGCAAAGTAAATCAATTATATTGAATTACAGTTATCAAAATATTTTTAAAAAGCAGATTCACAGACCCCAGGTTAAGGAGGCCTGGTCTTCTCTGGTCCTCATGGAATGTCAGAGAAGGCTCCTCAAAGGCTGCCTCATCCAGTTCATCCCCCTATCACACACCTGACCAAGGGTCACCCTTTTCTGACAATTCTGGCCTCTCTCTTTCTTGGTATCCCAGCCCAAAGAGTAGTGTCCTTGACTTGAAAACTTCCAGCAAAGGGAAATCTATGAGCACCAAAAGCATCCCATTCCACTTTGGGATGGCTCCTCTTCCTCAGAAGTCTAAACATCAAGTCTAAATTGGTCCCTCTGTATCTCCTCGTCCATTTCCCCTACCTCTGTCCCCTGGTGTCAAAGAGAACAAAAATCAATCCCTTTACTATGTGACAGCTAAGTACTAATACTTATATAATCATATCAATATAATAATGATATACAATATTAATACAATAATAATCCCTCCTCTCTCCCCCTAATCTTCCCTTCTCCAGAATAAGCCTCCCTGGCTCCTTCAACTGCTCTTCACAGGACATGAACTCAAGGGCCCTTGCCATCCTGGTATCTACTCTCTAAACACCCTCCAATAGCATTTTATCAATGTCATTCCTAAACTGTGGTCCCCAGTACAAAACATGGTACCCTAGATGTGATCTGACCAGTGGAGAGTACAGAGAGGCTATTGCCCCCTTTCCCCAGCCCATCCCAGGGCTATTTTCTTTCCCTAGTCTAAACCATTCCCTTCTAAACTGCTTGGACTTGGCATAGAGTCTGGGGGCAAAGGATGGAGGGGATGAGTGTAGGGCAAGACTAGAAGAATGGAAGGGTTCCATTTCTGCTCAATTGCTTTTCTAGAGTTGTGATGCCAGGATCTAGGAAGCCCCTCTCCCCCCTGGCCCTCCAGACCTCAGCCCTTGCCTTCACACACAGGGAGCCTACATTTCAAAATCTAGCTTAGGGACTCAGGAGTTAGGAGCCCAGGGTTCTAATCTTTTCTCGGATGGTAACAGTGAGCCTTTTCTTTGTGAGATAATGGGGTTGGGGAAAAGGGCAGGGGAGAATGGCATTCTGGAAGATCTCTTTCAGCTTGAACAAGAAATCCCAAGCCCTTCTTCAATCCCTTACCCCAAATGCACCTGCCTGATAAAGGATTGTTGCTCTATCCCCACTCCACTCTCCAACACCCATCTTTTTAGAATACTAATGACAAGAACAATAGCTTTTCTAGTGGTGCCGGATGGTTTGCAGAGCACTTCACGCGTATTATCCCACTGAATCTTCTCAATAACCCTGGGACCTAGGTGTTATTATTGTCCCCATTTTATGGATGATCAGGGATTGACAGATTTACAGGAATCATAGATTTAATGATCAGATTTACAGATTATAGGGAGCATAGATTTTGAACTGGAAGACCATGTGGTCCAGTCACCTCATTTTATAGATGAAGAAACAGAGGCATAGAGGAGGAGAAGGGACTTGGTTAAGGTCACACAGCTGTTGGGTGGCAGAACCAGGGATCAGACTGGGGTCCATCTGATTCCCTGCACCATGCCTTCTTTAGGAGTTGGAGTTGGGTGAGGACAGTCTCTACAGCAGTGGGTTCCTGGTGACCCAAGTTCTCTGCTCCAGTCACAGAACAGTGTCCACCCTCCTCAGCTCCAGCTTTTGTGCCTCTTGCCCCAGAATTGACATATGTCATAAAGCTCATGTTGGCATGAGGCATTTACCAAGACTCAGAACAAGAGCATTTATGAAACACTTACTATGGACAAGGTTCTTCACTTAGTGTTGGGTGGACAAAGAAAGGCAAAAGACATCCTTGATCTCAAAGAGCTCTCAGTCCAATGGAGGAGACGACATTCAAACATCCAGAGAAGGAAGGTCCCAAGATTAAAGATGTCTAGGAAAGGCCTTGCACAGAAAGGGGACATTAGCAGACACTTGAAGGAAGCCAGGGAAGCCAGAAGACAGAGGAGGCAGAGATGAGGAGGAAGATCATTCCAGGAATGGGGAACAAGCAGTGGAATGCTTGGAATATAGAGTGTCATGGTCAAGGGATAGCATGGAGGCCAGTGTCACCAGATTCCACCATCCTTGGGACTACAGTGGATCACCATGGAATCCACAATGGCCACTGGGATCCATAGCAGTAGAAGTTTATTAAGATGTGCTCTTGCCCAGCTTTTGTCTCAGGAATTATGACGCAAGATGGACAATATGGACAAAGAAGCATGGTGGCAGTGAAAAGTATGATAGAAAGAGCTTCAGATAGATAGAGGATCTGAGTTCAAATTCTGACTATATTGCTTTTGGGCCCAGGGGAAAGGTGGTTTCCATCTTCTATTAAACATGGGGTTTAGATGAGAAACCAAGTAATTTTTAAGATATGCCCACTGAACTCTAAATCTTATTAAGAGACTCCCCCTGCTGGTGTTATAAAGGACCTGGAACTCATACACCTTAAGTCAGCCTTTAGCTTTGTCCTCTCTGGTGGGACCACTCAGCTTTGCTCAGGCTGACCTTTTATGACCTCTTTCCTCTGTAAGGCTACCTTAGGTGGTTATTTTAATCTGATTTTATGGGAAGAAACACATTATTGGTCAATATGTATCATAGTAGAGAGAGCATTAGACCTAAGACTCAGAAAGATCTGAGTTTGAATCCTGCTTCAGACCTTTAACCCTGGGCAAGTCCCTTAACCTGCCTTTGCTTCAGTTTCCTCAGGTGTGAAATTGAGAATGAGAAAAGCACCAATCTCCAAGAATTGTTATAAGATTAAATGAAATAACATATGTAATGTTAAATAACATATACATACATATATAAATTAGTAAAAAAAAAAAAACCTCACATACATAAAGATATAAAAATAAAAGGTCTCTTCCAGCTTCAACATTTCAGATTCTAAGGTTCTTTCCAGTTCTAGGATTACAGGTTCAAGGTCCCTTCTGGTTCAAACATTCTGTGTTCTAACATTGCATGTGCTAAAGTAACTTCCAGCTTTAACAGGCTGCATAGGGTGGGATGTGGGTGTGCTGGTACTCTGGGGCAAACATTAAATGTATTGGCACACCTGTACTACAGTGCATGCCAATGGTCCCAACATTTTATATTCTAAGGCCTCCTTTAGTTAAGGCATTCTAGATTTTAATGTCTTCTTCAACACTAAAATTCTAGGTTCCATGCTCCATTCCTACTCTAACATTCTAGTCTAAGGCCCCTTCAAGCTATAACACTCTAGGTTTTAACATTAGATATTCTCAAGTTCCTTCCAGTTCTGATATCTTATGGTTCTAAGTCTAATGCCTCCAGATCTAGGTAACACTGCTTCTTTGGTCTAGGTCTACCCTGGTTCTTCCCTCCGCAAAGTTCACATGGTTAGTGATTTCTTTATGTCCTGGAGCCTTGAGGAATGTATTTCTAATCAAATTTGGACAGTACAAGTCAGACTCTGGAGTGACAGAGAGAAGCAGACCCATATCTAGTAATTTTGTCTTCTGAAGCAAGCAGGAACCTGGAACTGTGGCTACGGAGAATTGTACTCTCCAGTGAGTAGGTGGGGAGGGGGAGGAGAGGGGAATTCAGGCCCTGGAACACAAGGTCCTGTGAGAGAGACTCTCCAGAAGACCATCTGAGAGAGGAAATCACCTGTGGTGTAGTGACTGGGAAGAAATGTACTATCTTATCTCACAGTTATGTATTTTAAATTATTATGTTTGCTTATTAGATGGTACAAGTTTAATTGTTCCTGTTTGCTGAAGGGCGACAAGTAATATCAGTGTCCTATAAGTGTTTGTACCTTAAGGCAAAACTCAGATCACTTTACCCTAGTTATGTCTCTGGAGAGAAAACTCACTTAACTTAATGGGCAGTGGTTCATTTGCTCCTTCCAGTAGGCCTCACCATCCCACTGCTCCCTGAAAGGCCAATGCAGATTACTAAGGTCCTTTGGAGACTATCTTAAACTTCAAAGCACAACATAAATGCAACAGGGCAACTCGTTGTTATGAGTGTGGGTTGTCCATCCTTACCTCACTTACTGGTCCAGGAAATTGAAGCCCAGAGGGCAAGTAAACTATACAAAGTCTATAAGCCATGTGACCCAACTGAAAGGTAAACCTAAGTCTTTCCCATCAGAATGGGAACTCCTTTGGAACATGAACTATGTTTTTTGTTTGTTTTTATATCAAGTGTTTAGCACACAGGAAATACTTAATAAATACTTTTTGAGTGACTCCTGCCTCGGTCTTCATCGCCTTTCCATTGGCTTGCATCACACAGGGAAACCAGACTCCCAGGTCTTTATTACACGCTCCTGAACCCCAATTCTCCTCTGCTTTCCCTCACTGCTGGAGAAGCTATCCTGTATAAGGAAGCCTGTGGGATTTATAGGCAGGGGGATCAGTTGCCAGGCTTCTTTTTGTTTGATCTGTAGAAGGCTCTGGAAGACCTTTCCCACTGGAAGAAGAGGCTACCAACACCAGGTCCACATTCATGATTTTATTTAATTTTTTAAAAAACCCAAACAAACTGATATTTCCTCCCCTACCCCCTCCCCCAGCCCCAAACTCCAAAGTCATGACAGTCCCCTTTCATTTCAGAGATTTACAAACTGCTTCAAAACAGAGCTAAAATTGCCTTGGTACCCCTGTCCCTTTAAAGTTTGTGCTTTCGGAGCGCTGTAAGAAAACCCAACATAGAAAAATACTTTACAAGGAATACACTCTACTCTTTTATGGATAAAAATACACATTTGAGTAACTGCATTTTATTGGGACCTTATTCAAAATGCATAGGGAGAAGGAGGACTGGGTTTTGTTTGTTTGTTTGTTTGTTTGTTTTTAAAGCCTTTCATTAAAAGTCTTCACTTAAAACCCCAACCAGAAAGCCACAGTGAACTGTCTACTGCCATGAATATTGCATATAAAAAGCCTCTGACCCAGTGGGGTCAGGGCTGCCCGGACATTCCAGGCAAACCAAAGGGCAGCTGACTGGGGATGGTGGATTGCATACATTGGAGAAAAATGGCCGCAGCTACAGTTAACTGGATGGGATGGCAGATGACCACAGGGCCCCTCTCTCTGCCCCCCTCCCATGCCCAAGGATGGGCTCCACCTTCCAATTCCTCCCTCACTTTGAGGGAGCATCAAAATGTTTTTGGGAGCCTCCAAATTGTTCTAGGCTGAAGTTCTAGACTCATATAAAATATTAGGTCTGGGAGGGACTTTAGAGATCACTTAATCCAACCTCTTCATTCTACAGATGTAGAAACTGGGGCCTAGAGAGGGGAAGTAACTTGTGTGAGGTCACATAACACGTCATTGGCAGATCTCGATTCCCCAGTCCAAAGCCCTCTTGGGTCACAGCTTCAGTACCTCAAGCCCGAAAATTGGAGATATTTAGATCCAATGAAAACACACAGGTATCTTCTGATGAACCAGAAATATAAAGAAAAGGAAATATCTACTAGGGGAGAACGTTAAATAATCCCTTCCCCTACTAAGACAAGCCCCAGTGGAAAGTTAACAAAGGAACCCAAATAAATAAAGCAACCACCAAACCTCCAGCCTCAACCAAAATAGTGTATGCAAATTAGACCAGGTAATGAGGGTGGTGGTCATTTGTTTGGTAAATTCAGGGAAATCCCCAAGGGTGATGGTGTGACTGGCTTTATGTGGGGAGGCTTCCTGGCTTTAGCTGCAGTTAATTCTTGTTGTAGGCAAATCATAGAAACTAAAGAATAGATGGTCATGTGAACATCCAGACCTTCAATGAGATGGTTGTGATGGTAGTGAAGGAGACCAAGAGGCTCCTGGGAGTTTTAGGGAAAAGGATCAGAAGGCATCCTGCTTACAGTCAATGGGGCAGCCAGTCACCCATCACCCAGAAATACGTGTGTTGGTTCAGCCAGTCAAGGGCAGAAGGGAGGGGTCCAGTACCTGTAACAGACTGTTAGGACCCTAAGTCTGGTACAGATATGAGAGGATCTGTTGTGGGAATGCTGGAAAGAACTCAACTCCATCAGACCCACCTCTGGCCCTGGCTGGTGAGGTCTCTGTTTGGGCAGTACCTTTCTGAGGTCACCCAGTGGCCCCAAATGACAAGCAAAGTCAGAGAGAGCAGCTCAGTCCCCTTCCCACCCCTCACATCCAATCTTCAGTGAATGTACCCTATGTAAGGGGACAGAGATGGAGGGAATGGAGATAAGAAATGGAGAGAGGGTTAGGAGGAATCAGCCCAGAAAGTGAGAAAGGAAAGGGAGATGGGAACTAGGAGATGGAGGAAGCATGAGGGAGAAAGTGGAAGAAGAAAGGGAGAAAAATGGAGATTTGATGTAGTGGGCTTTGCCAACTGGGGATGAAATGATGGGGAGCAGGGCCAAGATTTCTCCTATTGTTCCTCCCACAGTGGCTAGCCCCAGGCTGGGCACATCTTAGGCACTCAGTATTTCTTGAGGAAGGAAGAGAGGGCAAGAGGAAAAGAGGAACGGGAGGGCAGAAAGAAAGGAGGGAAGGAAAAAGAGCAAGAGAAAGGGTGGGAAGAAAGGAAGGAAGTAGGACAGAAGAAAGGGAGGGAATAAAGGAAGAAAGGCAGAATAGAGAGAGGGAAGGAGAAAAAGAGGGATGAAGTAAGGGATGGAAGGCAAGAGGAAGATAGGGCAGAAGGAAGAGAGGGAGGGTAGGAAAAAGACATGGGAGGACGAGAGAGAGAGAGAGAGAGAGAGAGAGAGAGAGAGAGAGAGAGAGAGAGAACACTAGCTTGAATAATAAAGGCAAGGAGATAGGAAAAGGAGGGTGGATGTCTCTCTCTTCGGGAGAAGTGTTCATTTATAGCAGAAGTGGGGAACATACAATCTGGAGGGATAGGGAAGATATTAGCCCCCCCTCCAAAAAAAATCCCTACCAGTATTAGTAAATGAGCTTGATTTGGGGGTCTCAGGTCCATTGTAAATATCAGTCTCTCTTCACCCATTTGCTTTTTGTCTTCTCATACCCCATCTTCTTTTTCTCTCTGTTTCTCCTCCCTCTCTCTCTCTTCCTTCCTTTATTGGCCATAATGTAAGATTGAGGTAAGTTTTAAAGTATTTATTGATTAGAGTTTATGGCCTAAGTGAAGAAAAAAAAGCCTTCATTTACAACATGGAACATATAACATTTATCTCTTTCAAAAAAATAATAAATCTTCTCTTTACATATATGGCACTTGACTTACTCCCTGCCCAACCCAACTCCTACTTTTCTAGTCACCCTAAAATAAAAAAGACAACTTCTCTATCCTTATCTCAAGCTGATCAGAGGAAGAATTAACCATGATTAACCTAAGCATGCAAGCTTGGTGGCAGTGCCACCTTCCAGGGGAAGTAAGTAGATTGCAAGCTCCTCCAGGGTAGGGACTATTTAATTTTTTTGCCTTTGTATTCTCAATGCCCGGTATCTAGTAGGTGATAGAGAGCTTGGACCCAGGTCCTAACACTGAAGACGCTTAGTCTGTCCTTGATAATGCCACTGAGGTCTCACCTATGACCTGGGTTCTCTGATGGGGGGAGGATGGCTGGAGCCTGCCAAGAGCCACCATAGGCAGCTATCTGACCGTAAAGGTCATCTGTCCATGGCTACTTAGATCCCTACCCTCATGCTTTATATTGAATTCAAAATATATTCAACGGGAAGAGACCACAGAAGTTACCTAGTTTTAACTTTAGAAAAACTAGTTTAAATGAGTTAAACACTAGTTTAAACACTTCGTTTTAACTTTTTAAAAACTAGTTTAAAATCCCTACCAGGGAGTTTTCTGCTTTTTTCTGCTTCTACTACATCCCTGAGAGAACAATTGGTCATCCAGTCTCTGTTTGAATACTCCCACTAATGGAGGATTTATTTCCTTAAGACTGAATCAAGTTGCATCAAGACCCTTCCTTTTGTGAGTAACTCTGATTATTAGGAAGTTCTTCCTTATTTTGAACTGACATTTGCCTCTCTTTAACTTTCACACATTAGTCTTGGGTCTATCTTCTGGGTTAAACAGTGTAAGCTGAATCTTTTTCACAAAATGGCACTTCAGATAGTTTGAGCACAGCTACTGTGCCCCATCCTTACTTCCCTCCCTGTCCCCTACGTTTTTTCTTCTCTAGGATATATGTCCTCAGTTCCCATAATTGGTCTTCCAATGTAGTTTCTATACTCTCTTGATATCTTGGATAATTCCCTGCACCAGTTTATCAATGTCTCTAACACCATTTTGGAGGGATTAATGGGAGTCTCAGTTTGGCTTCTAAAGAATTGTCAGCTTCCCTAAAACCTTAAGTATAATAGACCTGGGCAAGTGGATTAGGAAGGCGGTTATTTCAAAGTCTTGAAATCATCTCATTAGATTTGGGAGCCCATAAGAAACTGGAGTGGGGGGAAGCTAGGTCTGGGATTGAAGGATGTCAGGAACAGGGCAGAGGTCAGAGACCTTAGACTTAAAGGATTCCCTTTTTCCTCAATCCCTAACCTTTTCTCTGGAACCTAGGGATGATGGATGATCACTGACATGTGCAAGAATTCCCTTCCTTCCCTTAACTCCTTGCTTTTCCGTCTAAAACATAGAATCTCAGTGTTGGAAGGGCCTTCAGAGGTCATCCAGCCCAATGCTTTCCTCTCTGGAAAGTCCCTCTACAATCTGCCTATCTCATTTAGTCCCAGAGTGAATACTTTCATTGATGGGGAGCCCCAGACCTGAGGCAGTCTATTTCACTTTTAGACACCTCTCATTATTGGAAAGTTTTTTCTTTCATTGAAATGAACTCTGGCCAAGCAGAAGTCTATTTCCTCTTTCACTTGCTAGCCCTTCAAATACTTAGGGAGTGTCATCATCCCCATTCCACTCTCCTAACTTTCTCTTTTAACAGGCTACACATTTCAAGTCCCATCAAACGATCCTTTTGTGGAATGGTTTTCATCTGTGGTTGGTGAATGGGGACTGGGGCTGAGATCTCACACCAGAGACCCCAAATATCTTCTGCTCATCCCCTGCCCTTCATTCTGGTGTGTTTAAGGCCAGATTGATTTGTTAAGTGTTTAGGCATCTTGTGCTGGATCTAGATGCTGTCATGAGTCCTTTCATCAAGAGAGACAAGAGCTTCCATACCCATTGGCTATCAGGGATCTTTTTTCATCTTATTCTAGAGATATTACCTGGAATGAAAAGATACCCATAGCATTTCAGGTCAGATACTCTAATATAGTTGGAGTGTAAATGTCTCATGAATTTGGGTACAATCCCAGAGCAAGATGCTGCCAGATCTGAAGGCTTTCTTTACTCTTCTTCTGGGACCTTACTCAACTCTGCTTAAAGAAAGAAACAAAGGTGAACAAATTGCCACCAGAATTCTGGCAACACTGGCTAATGGACTTCACCTATAGTGGAAAGAATGCTGGGTTTGGGAGTTGGAATCTAAACTCTAACACTTACTATCTGTGTGACCATAGGCAAATAATTTCCCTTCTCTGGGATCATTTTCTCCCCTGGAAAATAAAAGGCATTGGATTATATGAGATCTATATTCTAAGGCCACTCCAGCTCCAATATTTGGCCATCTAAGGTGCTTCCCAGCTCTGACATTCTATGTTCAAAGGTCCCTTTCAACTTTAATGATCTATGGCTGTATGACCTGAAGACTCCAACTCAATTCCTCTGCAAATAGAGCAGCCTTTGCTGCCAAAAAGATAGGGCCCAGGAATGGAGAATATGGGAATGGAGGGTTCAGATCAGGACACATTTGATGAATGTGGCCAAGTGGCTGTTGATATGGAGGGAGGGAGAGATAGGTGTGTGATGTAACGGCTATCTTGGAAATGACAAGATAGGATGGGTAAGGTCTTCACACAAATGCTGTCCAAGGAATATAGCACCGTGTGTGTGTATGTATGAGTGCAAATGCACATTGGAGAGTGTGCAGACCCTCTGAGATGGGAGCAGAGGGGCAAAAGGACAGCCTCAACTCAATACCAGCTGGAGGGCAGCCTGGGCACAGGTAGGAAAGATGGATGGAGATCATAGGTCCTGACCTCAGCTATTTCTCAGCAGCCCAGGGACCCAAGGTGAGGCTGAGGGGCCAGAAGGAGTCATTCTGGGTGGTCTGCCTCTTTCAGAACCTTGCCCCTTGCCTCCTATAGCCCCAGTTCCAACACTGGGGTACAGAGGCATGGTCATGTTGCATTTCCCCAGAGCCTCTGCTGTAGGGGAGACCTTCTGGTCCAGGGTCGGGTTTCAGAGCATCCTGGTGCTGTCCCTCATATCTAAGCCCACAGAGGGCCTGTTCTCCTCCTGCTGTGTGCTGTTGGACATTGCCAGGGGGTTCCGGCTTATGACTAGGTCTAGCTTATCTCCAGCCTCAGAGATGAGTGGCACAGTCAGGCAGCAATCAAAATCTCGAGTTCGGATGTGGTTTACCTAAATAGAAAAAAAGGAAGGAAAGAAAAATTAATCTAACGCGTGTCAAGCCAAAGCTTCCCCAACAAACAACTCCAGGTAGAAAGAGGACCATCTTACAAAGTAAAACCAGAGCTACCTACAAGGTACATTTAAAAAAAAAAAAAAGGTGTATTAATGCCTTTTGTTTTTAAAATCACTCAATCACAGTCATTTCTACATACACTTCTTTCCTCCTCCCACCCTCACTCCAAGTTCCTATGAACCTTCCTTGTAACAACAACAAAAAATTAACAAAACAACCAACATACTGATTGTGTATGATAGTGTATACAACATTTTCACCCACAGGCCCCCACCTCTTTAATAAAAGGAGGAATTTTTTTCATCTTTTTTTTCTAGGGCCATGATTGGTCATTGTAATTCCACAGAATTTAGCTTTATTTTGTTTAAAAAGCACATTTTACAACGTGCTTTCTTCAAAACAACCTGGTGAAGTAGGTAGTCTGTTATTAATCCTATTTTACAGATAAGAAAACCGAATTCAAAATATGCTTCAGAAGGTTTATTGTCTGGGTGATCCAGGGCAAGTCACTTAACAGGCAGAAAGCGGATAAGCATTTATTAAGTGCCTACAATATACCAGCTTCTCTGCTAAGTGTTTTACAAATATGGACTCATTTCGTCCCCACACCCACCCTGGAAAGTGAGTGCTCTTATAATTCTCATTTTACAGTTCAGGAAACTGAGGCAAATGGAATGCAGGAAGTGTGTGAAGCTGGGTCTGAATTCAAGGCTTTCTGACTCCACACCCAGTGTTCTGTCCACTGAGTCACCTTACTGGGCCTCAGTTTCTTCCTTCTGTAAAATGAACAGGTGGGACTAAATGGTCTCTGTGCTCTCTTCTCTGTGTCTTTGACCCTATGACTTCTCTGGGTCTCCATTTCTCCATCTAGAAAATGGGGATAGTAGTAGCACACCCATCACATAAATTGTGGTGAGAAAAGTGTCCTGCTATTTTTTATATTTTTTTTATTCTGAACTAAATGAAATGCACATTTCCATATACCAAACAGAACAGAAAAAAAGGATTATATATGAAACTCCAGGTTTCTGTTATATACAGCTTGCCTTTCTTTTTAAATGTAATATAATAAACTCTCAAAGCGTCCTGCTTGCCTTCAGGTTTTTTTTTTTCCTTCTGGCTTTCCTTCTGTTCTTTCCTGTGCATTTCTTTTATATGTAAAGTATCATGTTATCACATAATCTCAGGTTTGGAAGGGGACCTGGGAGGCCATCTGGCTCAAGCTGAATCTAAGCAGGAATCCCCATGACAATATCTTTGATTATTTGTTCATCCATCCCCTGGGATAGGGAACTTACTACCTCTTGACACGGCTCCTGATACTTCCCTCTTTTGGACAGACCAGTCTAACTGTTAGGAAGGTTTTTGTTACATTGAGCTGACCTCTGTTCCTCTTCAGTTCCTATTATTCCTGATTCTGTTCCCCTAGGGTCAAGCAAAACAAGCCTAATTCTTCTACATGTCATCCCTTCAAATACAAAAGAGCTAGCAGTTCTTCAGGGCAGTGGATTGAGTGTCTGAACTGGAGTAAGGAGGACTCATCTTCCTAAATTCAAATCTGACCTCAGACAGTTATTAGCTGTGCGACTTTGGACAAGTCAATGCATCCTGTTTGCCTCAGTTTCCTCATCTGTAAAATGGTCTGGAGACAGAAATGATAAACAACTCCAGTATCTTTGTCAAGAAAATCCTAATGGGATCACAAAGAGTCAGACACAACAGAAATGATAGAACAACAACTCACAGTCCAAGGGGCTGACATCTTGAACACTGTACAACTCCATTCCAAAGGCCAAGGAGATCGAACACTGACCCTAGATCTTTGGGTCTGGGGTATCCTTCATTTGGGCACTATTTGGGAAGGATGAATGAATGACCACAACATGGTTTTCTCCCAAGGAAGGAAACACAGGGAAACCCTTTCCTGATGATCACAGGACAATGAGCCAGTCCCCAAGAGAGTCTAATCAATAAAGAATACTGGCTTTCCCAATAAGGGTGAATACAGCCTGGTACACATAGTCAGTGAGAAAGCTCAGGAATATTCTCTAGTCAATAAAAGTAATTCCTTACATTTGTTGAGGGCTTTAGGGTTTGCCAAGAATTTCTATATATTCCTTTTTTTTTCTTTTTGGAGGGGGGAGGGCAGGGCAATTGGGGTTAAGTGACCTGCCCAAGGTCACATACCTAGTACATGTGTCAAGTATTTGAGGTCAGATTTGAACTCAGGTCCTCCTGACTCCAGGGCCCGTGCTCTATTCAGTGTACCACCTAGCCACCCCTATATGTTCCTTAAAGCACCAGAAAGACCAGAATTTGAGGATTACAGTGAAAGATTTTCGTTTGTTTATTTTTTATTCATTTATTCATTGATTCATTCATCTGATCCTTCTAGTATTAATTTTTGTGTCTTCTCTCTGAGATGATCTTTCTATCTTGTTTATACGTAATTGTTTGCATGATGTCTGTCCCTTTAGACAACTGCCCATTTGTGAGCTCCTTGAGATGAGGGACTGGTTATTTTTGTTTTTGGTTTTGGTTTTTTTTTGCCTTTCTTTGTAGCCCTGATACTTAGCATAGTGCCTGGCACATAGTGAGTGTTTAATAAATGATAGTTGACTCAGGGGCTCTGCAATCCATCCAAATTGCTGTACTTTCTCTTCCCTGTACTAGAAATTCCATTTCCTGCCTCCATGACTTTGAACAACCTGTCCATCATGCCTGGAATGTTAACCTTCTTCACCTTCCACCTCTTAGCTTCTTTTAAGGCTCAGATCCAGGGATTCCTCCTACAGGTCTTCCCTGATTCCTCCTAGTGATTATTTTGTATTTAATTACCTAGATCTATGTTGTACTGACTCTCTCTTTGAAATTGTATTGTATTTATGTTGTTCTTTTATGTATACCATGTTGTATTGAGAGAGAGAGAGAGAGAGAGAGAGAGAGAGAGAGAGAGGAAGAAGAAGAAGAAGAAGAAGATGATGATGATGATGATGATGTAGTTTTCCATACATGTTTTGCTACCTACTCCCTCCTAGGCCTCTGAGGGTCCATACCAGGGGATGTTACCTGAAGGACTCGGTCAAATGGTTTGAGGCCACAGTGATCAGCAGGCCCACCAGGGCGGATCATGTTGACATAGACACCCTTCTCCAACAGGCCATCAGAGACGCTGAAGCCAAAATCTTCACTCACTGGGTCCTTCCAAAGAGTCAGCTACAAGGAAGGTGAGAGTGGCAACATAGGGGTCAGTAGAAAAACCTCAAGGAAGGCTTCAAGGAAAGATGGGCAATAATTTAGAGTTTCTATCCTGGATCTCACTGAATACAAAAAATAGTATTTTTCCCTTCCTGTTCAAAAGTTTTCAGTGGCTCCAATCTCCTATAGAACAAATCAAGTTTTCTCTACTTTCTTTAATCTGGCATCATTTTCAATGCCCATTTTATATCCTGTTATTTCCCAATAAGAATTTTCTGTTCCAGCATTGTTCTCTAATGAAACTACATATTTTTACTTCTGCAAGTCAGTTCATGTAACCCTCATGCCAGAAACTCCCTTGGTTACATGTTGGGGATTTCTTCCTTCTATGGCTTATTATCCCTCTCTAGTTTTTGCTCATTTTTTCAGTTGTGTTTGACTCTTCATGACCTCATTGGGGGTTTTCTTGGCAAAAATACTGGAGTGGTTTGACATTTCCCTCTCCACCTCCTTTAACCAGATGAGGAAAGTGAGGCAAACGGGGTTAAGTGACTTGCCCAGGGTCACATAGTAAGTGCTTCAGGCAAGATTTAAACTCTGGAAAATGAGTCTTTCTGACTCTAGGCTTAGCCCTCTACCCATCCACCTAGCTACCCATTACTATCTAGATTATCTAGCAATTTCAGAATCTAGCACTAGAAGCTTGCCTTTTCCTGTTCTCTCCCACTCTCAACAGATGTAACCAGTCATTGCTGGACACCAGTGTTTCTATCTATTGCCCTGTTGTAATTCTCTACTCCTAATAGGAATACCATCACTACTGTCTACTGTAGTTCCTGCTTCCTGGCGATCAGTTCTCATTCTTTTTTGCTGATTTCTGCAGCTCAGCTCTTCTCCAGCAGATGGTGTGTATTCCTTTTCTTTGGGGACCAGCTCTCTACTCCCATTTATGTATTTAAGAATTTTTTATAGCTCAAAAAAAATCTTTGATATTCTTAGACTTTCTTTTGTACATGGGCCCAGACCTCTTACTATAAGCTTATTGGAAGGGGGAACAGGTGGGGAATTGGAAACTTCTCTATGTTGTACTGTTTAAATGTCCTCAGTCTCAGAGATCTTTTGTCTAGGAGCCTCTGTCTTCAAAGCTTATGGTGAATCAGTCATTTACTTGGGTGGGGGTAGTTTTGTTCATGTAAGTACCCCCAGTCTGATCTTTTCCTAACCACTCTCCTCCATCTGTTCCTCAAAGCAGCTGTGTTTGGTCACTCACACTGTCCACACTGCTTCTAGAAGACACAGACTGACACCATAGGATCATAGAGCTAGATGATATTTTATAATCTCGGAAACTGAGGACCAGAGAGGTCAAATGACTTGCCTATTTCAACATTAGAAATGAGATTTGAACCCAAGTATTCTGACTTCAGAGCCAGAGGGAGCAGGAATATTTGTACCATTTGCTATTCTTTCTCCATAGTCAAAATACTGTTGGTCTTTACAAGTTACACTGGGCAGAGGGAACCAGAATTTATTAAATGACTAAGCTGTGCCAGGCACTGTGCTAAGTGCTTCAAAAAATATTTAATTTGATCTTTGCAACAACCCAATGAAGTAGGTGCTATTAATATCCTCATTTCACAGCAGAGGAAACTGGGACAGTGTGCCCAGCGTCACAAAACTAGTAAGTGTCTAAGGCTGGGAAGCTGAAATTGATATTGGCTAGATTCAATTATATGACATGCTTTATTATTATTGGGCTATTCTGTCCTGAAGGCAACATGCTTCCCTGAATCAGCAAATAAGTTCATGCTACATGGATGTTATCATCATCTTGTCCTTCTGGCCGTTACTTATCAGCCTGGTCACTGACCAGATAGTCCAGACCCCTTGACTTGGCTTCGATCACTATTTATGAATGCTTGATCTGTTGAAGAAGAAAAAGTCCTCTAGCACACTGTTCTAGACCTACTTCTGGGTATGTTGACAATTGAGGTTGAATGTTTGTCTCCTGTCCCTATAGCTCCATACATAACCTCTGTCCCCTTGAGACCTCCAATGATGAATTAACAAGCATAAAGAAGACTGCCTCTGGGCTTGGCTGTTCTCCTCTGCTGTTGAAAGGTTGAGTCTACCTAGGCAGCCTTTCACATTCTCCTATAGAAGGAAAAAGTAAATCAATTTACTTTTCATATAAATTTTGAATTGTATTATATCCAGGACCAAGTTTTTTGACTCTCCTATACTATTTTTTTTTATCAGAGTCTAATTCCCCTACAAGTAACAAATGGTTTTGAGGTATTGTCTTTGTAGGGCCCTGTCCATACATTAGAATTACAGCAATCTAATCTTCTAATGACTTGATTCAGGGTGAATTGCCATCAGTTTATTGTCTTATGTTTTCTAGAGATTTCAAGATTTTATAGCAGGACACTATTTCCAGGGTTGGAGTTATACCTCAGTTTCTCTCTGGGACTTTTTGAGGTAAGTCCACAGCAAGGCATTGAGCCTCTCTTAACTGGTCCCTCAACTGGTTCACATACAATAAAAGGTCTCCAGACCTCCTCCCTCCAGAATCACAGGACAATTTGCAGCCAAGACTTTTGCTCAACCTGTGAAGTGTACTCAGTGGCATCATTTCAAATGGTATTAGAAATGCCACATAATGACTTTAGAGAGACTTTGGTTTGGGCTCCAATGTCCCTAGTATGTTTAGTAGGGTATAATTAAACCACTATGCATTAAAGATAAAGGGAAGGAAAAAGAAGAAGCATTTATTAAGTAACTACTATGTGCCTGGCAGCAAGGTGGTACAGCACATAGAGTGAAGTCCAGGCCTGGAGTCAGGAAGACTCATTTTCCTGAGTTCAAATCTGGTCTCAGACACTTTCTAGCTATGTGACCCTGGGCAAGTAACTTTACCCTGTCTGCCACAGTTTCCTCATATGTAAAATGAGCTAGAGAAGGAAATGGCGAACTCCAGTATCTCTGCTAAGGAAACCCTAAATGGGGTCATGAGACTTGAACACAGCTGAAAAACAACTGACAAATAACAATTGTGTACCCCACATTATGCTAGGTGCTAAGGAATGGGAGGCAAAGGAAAAGACATGGGAGTAATTTAATAGTCAGTGCTATGCTCTCATTAGTCACAAAGACCAGAGTTCCTTAAAATAAAAACTAAGCTGAATTCCATGGCTTTTAACAACTCTCTGACCATATATACCCTAACTGTGGTGTTGTAGAATGATAACAAATATGGAATCTCAGAAGCTGGGTCCACATCCCAACCTTGCTCTTTGTGACTTTCCCAATGCCCTCCCCCATATCAATGAAGAACTCTCAGCTACTAGTGAGCAGCTATTATGACTCACTCCTCACCCTCAAGCACACATTTAATGGTCCTTAGGTTTGTCTTATTGCTGTTTGCAGATGGTGCTGGAACCCCCATGCAGAAATACAATCCTGGAAGATCCTACTTCTTCCCTTTCTCCCCCCAATATAACCTTTCTATCAGAGTCTCCTTCCTGATGTAAAGAACCTGGATATCCTTTGGATACCCCACAGGAATGATCTGGGAAATTCAATATCTTGCAGTGCCCAATCCTAGACACCAGCTCCCCTTATAAGCACATGGACTTATAAGGCTGGGGACATAATTTTATTCATAGACTAATAATATAATATTGGCCATTATGTCTATAGAAAATTGCATTATTTTCCTCTTCTGCTCTTTCCTTTAGGGTCCAGGTCATTACCACCTGGGTCAGTATTCCCTGTTGGGTCTTAGAATTTGGCAAAATTCCTTCCCTAATTTCCCCCTGCCCCCTCATGGTAGCTAGGATGAGTCTAAAAAGAAGAAATGACACCACATTCTTCCAGTTGTGGTGCTTAGATGCTGTTACACTCATATCCCCATCCCCTCACCCTCACAAGAATGTTTTTCACCTATCCAAATTCTACTCAGCCTTTAAAGCTCAGCTCAAACCTGTCTTCATCTAGGAAGCCTTCTTAACTGTGCTAGCCCATAAGGTTTAAACCTGGAAGGGACCTTAGAGATAAAAATAACTTTATATCATGCCTTAATGTCTGAAAAGTGCTTTGTATACATCTCATTTAATCACCTAGTTGAGTTCACTCATTTTACAGACAAGGACACTGAGGCTCATGAAGTTAAATGACTTGACAAGGAAGTAAATGGGAGGCTGGGATTTGAACCTGGTTTTCCTTAGCACCTATGTCTCTCATCATTACACTATGACTATTCTTGGAGCTCTTATAAGACTTACTGTCTCATTTGTCATTTGTCACAAATGTGTGCTAATGTTCTTTGTTTCACATGAGTGAGACCTGTTTCTCCAATCATGTTGGAGGTGCCCTAAGTATTAGAACCATGCTTCATACTTCTGTTTCTAGCAGTAGGACGAGAACAGAGTTCCAGAATCTCAGAGATGGGTGGGGCCTCAGAGGCCACCTAAACTAACTGGTAGCTGGACAAGAAGCCCCTCTCTGATATACCTAACAAGTGACCACTTTCCCTTTCATTCAAGCTTTACTTGAAGACCTCCAGAAACAAGGACCCCCCACAAGTCCTGAGGTACCCCATTTCACTCTCAGATCATCCTAATTTTAGGAAGTATTTTATCACAGCAAATCTACATTTCTGCCACCTCAACCCACTGATCCTGATTCTGCCCTCTAGGGCCAAGCAGAAGAAGTTGGTCTAATACCCTATTCCACATCATTGCCTTCCATATACTTGAAGATAGCTCTCATGTTTTCCTCTAAATATTCTCTTCCTTGGGCTAAGCTCTCTCACTTTTGGGGGGTGATTCTCATATGACATGATTTCAGGGGCCCTTCACCATCCAGAGGCCCTCCAACTTGCCAATCCCCTTGACATAATATGATCCTCAGGAGAGGAAACAACACTTTAGAGATACTATCCAGGAGAGCATACAGTATAATACAGAGGATAGGACAATCCCTTCCCTAGACGTGGGTGCCATGACTCATTTCAGCCTAATATAGCAGTATTTTTTGGTCTCCATATGAAGGTGGTGGGTGGTGCAATGGACAGTGTTGACCCTGAAGTCAGGAAGGTTTGAGTTTAAATTTTACCTTAAACACTGAAATATCTATGCAACCGTGGGAAAATCAACCTCTCTCTGCCTCAGTTTCCTCAACGCTAAAATGTCAATAATAATAGCACTTAATACTTTTAACCTTCTCAAATTTAGATAATAATAGCACTTAATAAATGCTTTCCCCCTTCTCAAATGTGGATAACAATAGCACTTAATAAAAGCTTTCCCCTTTCTCCTTGATTCATGCTGAGTTTGTAGTCAACTAAAATTCCAAGGTCTTTTTCAGAGGAACGGCTATCTAAACATACCTCCTTCAACTTGTATTTGGAATATTGCATCTTTTTAAATGCCACTGTAGGACTTTGCATTTATTCCTATTAAAATTGTGTCTTCTTAGGCTTGGCCTTATGTTCCAGTCTAGTGGGATTATTTTGGGTGCTGACTCTGGCACCCAATGAGTTAGCCTCCTCACCTCTCTTAGGGGTCGTTGGTTGTTTTACTTGGTAGTGGTAATTAATTTTCATCCTATTCTATCCCTATCTCTTTATTCAGTCTTCAGAGTGTTCCATAGAAATCCTGGTTGAACTTTGAAATCATATAACAAAAATACCTAATAATAATAATAGTAACAGCTAGCATCTTATAGCACTTTAAGGTTTGCAAAGTACTTCACAAATATTATCTCATTAGACTCTAGCAACAAGTCTAGGAGGTAGGTAATAATAATAATAATAATAATTATTATTATTATCCTAATTTTACAGATGAGGAAACTGAGTCAGACTGAGGTTAAATGACTTGCCCAGGGTCACACAGCTAGGAAGTATCTGAGGTTGGATCTGAACTCAAGTCTTCCTAATTGGGACCAGCCATCTATTCACTGTGTCATCTCAGTGTCTAATGACTCTTTACTAGGACCAGATACCCACCTTGTATAATTCGAGAGGAGTTGGTGACATGATTTCCAGAATCTCCTCCTTGACTGCCTGCATTTTCAAGCCTTCCTCGGCTGTCTTGGTGGGGACCACATGGCCCTCACTTGGATCCCGGGTTCCCTGCTGGAAGGTTCCTTTCCACCAGGGGCTTCGTCCAGTTGACCCTGATGATGAATCCAAGGTCACAGGGCTGCTGTCTAGGCCCAAGCTGTGCACATTCCCTGTCATGATGGAAGCCTGTAGAGAAGAAGCAAGTTAGGCAAGTGTTATTGGAATAGTGCAAGTGCCTGCGCTAGGACAGACCCAGAAAGGACAAAATAAAATTGAGGACTAGGGAAGAATGGGAAGGTGGGATTTTTTTTGATAAAATGCAAGTATGAGTACAAGGTTAAGATCCTTGTTCCTGGGCTGTCACTCAACAGTGGTGTGACTTTGGGAAAATCAGCTTTCTAGTAGTCAATTTCTATTCCTATAAAATTATAGGGTTGGACTAAATGATCTCTATGGTACATTCCTGCTCCCCCATTCTGTGTCCAAAGTCCTAGAAAAGGGGGACAAATTCAGACATTTTACATTAGAAATTCTAAATGTCTAATGTGAAAGAATTTGCAGATCCTATACGGGACTATATGACGTTGTAAGGGGTGGGGGGAGGGAGGGAAGGGAAATTTGAAACTCAAGGAACTATGGAATTGAATCCTGTAAACTAAAAATAAACAAACAAATTAATAAAAAAAAAAAAAGAAATTCTAGAGGGTCAGGTCAATACCAGGGTTCAGTCTTGGTCTGATGAGTACTCAGAGTACTTGGTACCAAGCATTGTGATTGAATGACCACTAGGAAAGCCCCTCTGCTCAATAGCCCCTGTCTCGGAGTGCCTGACACATTCTGCCATGAAAATTGTATTCATTCAGGTCTTTCAGGATTTTCACACCATAAGTAAGTGAATGATGAAATTATGATGTGGAGGAAAGACCAATGGGCTGAGTGTCAGGACACCTAGGATTGAATTCTGGTTCTATTTCTTGCTACAAGAGAGACCTTGGGCAATATCAATCACAATAACTAGCATTTATGTAGTCTTTTAAGGGTTCCAAAGCACATTACATATGCTAACTCACTTGATCCTTGTGACAACCCTGGGAAGCGGGTGCTGTTATCATCCCCATTTTACAGATTAAAAAACAAAAACTCAGGCATAGGGAATTTAAGTGACTTGCCCAGTGTCACACAGCTAGTAAGTATTTGAGGAAGGATTTGAATTCAGGTCTTCCTGATGCTAAGTCCCATGCTCTAACCATTGGACAACCCGACTGTCACTTAGATTCTGTTTGCTCATCTCTATGATAAAAGATTGGACTAGACTTTCCCAAAGGGTCCTTCCAACTTCAATAATCTGTGAGTTGGGAGTGGCTAGATGGCACAATGAATAGAGCACTGGCCCTGGAGGACCAGAGTTCAAATCCAGCCTCAGACACATAACACTTACTAGCAATGTGACCTTGGGCAAGTCACTTAACCCCAATTGCCCTGCCTTCCCTGCTCAAAAAAGCAAGACAAAAAAACCCCTAAAAAACCCCCAATAATCTGTGAATTGAAAATTTAGCTATCCCTATAAAGAATAACTCTTTAAATTATTGTCACTAACCCCCTTAGCAGCGTCAGGGAATGAGAGTCTGGATGGGAAACAGGGGAGTCCAAGGATTCCTCACGTCCCCTTCTCTTGGCCATACAAAGGGTCCCAGAGGAGGTGATACTATGACTCACAGTAACCTACAGAAGATGATTCACAGATCTAATCTGAGCCCTGGCGCCATTCCGACAAATGCTTGTTTGAGCCCCAGCATTGCCTCCATCCCCAAATAACCTTGATGAGAGAGTACCCAGGAGGCTGTAGCCTGGACCTAGCCACAGGAGCCTCAGGCTGAATTGCTGCAAAGCTAGTTTTCATCACAGGATGCATCATGGCTCAGTGAACAGAAAGCTGACCTTGGATCCAAGAAGTTACCTAAGTTACCTCTGACACGTCCTGCTTGTATGACCTTGGGCATAAACTGTAAGTAGTAGGGAAGTTGCCACCTTGCATTGGTAGAGATGAATTTCCTCATATGGGAGTTCCTTATACAAAGAAAATCATAGGTCTAGTCTCTATTGCTCTCCTGTTCTCATCCAAATACTAGCCATCCGTCATGACCCACCTGACATCCTACCTCCCCCTAGAAACTTTCTTGGACTACAACAGCCCACACTGATGTCCCTCATCTTTGAACTCCTATTGTATATATAGTCTACCTAACACACTTAACTGTCCTCTAATATATGTGCTGGGGAAGCTTGGTGGTGTAGTGGATAGAACACCAGGCTTGGAATCAGGAAGACTCATCTTTGTGAGTTCAAATCTGGCCTCAGACACTTGCTAGCTGTGTGACCCTGGGAAAGCACATTGGAAGTATCCAGAGTTCCAGAATCTCAGAGATGGACAGGGCCTCAGAGGTCACTTAGACTAATTCATATCTGGGCAAGAAGTACTTCTTTGACATAGCCAAAGTCATTCAAACTTTGCTTGAAGACTTCCAGAAACAAGGACCCCAGTAATTTCTGACATAGACCAATTCACTCTTGAATCACCTTAATTTTAGGAAGTTTTTCATCATAGCAAGTCTATGTTTCTGCTTCTCTACCTACTGATCCTGGTTCTGTCCTCTAGGGCCAAGCAGAAAAGCTCTGTTTGCCTCAGTTTCCTCATCTATAAAACAAACTGGAGAAGGAAATGGCAAACCATTCCAAGATCTCTGCCAAGAAAGCCACAAATGGAGTCACAAAGAGTCAGACATGACTGAAATGACTGAACAACAATAAATATGCATTATTTCCCCATTTAGAGTGCAACAACATTAATTCTCCTTTATGTGTAGTCTTAAGGTGACAAACTTCTTTATCAATAACAACTTCATAAGAGAGGTAGCAAAAATACCATCCCTATTTCTCAAATGAGGAAACAGGTTCTTAGAGGGTAAGTGATGTGCCCAGGGGCACACAGCTAGTAAATTAGGGGGCATATTTGAACTCAGTCTTCCTGACTCCAGGTCTGGCACTCTATCCACTGGGCCAGCCCTCAGGCTTAAAATTCACTTTTTCCTAGGCTTCCATCATCATTTTCTTCCCCTCTTGGTTTTCTTCCTACACCAATAACCACTCCTCTGTTTTCTTGAATGTATCATCTTCTACTTATCCCTGAAATGTGGGTGCTTCTCCAAGGTTGCACTAGCATTCTGCTCTTCTCTCTCCTTACATGCTCTCTTTTGAAAACATTTTCCATTTTCGTGCTTTCAACATTCATCTATTAGGAGAAGGTTCCCAAATCTGGGTCTCCAACCCTCTCCATCAGCCTTGTATTTCCAACTTCCCTTTGGGGCATTTCCTCTTAGATGACTTGTAGTCACCTCAAACTCAACATAATCCAACCCAAACTCACCAACTTATCCCTAGAAATGAAATTTATGACCTTATCCCCCCTTTTATCTGTCATGTATCTGTCAGTGGTATCACCCCCCCCCCATTATGCAAACTATACACATTGATCTTTAACTAGATGTGGAGGATGAAGGAAGATTCAGTCACCACAACCATTGGTAATTGCTTTCAGGACCAATTGAAAGTTCCCTCCTCCCAAAAACACTAGTGTCATTGATTTATAGTTATATCTTTCTTGGATCAAAATTAGAATTTCCCATCTAAACCCTTTACCTTAGTCACAAGATTTAGCTCTGAATGGATTTGAGTCTCTGAAAAAAATTAAATCCACTCACTAAGGACCAAGATTTGTTACCACTGGGAAGTTAGAAAAGGATCAAAAGATTTAGAACTAGTGAAGATGTTGGAAACCAGCTATTTCAGCACCCTTCTTTTATACGTGCATCACAACTGATTGCCAGAGATGTGGAGGGATTTACTGGGAGTCATACAGGATGTAAGTCAGAGCTAGGAATCAAGCCTAGATCTTCCAATCCCAAAGCCAGATCATTGGCCACTCTACCACACTGTAGACTTTGAGGGTTCTGAGAGACTGCCCCATAATAGTAACTCCTTCTATGCCTCAAGCATGGTCAGTCTGTGGATTGCCTCCCAAGGGTGATGGCATTTGGGAGAATACATAAGTTCTGACCTGTCCATGTGAAGTTTAGCAGGTCAAATAACTTCTACCTAAAGTGTATTTTTGTTGTAAGTGTGTTTACTCTTTAGTTCTGGGGAACTCTGAAGAGCAGTATTACATACATACACACACACACACACACACACACACACACACACACACACACACACCCACCCACACACCATCTTAGGTTTTAAAAGTGGAAATTACTTTCTTGGGAAATCATCTAAGCCTGAATTCCTCATTTCACAAAGGACAAAACTGGGACTCAAACAGATTAAAAACAAAAGTGGGTTGTGTATGGAGTCACACAGTTTGAATCCAATCTCTGTCCATTACTACCTATGAGACCTAGAGGCAAGTTATAACCTCCTTGGGCTTCAGAAGCCCCATCTATAAAATGAGGGGGTTGGACTAGAGGGCCACTGAAGTTTCTTCTTGTTTTAAATCCTATGATCATCAGTGTGTGTGTGTGTGTGTGTGTGTGTGTGTGTGTGTGTGTGTGTGTGTGTGTGTGTAATACTTATCCCCCAGGACATTGGATGACCTCCTAAGGGACCTTCTAATTCTGTGTCTATGATCTAATGATCCTAAGATTCAGGTCACAGCTAGGAAGCAAATTCAGGTCTTCTGGGTTCCAGTTCCAATATTTTTTTTTGATTTTGTATTGTTTTTATTCACTTATTTATTGGTGATTATATTTATTGATTGATGTTAACAAATACCAAATAAAGTAAATACTTCTAGCACAGAAGAAGACTATACATAAAATGGTTATATTTGATTCTGTTATATATTGCTTGTTTTTCTTTTGAGAACGTTGTTCCACACTGCTTCATCACTTACTCCCTTATACAATTGAAACTAATTTCTTGAGGTTCACCAGTAACATTCAAATCACCAAGTGCATCGAATGATCTTTTCTTCATTCTTATTTTCATAGGCTCTTAAGATTCTAGATCTAGAGTAAGAAGGGACCCCTGAGGAAAGTTTCCTTGACTTTTCTGCCATATAAAACATCCAATATACAACTTTCAAAGCTTATCTGTGCTCCCTTCTACCATCTTTTCCAGTGTTCTCTCCATGGTGCTATGCAGTTCCTACTTGCCTGTGATGTGTACTAACCTATCAAATCTTCCCAAGAGGCCTCAGGTAGATCAACAACCCATCACCTTTCAGACCTCTAATGCCAATCACTAAAGGCACTGACTTACCTCAATCTCCCTCAGAAGCTCAGACTGGCCGCATGTTTCCAAGTCCTCCAGAGCTTCTCCAAAAACACGCCAAAAATTATCCTCATGAGCGGGCTCCGGGCCGTTGTGGCGGCCGGGGAATCTGTTGTAACGTAGGAACCAAAGATTGTCAGCGCTCGCTCTTCTCGGGGAGGACGGAAGCCAGAAAGCCTAGCTCGCGGGGACCGCCAGCAAAGCAGAGACTTGAGGAGTCTTCATATACAAAAGCAAACAACATGAACTTTTCATCAGGCAAGGGAGTCCCAAATACAAAACCTTCATGCATTTACTACCAGGGCAACCGGCCCCTTCAGAGGATGCCTGAAGTTGGTGTAGCAATGTCAAGTTCGAGAGGGAAAAAAACGAAAATATGCCTGAAGGAACACTGGAGGTTTGGGAAGACGTTTTTTTGGTGAAATAGAGAAGTGAAAAGGAAAAAAATGATGCATTATGGGTGAACCAGGAGCTTCAGAGACTGGTTAGTACAAGGGCGGATGAGACAGGGCTGAGAGCTGAGACACAGAACACCTGAGAAGAGAGAGAACACAGAGGATACAGACAGGGTGAGAAAATGGTAACTACATAGTAGGTCTCCAGCGACTCAATAACAGAAAGGATGTAATAGAAAATGGTGGCCTTTGACCAGACACACAAATTCTGAGTGTTTCAATAAAATGTATTCACAATGTGATTTAGACTCATAGAATGTCAAGGCTGGAAGAAGCCTTAGAGCACAGGATGTCAGAGTTGAAAGGGGCTTTAGAACATAGGACATCAGAGCTGGAGGGACCTTAGAACATAGGACATCAGAGCTGGAAGGGACCTTAAAACATAAAATGTCAGAGCTGGAAGGGGCCTTAGAACAGAGAATGTCAGGGCTGGAAGGGACCATAAAACACAGAACACCAGAGCTTGAAGGGGCTTTAGAATATAGGTCAAAACTGGATGGGGCCTCAGAACACATACTGTTGGAGTTGGGAGGGACCCTAGAACATAGGATATAAGGTCTAGAAGTAAACTTAGATACAGAAGAGTAGAACATGGAATGTTGGAGCTGAAAGGAACTTTAGAAACCATTTAGTCTAGCCTCTTCATTTTATAGATGACTAAACATGCATTTCCCCAAAAAGAAGAAATGATTTAGTAAAAAATCATGTTTTTAGTGGTCAGGGTTAGGACTTAGGTTTCTTAATTCCCTTAATTTTTTCTACTATACCTTGCAAATGAACATAGAAATCTAACCATTGTTATTTGTAGAGTAAGACCACTAATTGGCTGTTGTCTTTGGAACATGCCACATAATTACACTGTCTACAAGGTGGGTGAAAAGAGAGTTAACATTCAAAATGTCAGAAATATTCTTGAGAGTTTAGAGTTTAAAAAATGGAGAATGTGGCTGAAGATGTGAAGACTGAGTCATGAACCTGAAGCTGAACTATAATATGCATTTCATGGTTCCATGATAACTATGTCTGAGGTATCCATGAATGGGATGAAGAGGATGACCACTGAAGGCTTACTTTGATGCCCAGAATAGGGACTAGTAATTTTAGTCCCTGGGACAAATAGTTTCAAATTCACCTGGGACAACTATACCCAGAAATTGATTTTAAAAGAAAAACGTGGTGAGACATCACGACATGGCAGAGAGATAGAGACCCAGAGACCTCCAAGGTAGGGAGCATGGGATACTATGAGTGAGATCAGGGAGCAGCCCACCCTGAGAGTGGGCAGGGTATCATTGCCATAGGCAGTTTTCTGTTTTAACAGATTAACAGCACCTCCTGTATTTGCCATCCTGTTGCAAATCCTGCTTGCTCCACCCTAGTTAAAACTCTATTGATACATCTTATGGAGGGGAGTTCTCAGTGGGATATGAACCCTACCAGGTCCTACTGAGCTAGAATAGTTTTTACTATGAACTCAGCTTGGGACCAGCCTCCCCGAACTCTGTCATCACCAGAAAGTTAGCCATCAAGTGATGAATTGCTCTGGTCATGCTTACTCATTAAGACTGACCCATACCCAGAGTATGACTTACATTGATGGAGGGTCTTCATGCTGATGAAATCATGAATTTTTTAGACCACTGAAATATTAATAAAGTATTTCAGAGTAAAGCACATGTGCGCTGGGCTCTATGTCGTCTGAGATTCTGACTCAGAGGTGACAGCAAATATTTTAAACATTGGCTTCCTTAAGACACATACTTCAATACTCTCATAAAAGATATTGGTCACTAAAGTGTGTATCCATTTTATTGAAACACTGTGCATTTCTAATTCTATCTACAGTCAACGATAGTACATACCCATTAATTAAATTTCCAGGAAAGTTTTTTGGCTAAACGTTGGGCTTAGTTGTCAGCAAGGAGGGTGTGAAACCAGTCCTGAGGAAGCTTCCTTCGGCCTCATTTTTAGTTTCCTTGCTATAAACAGAGGTGCCCCTTTATTCACCCCTGGGGTGTGTGCACCAGGTTCATTTTTCTCTGGGGGCATCAAGGGCAAGAGATAGAGTTTGGTGCTTTGAGGTCATGGACTCTAAAATCCTCTGAAATAGCTTGGTAAATATGAGGGACTCCTTGTGAGCCAAAGGTCTCATTCTTGAGAAGTTACCCATCAGGGGCCTATCCACCCAAGTGGAAAAATAAACAAGCCAAAAAACAACTACAAGAAAGGAATCACCTTCTATGACCCGTACATACTCCTGTAAGAAGCTTCTGAAGGCGCTTTCTTGATTGAAGTGGCTATAGGGACTTAGCTCTCCCTCTCTGATACTAAGCCCTGGGTCAGATTTCATTTCACTTTCAAAACACATAAGCTTTGCTCATACACACATACTCTTTGTTCATTCTGAGAGTCACCAGGAGCTAGTCCTTCCTTGGGGTAACAGCTGGGTCTCATCAGATACCCAAAGGACACCAGACAGCCCTGGCAACATCTATTCTTAAGTCTCTGGTCCCAGATTTCTGGAAGAGAAACAACTTAGACCAGAGAAGCCAAAGAACATCTGGTTTGCGTTTTGTTATGGCTTTCACACAGCGTTGGGAGATACTGACCAGGAAACTGCAGTGATCTGAAGGTTAGCTTACGCTAGTCACTGTGTTCTGGTGTCTTAATGGTAGAACATTTCTCCTCTCTTAAAGTCTGTGTGTATGTGTGTGTGGGGGGTAAAGGGTGGAAGACTTAGGGGATACATAGACTCATCGTTAACATCGTCATGGTCAAGGAGCAGATTTTGGCTCATGATAACTATTACATTTGCACCATGTTTTACCAAGTTTACAAAGCATTTGCCTCTTAACACGGTGATAGGAGTGAAGAAGGAAGAGAAAGGAGGGTGGGTAGTGCAAGTGTTTTGTACAAAAGGGAAACTGAGGCTTGAGAGGTGCTCACAGTCTCAGAATATGCTGAAAGGAGCCTTAGAACAGGGAGTGTCAGAGCTGGAGGGGCCCTAGAACATAAAATGTCAGAGTTGAAAGGGGGCCTAGAACAGGGAATGTTAAACCTGGAAGGGTCCTTAGAATAGGGAATGTCAGAGCTGGAAGGGGCCTTAGAACCCAAAATATCAGAACCTGGAAGGGCCTTAGAGGTTGGAATGTCAGGGTTTGGAAGCACCCCTGAGCTCACTTAGTCTAATTCTCTCCTGAAATATGAAATAATTAAGGTTCCATTAGTACCAATAGCCATTGGTTTATTTATGTATCCACCTCCCCAGGCTATCCCCATCATCACTTCCTTCTTAGCAAACAGTAATCGGTTTGAATGGCACCGAGATGGGTGAAGAATAGCTGGGATTCCCTTTGGGGGAGGCAGCCTCTTTCATTCTTTTCATCAGGAGGCAGGCTCAGGGTCTCATTGAAACAAATGCTCTCCTTTGTCAGAGAGCTCCAGTCAGAAAGCTAATGAGAAAATGGGATAAGAAATGCTCCCTGCTCCCAAGCGGAGCCCCGAGGTCCTAGGCCATGCTTGACCCAAGGCAAGTCCCCGGGCTGAGTGAATAGGCTTTTCTATAAATGGCAGCACATATCCAAAGGACCTTCCTGTTAATGGACAAGAATAAAATGCCAGAGTGACAGGGTCCTGGGGCCAAGGTGAGGGTGGAAGGAAAGGAAAGGACCAGGAGATTATCTGCCGACAGACGGGCCCCTACTGCTCTCAGAATGGGAGAGAGCCTTCCCCCTGGAGGTCCTGGACTGAGCCAGTCCCATCTTGGCTCTCTTTGTTCCCTACTCCATCTTGATTTTTGGAGGAAACAGCTTTTTAATTCAGCCAAACTCAACAGCTGCACACATCTTTCCTTTGAACCGTGGTTCTTAATTTGGGTTTTATGAGCCTCTTTTTTTAAAGTTCCTTTCTTTAAAAAATCAATTATTTTATTTATTCATAATAGTTCATGTTTTTTTTCCATGTAAACCATATTTCCGCAATGAACTTCTTTAAAAAAAATATTTTGACAACTGTATTTCAATATAATTGATTTCCTTTGTAATCCTACGTATTTTATTTTATGCGTTTAAAAACATTATTCTGAGAAGGAATCTGTCCTTCCTGCCAGACTGCCAAAGAGCAGCTAGGTGGTGCAGTAGGGAAAGCTCTGGGTCTGAAATTGGGGAGACCTGAATTCAAATCTGGTCTCACATACTTCCTTCCTAGCTGTTTGACCCTGGGCAAGTCACTTAACCTATTTGCCTTAGTTTCCTTATCTGTAAAATGGGGATAATAGTATCTACCTTTCAGGGTTGTTTTGAGGCTCCAATGAGATAATTCTTGTAAAACACCTTGCAAACCTTAAATTGCTACAGAAGTGCTAACAGCGAGCTAGCATTTATACAATGCTTTAATAATAATAATAGCTAACATTTTTAGAACATTTGCTATATGCTAGGCGCTGTCTAAGCTCTTTACACAATTCTTATCTCACTTGATCCTCACAACACTCTTGAGAGGTAGGTGCTGTTATTATCCCCACTTTTCAGTTGTGGAAACTGAAGCAAATGGTAGTTAAGTGACTTGGCCAGGGTCACACAGCTGATAAGTGTCTGAAACAGGATTTTAACTCGGGTCTTCCAGACCCCAGGTGCAGAGTTCTATCCATTGCACTATCTACCTGCCTTTAATAATGGGTGTTAGTGATAATTAAAGGGATTTCTGATACAAAATAAACTAATTCTGTTCTAGGGCAAAAAGACAGTCAGGGATGATGTTTGAGATGGTGGAGGGTTTTTTCCTCCTTCAGTTTGGGTCTATTCCCAGACTGTTAGGAGGCCAGGAAAGCCCTTAGTTTGATTTGTTCTAGTTTCCCAAGGACAGACCTGGCCTGGCTCTGAGCCAGAGGTTAACCTGGTCGGGCAAGGGCAGGGGCCCTCTTCTTTATGGCCCTCTGCTCTGAGTCACAGGCACAAGTGAGCTGTCCAATGCAAGCCTGTCCTCACTACTAGCAAAATGCCCTGGTGGCAGTGGAGTGGCCTGCCCATGAGGAGAGCACTTCATTCTCAGGGTCTGCTGGAGGAGTGACAGCTGACTGGGGAAAGGAGTGACACTAGAGTGTGGAGGTCTAGAAGGCAAGCCCTTGGGAAGCAGGAAGGGGAAGGGGAGAGGGAGCAGAGCCCGCAGAGCCAGCTGACATCCTGCTGCCCGAGTGGTCCGGTTCTCTGATGGAGGCTTTGGCCCATTCTCCACAGAGGAGACAGGCCTTAGAGGTGGATGGAACCTTAGCTTTCTGACAGGGAAGAGAGAAACCTGTGTTCTTCCTCTTCACCCCACCCTCCCTCTGCCTTCTCCTAAACAGGCTCAAGAGTAAATGTTGATTTTCACCCTCCCGCTGTCTCATCCCCTACAGACCTAGTGGGCTTGTCCCATTCATCCTCAGGGAAGTTCCCGTCCGGGTAGGGGTAGCTGGTCTTTCTGGGCTCCCCAGGAGGGGGGCTGCTCTTCACCCTACTGGGCCGCCACTCCTGGGGGTGCAGGCTGATTCCTGCAGCTGGAGGTACATACGTGCCTGTGGATAGAGCAGAGAAGGGAAAGGCCAACAGCTCACGAGGCCTCTGGGATGGGGGAGTCAGAGAACTCCAGGAAACCGTCTTTATTTTTGATCAGCTACCTTTTCCTCCCTATCCTCCACCTCCTACTAGACTGTCCCTAGGAAACACTAGACCTGCTCCCAAGATGAGGCCTTTATCCTTGTTATTCCACTTTTCCCACATGCTCTGTTGTGTTTTCTCCACCGGGCCACTCACGTAGGGAACCTTCCCTGACCACCCCAGCCCACAGGAATCTATCCCTTTGTGAGTTTCCTGCAGTACTTAACATTGATACTACATAACTTAGCACTTGGCTACAGGTCAAGCATTCAATCATTGTTTCATGTAATAATAATAAGTACACCTATAGAGCATTATGGTTTGCAAAACGCACCTGTCTGATTACTGTTTTTCACATACCGCCCTCCATCTTCTATGGCTGTCTCTGACTCATAGAAATATGTGTCTGTGTGGATATTTGTACACACACACAATACACACAGGTATATGCATATATGTATATATGCACATGTGTACGATATACATGCAATATATGTTACATACAATTTGTAGGTAATATATGTATATATACAGATATACACAACATATTGGCAATATATCTGTATATATACTGTGTATCTATATATACATGTATATATGTATGTGTGTATATATTTAGTCTCCTCCATTAGTACCTGGCTCATAGTAATGGCTTAATCATTGCTTGTTGATTGATTACTTTCCTAGCAATAATTCTTTAAGGTAGGCCCCAGGTTATTGTCCTCTTTTTCAAACAAGGAAAGTGAGGCAGCTATTTGTTGGGGACTATCTCTCTCTCTCTCTCAAGTCATACAATAGGGTCACAATTTGAATTTTGGTCTTTTGACTTATGGGGGCTAGCCTTGTCTCCCCAGTTAGAATTCTTCAATTTGATCCAATATAAATTTATCAAGCACTTAATATGTGTAACAGAGCACTAGGTTAGGTTCTAGGACAGAAATGAATCAATCCCTGCCCCTCAAGATGCTTACATTCTAATTGAGATAAGAGTGTGGGCATGTGTATGGGGGATGGTGGGGAGGAGATAGAACACCCACAGATAAACAAATATAAAATGCAGATAGACAGTTAGGGCCTGATTAGTATGAATAATGAAGCCTATGAAGTAGTCACATTTTTAAAAATTTTCATTACATATTTCTATTGGGCTGTAACCAATGACCATATTTTACATATAATTATGGTGCAACGAATGCAAATTAGAATAATGCCACCACTTCATTATTCACACTGGGGTACATAATTGGGATCCCCTGTAATTTCAAGAGGGAAAGAGCACTAATAACTAGGGATTGAGAAGGGCTTCATGGCTGGACAATTAGGTGGTGTAGTGAATAGAGCGCAGGGTTTGGAGTAGGAAGACTCATCTCCCTGAGTTCAAATCTGGCCTCAGACACTTACAAGCTGTGTGACCCTGGGCAAGTCACTTCGCCCTCTTTGTCTCAGTTTCTTCATCTGTAAAATGAGCTGGAGAAGGAAATGACAAACCACTCCAGTATCTTTGCCAAGAAAACTCCAAATCAGGTCAGAAAGAGTTGGGCATGACTGAAACAATTCAACAATGGGCTTCATGGAGTAGGTGGTACCTGAGTTGAGTTATAAAGGAAAAATCTTAGAGATGGAGGTGAAGAAGCATATTGCAGACATAGCAGAACACCTACAAAAGGTATGGAGGTCGAAGATAGACTGCTAGATTTGGGGAATGGTTGGTAGGCCAGCTGTGCGAAAGACTTCACCTAGGGAGGTAGTATGAAATTAGGGTGGAAAGGCAGGTAGGACCCAAGTTTTAGAGGGCTTTAAGTGGCCATCCTGAGGGCTTTTATTTCATCAGTCATCAGGAGCTAGTGACAAGTTTAAACAAGCAAGTGTCAAGGTTAGATTTATGTCTTGGGAAGAGTATTTTGGTAGCAGTGTAGATGACTGAATGGAGAGGGGTTGCCTGGAAGCTAGAAGACTGAAGAGGAGGCTAATACAATATATCGGGCAAGAGGTCTCAAGGTCTTGAATTAGGGCATTGATCATGAGTGCTTGTGTGGGGGGAAGGGAATGGATGTACAAGTCAGAATCAATAGGACTTGGTGTAGGGGACGAGAGGGAGGGAGGAGACAAGGATGACTCTTAGATGGGAGCCTGAGTACCTGGAAGGGTGGAGGGACCTTGAAGAGGTAGGGGACTTTGCAGCAACAGTTGGGAAGATAATGGCTTCTGTTTTGGACATGCTGAATCTGAGATACCAATGGGACATCCAAGGGGAGATACTGAGCAGGCAGCTAATGATATGGGAGATTTGAGAGTCATTTGCTTAGAGATGACAAGAGCTGATAAGTTAACCATGAGATAAAATGTAGACAAAGAAGAGAAAGGACCTTCAGAAAAAGCCTTGGAGGCCACCTACACTTGATGGGCAAGAGGGGGATGCTGATCCACAGAAAAGTTGGAGAAGGCATGGTCCGAGAAGTGGGAAACCCAGGAGAGAACAGGCTCATGCAAGCCAAGGAAGTAGAGAATATCCAGGAGGAAAAGGTGGTCGATAATGTCAAAAGCTGCACAGAGCTCAGATAGAACGAGGCCTGAGAGGATGTCACTGAATTTATCTGTTAAGGGATTGCTGGTAACATTAGAGAGAAAAATGTCTTCAGAATGGAAATTTGGGAAGTCACAAGTATGGATGCCTCTTTTCAAGGCTGACTGGGAAAGGAAGAAGAGATGGAGATGAATAGATTGAAGGGATAGCAGGGTCCAGTGAAGGATGGGGAAGATCTATCTATGCCTGTGGACAGCAGGAGAGAACCAATGGATACAAATATGTTAAATATGAGAGAAACAGACAAACACAGGGACTGAGACAGAGAGAGAGAGAGAGAGAGAGAGAGAGAGAGAGAGAGAGAGAGAGAAAGATATACTCGCAGAAGAGATGGAAGGAGGGTGGGATCAATGACACAGGTATTGAAGTTGACTTTGACTTCTTTTTCAGAGAACAAAGCAAAGAACAAGAGGATAAAGAATAATATAGAGGGGATTTGAGTGAGGTGAAGAGTCAGAAGAAGAGGGAACTCATGATTGATAGCCTCATTTTCTCAGCAGGAGAAAGGATGCATTAATTTTGGTTAGGGACTGATTGAAGTTGGATAATATTTGCAATGGGCCCAGTTGGCATGGTTGTGTGACTTTTTTCTATTATTTTTAGCATTCAAGTAGAAGCAGAGTAGATGTATAGTGAGGGTAACCCAGGGATGATTTTTAACTATGTAAGAGTAATGATAGTGCAAGCAGAAAGGAATTCACAGATAGAGGTATGCACTAATCAACTATAGGGTCAAGATTGTGAATGGTGGAAAGTGAGTGCAGAGAAGGGGTGACAGACTAAAAGAATAAGGAGGAGAGGAAGGATTGGAGATCATACTGAGAATGAAAAATAGATTTAGGAGGAATAAGGCAGAGGGAGAGATGGAAAGAGAGGTTATGATTAAAGAAGGTAATTTCAAGATTCTAGGTCATAGTGCTAGGCTGATTATAGGACATGGTGCTAGCCAATGTGTGACCATCCCAATGAGCAGATTAAGAAGAATGAAGATTTAGGGTGACCATGGGAGCTGAAAAGATGGATGAAATGGAAGGCCCAAACATTCAAGGTGTAGGTTTCAATACTCAAGCATGAGGGTAGGGGCTAGGGTGGAGAGGAATACTATGAGTTAATTACTGAATTTCTTGAGAAAAGAGGGATAATGACCTGGAGAATGTTAGGTGACTAAAACAAGACTTGAGTTTGACGATAGTAAGAGATGAGGCCCCCCTCAAAGGAGGGCGAGGAAACAGCATAGAAGTGGCATGCGTAGGGGCCTGGAGAGAACAGGAAGGGACCTCTTTGGGACGCTGGAGATGGTAGCTAGGGAGTCGCTGTCTTTCATGGGGAGACTGCTTGCATAAAGATGGAAAGAGTATGAAATGAAGAGATCTAGGATGAAGGGAAGGTAGTCAGTACAGGTAGTAGAGGGGCTGGGATGGCTCTGGGTCTAGTGAATAGAGGCTAGACCTGGATTCAGGAAGACCTGAATGTGAATCCTATCTCAGACACTCCTAGCTATGTGACTCTGGGTAAGTCATTTAATTGCTCTGGGCCTTCCATTTCTTCATCTATAAAATGAGTGAGTTGAATTCAATGGTCTTTAAGATACCGCCTAGCTTTAATCTAGGATTCTTTGAGCCAGAATGGAATGGTAGAGTGGGAGAGAATTAAAGGGGTGAGGTTGAGGGAGATTGGAATGAAAGTATGGGGAGAGATATGGGCAGGGGAGGGGAGGGAGTGAAAAACAGTCTAGAATATTAGAGTTAGAAGAGCCCCTTGAACGTAGAGCAAGAGAATGGAATAGAGCTTAGATCATAGAAACACAGCACTGTGTCACCTGGAAGGAATTAGAGACAAGATTTATTCTAACCTTCTCATTTTATAGACGACAGAAGTAAATGCCAGAGAAGGGAAGCTACCTGCACAGTGAGTAAGTAACCATCCTTGGACTAGAACCCAAGCTTCAAAGGTAGGCTTTCCATGGTACCATACTGCCTCCCGGAGGAACCCCTCCTTTAGGGAGATGAGAGGAAAAGGAATCTTTTCCCTGGCAGGGTTTCCTCTACAGACAAAAGGAAATTATAGCTCCTGGGAACAGACCAGGAAGGAGCCAATCCTCTGAAGGGGGCCTGGAAAATGCCTGGAAAGCAGTGAGAACCAGGGAGGTGGCGACATTCCCTCAAAGAAACCACAGAGGGGCTATTTGCAGAGCTGTCTGCAGAGGAAATTAGCCAACTCCCTGGCCCAGGCTGAGCCTCCTCAGAGCCCCCCATTTCAGAGAAATTTCTGCAGTTCTTCCCAGAATAAAAAAAAACCCAGAGGAAAGCATCATGCACACTGCCATGTCTTCTCCATGGAGTGACAGGAAGAGGTCAAGCAGCATTTGATTACAAGCTCTCGACCTTCCTGGGAAAGGCTAAGCTAATAGCCCAGTGGTAGAAATGCCTGTGGACAATGCCATTCTTTGAAAATGTCAAGGTCTCCTTTCTGCTGCCTCCCTGCCTGGGGCCTAGGCAGCCTCTCCAATGTTTCAAAGGTTAAGGAGTCCATCAGACACTCGGGAAGGGGGCCAGGCGCCCTGAAACCAGATGGGATCAGTACCAGGCCTGGGAGGAAGGCCAAACCACTTTTCTCAGTCTTCCTCTTTAGGAGGAGAAATCCACAGAGGCTCTTAGGGATGCGGGAGGAGGGGGCATGTTGCAACTGGCAGGGCTGGGGGGGGTGGAATGCATGCATTTCTTTCAGAGATCTCAAACTCAGTTGAAGGGGTTGAGAGAAAAAGATCAGCAACGACTACAGTGGTCTAGAAAAAATAATAATGCTGATCCTTATTGGTATTAATGAACAGTGTGTGTCTCCCTCTGACACAACTGTTTCTGTGGCCTCTGACACACACTGGATGAGCCTGGACAAGTCCCAGCGCTCTTGGCAACTCTAAGACAGGGGTTCCTAAGCTGTGGGCCATGGACAAGGGGTCAGTAGATCAATAGCACGGATGGGATTTAACATTTCACATATTTTATACATTAAAAATACCATTATTCCAAGGAAGCCATAGGCTTCCCAGATGGCTGAAGGAGCCCATGACTCCCCAAAAGGTTCAGAACCCCTGCTATAAGACCTGAATGTGTGTAGAAGGTGAGGACCTACATGAGTAGAAGGAGAACCCCCAAATCCTAAGTCTTGCCCCCCCAACCCGCTCATTTTATAGATGAGGAGTGGGGCTCAGAGAAGAGAAAGGAGTCAATGACTTGCCCATGGTCACACATCCAACGGACATTGACCCAGTCAATGGGCTTTTCTGAAGTGTCTCCTAGGTAAGTGCCAGGTGATGCTTAAGTGCTGGGGAAACAACAAAGGGCAGAACCAACTCCTACCCTCTAGGAGTTCACTTTTTAATGGGGAGACAATGGCCCAGTTTCACAGATGAGGAATCCCCTGAGGTCCAGGGAATTTGGGGCATTTGCCCAAGCTCACAAAGGTAGCAACGACTGAGGCCTGAGACTTGACCGCTATGTCTTTTGACTCTAAATCCAAACCAGCTTCTCTTACATCACACTACGTGAGGATATATGTTTTTGAAGATAACTAGCAGTCCCTGAGATGGTGCAATGGATAGAGCATTGGGTCTGGAGTCAAGAAGACCTGAGTTCAAACTTGATGCCTCAGACATTTACTAGCTGTGTGATCTTGGACAAGTCACTTTTCTCTGTTTGTGTCAGTTTCCTCATCTGTGAAATAAACTGGAGAAGGAAATGGCAAACCAGTCCTGTATCTTTGCCAAGAAAATTCCAAATGGGGTCATGAAAAGTTGGACAAGACTGAACAACAACAACAAAGCACTCCCTGAAAAGTCTAGGATTTCAGAGGATTATGGGTTTAGAATTGAAAGGGATTTTAAGAGACCATAGAGTCCAATCCCTTCATTTTACAGATGAGGAAAAAGAGACCCAGAGAGGATGAATTCAATAAACAATTTTTAAGCACCTATTATATACCAAGCACTGTGCTAAGCTCTGGTTAAGTGATATCTACCAAGTGTTTGAGGTAGGACTAGAACCCAAGTCTTCCTGAGGCCAAGGGCACTGTTCTATGTGCTATAATCTAGGAAGACCATTTACTAAGGGGCAGAGATCCCAATCAGACTCCAAGGAGAGAATTTCCCCAAGACGAAATCATGGATCTCTGGTCACAGTAAATAATAACAAAAACAAAACACCTTCACACTTGCATGGTTATGTCATAGCTCTCAGAAGTCTCCCCTATCTTTCATTTTATTTGAACCTTGCAGACCTGGGAAGCAGACACTGTCACCTTCATTTTAAGGTAGGATGGCCAGACAAGGGGAAACGACTTGACCCAAGTGACCCAGTGATGGTGGAGCTGGCATTTGAGTCAGGGTTAGTTCTCTTTCCTCTGCACTGATGAACAAATGACTGATTGTCCCTGCTACCAATGGGTTCCATCAAACACAGTCTCAGTTGGTATCTGTGCAGAGCTAGCAGCTATCCTAGAATTCCATGAGATGCCCAAAGGCTCTATGAACATGAAAGGAATCTGAGTGATCATTTTGGCCAACTAATTTTACAGATGAGGAAACTGAGGCCTTGGAAATCTAAGTGACTTGTCCAAGTTCACAAAACTAGTGATCACAAAATTAGGCAGAATTTGAACTCTGGTCCTCTTTATCTAGAGTCACTCCTCTCTGCTTGCACAGTGCTGCCCGATACTGGAACCCAAATCAATATTCTTTCCACTGTACTGCCCTGCCAATTGTTCACCACTGAATTTCTAGGAAGTGGTTAGAAAATTCTATAGATGCCTCTTGGGATTTGTGAAAAACTCTGAAGGCTTGACAATCCTATATAACACTGGTCAGTATTTCTGCTTGGGAGCATCAGTACCCCAAAATGGCACAGTCCTATCCTTGTGCCTTCCATATTTTAAACGCCTTCTCATTCTCCCACAAGTAGGTGATTTTAACATGAGACAAAAGGGAAAGGACTCGAATGTCATTGAAACCCAGATTAGAGGAGGAGGGGGAGCAAGTACCCACTTAGGCATCCCAACTCAAGTAGCTTTACCTTGACTCCCATAGCCGCCCTCTGCCCCGGAGCCATCCCATGATTCCATGGCGCTGTCTATGCTGGGCACAGTGGTGGCATAGATCTCAGCCAGCTTTCCAGGCTTCTGTGCCTCACTGAGATCTTCCTCTGTGTCACTGGCTTCATTCAACCCCCCTGACTTCTTGGAGTAGGACCCTCCTGAAAATGAGAGAACAAGTTGGTCCTGCTGAATTTAAGGACTAATGAAGACTATATCTGGGACAAAAGAGATCTCCTCTGCCTTCCCAATTCCTGTTAAATCTGGTAAAAATTGAAAAAAAAAGGAGAAAGGAGAAGGAGGAGGAGGGGGAAAGGAGGAGGATGTTGGAAACAAACAAACAAGCAAAGAAGGAAAGAAAGAAAGAAAGAAAGAAAGAGAAAGAAAGAAAGAAAGAGAAAGAAAGAAAGAAAAAGAAAGGAAGGAAGGAAGAAAGAAAGAAAGAAAGAAAGAAAGAAAGAAAGAGAAAGAAAGGGAAGGGAAGGGCTTAACTTAGGACTTCACACATCCAGATGGAGGCTACTGCTTTCATACTCATGCCTGTCATAGACCACACTTGTTCAAATGAAGCTGTCATCATCAGTCTGACTTACTTTTATAGACCTGAAAGGAACCTTAGAGCACAGAATGCTCGAGTGGGAAGGGTCCTAAGGCCACAGAAAGTCAGGGCTACACCCATTAAGTCATAGTATGTTGGAGCTGGAAGGAACCTTATCATAGACTGGTAGCTTGGCACGGAGGTATCTGTTTGTAATCCATGCCAGTGGGGAGGCCAAGACTGGTAGATCACTTGAGCTCAGAAGTTCTGAGCTACAGTAAGGTAATCTGGCATCAATATGGTAAATACCAAGGAGTGAGGGTGCCAATTAAAATGAAAAGTATGTCATGCATATAATTTTTTCTCAGGAGAGCTGGTTGTTAAATATTTACCAGCACGCTGCCTAAGGAGGGATGAACCAGTTCTGTCCAAAATGGCTGCTGCCCTTTAATCCTGGATGAGATGGGGAGACCGAGGATCCAACCTCCCTTTTTTCCCTTCCCCTCTCTATCCCATCTTATTCCTCCTTCCTCCAGAAAACAAACGAACAAAAAAGCACAGACCATTAAAGCATCAAGTCATAGAAAATAAAAGGATTATAGAGCATAAGATTTTAGATTTGGGAAGAACCACAGAAACCATCTGATCCAACTTTGTTGTATTATAGTAGAGAAAACTGAAGCAAAGAGAGGGGAGCTGAGGCCAGGTTAGACTCTACATCAACAAAATCTCAGGACAATCCTATGCTCTCAAAGCCCAACTGTTAATATGGTGAGGGAGTCAAGACAGTTAGCTGAATGTCTACCCCTCAAGGGTAGCAGCTGTTGCTTATGATCCTAAGAAGGCCACCAGTTTCTTTCCAACCCTTAGTCAGCTTGCTGGAGATATCAGATAAAAGCAGGGACAGACTAATCTTAACCTGACCTGGTAGTGACTTAGCCGTGGGTTTTGAAGAAATGTGAGCCAGCAGGGAGAGAACACAGTGTTGAGGGTCAGTGATGCATTGAGGTTCAGGTTTCCCTACCTCTCTGTGTTTGTGCTCTCCTATGTTGGGTGGTTAACTGGGAAAGTCAGAAGTTCTTGGCACTTGACTATGCCCTGGGCAATGGCCCTCAGTGCATCCTTCCTTATTTTCTCAGGCACCCCTATCTCAGGTTTTAACAGGCTCTGACAGAGTAAGAGAAATGTTCTGACTTATAAGTTGCTAAATTTGGTAAATCTACATGGTATTTTTCCTCAAAAGATTTCAAAGCATCTGCAGCCCAGTGGTGTGCTGAAACCAGCTCGAACATGCTCACAAGAGCTGATGGTTAAATTTTCAGTGTGAGCATTTATACCTTAGAAACGGGGAAACACTACAAACCAGGGCTTGATTATTTTGTTGACTTCCTAGATTTAAGAAAATGATGGAGATAATTGATACAGATAAGTTATGCCGATTAAAATTAAAAGTATGTCGTGCAAATAATTTTTTTCTTAGGAGAGCTAGTTGTTAAATATCTACCAGCACATGTTTACTGTAGCCCTACTTATTTACCAATGTGGCAAGAATTGGACAGGAATCATTCTGTTTTACAGATGGTGCAGCTGAGGCACAGGGAGGTTAAGCATGTACTCCAGAATCTCACAGCAAGTCATTGGTATGGTCAACAATGTAACTTTTTTCCCTTCTAGTCTCCTTGATAACTTCCATCCCTGCTTTAGAATAATCATAACTTTTTTAGGTTTGCCCCAGCAGATCATTATAGAACCGCACATAGGATGTATAGGGTAGCGTGCACATTAGCTTGTGTTTAACCCATTCATTTTACAGATGAGGGGAATGAGACCCGGACAAGGGAAATGATTTGCCCCGGGTCACATACCAGGACTGGAACCAAAACTAGTGTTCAGCCATCTCAATATAAACAAGAAGTGACTTAGGGAGCTGTCCAATAATACTCCAATCCTCCCACGGGTTTGTGAACTCATCCATGCCTGCCCATTTTATGTGAGCCTGTTATATGTGATAACATTTCATGTTATCCTATAAATTCACCAAAGTAACTCCCTCCCCTTCCCCACCCGGCCAAGAATGTTGGGAGTCTTCCAGCACATTCCAAATGACAGGTGGGGAGCTGTGTGTGATAAGATCCAATGTGATGGAAAATAGGGATCTCGAGTCTATAATGGAGGGGATACCCCATTTCCAACCCCAGCCCTTGCTCTGCTCCTAGAAGCTTAAGCTACTTTTGTCTACAAGAGATATGTTGATATACTTACGCTCCATTTGTTTTTTGATCTTTAGGGTGACTGTTTCCCCTGCCATTTGGAGGAGGTGGATGGCTTCACTGAGGGGCTTGCCCTTAAGGCTCACATTATTGATGGCTAAGATCCGGTCACCAACGTGGATGGCTCCAGTCCTAAGGAAATGGAACAAAGGAATAGGAACTGGCATTAGATGCAGGAAACTGTCCCTCAGAGCCCACAGGGGATGCAGTCTGAAGGGTCAGCCTGATCTCTTGCTTAGCATCCAAGGCCTTACAACTGTCTGTCAGAAGCAAAAGTCCATCATTCTTGCCTAGGCTCAATGTTCCATCTCTCACCTCTGTGCCTTTGCATAAATGGTCTTCTATGTCTGAAATGTGTTACTTCACCCCTATTTCTCTAAAATCTATATCTATAGAATATAGATTAGAACTTATAGAATCTATAGAATCTATACATGTACATATGTAGGCTATATAGACTATATCAATACAATATGGGGAACATATAGACTTTATGTCAATAGAATATGGATAGAGAAGATATAGAATTTATATGTGTAGAACACCAAACTTCCTAAAGCACAGGTGATCTTTCCTGGTCTCCTGTTCTAGTTAGCATTCTCTCTCTTGAAATTACTTTGTATCACTTTGTGTTTACTTACTTGTACACAAGTTATATCCTTCAGTAGAATGTAAGCCCCCTGAGGGCAGGAGTGGTTTCATTTTTGTCTTCATATTCCTAGTGCCCAGAATGGCAGGTACTCTGCCCAGTTGTTGAATTAAAGAATTCTCTCTGTAGGAGTGGGTCTTCTCTTTCCACATTCCCTCTTCTCTTCCTTCTCCTGGCTCACCCAGTCAAATAAAATTGGGATAGTTTTTGCCTACCCCTTTCTTCCTCCCTCCCCTCCATCTAGCACAAATCTATGCATCTTTAAGGTCATCATAATGTACAAATTTCTCCATGATGCCTTCCCCTAACCATTCCAGATGTCATATGAAAGTATATATTATAATGTCTACAGACAACTTATCACATAATAAAATATATGCCTTTATTTTGTTTACTATGTATGAATTTTATCTGATGAGCTGTGAGACTGAATTACCTAAGGACTGTATTGTTCATTTTTTCTGCAACCCCTGGAGAGCTCAATATGATGCAACCATATCAAGAACATTTACCAATTGAATGGTTCCTTCACTGACTACATCAACCGTTAGGTGGCTGAGGACCTAACTAATCTGTTTCAGGGATACTGAAGGCTTTTCTTGACTGTTCCCTATTTTATCACCAACCTGGCTGCCCTCTACTAGATGTTCCCCAATTTCTCAACATGCTTCCTAACCCGAGGCTCATCACAAAACTTCAGGACGATGAGATCTTGCCTGCTGGACATCATGCCTCTTTTGAGGCCACTAGGTGGTGCCATGGTACACAGAGCACTGGTCTTCCAGTCAGCAAGACCTGAGCTCAGTTTCATTTTCAGATACTAGCTGTGAGAGCAAGACGTTTAACCTCTGTCTGCCTCAGTTTACTCATCTGTGAAATGGGGATAATAATAGCATTAATCTCCCAGGATTGTTGTGAGGATCAAATAAGATAACACATAAAATGCTTTGGCATTTGATGCATTGTTTTAAAGTCTTTCCTCTCCTTTTAGCTCTAATATACCTTATTCTAAGATCACACCCAGTCCTGGAATTTTTTTTCTAAGGCATCTTCCTACATCTGAAATTCTACGTCCGAAAATCCTATATGGGTCTAACATAACCTATTGTTAAGCTCCTTCCAGCTGGGGCATCCTCTGTTCTAAGAGCCCTCTCACATCTGACATTTGATGTTCTAAGATTCTCTGTTCTCAAGTCCTTCCCTTTTTTTTTTTTATAGCTTTACTGTACCCTATTCTGAGATCACTTCCAATCCTGGTGTTCTCTATTCTAAGGAGTCCTCCTGGGTCTGATATTGTTTGTCTTAAGATTCTTCCTATTTCTGATTGATACAGAGTGAAGTGAGAGAAACCAGTAGATGGATTTACACTCTGTTATTATATTGTACAAATGAATAATTTTGAAAGACTTAAGAACTTTGGTAGCAAAATAATTAGCTATTATTCCAGAGGACCAATCATGAAGAGTGCTATGATGATGGATATAAGATAGAGAATGAGACATGCATTTTGGACATGGCTAATATTGCTTAACTATGCTTATTTGTTAAAATAATTTTGTTTTTTCTTTACTTTTTCTTCAGTGGTTAAGATAAAAATAAATTTTAGAACTTGAAAAAATTGGAAAAACAAAATGTAATTAAGAATAAAATGAGAGAGTTAGATTAGATAATCTCTAAAGTCCTTTCCAAATTTAAATATGTGATCTATGATGACTACCTAAGTCTGCTCTTGGTTATATGAGTTATGGCTTCTATTGAATTCCAGCCATAATTCTGACCTGTAGGGAAAAAATATTTTCGTAGGATCATAAATTTAGAGCTTGAAGGGACCCCAAGTCCAACTCTTTCATTTAAAAATGAGGAAACTGAGGCAAAGAGAAATCAGTGAATTGCCCAGAGTCACACAGTGGTAGAGCTGAGATTCAAACCCAGGGCTTTTGATACCAGTCCCAGATCTCTTTCCACTATATCAATGCTGTCTCTCAGTACCTCTCTCCAAAAATGGCCAGTGAAATGTCCTTTCCTTTTGTAAATTTTTGTCTATAGAATAGTCAGAGGTCTTGGAAATCTAGAAGTACTTCAAGTCAAAGGAAGCAAATCTCTCAATGTCTGGATAAATTTCCTACAATATTGAAATAGACTGCCTTGTGAAGTAGGGTGGGGAAAAAGTAGGAAGATTCCTTCCCACTGAGTGTCTGCAAGTGGAGGCAGGATGACTGCTTGTCAGGAATCTTGCAAATGGTATTCATGCTTGGGCTCAGGGCTGAACTAGGTGACCTTGGAGGTCTCTTGGTCTCACCATTTCTTTGATTGTACAGACTATCCTTAAAAGCAGGACAAAATAGCCTGCAGTCCATCGATCTCCACTAGGTGTCAGCATTGGCCTCCCTGTTCATGCCCAGTCATAAGGGAAATCCATTCACTCAACAGAGGATGTTTCCCCATTAAAGAATCATTTGTGGGGTTTTATGAAGCTAATGGAGGAGCCCATCTGGGCCCAAAGTGGTCAATTAACTCTAAGAAGTTTCAAGGCTGACTTTTTCTTGCTCTTGCTATTTAACTAGACTGGTTACTATGATGGAACAAGAGGCAGTAACTAATTGATTTCTCCTTCATTTAGCTTATTTATATTCCAGCTCCTATTTAGAGAGAAGAATCTTAAGACAAACAATATCAGACCCAGGAGGACTCCTTAGGTGTCCTGGGTTCCAGTCCTAGCTCCACTACCAAATCCTCTGGGTTCCTGGGAGGCAGAACTTGGGAAAACAATCATATGGCTAAGTTTTACCTCTACCAATGAGGACACAGACAGGGCAAACAAGGTATTAAAGGCATGTTCAACATACTCAAGAGAACAATATTGTCCATTACTTTAGCAACACTAACTAATATGAAGAAATATGAATATATTATTACATATAATACTAATACGCACATATATACATATATGTATATATCACCATAATTTTTCATTGAAGCAACCTTCTTAAGGATCTCTATTTGAAAATATGTAATATTCATAGGATCACAGGCTTGGAATGAATCTCAGTGGCCAACTTGTCCAGTCCATGGTGGAAAAAGAATCTCCTACAACATAAATGACAAATAGTCATCCAGCCTCTTCCAGAATATCTACAAGGAAGGGGAACCCATTGCTTCACAATATAGCCCACTCTCTACTTTGAGATAACTGTACTTGTTATGAAAATTTTCCTTTTATTGAGCTTAAATTGCTCCTCCTTCCTCCTTTCACCCGTTGTTTTTAGTTCAGCTCTTCCCATGACACTCCTTCATATCCTTGAAGAGAGTTCACATGTTTCCCTACCTCTCTTTAGCCCCCAAATCGAGACTGTTAACAATCCTCAATGCTTTTGAATCCTGAATCAGTCCCAGCTTTGTGCCATTGGTCAATTTGAAAAGCAAGCCATTCTATGCCTTTATTCAATCACTGATTAAGATGACAAAACAGTCCAGGGTCAAGAATAAATCTCCACAGCACAACTCGAGAGACCTCCTTCTAAGGTGATGCTGGACCAATAATGATTGCTCCTCGGGTCCCGCCATTATACAACATACTGTCTAGCATCTAGAAGCCACTAGGTGGCGCAATGGATAGAGTGCTGGTTATAGAGTAAGGAACACTTGAATTCAAATCGTGCTTCATTCACTTCCTAGCAGTGTGACCCTGGGTAAGTCACTTAACAACTCTCAGCCTCAGCATTCTCTTCTGTAAAATGGGGATAATAATAGCGCCTATATCACAGGATCATTGAGCAAGACACTTTGTAATCCTTAAACGCTATATGTGATTTTGTTAGTTGGAAGGAAGTGGGGCATAAATTAAATGAATGAAAATGATTTTTTAAAGCACTTTACTATGAATATGGCAGAAGGAGGATTGGACTTGGAATCAGAAAATCCTTGGTTTGAATTCTGCCTTAAGTTCTGTGACCCTGGGCAAGTTATTTAAATTCTATAAATCTCAGGTTCCTCCTCTTTCAGATGGGGATAATAATGGAACCTACTTCCCACGGTTGTTTGCGTGAGGCTCAAAGGAGAGAATGAATGTAAGGCATTCTGCAGACCTTAAGGTGCTGCATAAATGCTGGGCGTGAGATGCTTATTAATTGTTATTAGTACTATTATCGGCCTCTAGTCTGGTGATGGCTTCATTCCCTAAGGCTCCCGCTGCACACCTGCTGAACTCAGTCATTGTTTGAAGAGTGATGCTTCAGTCCTGTGACAGCCTTGCTGACAGCACGGAGCCCCAGGAACCATTAGCAGGACTTTTATATGTGACAGGGTCACTCAAAAGAAATTGACTTTTGTCACCCACACAAGTAAAACCAAGTCAGGAAGGAGCACAGTGACGGGTATGATGGCCCATTGAGCTGGTCCATTAACTCACACATCTGGGCCAGGTGATGCAGAAGGACGATGAGCTAGGCATAGGACTGAGTGGGAAGAGGGGAGGGGGATGGATTAAATCTGGGAAATGGTGCAGGGTTCTCGACCCTCCAGAGCTATTGGGCCACCTAAGCTTCTATTTTTGATACCAGTGTTCTCCTGGGGATGTGACATGCCTTTCTTTGTACCCTCAGAGCTCAGTACCTTGCCTGGCACACAGCAAGGACTAAATAAATGCTTGTTGACTGACTGGGGTTCATGGAACCCTGGAACCTCCCAAGACTTGCCAAGCTTCCCAGGTATACCTAAGGGTAATAGAAAGGGGCATAGGGTCCCTAAGTCAGCTGCTGAATATTACCAGTGATGACTTGTCAGAAATGGCATGTAAGGAACCATGAATGGGGGCAAAAGGGTGTGGGCTGCTCATGTATCCCAGGCTGAGAAGGAACAGCTGGGAAGCCTGAGTGCTTTCCCTTTATCTGAGAAATCGTAACAAGAATCAGAGAAAGGCCTTCAGCATTAGCCATGCATCCTCTAGGGAGGATTTAGTGGAAGCTCTGGGGAGGCAGGTGGCCAGGCTCGATGTCGGGAAGACCTGGATCTGATGAATCCTAGCTGTGTAATCATGGGCAAGCCACTTAATCTCTAGACCTCAGCAACTCTCTAAGGGTTTGCATTGCAGAAGAGTTGATGATTTGCTCTGATAAAAGGAATTTCTACAGGAATTTGGAGCAGCCCTTCAAAGAGGAAATTGCAGGTCTGGAGCATCCCCTCTCCCCAAAATGGGGAAGACATACAGGGAGAGAAAGAGAGAGAGAGAGAGAGAGAGAGAGAGAGAGAGAGAGAGAGAGAGAGAGAGAGAGAGAGAGCGCTTGGCTGGACTGTTGCAGACTTCCTTCCTAGTTTTCTCTTTTCTAGTTCAGAAACACCTAGGGATACAGATGTTTCTGTCAAGCCTATAAGAGATATGCTGATATTGTCCCCATGGAGATGCCATATCCCCCAGGACTCCTCACCTCTCTGGTTGGATACATAGCCATGGGTCACTGGCCAGGGATCCAACACTCCCAGCAGAGGTGGAGGAGAGGCATCCCACAACTGCTCAAATAGGGTTAGTTAGAAGAATTCTGATTTTGGAGTCAGAGACCCTGGGTTGAAGTCCCACTTCTGATGCTTAATACTGTTGTGATCTGGGACAAATCCTATCATTGTCTGGGACTCAACTCTCTCATCTATAAAAAGGAGTAGATGAGGTCCCTTTCAGATCTGGATGTATGATCTTAGGACTTCCAGTGATAGGGACCCACTCTCTACAAGGCAGCTCCTTCCTCTGTGGGACGCTGCCCTCTTTAAGAAATGCTTCTTTCTGTTAACTTAGTCTGCCTTTCTGTGACTCCCATGCATAGCTCCTTGGTTTTTTTCCCTTGAAAGCTACAAAGAACAAATCTACTCCTTGTCACACATGGCTACCCTCCCAATATTTGAAAATATTATGCACTCATTATGTTCTCTTCTACATTCTAAACATCCCCAAGTCTTTCAAAGAAACCAATATTTCTCATACACTTAACCATGGGCTCTCCCAGGGAAAAAGACTAAATATATAACACAATCCGCAGAAGAATTGAGAGAACCCTCAACATCTGGGGGCCCCATCCCTGGGGCTGCTCCATATCCTCACCATTAATATCAAAAGGAGATGTGCTACTCTGTGGTCAACACACAATCAATATTTATCTCATATACTCAAATAGTTATTCTTTAGTGTTTCCTTAACAGCAGACTCTTTGCTAAAAAAAAGAAGGCTTGAGGGCAGGTAGGTAGCCCATTGGAGAGAAACACAACTGCTCAAATAGGGCTTAGTTGGAATCAGCAACACTCCAAGACAAAGTCAAATCCTGCCTCAGACGCTTATTAGTCAGGCGTTTGTACTAGAATCCCTCATGCCTGGAATGTCCTCTCTGTTCATCTCCATCTCTCAGCTTCTCTGGCTTCCTTCAAGTCCCAGCTAAAATTTTGCTTTCTACAGGAAGCCTTCCCCATCCCCTTTAATTCTAGTGCCTGCTCTCTGGTAAGTATTTCTAATTTATTTTGTATTTGGTACATAGTCATCTGCATGTTATTATATTGGGAGCTCTTCAAGGGCAGGGATTGTCATTTGCCTTTCTTTGTATCTCCAGTCCTTAGAATAGTGTCTGGTGCATAGTAGGCACTTAAATGTTTATTGACTGCTTGATTTGCCAAAATAATTGTTTATTGATGGGCTAAATTATCATATAAATGCCAGCTATTAGAAAAGATCTAAAGATCATTAAATGAGATCCATCACTTTATAAATGAAAGAAACTGAGATCCAGAGAGGGTTAGCAAACTTGTCCAAGTTTCTACAAATGGTAAGTATCAGAAATACGGCTGTGAGCCCAAGACCTCTTTCCTTTGGGTATTAAAAACCATTAACACCTAACTGATGGAATTTCCCTTCTCTTATTCCCCAACAATGAAATCAACAAAACTCACAGAATTTTGAAGAGAACATAACCATTAAAAGTATTTCTTTAGGGGACAGACAGTGGAGAATTTGTCTATTCACAGGAATCTCTAGGACCTCTCTTCAGTGAATAGAGAGGGCAGCCTGTAGTGGAAACTTCATGAGTACCAGTTGTTTGGGGGAACACAGATGATTTTTGAAATGAATAGGTGTTTTATATACCCAGCATCTATCCATTGAACACGTTTTATCCATTGCTTTTGCCCCACTCTCACTAAGTGAAGGTTGCTTTTTCAGGTCATGGTTATTTCCATGAAGACAGCATTCCAGGGGTTGGACATAACCATATTTTATATTTTGTCATCATCTGCCTTTTTACAGAGAGCTCAGATTATTTGATGGCCAATAGGCATACTATACTCATGATGTTCCAATGGAATAGATTCTGCTGCAGTTGGTGAAAGAACTAGTCCCAGGGAACAAGTCCAGGGCTGTTTTCATTAAGCCAACTCATCTCAAAAAAGGAAACACACCTGGGTTCCATCTACTTTTGGGTCCAAAGCTTTTAACACCCAAGGAAAGAGAGGACCTGCTTCCAGACAATGTCATTTGGGTATTTTGTGGTGGGTGTGTCCACATCCCTTAGCGCCATGGAAAGAAGACTCTCTGAATTTATAAAATCATAGGTTATATAATTTGGGATTTCAGATTGATAAGATTTTCATGTGTGTTTTAGACCTCAGAGATGACTTGGTCCAACATGACCTGAGCTCCTATTCCCAATTCCTGTACCTTTTTACAAGTTGTATGACCCTGAACAAGACACTACATCTCCGTGTTTCAACATCCAGAAAATGGGCTTAATCATAATAGTACCTACCTCATAGGGCTGATATAATGATTGAATGAATTAATGTATGAGAAGCTCTAGAAACTTTAAAGCCTTAATAATAAATGGAAGCACGTAAAAGAAAGGGAAATAAATACCCATAGTTTTTGACCCTGAAACTCCACCACTAGGTTTAAACCTCTAGGTAGCTAGGCAGCTTAGTGAGTAGAGTATTGGGCATGAAGTCAGAAGGCCTGAATTCAAATCTGGCCTTAGACATTTACTAGCTGTGTGGCCCTGATAAGTCACTTACCCTCTGTATGCCTCAGTTTCCTGAGCTGTAAAATAGGGTTAATAATAGCACCTACCTTCCTAGAATTGTAGCGAGGATCAAATAGAATAATATTTGCAAAGCATTTAGCATAGTGCCCAGTACACAGTAGGTGCTTAATAAATGCCTATTTTCTTCTTTCCTTCCACAATGAAGTCAGTGACAGAAAGGGAAATTTCTTCCACAAATACACCAAAAATATTTATGGCAGCCCTTTTTGTAGCCAAAAAGAACTGGAAACAACAAGAATACCTGTTGATTGAGAAATGTTTAAGCAAGCTGTGATAAATGAATTTAATAAAGTATTACTGTGCTGTAAGAAATGGTGAATACACTGAATGCAGAAAAGCATGGGAAGACATAATGATATAATGATGCAAAGGAAAGGAAGCAGAACCACACAAACAATAGACACAATAACTACGATGATAGAAATGGAAAGAAAGCAGTACGTCAATAGAAAAGAAATGGGGCAAAATTATAATGACCAAGCTTAGGTCCAAGGATGAGACATGAGAAGGCATTTTTCCTTGTATCCTTGCAAAAATGGGGGGTAAGGAGTGTGGGAAATAACAAATAATGTCAGAATTTGTCAATATATTGGCATGATTTTCCTCCTCTTTTTTTCCTTTCTCATAATGAATTTATCTTGGACAGGGTAGGCATTGAAAAATATAGATTATTTTAAAAAACATTAACAAAATTTTATTTGAGAAAGTTTGTAAGTTATAGGTGGGAATTATTATTTTATTATTATTTCTTCCCCTGCCTCCCCTCCCTCCCTCCCAGCCAAACCTTTATAGGCATCCCCCCTCAAATCACCTGTTCTCCCAGTTCTCTGGACCTGAGTGGGGCCCAGACCTCACCTCTCTGCCAGTCCTCGCTTGGTCAATCCTGAGATGACAATTGGATCGAAAGGTTCCTCCGTCCCTGAGATAGTTATACCCAGTGGGCCCCCGTACCTCTTCAATTCCACTGTGTAAATGATGGCACCTGTTGTTTCCTGTTCATCTGAAATGAGAAGAGGGAGGCTGAGCTTTAGAGAAATTGGCTCAGTGGGAGGAGGTATTGAGGAAGGTACAGATGGGAGGGTCAGGAAAAGGAGCAGAAATTTCAGACATATGAGGAAGGTTGACCTTGAAAGACATCTGTCCTCTGCTCAAGGGGGGGGGGGAAGGGAAGATGCTATGGCTCTGCGATTGGGGGGTGACAGAGTGGCTGTACTGGCTGCTGAAGGCTTCTGAAGCAGAGTGTTTCTTTGGGCTATGTAAAGCTATATATGTAAAGCATTCTGCTATAAAATAGCACTTGGCTCTGGAACCAGAGAACCTGGGTTCAAGTTCTATCTTTGATACTTCTTGTGTGACCTTGGGAAAGTCACTTAGCATTCTTTGGGTCTCAGTTTTGAGTCTCAGTTTCCTTATCTGTAAAATGAGGGGGTTGAACTTAATGGCTTGTGAGGCTCCTTCCATGTCTATGATGCCAGATGAATATAACTGATAACCAGAATGTATTATATTTAGTTGAAGAATGAAATGTAAAGCATGTTTAATTCATTGGGTTAAATTGAACCAGTTCACTGAAAAAAAAGAAAGAAAATGATATGTTTATACAATTTTTTAGTAATTTTTGTCTTTGTATCTTAGATGCCCAGTATTGTAAATGGCACATAGTAGGTGCTTAATAAACACTTCCTGATCTATTGATTGATAATTGCCCTAAGTGTTTTCCTGTTGGACTCAACTCTGGCCAGAATCCTCATCTCCTCCCTCCCCTCTCCCCCAATTTGGACTCACTTCCTGCGTTACCTGACCCTGATAACCATCCCCTCCCATCCCCTGCATATGGCTCCCTTCCCCATTAGACTATGAGCCCTATCCTCGGGGTGGTGACTGTCCTGTTTGCTTTTACTTGTATTCCCAGTGTTTAACACAATTCCCAGCCCACAGTATTCACTTTTTATAACGTTTCATCTATTTATAAATCTAACTGTTATGATTCTATGATACTGTGACTTTAGCTCTTCTGAACCCCTCCAAACACTGAGTCCTCTACACGGTCAGGCAGAAATAACACCACACCCAGGCGATTAAGACCAGACCCAGGCCCCTCTGGACTCCATACATAGGGATTGTTCCTTCAGAGAGCAAGGAGGAAACACTTCACTTTTGGCGTGCGCGCCTATATATTTGTGTGTGTGTGTGTGTGTGTGTGTGTGTGTGTGTGTGTGTGTGTGTGTGTGTGTGTTGATAGGGAGGGGGGAGAGGATTAAATCTACCCAGGCATAACCATCTAACCAGGACAGCGGTCTAAGCTGGTGGCACATTTGTGCCAGGGACTGGAGGGCTTTGGGATTTAAGGCTCCTTGCCTGAGTTGTCTTCGTCCTTCCTAATCTTCAGCTTCACCAGGTCCTCACACTGCCTCAGAATCTGCACGGCATCTTCCATGGAGCAGTTGTCCAGTCGGATGTTGTCAATGGCGAGCAGCTTGTCCCCTGGCTCAAGCGTGCCAGTCCTAGGGGAAAGGAAGGGGAGGTGAAGCGGGAGCATGTACACGGTGACTGCTCACCCTTCCTCCTGTCCTCAGCACCCCAGGAAACTAACCTGTGTGCCACGCTCCCCTTCTTGATGTCAGAGATAATCAAGGGCTCCCCAGGCTTCCTGCTTGCAGCTGGGTGGGGTGCAAAGGAGAGAGGAAAAGAGGGTGGGTCAGACTCCTTCAGTCTGCAGTAGGAAAATCCGAAGCTGCAGGAAGAAAGGCTATTCAAAAGGGAAATGTGAAAGCATCCCCGGGCAAGATGGCCCTGGTGATTTTCTCTTCTATAGCTTCTGAATAAGTTGTTCTACCAGGGTTGACTTTAATGTTTGCCTTCATGGTGTGATTTTTGAGGTTTTCACATTTCCCACATTTTCTCTCGTATACTGCCTGGTGACTGAAATTCTAACATTAAACTCTTTTGTTTCAGTTTGCTTTTTTACTGTGAACTTAACAATAATAAAAACTGACACTGGGATTTTAATATATACAAAAGAACAAGAAAGATGAGTGTTTAAAAAACTTCTCCTAGGTCTAGTTGCAGAGAGAAAAACTGAAGGGCCCAAGGGCTATAAGTGAAAATTTTCAGTGACAACTCCAGAAATCACATTTAATAACAAAACAGATGATAAAAACAGCTTTGACTTTTTCATATCACTTTGAAAAGGAGATGAATGCATTCATACTGGAATTCCATAAAGCAGAGTACTTTTTGAGTCTGATGGCCTGAATTCAACTACGAGAACAATTATATCAAAGCAAGAATCATGAAAAAATGCTGGTAGGTTCTATAACCACCATGAATGGACGCATTCTTGCATGATATTTGACCAAAAGTGAAAGAAGACTTCAAGACATATATACAACAGCATATACTTTGCCACTGTAAAAACCACAGGAGGAAAGGTGAAGCTATTAGGGAATCTTCCCAAAGATAGGTGTCAAATACCACCATGGCAAAAGTAGCTTGGGAAAGCTTTTGACTAGTTACAGAAGGACCTAATAACGGGGATTCTTAATCCTTTTTGGTGCCATGGACCCCTTGAGCTGTCCATGAAGCCTATGGACCTCTTCTCAGAACACTATTCTCAAATGTATACAACAAAATACAGAGGATTACAAAGGAAACCAATCATAATATGTATAGTTTTATATGTGTGTGGGTATGCACATATGCATATGAGCACGTGTGTACAATTATGTGTGTATGAGTGAAATACATATGTAGAGAGTATGTGTGTGTATATGTGTGTGTAAATATTTGTGAAGTATGTGCATGTACGTGTATACGCATACACATGCAGGCAAGTCCATGAATCCAAGGTGAAGAACCCCTGTTAGAAGGCACTTAGTGACTCAATAAATAGAGTTTAGAGTCAAAAAGATCTGTTTTTTTAAAAAATCTTGCTTCAGACACTTATTAGCTATGTGACCCTGGGTACTTAATCTCTCTGTGGTTCAGTTTCCTAATTTGTAAATGGGGATAAAAATAGCAGCTATCTTCATAGAATTGTTATGAGGATTATATGAGATAATATATGTAAAGCATTCTGCAAATCCTAAAATGCTTTATAAATGTTATTAGTTATAATAGAATAAAATAGCACATCATATCTCAGATTATATTACATCACATCATATAGCACATCATCACACCATACTCTACATTATTATTGTTATTTTTAAATTTTTTATTAAAAGACATCAATGTCTTTGGTGGTCCATGTAGAGGAGATTGAAGAAAGGAATCTGGAAAACAAAAGCCTATCACAAATTTTAGATTCCCCTAAACAGAAACTGAAAGCAAAAGTCAATAAGGACCAGGTGATAGGAGGTAAAGTAACAGAAAGAATGACACAAGCAATTTAACATCCATCACAACCTTGACTCCAGAGGCTTGAGAGTCAAAGGTGAGAAAATAAAAACTGTGAAAGAAGGAGGATGTGGAAAATTTCTGGTCATCTCTATGGTCAAATGAATGAATGAATGAAGCATTTATCAAGTGTTTACTGTGTGCAGAGCACTTTGATAAGCTTTGGGAATACAAAGAGAAAAGTCAGACAGTCTCTGCTCTCCAGGCATTCCCATTCTAATGGTGGACACAAAACACAGGGAAGATTTCAGCTGCAAATGATATGGAAAAGTCCAGTGGTCTTTAGGGGGCTGTGGCAAAGCAGATATTAATGCCTCTTCTTTCCTGTCATTTCCACTGATCAGTTTCTGATATTGAGCTACTGGACAGTACCAAGGACTTTAGTGACAAGAGCTTTCTCTTCTGGGTCTTTAGTGTCTGTGATTGTAGTGATTGTAGCTCCATAGGGTTTGCTTTCCAGAGTGATGGCTGAGGGCACTGGGATCTCATTTCTATTCCCAAGGTTCTCAGGGTCAGGATCCTGAGTTGTCTCCATTAGGATTGAGAGAACAATAAAATAAGCAACACAACAAAGATGAAACGGTAAATAGAATGTGAGAATACTGTTAATATAATGAAGGAGAGAACAGTCGCATATCAAGAAAGGGAACTAAAATTTCAGTTTCTCTGAAAAAAAAATGAAAAAAGACAGGGCTGGCTAAGAAGTATAATTTTTTGCCCAAATACTTCAACTACTAGCAAGGTACTTTACCTACTTCCTCTAGGTCATGTGCCAGATACTGCCTTTCCTAACACAAGTTCTGAACATATCTATTACCAAAAGATGGGAACACTAGTGACCTCTCCAAATAAGACATATACATGCTTATATACTCCATGAACAGCATCTACACCATGTATCACTAAAATAATCTGTAAGAACTTACAAGAAAGCAATTTATTCTTCAAGGAACCAAAAGGTCCGAGGAAGATAAAGAACAATTTATAAACTGGTTAGTTATTGAATGAGCTGCCTCAAAATGACATGACATTTGTGCTGCCTTTGTTGATATCTCAAAGTCTTTGACTTAATTCTGCACTCATGGCTCATTCATGTACTCCTGATATGGAAAACTATTCTCTTTTGAAAACACAATAATATTAAGAACAATTGGTAAATATAGCATTTTTCATGAATACAGTTCAATCCATCGTGATTCTGCTTAGGCTTATAGCCATTACTATCTCTACAAAATAGAACTAAGTATAGCTTCCAAGGCATTGCACAAATCACTTGATGTACCTGGATGGTGTCAAGCTATATAACTTCACAGAAAAACACATCAAATAGTTATTTCATCTTATGCAAACTTTCTTCAAAGATAAAAAATGCCATTTGGACTTGATAAATGAAAACTTATTAATGCATGGGGACTTAAGGCTTTAACTTAAGGTTTTGAACTTGAATCCAGAGGTCATACTGAGTCAATGAATGAAGGCGATGCCTAAAAATATCTTGGTCTCTTCCAATCAAGGTACAATGAACATAAAAAATATCAAATAGAAGGTTGTGCTTGAGTACATTAAGGGATGTTGACATCCTGAAGTAACATTAGAACAGGTTTAAGTCAATTAACATGTATGCAGTACTAATCTTTACATACAATTCCAGAAGTATAAAATGGACTATAACAGGTTTACAAAGTATACTAGTCAAAACTTGTACAGTGTTAATGAAAGAGATCCCATGAAACAGCAGCTATAGAAAGAAAATCGTCTCTCCAAAAATGAGGAAGAAGGTTGATAATCATCCTTAGAGTATAAGATAAGCAATTCAAAAGCCTGTAAAAATACTTTTGGATATTACTTCATTGGACAACAGTAAAAGCCAACAAAAGGTCTCTACCATTGGATTTGTTGAATATAACCAAAAAGTGAATTCCCTTTATATGTCAAGTTCTATGAATGGAATCAAAAGGCCCTCCTTGGGTGGCATCTGCATGAACTTGACCAACAATATGTTGGCAAAGAAACATCAAACAAATGGCTGAGGTGTGCAGCTTTGTTTGTGGAACCAGAGAGTGAATGTTTATGACAGCAAGTCAGAACCTAATTGCTGTCAATTGAAAGTAAAGAAGAATTATCCTTAAGGACCTGGACTTAGTGATCAATGTTGCTTATGCAAGGAAATGATAAAATCTGTGCAACACAACACTAGAGGCTACAAAAATTTAGCAGCTATCTACTTAGCCAGATGCATCAGAAGCTCGCTGTCCTTCATGGACTGACAGATGACAAATCACCACACTACAAATGAAGATCTCAAAATATGATAGAGGACTCAATCAATAAAGGGTACTGGGGTTGAATCATCATCACAGATTGAAATGTTGCCTGAATTGCAGACGTAATATTGATCCATAAGCATTTTATTTAAAAATAATATTTTAAATCAATAACGCCATCCCAAATACCTGTGATTTTCAAGCTACATGGATTTAGAGTTTTTTACAGTACAGAGACTGAGCAGAGGAGACCAAAATCATGGGAACAGGATGGGGTACATGGGCAATCCTTATGGTCCTCTCTTCTAGTGGGTTTGTACCAAGAATGCTTTTAGAGACCCTACAAAGGATAAATTTATATACTAATTTTTTTTTTTGCTTTTTGGAGGGCAATTGGGGTTAAGTAACTTGCCCAAGTTCACATGGCTAGGTTTGTGTGTGTGTGTGTGTGTGTGTGTGTGTGTGTGTGTGTGTGTGTGTTAAGTGTTTGAGGCCGGATCTGAATTCAGGTCCTCCTGACTCAGGGGGCTGGCACTCTACTCACTGTGCCACCTAGCCGCCCCTATATACTAATATTTTAATTCAGCTACAAAAAGCAGTTGCTTTATTCACCTGTGCAATAAGGGGTGAATGGGAGAAGCAGGACTCAATTCCCATGTCACCCAAGTACCAGGACAGATCTCTTTCTAGAATGGTGGTCAGGTTAAAAACAAATAGCCTTTAACAGGCTTCTTTTGGGGAAGCTATGGCTATCACCTCAGCAGCCAATTCCACCCAGCAAGGACACCAGGCATAGCTTGCTCATCCAAACTCTTCCTGCTACCTTGAAACATCATATGTATTTAGAGTTATTAAAGAGAGAGAAGGTTGTGTTTCTTTCCCATGGCGTGTTAATTATAGTTGAAAAAGTAGTTATTTAAAACCAATTTACAACTTCCCAGATGTGCAAACATTTGGTACTCAACTATTCTAAAATCCATAATTGTTCTATCACCTTTAAAACTAATATTATAGAATGAGGCCTGGTTTGTGGGAAGGAGAAGGATTGCAAGATATTTCCTTTGGATGCTTTTAGGAAAGAAACAATATATGGGAGAGAAGGAATTATTATAGAAGGAAGTATTATAGTGTAAAGAATGTGGAAATAAGGAGTGAGGGGGCCGAGGGTTAAAACCAAGCCCTCTCTGATATTACCAAGCTATACGATCATCAACAAATTAATCTTCCTCTCTGGGCTGCAGTTTCCTTCTCTTGTAAAAATGAAGGATTTTTTCCTTTTTTGGGAGGTATTTGGGGTTAAGTGACTTGCCCAGGGTCACACAGCCATTTGAGGCCAAATTTGAACTCAGGTCCTCCTGACTCCAAGGCTGAAGCTCTATCCACTGTGCCAGCTAGCTGCCCCTAAGTAAAAAATGAAGGATTTCAAATAGGTCATTTCTAACAACCCTTCTAGCTCTGACATTCCATGTTCCAAAGTCCCTTCCATTCTATGTCCTAAGGGCCCTTCCAGCCCTGACAGTCTATCAGTCTACCATTTTCATGCTATTCCATTAGGTTAAGTCAGCCGGTGACACAATAGATAAAATACTGGGTCTGGAGGCAAAAGACCTGAATTCAAATACAGCCTCAGACATTTACTAGTTGTGTGACTCTAGGCAAGTCACTTAAGTTGATTGCCTCAGTTTTCTCATCTATAAAATGGGGATAATAATGCCTCCCTCCCAAGGTTGTTGTGAGGAACAAATGAGAGAATATATATTTATATGCATATTATATATGTTTATTCTCCTTACATTTCCCTTTATGCCGAGGCCAAGGAAAGACAATATAATGCCATGCCTAATAGACAGAATAGTTTTATCTAATAAAACCTTATCCATATGGAGCTGATTGATTAGATTCATTCTAGGAGGATGCCTGTCATTTCCCTTTGTGCCAGGGGTTCTTAACCTTTTTTGCCTGTCATAGACCCCATTGGAAACCAGTCATATTGAAAAACAGTGATCACAGTATTTTACAAAGCCTCAGCAACCAAGCTCAAGGTCCCCACATTAAGAACTGTTGCTATGCTATCTTTGGGGGAAAAAGAAACTCACTCAGAAAATCCACAATAGAAGGATATCTAGGAAGGAACATTTAATCTCCTTATGAAAATAAGCATTTTTAAGTATAAGAAATCATGAAACTTATTAAAAATGAGTGCTCTATCTTCATTAAAGTAGACTGAGCCACGGGTCTACTTTGTAATGGGACATCATCAGTTTCCTTTATAGTATGTAGACTGACGTGTGACCTCAAGCAAGTCACTCCATGTCTTAGACTCAGCTTCCTTATCTGTATTAACAATTCCTGCCCTAACAAGGTTAATGTGATAATCAAATGACTTAATGCATGGAGGAATACCTTGTAATCTTGTAAAGCTCCACAGATATGGTTGGGGTTCTTTTTCTTTCTTCTCTGTTGAATTGTAAGGGGCAAGGTTCAGGTGAAGAACAGGATGTTTACTTTGTGGAACATGTTCAGTGGCTTCCAGCACACCCACTTTGTTTTTTCCCTACTTTATAGTATTTTATTTTTTCCAATTGCATGATATAGACTATATATTTACAGTCATATTAAACATATTTCCACATTTGTCATGTTGTGAAAGAACAATCTGAATAAAAAGGAAAACAAAAGAAAGAAACAAAAGAGAAAATAGTATGCTTCAGTCTGCATTCAGACTCCATAGTTCTTTCTCTGGGTGTAAATAGCATTTTCCATCATGCGTCTTTTGGAATTGTCTTAGATCATTGTATCAGCATACCCACTTTAAAAGATTTAAGGGTAATCTATAGAAGGGAGCGAGAAGGAGAATCCTTAGGAGGAATCAGGGGTATAAGAAGGGAAGATAATGGTATGAAAAGGGAAGCTGGCACTGTGAAAGGAATATTTGGTGGCATGCAAATTGCAGCCAGATGCTGGTGGAGAGTCAGAAGAAGTGCCACTGACCCAGCCAATGTACGGAGCTCTGGTGCTTGAGCAGACAAACTTTGCTTAGGTATTAGAGTAGTTTCTTTTCAGTCACTTTCCTCTTGGTCTCAGAGCAACAGCTTGTGTATTGTCCCCTTGGGCACTGGAACCCCAAACATTAGGACCATGTCAACTTTGCCTTTCCAGCCTTTCTTCCTCCAGGTCACTGGTTTCAGCTTTCCATGCCATGGCTCTCTTCCATGCTGCCAGTTACCCCTCTCATACCATGGTTTTCCCTTCCACATTAGTACCCCTTCCCTTCTTACAATCCAAACTTTTCCTGGGAGGACTGCTCTTTTACCTCCCCCCTCTCCTATAGGAGTTCCATCATCCATTTGCAGTGAGCATGCTAGATACCGCTTCACTTATTTTTGCCCAGGCTTTAGGGGCGAGGGTCATATTTCTAAAAGTAAAAACAGTATCCCCTCCATGGAACTGTCACTTTACACCTTTTATTTATACTTTCCCCATATAGTCTCACATTCTGCATTCTGCTAGGGACAGTTGTACCCAAATATTGCAACCACCCATTGGACTAAAAGCACCATGAGGGCAGGGACCATAATGTCTTTTACCTTTGTATAGTCTATTGTGTCTTTCATAGGATCTCGTACATAGATTCTGATCAATACGTGCTTACTGAATCAAACTCAGTTATACTTTAGAAACAAGTCATCATAAATCAGTACTTGTTAAGGGATGGGGGAAGGAAGCCACACTCCAGTAGAATGTGGGTGGGGGGGTGGTGGTGGGCAGAACTAAAGATGATCAATGTCTTTGTTTGCTTTCTCTAAATTGCTTCCCGGCTCCTCACTCCCATCCCAATTGGGATCTGGATGTCCTTTGTGTGGCACCATGATGGATGAAGGAACTCCAAAGGCCAGTCTGTTTGGGGATTTTAATAGGAAGCCTAGTGTCAGCAACTGAGGAATTATTTCCCTCTGAGGAGTTACATACCACAACTCATTTGCACCAGTGGCTCTGCGGGTACAGATGTATCTCCTTATTGATTGAGATAAAGCATTTGGCTGAAATGTAATTAAGTTGAATGCTGTAAAACCCGACTCACAAATGTAAACATTACTAAGAGAGAGTGAGGATAATTCAGTTGAGCCAGGAGGATGACAAGGGATTCACTTTGCAAGCAAAGAGGAGGCTTGGATTGGCATCTGGTGGCATCTATACTAGAGATGGCATACATGTCGACCTTCAGTGGCATGGGCCACTTGGTGCCACCACACCAATCCACCTATTCCAGGGTCATTCTTCCCATACCTCTGAGAGCCTCACCCTGGTCCAACTCTCTCATACCACACTGTAGGTTCACAGAATATGATTCAGAAGGAACCTTAAGGAACATTTAGTCCAATGCCCTCAGTTTACTGAAGAGAAAAAAGAAAGCCCACAGAGATGAAATGATTTGGCCAAGATTTCAGAGTGCAGGCTTTGTACCCAGGTTCTCTGATTCCAAATCCAGAGTCTTTGCCTCACACCATACTGCTACCCTTCCAAGTCATGCCATGAGAAAGAATGGTTCCTCTATTCTTTTCTCATCTATTCCTGAGTAAGGCATGTAGCATCACAGAAAGAGGACTGGCTTTAGAGCTTAAAGATCTCAGTTAGAAGCTTCACTTTATTCCCTGCAATTTTCAGTACCTTCTCACCACTATAAAATGAAAGGGTTGGTGAACAATGTGATCTCTAAAATCCTTTCCCTGCTAGCCTGTGTGTTTGCATTTTATCTTCTGGCAATTCTATTCTCACTGGAGCCACCAAAGGCTTTTGTAGAGGGGAGTGGCTTGCTTTGACCAGTGCATTGGGAAAGATGACTGCGGCATCTGTGTGGATGATGTCGGGTGGGAAAAAGAGACTGGAGGCAGGGATATCAATGAGCAGGCTTTCATGATGGTCTAGACAAGAGGGGATTTCAGCCTGAGCTAGGATTGTGCCAGTGTAGATAGAGAAGAGGGGATGGAGCAGAGGAATACTAAGGAGATAAAATGAACAGGTCTTGGCAACTGATTAGATGTTAGAGAGTGAGAGAGAGGAAGCTGGGAAAGGGAAGGAAACAAGCATTTATTGAGCACTGGCTATATACCAGGTACTGTGCTAAGTGTTTTACAAATATCTCATTTATTCCTCTCAACAACCCTAGGAAGTAGGTGTTGTTTTGAGTCCCATTTGGGAAAACTGAGGCAGACAGAGGTTAAGTGACTTGCCCAGGGTAATACAGCTAGCAAACTTCTGAGACCAGATTCAACTTAGGTTTTCTCTACAAAGGTTCCAGTGATCTGTGCACTATGGTGCCATCTAGCGGCCTCAAAGGGTCAGAGATATGTGAGAGGTTTTAAATCTGAGAGATGCTGTAGTTTTTGTAGGGAAGATGATGGCTACAGATTCTGATGGGTTGAAAAGGAAACGGTACAGTGAAAAGAAGACTGGATCTGGAATTAGAACATATGAGTTCAAATCCTCATTGGGCCTCAGTCTCTTCATCTGTAAAAACAAGGGGGTTGGGACCTCTGAGTCTCCTAGCTCTAAAAAGAAAGAAATTTTGGGGGATCCCCATACTTTTATTTGGGAGACATTCCCTAACAGAGGAGAAACAACACGTTTTTAGGAAGTGCCTAAAGAAGCATATATCTTTATAATCACACAGAGTATAGGCAGCAATCTGATATGGGAGGAGGAGACAGAAAAAAACTACAAAGGTCAGGCACAAGCATTTCTAAAATCCCTGTAACCTGGGGCTACTTAGAGCAAGGGCAAAGAGCCCTGCTCATCTCAGCATCCCTTGTATCAAATCCTAACCTAGTCTAATTATTGAAGTTCTTAGCAACTTGGAGTGTTCAGGGAAAAAAAAAGTTTCATTTTGGTCAATGTTGTTAATAAGAATCATGAAGATGATGATAGGTAACATAGAGTTCTTACTATATACCAGGCATTGTACCAAGTTCTTCATAATTATTATCTCATTTGACTCCCACAACCATGGGAAGTAGATGTTATTATTATTCCCTTTTCACAGATAAGGAAAGTTGAAGAAAATAGAGGTCAAGTGACTTGTCCAGGGTCACACAGCTAGTAAGTGTCTGAGGCTAAATTTGAACTCAGATATTCCTGGTTGCAAGTCAATCACTCCATCCACCGTGTTACCTAGCTATACCAGAGACAATCTATGAAGTTTATTCCAATTTTGTGAAATGAAGTGTTGCTGTCCTCATGCATTAAGGTGAACCCACATCTCGAATGCATTCCCATTTAACAGGCAAGTCTTGGGGCTGACCCTTGGCTCATCTGACCCATGAAGTCTGAGTGAGGAAAACACACTCCTCTGTCTGGTTGGTTATCAAATTCCTTTTCTCTGCTTCAGGGTGAAGTTAATAACTTTTCTGCAGACCGGATATTGACTCTGAGATAAAATGAGGACATCATTTGATATTGTCAGAGTCCTGCTGCCTGGACCTAGTCAGGGGAATGAGGAGGGGAGGAGAGCAGTTCCATTTAAGGCAGCTAACCTTCCATGACAGGACTATTCAAATGTCTGGAGATACTGTAGATCAACCTGGAGTCTAGGAACTTGTTTTGTTTTTGTTTTAATATTTTGATAACCTCATTTTAACATGATTATTTTGCTTTTAATCCTATGTATTTTATTTATCTACAGTTAAAAGCATCCTGAGAAGGTTCCATCCTGAGAAGGGCTTCACAAGACTGTGAAAGGAGCCCATAAAATGAAAAAGATTAAAAACCTTTGCCTCACAGAGGAAGTTATTGACCGCTGACAGAGGCAAAGTAGGGATCTAGGAACAGACTCCTTCAGAAGGGAGTGTAAAAGGCAGGTGTGTGGGGGGAGAGCATTCTAGGCACTGGGATCAGTTAAGGCAAAGGTATAGGGATGGGAGCTGAAGGGTCCATTCACTTACTGACTCATTCATTCATTCATTCATTCATTCATTCATTCATTCATTCAAACATTTGTTTTAAGAATCTACTGAGGGCAAAGCACTGACTTAGGTACTGGAGGAGAAAAAATATTAGAATATTGGGTAGTCTGTTTCCTCATAAAGTTTACACAGGTTGTACCTAGGAGGGACTGGAGGAAGTAAGGAGATATAACAAGAGGTCAAGGTCAAAGTTAGAGAGTGGGGGCAAAGCCAGAGAAGGGGCTGTACCTCTCCTCTCCCCACTGCCTCCTGCTCCCTATTGCTCTTGTATCTGATCCCCTCTGCTTTCCTGGACCCAATGAAGTGCTTTCCCTTTACCCTGATACAATAGGAGGTAGAGAACCTACTTTCTGTCTAGGTTCACAGTCTCTAAGGAGGAAAGATCAATCAAGGATCAAGAATAATTCTTAAATGTCATTTTGGGGACAGATTTAAAGAGATTCCTTTCCCCCCTTTCTACTAGAAATAATAAAAGATTTAACTCATCTAGTGCACAAAAATAAGAAATTTAAGATGACCCTTCACACTTATAACCAATACTTTAAGGAATACTACTTTTAAATATCATAACTGGCCAATGTAGAAGATAAATGAACAAAGGAAGGAAGAGAAAGGGAAAGGAAGTGAAGTAGAAAGGGAGGGGAAGAGAGCCAGGCTTAGGGAGAGGAAAGAGGAAAGACAGAGAGGGGCATCGAGAGAGAGAGAGAGAGAGACAGAGAGAGAGAGAGAGAGAGAGAGAGAGAGAGAGAGAGAGAGAGACGTACATGAGACATAAAAACAGGGGATGTGAAAGAGAAGAGGAAGAGAGAACTCTAGAGGCTGGGGAGGATAGAAAGGAAGAGAGGGGTACAGAGAGAAAAAGATACAGAGTGATGGAAGGAGGCTGAGATTTGTTGGTCACCCATTGGGCAAGTGGGTTGTCACTTCTGTCTACTGAAATACTAATTTTCTGATTGTTCAGTTTTCCAGCTGCTTTTTATCTCTGAATCTTTCACAGGTTCTGAATGAGACAACTCATCTTTCCAAGAAGAAAGCATTTTCTGAATTGTAATGGCAGTGACCATCATAGTATCAACCCCCCAGATAACAGATTAGGGACAGATTTAACCCTGGGAACAGAGGTGGCTCCATCCAGTTTATGTCAAATTACTTAGGAGAAAAAGCAAAGTGATACTCACAACTTATGGTTATCCCCAACTCTACTCCTCTCTTCTTGGGCAGCTTCACGTGAAAGGTGCCACTACTCGGGATTACTGACTCTGGAAAACAAGGACACAGACACACCTATGTGTTGGAGAAATTCGGATGCTTGTTAAAAATCATTCAGGACTGGTGCTGGCCTCCTCAGTCAAGAAAATCAGATCACTTGGACTTCTGGTCCAATTTCTGTGGATTTATTTCAGTTTGATAATATCTTTTTCAGAATGCAGTCCCAGAGCAGGACATATCAATCTAGACAGAGTGTGACCAGTGCAAAGCATGATGGGACAATGTTATATGGTTAGCCTAAGATGGATTTAACTTTTTTTAAAAAAAATTAAGCACCTACCTCACACCATAGCTCATACTGAGCCTGTGGGCAACTAAAATCCAAAGAATTGTTTTTTCCACATGAATTACTAGCAAATCACATTTCTCTCATCCTACCCTTGAACAAACTGATTTCTTGAGCCTCAATAGAGGATTTTACATTTATTCTTTCAAAATTTCACTTTATTGATTTTTGGTTCATTTTTTCATCTTTTTTTCTGAAACTCTCAGATTCAAGGAATTTCAGAAAGGACAAAGGATCCTGAAATCCTTTTAATTTAACCCATAAGTCCCAAAGAATTGCCTTTTATATACCTAACAAGAGACCTTGGAAGATGTTCAATGGTGGATAACCTACTACTGTGTGTGGCCACCCATTAAGCTTCTTGAAACCTCTCATTGTTAGGAATTTTTCCCCTTATAATCTGTCATCCTTTCCCATATATATTTTCCTAGTTGCTATCATTCACAAATATGGATTATTTTCTGAGGGAGGGGAGCCTTTGAGTGTACCGCACTCTGAGTTCATGGAGAATGGACCATGTTCTTTGTGGAGAGAAGTTCACGCTCTCAACATTTTGCCAAACTATCCTGTTCAACTTCTGTGTGCCACAACACCACAACATCTATGTCCCATCTTCATGCCTCGGTGAAGATTGTCTCCTACACCCTGAATGCACCCTTCTTCACCTCCATCTCTTGGAATGCCCAGTTTCCTTCAAATCTCAGGAAAAGTGTCTTTTCCTGAAGGAGACTTATCTTGATAGTCCTCCTCTCCCCATTTCTAATCTTCACCTTGCACTCTGTACAAAATTACTTTGTATTTATTTATCTGTGTACCTATTGTTTCCCTCTTAAGTAGAATATAAGCTCCTTGAAGGCAAAGGCTGTTTCATTTTTTTTACTTTGTATCTCCAGTGCTTAGAACAACACCTAACATGTGATAAATGCATGTAAATATTTGCTGGATGAATGAATGAAAGTTGGGGTACTCCAGTTGGGGTACTTTCATGGCTAGCCTGGTTTTTAAGAAGACCCACCTTTAGCCCCTACTCTGCTTCCCCAGGATATTTACAGGTAAATACCAGCATGCAGGCTAGCGACATTGTGAGGCCCCTCTGTGGTCATGGGGTGGCCCACCATCTCCTGGCCATCCAATGGTCCCAAGGGCAATAAACTGACTTGGAATCCACCCAGCCTAATAATAACCACTCAGCTGCCTCACCAGCTGTCAGGTCAAGAGGCTATATTAAGCCCAGGGAGACTGGGGTCTAGAATACTATGAGCAATAAGAATGTGTCTTCAGTTCAAGGGAAGGCACCAACACAACAGTATGACTTGGCATGGCTGGTCAACATACAGAAGTTCATCACCTCTTTTTGTACCACTCCCTTTGATACAGAGATAGTCTTAATTTATATAACAGAGTAGAACTATCAATAGACTCTTGGACTAGGCAGCTAGATGGTTTAGTAGCTAGAAAGCTGAACCTGGAGTCAGGAAGACCTGAATTCAAATCCTACCTCAGACATTTGCTAGCTGTGTGACCCTGGGCAAGTCACTTAACTTCTTTTTGCCTCAGTTTCCTCATCTGTCAAATGGGGATAATAATCATACCTTCCACATAGGGTTGCTATAGGGATGAAGTGAGAAAATATCTGCGAAGCACTTAGCACACTGCCTGGAACATAGTAGGCACTTTGCAAATGCTTAGTCTCCCCATCCCCACACCTCCCTTATATTAGTGCACATATATCTATTTCCAACATGCTTTCATATTCACTATTGATTGAGATACTACTAAGGTAGACAGGACAGAATTTGTTTATCCCCATTTTACAGATGAAGAAATTGATATTCACAGTGATTTGTCCAAGGTCACCCAGACATCAAGCATCAGAACTAGAAACTAGAAACAGGGTTTCTTAGCTACTCTCTCTACACTCTATTGTACACAGTCTTCTTTTTGGGAGCACCTGAGAGCACCTTGGAGAGGGCAGAGAAGATAAGATTGTGAGGCACAGATGACAGGCATCATGGACTTGGGGAAAAGGCCTGAAAGAAAATTCGGTCCTCCTTTTGAATTCTGACACATAGTAGGCCCACTGTTGGAAGCATGCTTAAAGTCTAAGGGGTCTGATTACCTGCCACATCAAACTCAATCTCTAGGGAGACTTTGTTTGAGAGCGCTGCGTCCCGCAGGAGCTGGTTGGCCTCCTCCATGGTACCATCTTCTGTGGCAATGCTGTTGATGGACAGTACTCTGTCTCCAACCTGCAGTAGGCCACATCTGGAATCCCCCAAAAGAAGGAGGGTGGGCAGTAAGGGTTGGGGGAGAGTGGGGAAGGTGGGAGACAAAGAACATAGGAGGGGATCAAAGTGTCATATCTGGAAGGGACCTTCTGGGTCCTCTCATTCCAACTCCATTGTGTGACCAGGACACAGATGAGACCCATAGAGGGACCTTTATGGGGATAAAATATATGTCCACACCCAGGCAGAACATGAGTGAGAGAGTTTGGTTGAGAACCCGGTGCTCCTAACTCCCAGTCCAGGGTTTTCCTCACAACACTATGCTCTCCCAAGCAATATTGCAGCCTACAGAGGGTCGTTGAGAAAGTGTGTACAATGAGGACATAAGGGCATTTACCAATGAATCAAATTTAGTTCTGATAAACAAGAGGCTCACAGCCCAGAGGGGGTATGAGACCCAGACATAAATACAAGGCAAAACTTGACAAGTATTCAAGAGAGGTATAGGCCCTAAGAGGAATTCAGAAAAGCAACTAATCCCTGTGGCTGAGATAGTGAGAATTCATGTACTTGAGCTGTGTCTAATAATAACAATAACAAATAAAAGCCAGTATTAGAGTTATCATCAGAGGCAGAGTTGGAATTAGGATTAGGTTTTCGAAGTGATGTCATTTAACTCTTACAATAACCTTGTGAGGTCAGTGCTATTATTATCCACATAGATGAAAAAAAAAACCTTGAATTTGGGAAAGGTGAAATGACTTGTCAGGGGTCACATAGCTAAGTAAGTATCTGAGGTGGGATTTGAACTCAGATCTTCCTGACTTCAAGCCAAGCATTCAAGACATGACTCCCATCTAATTAATGGCCTTTAGACCTTGAAAGATGACTAGGAAGTAAATTGAGAGAGTGAAGAGGGAATTCTGGGGAGGGCAATTATGTGGACAAAGGTACAGAGGTGGGAAAGGATCAGAGGATGGTAGATTTAGAATGAGAAGGGAGCTTGGAAGCCACTAGGCTCAAACTGCTCATTTTCTAGGAGACTGACCTCCAGAGAGTATAAGGAGCTCCCCCAGGCACTTAGGGAGTAAGTGACTGAGATTGGACTTGGCCCCAGGTCTTCTGACTCCAGATTAATGTCTCTTCCCACTATGGCATGGTGCCTTCCAGAAAAAAATGTTAGGAAGATGTTGACTAAGCAGTTTGGAGAAAAGTCTTTTTATTCACATTTAGGTAATTGTAGTTGCTTATATGGTTTATAGCTATAGTTTTACTGCTGGTAAATTTAGTCTTGATATAAAGCTAACACTTAGAGGTATATAAATGGAAACCCTGGATGGTGTCAGTCAGTCCAATAAAATTTATTAAGCACCTACTATGTTCCAGGCATTGTGCTAAGTGCTGAGAAGACAAAGAAACAATCTCTGCTCCCAAGATTTCACAGCCCAGTAGGTGGTGGTGGGCCCCCTCTTACTGACGGTCTTCCCTCAAAGGCTGAGTGGTTCCTCATCCAGAGAGGGTTTCCGGACTAAATGGCCTTTGAAATGCCTTTCAACCATAAGATTTGATGGGAACAGGACAAATGCTTATGTCAAAGGCTGAGAAGACCCATCAAGCTGTGTTGGCTTGGCATTGCTATATGACAGCTGTCTGAACTTGCCCTCATGGCTTCATAACAATGGGATCATAAATGTGATTCTGGAAAGGACTTGCCATAGTTAAGAAAATTAGACCACTTTTATTTCTGATTTTTAAAGTTTTCTTTTCTTTTCCTTTTTTTAAGAGCTGAGAAGGACCTTGGAGGCCATTAGTTCAACCCTTTCACTTGACAGATGAGGAAACTGAGTCCCAGGGAGGTTAAGTGATTTGCCTAGGGTTACACAGACTGAAGGTCAATGGCAGGATTGAAATCTGGATCCTCTCCCTCTCGAGCCTGTGCTCCTTCCACTGTGTAAAAGTCAAATTTAGGTCATGTTTTAAGATAACAAATGGGGAGAGCCCATGGCCGACCTTTCTTGCACATTGTACTTAGCAGAGTGCTGGGTCAGTTCCCTCTGTGACTTGAGAAGGGGGGGAGGGTTGTGACATTCTGGCTTGTTCCCATGGACAAGAGACACAAAACACTTCTCTGCCTGCAGGACACCATTCTTCTTAACACCAACACCCCTTACATGCCACAAAGCTGGTGACCAGCCATGTGTCTCTTTCCCTAGGACTAACCAGGCTAAGTTTGGAGAGGCTCCTCACCATCTTGGCTGTAGGACACGGGCTGATCTGCCCATGACAATAGTTGTAGACTCTCTACTGAATTACAGAAGATTTGAGATCTCCAGCATTAGAGGCAGACCAGCATTAATGACATTACAGATCTCTGAAGAATTCAAGTCTCCAGACATCATCATACAAAGAAACAACTTGTCTGCCAGTGAAATCACCCAATGGACCTGGAGTCAAGAGGACCTGAATTCAAATCCTGCCTTGGATTCTTCCTGACTTTGTATCTCTGGGCAAATTGTTTGACCTATCTCAGCCTCTGTTTCCTCATCCATAAAATGGGGATAATAATAGCACCGACCTCACAAGGTTATTTTTAATGTTAAATGAGATGACACGTGCAAATTACTTTCTAAATCTGAAAATAATATATAAACGTTAGCTATCATCATCGTCGGCAAATCCCTTAATTTCTCAGTTCTTCATTTTCTTCCTACATAAAATAGGGATGATAAAAGCACTTGCTTAGACAATAAAGTTAGACAATAAACATAAAGTACTTGGCAGACCTTAAAGTGTGACACAAATAGTATATCCCTTTGGTTCACTTTCACTCTTCCATTTTAGGTCTGGAAGGAACATTGGAGACCATCAAGCCCAAATTCTCCATTTTCCAGATGAGGAGACTGAGGAAACTTACTTGTTTTAAAAATACCCAATCCTCGGGGGCGGCTAGGTGGCGCAGTGAGTAGAGCGTCGGCCCTGGAGTCAGAAGGACCTGAGTTTGGATCAGGCCTCAGACACTTAACACACACCCAAATAAAAACCTAGCCGTGTGACCTTGGGCAAGTTACTTAACCCCAACTGCCCTCCAAAATGCAAAAAAAAAAAAAAATACCCAATCCTGTGAGTCTCCTGACTGCTTGTCTAATGCCCTTTTCATTACTGTGATCTTGAAAACAACACCCCCACTGCTTTTTAATGAAGCTTGGTCAGAAAGAGAGACCCAGAACTCCAGGCATGGGTTCATGTCAGGTAGTCAGGAACTCACTGGGTCCATTTTGAATGATATCTAGGGGTCAGAATAAACAGTCTTGTGCTTCTATAGGCAGTTTCTCTCCCTTGCCTCCCAACACACACACACACACACACACACAGTGACTTAAATTCCCTGCAGGTTCAGGGAGCCCCAGAAATACAGGCTAATTGGTTTGATTTCAGCCTTCAATCATGTACTTGAAAACCGTGGACCAGATGACCTCCAAGGGGTTCCTTTCGGGTTTAAATCTATGCTCTTATGACCTTAGAGTACAGAGGAATCAAAGCATTCAGAACAGATAATTTCATCAAACACCCATGCTTTACAAATGAGGAAACTGAGACCTGGAGAAGAGGACTTGGCCAAGAATCACACAGGAGTAGCCAGGATTTGACTCATGTCAAATAGAGACTGAATAGAATCAAGGGCCAAGTTCAAGATGAACAGTGAGGCACTTGCTACAGCTCTGTAGGCTTCTCTGAATTGTCAATAGCTGTCGCAGTAGGTCACTTGGCCTGATTTCCTACACTGCCTGGAGAATTTGATATCTTGATGTTTGACCTGTCTGGTGGCATTTTGGTAACAGGTCATGTTTTTCAGGTGAAATGACCCATAAGTATGCAGAGAGGGAATAAGTCCAAGCAGCCCGGGATGATTACAGCCCCAGCCCTCATCAGTCTGACCTTGGACTTGGCATCGTTCTGAAGGCTGATTTTTATCTCATCTTTCAGGATTCTTAGGTATCTAGTCATGGTCCTTTGGACACCAACTTGGAGCAGAGATTGGCTTCCTCCCAGAGTTCCTCACTGCTGCTATGACTTCACAGCAAGGTGGCCAGCACACTACTGCATAAGATAAGGGTCACAGTGAATCTCTAAGCCATATAGCTATACTCTCTTAGGCAGATGATTGCTGGGAAAAGGGAGATTTAAATCTCCAAAGTCCTGGTCTCTGGCATAGCCCATTAAGATTCTCAAAAAGCACAAAAGATGACAATTGGCTAAGACTGAAGAACTAGTCTGGGATTCAAGGCCTTCTACAATCTGTCTGCTCCAGTGGTGGGGAATCTGCAGCATAGAGGACACATATGGCCCTCTAGGTCCTCCCCTTTGACTGAATACAAGCTTCACAGATCTGGATTAAGTGAAAAGGCCACATGTGAGGACCTAGAGGGCCACATGTAGCCTCAAGGCCACATGTTCTCCACCCTTGGGCAATCTCAGCTCTTACCATACATGCAGACACTTAGACCACCAGACACACAGACATATAGAGGCAAGCATGCTTACCAACAGACACACTTAGAAGTACACATTTCTTCAAAATCACACAGCAGTGTATAATACAAACATAAATATACTTTTACAAGCACACAGACACATAGACACAGACCTGCCTCTTCTCTGGCAAGTTGACTTAACAATCCTATCTTCCAGACTGACTTGACCTAAGAACTTGGGGAGCCTGGTGGAGCAAAACTGGCTTCCCCACTAGAAGTTGTGTTATAGCATCTCTGAAAGAAGACTTTGGAGCATCCCTCACATAGTGTAAGTCTGCTCTACTTAATTATAAGAGAAAAGTCGGGTATAATTGCAAATTGGATTTAAAAACAAAACAAGGGCTTCCTACAGCTTAAGTCTCTGTCCCAGTGAGTCTTGCTGGCAGGACTGTGGTGCATAGAGAGGTCTGGCTCTTTGGTACCTACTGGACCAAGTCCCAAATCCTCTTAACCTGGCACTCAAAGCTCAGAACCAAATCCATCGCTCTTTTTCTTTGAAAGCAATTGGGTTAAGTGACTTGCCCAGGATCGCACAGATGGTAAGTATTGAAGCTGGATTTGAATTCAGGTCCTTCTGACTTCAGGGTTGGTTCTCTACCCACTATGCCATCTAGATAATTCTTCAAACCTATCTGTTTAACTTAATTATCCCTCAGTTACTCTATATCTATCCTCTGCTCCAGTCAGGAAGGTTTCCACACAGACTTATAACTATTTCCTACTTCTGCACCTTTGCTCAGGCCAGTGCTCTTCTCTAGAATGCTCTTCCCTTTCTTCTCTACCTAATTAAATTCTAGGCAGTATTAAAGGCCCAACTCAAGAGCTTCTTCCTCTGGGAAGCTTTCACGGACTCCTCCAGGCCACATCCATTTCTGAACTCCCTGACCCCATAGCTTGTATAATTCATATAGGGATGTCATGGATAGAGAGCATGCTTTGAAGTCAAGAAGATCTGGGTTAAAGCCCCCCGTCCCATGCATATTAACTGTATGACCTTGGGCAAGTCATTTAACCTCTAAATGTCCCAGGAACTAGAATGTTTACGCTATAGAGAAGGTGCCAACCTACTTTTCTGGTAGAGAGAATTTCTTATATCATGAAGATTATGGGTCCAGCTCCTACCCCAAGCCCTCAAGTTGGCATCTGATTATATGTTATCTCTGTTTGGCATGTGGCAAACTAGATCCTGGGCCACCTGAGGACAGGGGCCTGGAATTCTAGTGCCTTCTTTTTCTTCTCTTCCCTTTACTCTCCAGTAACAGGGCTGGGTCTGGAGAAATACGTGTTGGTTTGAAAGCTGGATTAGTTCTGGTTCCTGAGGGATAGATCTAACCTCTCGGCAGGGCTGTCGGGCTCAATGAAGCGGATGAGAGGTGGGGAGGAAAGGGTTTCTGTGGCAAAGATTCCACCCTGGAGTTGGAGTCCAAAGCCATTCAGGGGGTCACCCCTGAGGATCACCTCTGTCGTTTCTGTGTGCACGATTTGGCCACCAGGCCCCACGGTGCTGGAGGCAAGGGACACTGAAAGAATAGAAAGGTGGATTGGGTTAGCATCAGGAAGCCAGGACACTGATGGGGGCTTTTCTTTCACTGCTCAGAGTCTCCTTTCCAAGGAATCTAGCTCCTGGGCCTAACTTTCTCTTTGTTACCTTAGTAATTTCTTCCACCACCATTCATTCCTCCCCAGAATGAACCATCCTCAATGAATGCTTTTACCTGTTGGAAGAAAGCCAGTGCAGCAGAGGATAGAGAGCTGGGCCTGGAGTCAGGAAGACCTGAGTTAAGTTTACCTTCAGGCACTTACTAGCTATGTGACTCTGGGCAAGGCATTTAACCTCAATTTGCCTCAGTTTCCTCAATATAAAATGGGGATAATAATAGGACCTACCTCATAGGGTTGTTGTGAGGATCAAGTCAGAGAATATTTGTGAAGAGCTTAGCACATAGTAGGTGCTTAATCAATATTTATTCTCTTCCTCTTCCCCTTCTCCTTTGTCCCTCAGAAGGATAAAGATGGGTAGAATGCAGTAAAGAGGGAAGGGGAGCAGCCTTATAGTCAGCAGACCCCAGAACCTCATAATTGGAAGGGCCTTTGGAGTAATTTAATCCAATCTCTATTTAAAGCAAGAATCCCTTTTCTATGTAAGTCTCCCAATCAGATCAATACATGGTTAGCGAGTTATTATAGATCTAGAGTTGGAAGAGACTTTAGGGTTCATATCATCCAAGCCCTTCATTTTATAGATGGAGAAACTGAGGCTTAGAAAGGTTAGGTGACTTGCCTAAGGCCACAAAAGTTGTAAACGTCAGAGGTCAGACTCAAACCAAGGTCCTCTGATTCTTCCCATTGCATCTCTGTTGCCCAATCAACATTGTCCTACAGGTACAAAGTATTAAAGGTCATGTTGGAAAGGCAGTGACTATATGCATGGTCCCACTCTCACAAAAGACAGACTTCATCTCCAACATTACCTTGTGTAGGAAGGACAATAGCCACTGTTCAAATGTTGAGGGTCACCTAAATTCACTTTGAGTTCATTATAATCACTTATGCTTTGAAGGCTTACAAAGTCCATTGCTTACAACTCTGAGGTAGTTAGGACAGAAGAAGCTGAAGGACAAGCAAGATGATATAACTTCCTAAGACTCATGCAGCTAGTAAATGCCAAGGTGTCCTGGCTCCAAGTCCAGCACTTTTTGTACTATCCCACCATACATTTATTTCTCAGTCACATATTCACAAACTTAAGGTTCTAAGCAGAGGGGTGGTGAAACCAGCTCACATCAGCTCAAGAGAGAGAAATATTCAATTTTTAGTGGAAGCACCTTACACCCCAGAAATTGGCAAATACTAAAAATCAGAGTTTGATGTATTGCTTCGTTGATTGTCTAGACTTAAGAAAAGGTTGGAGAAATTATATGATATAGATTAAAATTAAACTGTGTCATGGATATGCTTTTTTCCCCTAAAGTTGGTTGTTAAAAATTTTATCATCACATTGTTGGTTGTAAGGTACTTTAGAAGCTGTCTAGCCCAACCTTCCAGTTCCAGCCTCTGCTCAGACACTTCTGGTAAGACGGATCCTACTATTTTCCTAGGTATCTCTATCCTGTGGTTGGATAACTTTCATTGTGAGGAAGTTCTTCTTTATGTCAAGGCAAAATATTTGCCTTTCTATGACTGGGCACACCTCTAGCTGGTCCCAGTTTTGCTTTCGTAAGCATCTACTCTGGGTCCTACAGTAAAGTGCCTGTCTTCAAAGTCTATTTTAGGAAAAATAAATGTCATAGGCAGACAAGGATGAGAAAAATACATGCTCCTGGCATCCCTCTTTGGACTGCATTTTCCTGGACCCCTCTTTAGAATGCATTTTTCTAATGACATTGTTATAAATGGAACAAGGATACTTTGAGCTAAATTCAATGCCCAATTGTCATAATTGGTTCCTCCCAGGTGCCTTATTTTTTCTGCTCCCTAAATATGACTTATGGTTGGCTTGATTCCAAATTGTCTTAGTTCAGATTATGTTAAACCTCCAAGATTCTAAAAATCTCTTTTTAGTAGCAGGGGGAACAAATCCTAAAAAGTAATAAGAATAAATACTCCTGAAAGAGTAGACCCAGATTCTTCTCCTAGTGTGACAAAGAAGACTGCAAAAAATTTGGGGAGATAGCCGATTTAGTGAAGGAAAGTGGGGAGAGGGCTTGATTCATAGAATCGCAGAGCTAAAACAGCTAAAATGGCTTATTTTGAGACAAGTAGATAGAACTCTAGTTCTGGACTGCAAAGGACATTGAAGTAGACAGAAGGGACCTTAGAATACAAAATGCCAAGCCTGGAAGAGGACTTAAGACAGAATGCTCAAGAACTGTAAGAGATCATATAAGGCAAAATGTAGGAGATAAAAGAGACTTTTGAACATAGTTTGTCAGAACTGGAAGAAATCTCAATGTCTAGGCCAATCCTCTCATTTTAGAGAAAGAGAGAAACTGAGGACCGGAAAGGATAAATGACTTAAAGACACATTTATTTGAGGTCAGTTTCCTTACGTGAACTTTTGTACTCCTTTTTCCTCTGTCTTCTCCTCATCATGGTTGCCCGGGGGCTCATGGGTTGGGTGCTCCGAGGTAGTGTACTTGAGTTTGGGCAAGAGAAGCCATGAGCGTTCAGCATTGGTGAGGAGAATGGGGCTGCAGACAGGGCTGAAGAGAAAGTGAACCATAGTTAAATGATATGGCAAGGTTCGAGCCTGCCCCCAACTCTATAACACACCTAACTGGACCCCACCAAGCTCTACATTTCCAAGGGCTTAACAAGGGCCCATTCATTTAAAAGAAGATCTAGAACTTCAGGATATTTACAATTTGTTAAAAATATTTCCCCTTCTCTGACCTTAAATCACCTTGGGCTTAGTAGTATATAATAATATTCAAGCCCAAGGGCCTCCATGCTTTTTCTCCCTGACATAACCAGGAAATGGATCTTTCTGGTTGTCTATTGCTTCTCTGACATGGGATGCACCATGTTTTGTTATTGTAGGGTGGCCATAAGAGCTGAGCTGATGTTGAACCCCTTTCTCCTTCCTGTACCTAAAGGTATGATTTAATTCTTTGAAAATAATATTAAGTATTTACCATGGCCCAAATATGCCATTTTCTACTCCCCTATCTTGGCTTTTACTGTCCCCCAAATTTCTACTCAGACTTTGAAACCTAGCTCAAATGGAAATGCCATTTTCTGCATGAAGCCTTTCCCAGTCATACATCATAAATGCCCTTTTCTTCCTGAGGCTTGGCACTCTCTTTTGTTTATTCTTTTTCTATGCACATATTATGACTGGACTACAAGCCCCATGAAGGCAATGACTGCATAATTAATCTAAACTGCATTTCTCTTAGTGCCTGGCATAGGGCTTGGTACTCATTAGACTCTTAGAACTCATTAGGTTCTTAACTTGGAGTCTGCGAGCTTATTATTTTTAATAATCTGATAACTCTATTTCAATATAATTGGCTTCCTTTGTAATCTCATGTATTTTATTCACATAAAAACATCACTCTTCAGAGTCCACAGGTTTCACTAGATTGCCAGAACAGTATATGATCCAAAAAAGATTAAGAATCCTTGGTTCATTTTGAGAAAAGCAGATAGAACTCTAGTTCTGGAGTCAAGAAGACCTGAGTTCGAGTCCTGCTTCAAATAGCTGTAGCTCTGGGCAAGTCATTTAATTTTTATCTACTTACTGATCTGTAAAATGGGATAATAATAACACTTCCATCCCAGAGTTGCTGTGAGGACCAAATGAGATAATATATGTAGAGTGCTTTGTAAACCTTAAAGTTCTATGTAAGTGTTACTTATCACATTGTTGTTGTTGTTCTAATTATTATTATTAATGGAACGAATTGAATTACAATGTTCCACTCCAATTATTGCTATTTACAGGTAGGTCATGTCCTTTTATGAGACCATAAGCTTCCTGGGGACAGGCATTTTGTTCTTTTGAATCCACATAACCCCAGCTCCTACATTCCTTATGTAGAATAAGGTGCTTCATGATGACTAAAATTGACAAAGACACTTAGAAATGACTGAATTGAATTATGATAGCAGTGTGGTAAAGGGAAAATAAAACTGGTTCCAGAGTTAGAAGACCTCGGCTTAAATCCTGGCTACATCTGTGTGAAGATCTGTGATTCTACAATCCACCCTGGATTATATTTATCTGAGTATGTATTACCAACCCCCACTGGAACAATCAGTCCATTAGCAAGCATTTATCATGGACCTACTATGTGCCAGGACACATGCTAAGTGCTGGGGAAATAAAGAAAAAAGTATTAACAGTCCCTGACCTCAAGAAGCCTACATTATAAAAGGAAAGGAAGGATATATATCTCTGTATTCCTAGTACCTAGGACGGTGCCTTACACAGACCCACAGTAAGTACTTAATAAATATTCATTTAATGGACCTGAATCACAGTTGTTCCAGATGGATGAGTATTCCATTTTTAATCCAGGTTCACTGCTTGTTGTAGGGGTGAGGGGAGAGAAAAATAATGAGGTTTCTATCGGTCCTTATTCTCATACAAGCCCTTAGCCATCCAGATTCAAGGGCTGGCCCAAACTCTTACGTTTGCAGTAATCCTGACTGGAGGGTTGATTCCAGGTGGGTGTCTTGCAATGGCTGGGATGGTGGCTGGGGCAGTAGTTGACACAGGGGTCCCAACAGTGGTGATGATCACTCTTCTGCACCTTCACTGTGTCCAGACCACAAGCGACCCAAGATAGATAAGAGAGGTCCGACAGGAAGAGGGGAGAAAGAAGAGAAAGAGATGGCATGGGTATTAGGGGGCTATACAATATGAGGGAAAGCCAGTCAGAAAGGGTAGAAGTGGCTATCCCAATTGACAGTGCACCCTGAAGCTACTGGTTTAGGCCTCTGAGGAAAGATGGACAAAAGGATGGTTCAGAGAGGGGCTGTATCCTTAGAGATAGGGCTTACCTCCTTCATTGGCCCCACTCAACCCTTTTGCAAAGAACTACTTGGGATGGAGAGGGCAATTTGGGGGGCTCTTTCTGCTCCTGAGTGTCAAAATTCCCCAATGCAACCCCTTCCATTATGGTGTAGTGGTAAGAACCCCAGATTTGGAGTCAGTGGACCTGGGTTTGAATGTTATTTCTGTTTCCTACTACCTACATTACCTTGAGGAAGCTAATTCCCCTCTCTAGTCTTTAGTTTCCTCATCTGTAAAAGAGGGAATTTAATTTGGGAATCTCCAAGGCGCCTTCTAGTTCTAGCAGTCTAGGATTCTATAATCTGGTTTCTCTCAGTTCATCAGAACTTTGGTGAGACATTTGTGCATCATGTTTGACAATAGTGTACCCCTCTTTCCCCAAGTTTTCTTTTAGGATCATGTTTTAGAAAGCTGGAAAAGACCTCAGAGGTAATTGTAATCCAAATCCCTCATTCTGAAAATGAGGAAACTGAGGTTCCAAGAAGTTGTGACTTGTAACACAGGTAAAGAATGTGGAAGGTGGTAGAATCCTGGACCCTCCTGAATCCCTGGATAGCTCACAGCACACAGCTTTTCAAAAGGACCAGTGGGGTCACAGAATGAAAGAATTTAAAGCTGGGAGAAAACAGAGATCATCCAGTTCAACTCAATCATCTTCCAGTGATGAAATTAGGACTCAGAAAGCTCAAGTGATTTTACCATATGAGTCTGCCACATGGGCTGTGGTCAAGAAATAGACTTCTGGATAAAGCTGATTTTCCTACACTCTTATGCTCCCTGGAAAGTGTGTTCTGTTCCCTACAGTGAGTTTATTATTGCACAAATCAAATATCAAAATGCTATGGAAAAGATAATTTTTTTAAAAGAGAATAATTAAAAATATCATGTATGGGTCATAGAGCAATGGAAAGATATGGATATGGAACTCTAGATATGAAGACCTGGGTTCAAATCTCTGCTTTGAAATTTACAACCTAAGTCACCTTAAGTAACCTCATTTTCCTGATCTATAAAATGGGAATAAATACTTGTACTACTTTCTTCACAGGGTTGTTGTGAACAAAAATAAACCTTAAAACCCCAGAGAGATGGGAGTTGCTAATTCTTTTGTTCCATTTTCTATTCTCCTTTCTCTTCTGTTCTTTCTAGGTCAAGGCCAAAGGTGATTTTCATTCCAACTCAATCCCACACTATGCCTTGGTTTACCCTGAACAGAGGAGATATTGATGGGCAGGACTGTTTTATAACTTATAGTATTAAAGAGCTTCCCGGGGCATTTACTGAGAGATTCGATGATTTACCCAAAATTAGCCAGCCAGGATAGATCAGAGGACGGTCTGGAGTCCAGGTCTTCCTGACTATGAAATGAGTTCTCTTGTCACCCTCTATCCTATTGTACATCTAGGAGTATCCCATTTTACAGATAAGGAAGCTGAGGTACAGGGGAGTAGCTTTGTCAAAGTTATCCTACGAACTGGGGCAAAACCAAGAGTGGACCCAAACTCTGTCTCCTAATCTAGAGCTTATTCTATTGCTTCACTGACCCAGAGAGAGAATTACAAAACTAAGCTATAGTTAGTAGCAAATGATCTATGTAAGCCTGAATTTTCAGTGGAAAGATGATTTGCAATGGCCTTTTCCCCCTGTATTCCTGGGAATAATAGTTGATATTTACACAGCCTTTTAAGGTTTACAAATCACTTGACATTTTATATGTAAAAATGTATCCATATCCATATATATGTATACACACCCATAATTTCATCTGATGGTTTCAACAAATCCTGTGAAGTAGGTACCATTGTTATCACCATTTTATAGATAAGGAAATTTACAGATAAGAAAATAGCAGAGGTCAATTGACTTAACTGGGATCATAGAGCTAGTAAAAATCTACTGAGGGATTTAAACTCAAGTCTTCTGGATTCCAGGTCTACTGTGCCATTTACTACAGCACAACACCTTCCAAATGCAACATGCCCATAGCTCTCATGACCAACAGGCTCCTCCTAACCTTTAGGTATCAAATAAGAGCCCTGCCCTGAGAGCTGGAAGAGTCAGAACTGGGAGCTCATCCCAGACCTACAACTCCCACGTCTTGTGACCTTGGACTGAAGTCACTTCAGTGAGATACAACTGGAAGGAGTAAATAGTTCTTGAATTTGAGGACCTGGGTCCAAATCCTGACTCAGGAGCTAGCTTAGCACCACCCCCCACCCCGCCCGCCCCGGGCCTCACTTTCCTCATCTGTCAATGAAGGAGTTGGACTAGAGGAGTCACTTCCAGTCCCAAATCTGTGAGCTTCTGTTTCTGGGCCAAGCTGGACTCTAATGTCCCTTCCATTTCCTGGTGGTGACACTGGATTGGGGTCCGGACTCAGCTCTGCCACTGATTAGGTGGGTGACATTAAGCAGACGAATTCTCCTTGAGCATCAGTCTCTAAGCCTGTCCCATGAAGGGGCTGGATTGAACGAGTTCTAAGGGTCCTCTGAATTCAGGGCAGGAACCATATTTTCAAGCACGTTTTGCCTTCCTCTCCTCCTTCCTTACCCACCCAGGGCTGGGTGCCCTCAGCTGCTGTTTGAGTCCAGCAAAATCACTCCTGTAATCTCGAGGAAGCCCGAGGGCCAGCTTCCTGCATGCTGCTGGGCAGCTGCCCAGCCTGCCTCTCCATGGGACTGGGCCCAACCCACCTGCATCAGGAGGCTTCAGGGGTAGCCTGCTGTGGTGTGCTGGCAGAATCTCCAGCTTGACATTCTCAGTGGTGCTGGCTAACAGCTGCATGGCCTCCAGCACAGAGCAGTGCTCAGTGCTGGTGCCATCGATGGACAGGATGTGGTCTCCAATGTGCAGGGCCCCGCACCTGCAGAGAGGAGCAGAGAGAGGCTTGTGGGATCCCCAGCATGGGAGGACAATGGGCTGGGGCTGGCAGGGAGTCCCTGTGTCTTAGGGAAGACCGTTAGGGAGGTAAGTGGCAGCTGGGAGGGCCAGAAGCCGCTCCAGGGGAAAACATGTACTGAGTTGGGGGGGGGAAGAGAGTTCATATAATGGGCTCACAGCATTGTACACACGGGAGACCGGGAATCCTAAAATCATAGGATCATTGATTTAGGGATGGAAGGGAGGGGCCTCAGAAGTCAACTAGTCCAAACCCATCGTTTCACAGATGAGGAAACTGAGATCTAGAGAGAGAAAGCAGCTAGCCCAAGGTCACATGGGTAGTAAGAGGCAGACCCGGGATTAGGAGCCATATTTTCTGACCCCACATTCCGTGCTCTTTCCACTGCCCCACCCTTATTTCTTGAGAGATCACTTCCTAATTCCCATCTTGGGGAAGGAGGAGGGAAGGGATAGGGCCTGCCCCTTCTCTCAACAGCATTGATTCTGGGGACAGGAATTTGGGGTGGAGCTGGGGATGGTATGAAGAAGGAGAGGGCTGGAAATCTTCTTTGAGGCCCTGGTCCGGGGGCCCAATGGCTATGCACCTGTGGGACACCTGCCATACCTGTCTACCACGCTGGCCGGCTTGATCTTGTCAATCACAATGACCTGTTTGTTCCTGTGGGTGCCAGAGGTGAGCGAGATTCCCAGAGTAGAGCCCGGAGTCTTGGCTATTTCCACTAATAAAGGACCTGAGGCGTTGGCTACTGTATCTGGGGAGGGGAACAGGGTGTGTTTGAGAGGAGGACAAAAAAGAGAGGAAGGGAACACCAGTCAGTGTGGACTTGGGGGCTACAGTGTGGGGTAGGAAGAATTCTTGATTACTGCTTCCCTTTACTTCAGGAAGAAGAGAGAAAATGAAGAATGAGGCCCTGTTATATAGGCCCACCACAGATGCAAGAAGACCAACTGTTTTTTATAGTTCTCCCTCTATTCTAGGTCCCCCTTAATGCTAGTCTAATCTAGCTACCGCTACCCAACTGAATGAATAGAATCAAAAAAGCATAAAATATTAGCCTGGGGAAAAAACCAACTTAAAGATATTTAATCTAGGGATTCCCAGGCTTTTTGGTCCCTGCTTCCTTTGGATTTCAGTAAACTTTACTGTACTCCTTATTCAATATAACAAAAAATCAATTATAGATTTTACCATGACATAACATAACTTTTGTCACTTATTTGATTGGAAATCAATGCTAAAAAGAAAAATCAAAATATTTCTGTATTCCCTTGACAAACTTCTCATACACTCAAAAAGTATGTGTCCCCTAGGTTGGGAATCCCTGATCTAAGACAACCATGTCATTTTACAAATGAGGAAACTGAGGCCATAGAGGCTTATACAATGAGTTAATGGCAAAGTTAGTGGCAAAGCCCAGACTCCTGACTTCTTCTTCTTTTTTTTTTTTTTTTTTTTTAAAGCAATTGGGGTTAAGTAACTTGCTCAAGGTTACACGGCTAGTCATTATTTATGCGTGGGTGCTCATTTTCTGAGGCCGGATCTGATCTCGGGTCATCCAAACTCCGAGGCCGGCACTCTTACTCACTGCGCCACCTAGCCGCCCCTTTAGGGCAATTGGGGTTAAGTAACTTGCCCAAGGTTACACGGCTAGGTTTTTTTGTTTGTGCGGATTAAGTGTCGGAAGCCGGCTCCGAACTCAGGTCCTTCTGATTCCAGGGCCGGCGCTCTATTCACTGCGCCACCTAGCCGCCCCTGGACTCCTGACTTCTAATCAAATGTTCTTCGTATTGTGCCTGACTGCTTCTATAAGGACCTGCCTGGACCTGGACTCCATCTCTACTCCTGACTCTCTGCTTTCTCAGCTGGGCTTTCTTGCACTCAGCTTATGTGCTTTGTAAACCTATGGGTCAGCCTAAAGGGGAATGGCTTCCCATTTGAGAGAAGCACCCTAGATAGCAGACATCTGGTCATAGATATCTATTTCTGCAAGGGTGTGGTTATCACAGTTTCTAAATGCTAGCATTGCTAGTAGGAAATATGTATCAGAACCTAGTATGCCTCAGCCTTGTTCCCTGGATGAGAATCCCCATGGACTCACTACATACAGGCTCACCTGTACCCTTGAGGGACTCAAATTCAAAGGCCCAAAAACTTACCCATAAATTACCTAGACAGCTATACCCAACCCTCTCTTACACACACACACACACACACACACACACACACACACACACACACACACAGAGTCTTGTGCTCTCTCATCTTGAAGTATCATTGACTGACTACTCTCTCTTTACCATGCCACAAATCACTCGAATCTGACACACATATCCCCTCTCTGTTCTCAGACTTTCCCCCTCACACGGGTACACTCTAGCATGGTTTCTGGCCATGCCAACTCCCCTGATGATCAGGATCCTTTTAGCCCAGGGAATAATCAATTACTTTGGACAACTTCTCTGTTACCACCATTTCTCTGCCTCCTCTTTGGAGTCCAGTTAGAGCTGAAAGGGACTTCAGAGATTATCTGGTCAGACTCCCTCATTTCATCGTTGTTCTGTCATTTCAGTGATGTCCAACTCTTCACGACTCTATTTGGGGCTTTCTTGACAAAGATGCTAGAGTGGTTTGCCATTTCCTTCTCCAGCTCATTTTTTAGATGAGGAAACTCTAATTTTTATGGGTTTTAGGTAGGTCAGTCATAGATTTGATTTGCAGGTGACACAGGAGATAGTACATGAGACCTGGAGTCAGAGAGACCTGAGTTCAAATTCAGCCTTAGGCACTTACTCGCTGTGTGACCCTGGGCAAGTCACTTACCCTGGTTTGCCTCAGTTTCCTCATCTGTAAAATGAGTGGAGAAGGAAATGGCAGATTAATCCACTATCTTTACCAAGAAAATCTCAAATAGGTCATGAAGAATCTGACTCAACTGAACAACAAAAGTTACAGATTTAGGCGTCAAACTTGGGCTGCTACTAGGTCATGAAACACACTTTTAAGAAACGCCATCTCTGGGAATGGAATAGAAGCCTTCCTCAGCCCCTGGGGAATGGTTTGATTAAGCAAACAAAGGGAAAAGACTTGTAGTTTAGAGAAACTAGGAGAACAGTTAGAACAGGGCTGTTATGTCCAAAGTAATGTTTAAATGATTCAAGTGAACACAAAACCAATCAGATGCTTAACAAGTTGAATGATGCTCAGAACCTTCCCTTCTCGATCCACACCTTTAAAGTGCCTACTATGTGCCAAGCATTGCATTAGGGAATTAAAAATGAAGAGGTCTTGGACCTTATACATTCTATAGGGCAAAGAGACAAAGTGTTAACAATCAAAGCCCTGACGTTGGAACAAACATCTATGAACCTAATTCAAGTAAGAAATTCCCCACAAGGAAGGAAACAAAAATATGCTGTTAACAAGGCTTGGTTTCCATTTATTTCTGTCACTTTCATGTTCAGTGGACACTAAAACCAGTTTTAAAGCCATAACAATGACAAAACAAGTTCCATGGGACCCCAGATCTTCTGATGCCTCTTCCAATGTTTTTCCCCCATTATTCTACACAGCACAAAATTTAAATGAGCCACCAATAGTCTATTCTATGGACTGAAGGCCAGCTCTCCCACACTCCATGCCTTTGGCACTCTGGACAGAGCTACTATCTAATGCCTCTGGTGATAGGTCTGTGATTCACCTCATCTTGCCCCCTTCTATGTTCTCCAAGGGCTTCCCATCACACAAGCTGCTCTGGTCTCACTAGTTTCCTGCCAAGAAAGCAGCAGTTCACAACACACACAGTGAATCAATTCTCCCTATAAGGAGGATTTGCTGAGCAGAAATCCTTAACAACATTGATGGACTTGTCAGTAATTGGTGTCAGACCATCAATCTCTACCCTAGTCCTTTTCCCAAGGTTTTGGAAATCCGCTGAACCCAGCCATGCCATTTTATCGGGCATCATCAAATTCCTCCAAGCTAATAATGCCTTGTATTGGTATGAAGGTCTATAGAAGGAACAATTTGGCTTATATAACCTCTTTCCCTATAGGACTATCCACTTCTGTAATTTAAAGACCCCCCAAAGTGCCCTGCTTACCCAAAATATCTCTTCTACTAACCTATTCAGGAGCTGAAAATTCCCCTCTCGGTTGCTTCTGATGCCTGGTATGGGCTAAGCAAACCAGGATTAAGGAAGTGGCTGCTTAGCAGGATTCTCAATAGTCAATAGTTTAGAACTTGAGGGGGTACATTTATTAAGTGCCTACTCTGTGTTAGGCACTGGAGATATAAATTCAAAAGTGAAATAGTCCCTGCTCAAGGAGCTTAAAATCTAGATGCAGAATGCAACATGTACTTATGTGGGTATTTCCATAATTCCCAAAATAGGTGTCAAAGAGATATAAGGTGATTTTGAGGGGAAGGGAGGGAAAGACTGGAAACTGGGGAGATCAAGGAAGGTTGTGCTTAAACTGAACCATGAAGGAAATCTGGGATGCTAGGAAGCAAAAATGAGGAAAGAGAATGTTGCAGGCATGGGGGAACCACTAGGACAAAGGTTTGGAGATGGGAGATGGAGTGCTGTGTATGAGAAACAGGAAGAAGGTCAGTTTGGCAGATTGTAACATCTTGAAGGGGAGTAATATGCAAAAAGTCTGAAAAGGCAGATTGGGATTAGAGTGTGAAAAGCTTTAAATGCCAAACAAAGGAATTTCCATTTGATTCTAGAAGCAATAGGGAGGCACTAGAGATGTTTGAGGAGAGGAGTAACATAATGTTCAGATCTGTGCCTGAGGAAAATCATTTTGGAAGCTGGGTGAAGGATGGATTGGAGTGGGGAAAGGCTGGAGACAATTAGATTTGCTGACCTGGCCCTTCTCTGACTGTAAATGGGCCAAGAACATGACTGACTTCTCTCTTTCCTTTCCCCTCTCCTCCCTTCCATCCTCTTTCCTTCCCTTCTTACTTTTCTTCTTCTCCCTGCTTCCCTCCTTTCTTCCTCTCAATCTCCCTCACTGTCTCCTTCCCTCTCCCCACATCTCCCTTCTCTCCTCTCTTTCCTTCTCTTCCTGCATTTCTTCTCCTTGATTCCTCCTTTCTTCCTCTCAATTCCCCTCACTGTCTCCTTCCCTCTCCCCACATCTCCCTTCCTCCCTCCTGCTCCCTCTCTTCTTCCCACCATTTCTCCTTCATATCCTCTCATTTCTAGGACTTAAGAAAATGTTTATTTCAAGTCCCAGCTGGCCCTTCTAGGCTTAGGACAGGAAATCAATCTCCATCCTCTCTGTAGGGTTAATTATCTGCTTTATATATTTAGAATTACTGTACAAAAATGTATTTTAAGCTAAGTGGCAGAGGAGATAGAGTGCTGGGCTGGGAGTCAGGAGGGCCTGAGTTCAAATCTTGCCTCAGACACTCAGGAACTCCATGACCTAAGCAAGTCACTTAATTTCCAGTTGCATAATTAGGGATAAAAATAGTGTCTACTTCATGGGGCTGCTATGAGGATGGAAGGAGATAATAATACATTGCTTTGTTGGGAAAATGTATAACAACCTTACAGCGATACAGAAATGCTAGCTGATAATAATAACATTGATAAAATAAAAAAAAAAATAAAAAAATAAAACATTGATGGATGTTTATGTTTCAATCAGCTAACAGGCATTTATTAAGTGCCTACAATATACTAGGCAATATGGGCAACAAACAGTAAGTTAGTATGGCTGATGGTAGAGTGACATCATTACAGGAAATGTTTAAGAAGAATGGAGCTGAATATTCCCCCTGATGGCCCATTCAGGCGCCACAATCAATCAAGAAGCATTTGTTTCATGTGCCGGGCACCGTTCTTGCTCCAGCATGCTCATTTCTGAGCTAAGTAAGGATTGTCCTGGCAGATGATCACACCTGAACATTTCTCTCCTTTGAGAAAAACAGTTCACCTTGTGATTTCAGCTTTGCTGCTGTTCTAAGACCAAAGTCAGAAGATTTTGGGGGCCCTGGCACCCCAGTAGATTTAGGGGCCAGGCATATTTAATAGCTGATGGAAGTTTGGAGACTCTCTCCCTCCCCCAGTCCAACAGGCTTATTCACAAAAACCCAATGAAGTAGGTGATGTAAGGATTATTACCTCCACTTTCCAGAAGAGGCAAGTAAAGCCCAGAGCTGGTATTTGTCCAGGGCCGCACAGAAATAAAGACTAGGAAGGGGGCTAAAACCCAGGCGATTTGAAACTCAATCTTGTACTCTCTCTGCTCCACCAAGCAGTCAAGTCCTTTAATTCAATATTTTTTCAGGTTAATTTCTTTCTTCCAAACCAAGAGGCTTCCTATTTACTCTAAAAAATTCATTTGCTGCATGGGAGGGAAAGGCCAGCTCCCTTGAGGGAAGCATTTGAGGCCAAGGGGAAGGTACCTAACAGGGCTTGGAGGCAGGCAATTGTGGAGGTGCCCAGCACAGGGTGGGGACTCCCACACACCATCAGCTGACACTCAAACACACCTTCCCTTTTAGATTAGATACTTCTCCTGGCTTGGAATCATGCCTCCTGGAATGTCAGAAGCAGGGCTGCCAAGAAGGAGTCAAGGTCAGAAATGAGCGAATGCTCATTGTGGTATTTTGGGGATCACATTTGCTGCCTCTGCCTGGTAAAGGGATGTCCTGAGGATCAAAGGAGATTTCATAGAATTTCAGAGGATTGAGAGCTGGAATGGACTCTAGAGACTGATTTGGCCTGTACCCTCATTTAGCCACGAATGAAGTAGGGAAGGCACATTAAGGCTCATCAGACTAGAGCAACCCACCATGTCACAGAACAAGCCATATTTTTAGGAAACCTTCCTTTAAGGCCTGATTCAACTTTATCTAGGCCTAAGCAATTAGGAACAGTAAAGGGGGGTGGAGAAGGAGGGGGGTAATATAGAAAAAAAAAACCCTGGCTTTAAAATTTAGGGGAAATACATTTGTGTCTCAACACCCAGCCACCACCATATGGTGTGACCTTGGGTAAGTCTGAGCCTCAGTTTTCTCATCTCTCAGATGGGGGTAATAATAATACAAAAAGCTTGTGGGAATCAAATGAGAAGATATATTGAAAGTAATTTTATAGTTTCATAAAATGTAATGAGACAATATTGTCATCACCATCGAAGCCTTGTTTCCCCTCTCCTAACCCACTGCTGGCTTCAGCAGAATCATGGCTAGGGGCCTACATGCTGAGCTCCCGGAGCTCTTAGGCTCAGCTCAATGGGTGGTCTCCCAGAGGGGCTGCATGTCCTTACCCATAATGGAGACGTCATATTCAATCTGGAAGAGGGCCTCCTGGCTGCATTGTCGCAGTATGTTGAGAGCATCTGCATGGGTCAGGTTGTGAAGCGGGATGCCATCCACACTGAGCAGCCTGTCCCCAATTCTAAGGGATCCTTCCCTGTGGGAAACCAAGGTACAGGAGAGAATTGCATAAGCATAAAAAGTAAGGCTAGGAAGTTCCAGGAAACAAAAAATGTCAGAAGTGAGGAGGCCCTTAGAACAGACAATGGCAGAGCTGGGAGGGCCCTTAGAACAGAGAATGGCAGAGCTGGGAGGGCCCTTAGAACACAGGATATCAGAACTGGGAGGGACCTTAGGACATAGAACATCAGGGCTGGGAAGGACTTTAGTACATTGAATATTGGAGCTGGGAGTAAACTTAAAAGAAACTTGGAGACAGTTAATCCCTTGCTGGCTTTTAGCCTGTGGCTAAGCCTTCTGAATGCATATCATCCCCCCCAAACTCAATGTGGTTCAGTTAAAAGCAAGACCTCAAAGCTGAATGATGGCTATTCAGATTCTGTTTGGGGAACATTGTGACTTTCCCTTTCAGTGGCTTGAACAAATGCACATGGTTGGTAGCAGTTCAAAATAGCTCATTAAATGTTTGCTTAAAAACAAAGCAAAACAAAAATTTTACTGGTTTGGAGAATGAAAAACTAAGTCATGCTAGGGTTTGGCCAGGTTCAGAGCTGTGAGCCACAGACTTTGGCTCAGTCCTGGCAAGAAGTGACTTTATCACCAGCAGAGAACTCTGTGGGGGCAGTTTTATTTTAACTATGGCCAAGTGCTGTTAGTAGAGGGAGCTATTAATAAACCTATCCTGGGCCATTCTAGGAACGGCTGATATAGATATCTGGACAAAGCTGAGTATGAAGAGTGCCTAAATATAGCTTGGAATTTCTTGGTTGGTATGAATGCTATGGTGGCCCACAAACTTTTAAAGGGATGGGCCAGGTTGATGAAACAGGAATGAGGGTTTGGGTTTGGAATCAGAGAAGCAGGGTTTGAATCTCAATTTGGCTACCAACTCCCTAGGCATCTCTTCACTTCCCCCTCCCCCAGATTCCTCCTATGTAAAATGAGGGGGCCAGACAAGGTGACCTTTTATAAAGCCTCTACCAGTTCTAGAGGTCTGCTCCTCATTCAGTCCTTTTATGGGCCTCGTCTGGGCTTGGGGTCCATGAGGGGAAAGCCTAACCCATAAAAGCACTGGCCCCGGACTTTCTCAGCAAGGAAAACTAAGCTACTAGAAGGTCTGGCACTAGTTCTATTTGTTTTTTTTTTTTAATTTTCTTTTATGATGAACTTAACAAACACAACATTTTTCAATATAGAAGGAACAACAAAAAAAGAGTTGTCTATATAAAACTATCAGCTTCTCTTATATAGTTTGCTTTTTAAAAGATGTACATTTAATTTAACCAGATAGGCCCAAATCCCCACCCTAATTCTCCTGACTGGCCTGAGAAGTGCTTCTTGGGGGTGGGAGAAGAACTATTCACAGCAGCACCTTGTCCAAATGGCCAAAGGCCAAATCATCCCTTTTCCCTCCCCTGTGTCATTCTGGGATGGTTTGGGGCTTTATTTATATCTTTGTGTAACTCAAGTTTGGTTTCATGAAAATGTTAAAACTAAGTTTGGCAGGTGATGGGTTAGGAAAACCTGTCTCTAGAGGAAAGTGCATGGGATTTGGAGTCAGAAGACCAGGGTTTGATTTTTGTCTCTGCTACCATGGCCAAGACAGTTCACCTCTGTGGGCCTCAGTTTACTACTCATCTATAAAATGAGAGGATTGAACCAGATGCGCTCTAAAGTTTCTTCCAACTCTGAATTTCACAAGCTAGACATTCAGCCTTTCCTTTTCCCTCTGTCTTTGCAGCCTCTTTACCCTAGAACATCCCTCTGTTCCTGTGTGTGTGTGTGTGTGTGTGTGTGTGTGTGCGTGTGTGTGTGTGCACGCCCTTCCTCTGCCTTTGACCATTGGTGAAGTTCTTCAAGGGCCTCCATTTTAGGGAGAGTCCCAGGCCAGACATCCTCTCCTCCCAAGTCCCCTGCTTTTTAGTTCCCTTTTATGTGTTATCTTTCTACATTAGAATGTAAGTGCCTTGAGGGCAGGGACTATTTTTCTTTTTTAACTTGGATTTATGCTTTACATAGTGCTTAGCACATAGGTAATGCTTAACACTCACTTGTTGACAGATTGTTTGATCCAACAGATTTGGAGGATGGAGGGTGTCTATGAATTTGGATGGGAAAAGATTACATCATTATTTTCACTAACTTAATGTAGCCTTTTCTTCAAATATGACTGTTGGCAACAAACCACTGTTGTATTAGACTTCACTGAAGTGGATTCTCACTAATAAAATAACAACTAATTTTAGAAAAGAGTCTGACAGAGAGAAAACCACCACAGATCTGGAATAAAAAGATTTGGGTTTAAATTCTGCTTTTGTCACTAGGTCCTCATGTGATCACTGGTGGGTCATTCTTATCTGTACCCAAGTTTCCTCTCCTAATATGAGGCAATTGGATTAGATAATTTCTAGGAAGCCCTTCTAGCACTGACCTTCTAAGCTATGATTGATTTAGAGCAAGTAAGAGTTCTACAATGTTGCATTCCCAATAACCTGGTCTAGAGTCCCTAACTGGACAGGAAAATGAATGACAGTTATGTAAGAGAGCCTGAGAGAGGCAGCTGTCCTATGCCTAAATGTCAAAAACGAACACACAAAAATCACTGGGGGCAGTTCAAGACCTCCATTCTCAAATATCTGAAGGGTTGTCACATGGAAGAAGAGGTAGATTTTTTTTCTCAGTATGCACAGAAGCAGAATTCATATCACTTAAGGGAAAGCTACTGGGAGGAAGATTTCAGTCTAAGATAAGGAAGAAGTTTATTACTATGGTGAAGCAAACATTAGGAGATCAGGAATCTAATCATAACTGCTATTAGCTAATAGTATAATCTTAGAGAAGTCACTTTTCCTCTCTGGAACTCAGTTTCCTCATCAGTGAAATGAGTAGTTGTACAAGATGACCTTTCATTTCTGGAATTCTTTGATTTGGTGAAATTCCACGAACATTTTATTAAGCACCTACTGTATGCAAAAATAAAGAAAAAAAAATCCCAGTCCCTGTTCTCAAGGTGCTTACATCTTATTGAATGCTATGGTTTTAAATAGAGCTATCCAATCATGGAGCGGAATGCAGAATGCCCTAGTGAGAATCTCCTCACTGGAAGTACTCAAAGAGAAATGAATGGCCATGTGTCAGGGAGTCTCTCGAGGGTGGCTGGAAAAGATCGAGGGTGGCAAGGAAAAGACCTTGGGCAAGTCCCATCTCTGCACCTCAGTTCCCAGGACTGGAAAAGATGATTTCTATTTCAGTTCTGAAATTCAATGGCTATGGAAGCTAAGTCATTGGAGCATGAGAAATGATGCATTTTATTCTTCTGTTCAAGCATTTTCTTAGGGAGCTGGAGTGTCTGGCTGTCTCATCACATTTGATTTGGAATTGAAGGAGGAGGCAGAAATAGCTGGGGGCTGCTCCAGACATAGAATGATTCTCTTTTCTACCTCTCATCCAATAACTTTCCATATCCCAAATAATAATCAGGGCTTTACATGGGCCTTCCAGAAGCCATTCTTCTAAGAGTATATCAGAGAGCCCAGGCCTCTGGGTGAGGGAGGAAGATGAGTCAAAGTAACCAGCATGCTCCGAAGTCACACGTGTACGTATACATAGTACACACCTGAACATGCCTGTAACTAAAGCCCACGTAGACAGAAGTATGTGAACACATATGCATATATTTATAGATGGACAATCGTGTGTGTCTGAGAGAGAGACAGAGACAGAGAGAGAGAGAGAAAGAGAGAGAGAGACACAGAGAGAGAGAGAGACAGAGAAAGACAGAGAGAGAGAGACAGAGAGAGAGAGACAGAGAGAGACAGAGAGAGAGAGAGACAGAGAGACAGAGAGACAGAGAAACAGAGAGAGACAGAGAGAGAGACAGAGAGAGACAGAGAGAGAGTTTATGAGTCTGGATTAAATTTTTTTTCAATCACCAACTAATAAGCCCCAATTCTTCAACCCCCACTAGCAGCCTCCCTGGCCATAGCCCAACACTAGCAGGATGGGACCCTGAAAGGTGCATCCTGCAGTAATTTTCCAAATCTACCATACCCTAGGGATAATTTTGCCTCTACAACAGAAGTGGTCATAGGGAATTATAGAAAGTTAGATCTTAAAGGACCACTAGTCTAGTCTGTTTAATTTGGAGAAAAGCACCATCTAGAAAGGTTCAATGCCTTACAATTAATAGCAGCAGAACCAGGACTGAAATCTATGTCTTCTGATTCCTAATTTGGTGCATTCCCACACCACTACTTTGCTTCTTGGTTAACTCTTAGATTAGAATGGAAAAGGGTTGAAAGTTATGGGATTGCAAGGCATCTGTAGTCTAGAGAAAGATCCAGGGGTCAGGGAGGACCTATGTCACTTTTTTAGGCAAGACTGCCCCTTATCTCTCCCAGGGAGGTGGAGAGCTCATGTGTTGAACTCATCTGCACCTCCTTCTCAAGGTGGTGGTTACCTGTCAGCTGGGCCCCCTGGCCTCACATAGGTGAGGACGAGTGGTCTGGATTTATGCCAGTCTTCATGGGCTCCCCCTGAAACACAGGCCAAGACCATCCATGCATGAAACCTCATCCATCTTCCTCCACCCTACCCCCACATTATCTCTGTTTTCTCCCATTACCATTGGAAGGTACAACCCTAGGCCTCCCACACAGTTCAGGCCTGGGCCAAGCAATATTTACCATGCTAAGAAAAAAAAACACAAAACCCATTGGGATCTCTGGAGTTGAGGCCCCATTATCCCCAACCCTGAGGGTCAGAAAGACCACTCACTACCTGGCAGACAGAGCCAGAGTTAGCCCTGAGCCCAGAACTCACCCAGACGCCAAATTGCTGCTTACCTGGGGAGTGGAAGGTACTGACCTCTGAGTACAAAGCCAAAGCTATTGCCTTCCTTATACAGGGAGACCTCGATGGTCTTTGGGATAATTCCTAAGCTGTTCTCAGGGGCTGTGGGAGAAACACAGAAGTATTCTTTTACTCCACTGGCCTCTTCTTAGGCCTGCCATCTCTGAAACAAGCACCCTTCAAACTATGGTTGAATTATAAACTCTTAGAGCCAGAAATAAGTTTAGTCCTAGCTCTTTCCCCTGCTTAATGGAGGAGCTAAGGCCTTGAGAACTGAAGTTTCCTGTCCAGAGTTATAACCAAAGCTGGGCAAATAAGAATTTTGCTTAAATGTAGAGGGTATGGAGACACTTGTATTTCAGCTAATAGAAAGAGTTGTTTAGCATCTAGTTAGCAAACAATTAGTTAAAACAGAAAGCTATCAGATGGCATACCCCACCCTGGCCTGACCCTGTTTTCTTCCCAAGCTTTGGGAAAACTTCCCCAAGTTTTCCTGGGGAAGATGGATGGTGTTATCATCCCCAGGTCTCTGTCACCCTCCATGGATCAATATCATGAGGTCTCCCCATCCATGGGGCCTTGTGTCTCAAGGTCTGAGGTCTTTTCATCCCCTCCCTTTATCCTGGGCTCAAGGACATTTCAAAGTGCTTGACCTAGGCCCAAACATTGCTAACTATGTTCTTGGGAGTGACAGTTATGACTCTTGGTGACCCTGGACAAATCACTTAAACTTTATGAATCTCAGTTTTCTCATCTGTAAAATGGAGGTATTAGACTCAAAGATTTCCCTACTTCTAAATCTGGGAGGAAAGGCAACTGCTTGAAGGTAGTATCTGAGAACTGATTCTGTAATCCAGGTTTTTCTGCTTTAACCAAGGCACGCTTGTTATAGTGTAGACAAAGGCAGAATCATCCCATAGGCACATGTTCTCCCATCAAGCAGACATGGCTAGCTAATTTAGTCTTGCTATTGGGATGAGAAGACAAAAAATAAACTGGGGATGATATAGAATTACAAGAAAAATGAAGGAAACTACAATGTTGGCAGAGGGAAATAGGAAGTTAGGAGGAGATTGATGAGGGCCTGGAACACAGTGACTGAGTGGTGGGTGACTGCAATATTCTAAGAATATTATCACAAGCCCAAGAGGAGCTCTCCATTGTTTTGACTGGGTTCAGTATTCTTCCATGGGAAGAAAACACATTTTCCCATAGTTTCTTCAAGTTAACAATACTTGGTCTACCTTCTTGCCTTTTCAGTGACATCAGTCTCTCCAGGAGTAAAACTGAGATAGGCCTGGGGTACTGTTTCTACAGCAGAGAGTTTCATTTGGTCTCTGTTTCACCAGAGGCCAGCCTGGCATACAGTAGGTACTTAATGCTTTGCTGAATGACTGAATAGACCTTGGGTCTTCTCAATCTCTTACATGACTGCCTGTTGATTAACCAAAAGCGGGGTTTTGTAGTTTTAGGGCATCTTCTATCTAGAAACAGGAAAGGAGACAGGACAGTAAATGCAGGAATATAAGAACTAAGCCCCTAGCAGAGGGAATGATTTTTATTAATGCATGAACAAAGATGTAGGACAATAATAGCTCAGATTTATATGGTGCCTACTATATGCCAGGGCCTGGACTAAGAGCTCTACAAATATCTTATTTAATCCTCAGGACAACACTGGGAGGTAGGTGCTGTTATCCCACTTTAGAGATTTGGAAACTGAAGCAGACAGAGATTAAGTGTTTCGCTCAGGGTCACACAGTTAGAAAGAGTCCAAGGCTGAAACTGAATTCAGGTCTTCCTGACTCCAAATCCATCATTCTATCCACTGTGCCTCCTAGCTGCCCTTAACTATCTCAGACCTGTTTAGAATGGGGTGGGTGTAGGGATGAAGGGGGAAAGAACGCTGAGCCAACATTATTGAGACCTGCCTTAATTTACCAAGAAAGCTGGTGGATTGATGTTTTGTGGTAATATGTTCCCACATTGTAGGCAATGTGCTCAGGACAAATAAAAGGCCCCTTGGGAGTAGAACCTGCAAGTCCAAAGTGAGCGGTCAGTGATGCCCAAGATACTCATGTGATTATTTTGGAGGGGGGAACGCAAGGCAATTGGGATTAAGTGACTTTCCCAAGGTCATGCATCGAGTAAGTGTGTCAAATGTCTGAGGCTGGATTTGAACTCAGGTCTTCCTGACTCCAGGGCCAGTGGTCTATTCACTGTGCCACCTAGCTGCCCCTACTCATGTGATTATTAAAGTGTATAGTTGGTATCTCTTCACTACCCTGAGACTCCTGCAGATACCATAAGATGGTAGACCCGGTTCCCCATTCTATTGCAAAGGCCTGTCTGGAGGAGCCAGTGAAGGTGAGTTCAGGACCACCCATGTCCTTCCTGTAGAGGGAGAATCTGACCTGCCTCTTGCTTTGGCCTTGGATACTCCCCTCTCCTTGTGCTTCTCAGCCCTCCTCTCATCTGTCTGGCTTCCTTATTTCAAGCCTGACCTGCTGCCTCCAGCTTCCCTGAGTCTCTGCACACTGATAACTTGCTCCTCATTCACAGCCCAGCTCAAAAGCCACCCCCTCTTCACACTTCTCTGATTCCTTCCTCCCCTGATTCTGAACCCAACCCCTGCTGGAAATAATCTCTCCCCCAGTCTAAGCCCAAACCCTCTGGATTCCTATGTACGCATGTGTTGGAGACAGGATTTGAACTCCAGTCTTCTTGTCTCCATCTGCTACCCCGTGTGCCTCTCTCTGCATTATGCAGGGTGGATGTTTAACAGGACCTTAGTATCATCAAGCTATCAATGGAAAGGACCTCAGAAGCCACCTAGTCCAGCCACTCATTTTACAGATGAGGAAACTGAGGTCCAAGGAAGTCAAGTGACTTGCCCAAGGTCACACAGATAACAAGTATTTAAGATCACATCATAGATTTAGGCTTGGAAAGGATTGTAGGGGCTGTCTAAGCTGCCCCCTCATTTTCCAGCTGGGAAAACTGAGGCCTGGACGGACTTAGTGATTTGTCCAAGGCAGCACATATGGTGGCAGGAACTGAACCCAGATTCGCTGTTCCTTGGGTGGGCACCTATGTGCAAACACCGTGAAGCCAAGGGAGCCACCAGGAAGGCACTCACCAGCAGGAGGTAGCTCGTACTCCACCTCCAGCACCACCCGCTCCCCGACATTCTTCAGCAGGCTGATGATTTCGTCATGGCGAAGCTTTGTCAGGTGGATCCCATTCACCGATGTGATGTAATCCCCCACATTTAACTGGTCGCTTCTGGAAATAAAGCATAACAACATTTGCATTGCCCACTAGGGCCTCGGTCACCTCAATTAAAATGATGGCTAGCACTGCTATCTACATTACTTCAAGGTTTGCATAACTCTACTCATGCTGTCTCCTTTGCCTCTCACAACAGCCCTAGGAGAGAGGGACTGTTTTGGGTTACTATTTTACAGATGAGGAAACTGAGGCTAGGACAGGGTAAGGGACTTGGCCAGGGTCACACAGCTAGTAAGAGTTCAAGTCAGAATGCTCCTCATTAGAGATCATCGAGAAAAGGCTGGGTGATCACTTGTCTAGTGCATTGTAGGAGGTTTTCTTGTTGACAGGTAGGGTAGAAGCGTCCTCCCAACTCCCAAATTCTATGTTTTGCAAAACCACAACAGAAGCCATAGGTGCCCACCACTGGCTTCTCTGCTTCATCAGGGGCTGACAGACCCACAGCAACTGGGTAATTATTGTCTCCAGAGAGAGACAGAGAGAGACAGACAGAGAGATAAAGAACAGAGAGAGAGAGACAGAGAGAGAGAGACACACACAGAGAGAAGGGACAGAGAGAGGAAATGAAAGAAGAAAGCAGAGAGGTAGAGAAACAGAGACAGAGAGACAAAGAGAGATAAGAAGTAAAGAATGGGAGGGAGACAGGGTGTTGGGGTAAACGGAATGGTTAAACTAAGGAGCAGAATTTCAGGTCCATTCATGATTTGTCAGCCTCTCTCCCATCTGCTCTCACATCGTGCATTTGTAACTCTGCTAATTAGGCTGGGTGCTAATTTGGCATCCCACCTTTCCAAGCAGTACCCATATTTCCACCTCCATGACTATCATGAACTCTGGGTAAGACCAGATGAAGTGTTAAAAGAAACACAGATCCTGCCTGCTTTAGTGGAATTGTCCTGGACTAAATGGGATGTTTTTTGACAGGTCTAGAACATCAAATCACAGAAAACTTGGGTTCTAGTTTTAGCTCTTTTATGGACTTGCTGTTTGACTTGGGGCCAGATCAGTTCCATTTTCTAGTTCTTTTTCTTCTTCTGTAAAATGGGCAGGACCAGAGGATTCCTAAAGTTGTGTCCAACTGGAAAGATTTGATGATTCTACATGTGAGTTCAGTGTCCCAGGGGTCTGCATGCATGGCAGGCACTCTTGGGAAGATGGAAAAGATGGTTATCCAGATACAAAATAATTAAACTCAAGCAGTGGAGTGACAGGATCCCTTACATTGGTGGGTTACTTTGTAGTTTACAAAGCACTTTTAGGAACAGATGGATCACAGAAAATAAGAGTCATCTAGAACACATTTCTTTGGGTTCTACTGTGTGCTTGCACACCTCTAGTGAAAGAATATCCAGCATCAACATATAGAAGCGGTCCATTTCATTGATGGACAATCCTTACAGGTCAGAAACTTTTCTTTACTTTTATTTATGTTGAAATCTGTCTGCTTGAAACCTTCCTTTGTAAGTCAGTCCCAGTTCTGTGGGCTAGTGCTTTACAGGCAATGTCTGCTCCCTCTGTCACAAGACACCCTTTCAGATATGGGACCATGTCACCTCCATAAGGTTTCTCAGATCACTCTTCTTCTAAAACTATGGGAGAAATCAGGGCAAGAGAAGAGCAGTGGGCAACAGTCTGGGGCACACAAGGGAGCATCTGGAGTCCAGGAGAAGAGTGCAGAAATGAAAGCTGGTGATGCCCAACTTCATTTTCCTCAATGCTCTGCTTAGGACTAACTCAGGCAAAATTGAAGAGTTTGCTAATATTAATGACAAGGAGAACTCAGAGCAACCCTGGAAGTCAGGATAGGGCTCTGGTTTGGCCAATGACTCATTCACTCTCTTTCTGCTTGTGCTCATATATTCTGAGGGCTTAGCAGAGTATGTGGCACACAGCAAGTGCTAAATAAATGCTTGTTGACTTGACTGAGGGAATTTGGGGGACAATTCCTTTCATAAGCTTTGCCTTAGTTTTCTCAGCATAAGAATTTCCTCTCTATGTCTGTGTCTCTGTCTCTCTCTGTCTCTTTGTCTCTGCCTCTCTGTCTCTCTCCGTCTCTCTCTTTCCCTTCTTTTCCTTTTCTCTCTCCCTCATCTGTTTATCTGTCTCTGTCTATCTTCAGCTCTGTCTCTCACATCTCCTTCTAGCTCCTCTCTGTCTCTTTCTCTCTGTGTGTTTCCTTTACCCCAGATCTCTCCAAGGAGGAATGAACACAATCTCATGTTCTAGACCATAAAGCCAAGCCTAAGAATCCTCTTCAAACACAGATTCAGCAGGATGGCTAAAGCAAACAAGGACCCATGCAATCTGTCCCTGCAGGGTCGCTTTTTGGCGAGGCATACAATGTGCTCTGCATGGAGTTAAGAAGTCCTGTGTTTGAATTCAGATCCATAACTTACTGGTCAATTACTTTACTTTTCTGTCTCAGATTCTTCTGTTTTCAAAAAAAGGGGAAGATAATTGTACTTGATTGGCAGGCTTGTAAGGATCAAATGAGCTAATGTCAAATGCATTGCAAGTCCTGAATGCTAGTCATTACTTTTATCCCTCTTGCCCAGGGAAAACAGCAAAGCATGGTGGAAGGACTGCAGTCAGCAACCTTGAGTTCTAATCTGGGAATTGGGGAAGGCATGACCCTTCCTTGGGCCCCAGTTTTCTTATCTGGAAGAGAATGGAGTTGACTTTAAGGTCCCTTTCAGCTCTTCTGTTCTAAGCTTCCTTCTAGCTCTGACATCCCACATCCCAGTGTCCTTTCCACCTCTAACACTCTATGTTCTAAGATCCAATTCCCTGCCCCACTCTCCCCCTAGCTCCAACATTCTATGTTCTAAGGTCTCTTCCCATCCTAGCATTTAATGTTCAAAGACTTCTCTCAGCTCTAACATTCTATGTTCTCAGGTCCCACCTAGTTCTGATATTCTATGTTGTTTTGTTAGAAACTTAACCCATCCTCTACCTGTCTTTTCCTTCCTCCCTCTTTCCCCCTCCCTCCTCCTTTGATCATGCCCACCAACAGACACACCCTCTTTCTTACCTGGCCGCTAGTCCGCCAGGCCTCAGGTTGGAGACTCTAGGCTTCCCATCTTTGTCGGTGCCACCAGAGATGGTTAGCCCTAAGGTGCTCCCCTCCTTCTTGATTAGCTCCACGATAGTGACCCCTCGGAACTCCTCTGGAAATAAAGAGGCATTTGGGTGATATGATCCACAAATCCACTGGTTAGAAAAACTCACCAACAGACAAGGACAGACTCCTGAACTGGAAAAGGTCAAAGTGTGATTGGCCAATGGGGACAAACCATGATCTTGTGTGAAATAAGCTGAATGAAAAGGTGGCCAGGAAGAAGAGCAGAGAAAGGGAATTCAATTTGCCAAGTGCTCATGAAATGCCTTTATGTGCAAGGCCTAGCTAGGGATATAAAGACAAAAATACAATATTCCTTCCCTCAAGGAACTTACATTCTACAAATAATAGGGAAGTAAACATGGTATTTAGGAAAAGGGGGGTGGGAGACTCCTATACACCTTATCCATCCCCTCTCCAAGCACTCAGATCCTCTTGGAAAAATCAAAAGGAGAAGTCTCTCTTGGCTGAGTGCCTACTGGCACCTATTAACATCAGCATTGCCCATATGTCAGCAACAAAGAAGGCCCAAATACTTACAAACCTAAATACTCTCATAACTCTGAACAAATGTGATATAAGAAGGAGGTAAGGGACCTGGTAAGTGCCAATGGCCTTGGGAGACTGGAGGGAGAGCTCCTACTTCTCTATAATTTTCCTTTGGGGATCCTGACAAAAGCCATTCCTTCCTCATGGCTTCATTTATTTCCTGCCCCCAGAACTGATCTGGGATAAAAATCATTATGAAATAGGAATTCAGATATTTGTGACATGATTGTAATTACATTATATGATAATGACTTGCATTTGCATATTGCTTCAATATTTTCAAGATGCTTTCCAGTTCATTAGAAAGCCCTTTGCCTGTGTTAACGTAACAGCCTCCTAGCTGGTCCCCCTGCTTCCTCTAGACTCTCCATTCTCCAGTCTATCCCTCACCACCTGCTGCCAAAATAATTCAATTCAGTCAATATTTATTAAGTGCCCTGACATTCAAAGACTTCTACAAGCTCAACCCATCTTATCTTTCCGGTCCCAAGGCCTGTAATTTTCCAACATGAATCCTCTGCTCTTTGGGCCAGGGTGGGCTCCATAATTTCTCACACACTCACTGACCATTCCTGCTTTGCATCTTTGTTCATACAGCTAGTGGGGAAAGCCTGGATTTGTAGTTAAAAGGTCTTGGCTCAGATCCCAGTTCTGCTTCTTACTATTTATATGACTATGGTCAGATGGCTTAGCCTCCTGGGGGCCTCAGTTTCTTCTTCTGTAAAATAGGGAAAGGTTGCGTTCAATGAACCCTAACATCTTTTCATTTCTAAGTCCTATGATCTTCCTCCTACCCGATGGGATCCTCTTCCTTTCTCTTCTATTTACATCCTATCTATTATTCAAGACCCAGCTGTAGTCTCACTTCTTTGGTGAAGGTTTACTTCACTACCCTATCTCCTATTGATTTCTTTTAGAATTCCTCCTTTACCATCCCAAATGGGCATCCCACATCCTAGGACTTGGTCATACAAAGTCCGTAACGATTTCCTGGTTGCTGCCTGTGCATTGATCCTGCCTCAAACAGATGCTTGGTGATTTGTATCTTCCTCAGTATAGGGAACGGAACAGTGGGTAATCAATACATGCTTATAGATCAATCCCTTGTGATGTAAGAGTGGTGCAAAGCAAAGAACACTGGATTTTTAAATTTGAGCATCTGGGTTTGAATTTTGGCTCTGCCGCTTGCTACTTTTGACTTTGCCCAGGTCACCTAACCCACAAGGGCTTCAGTTTCCTCATTATAAAAAGAGAGGATTGGACCAGATGATCTCTAAGGCTTTTTACAATTATGAAAACAATGACATTTTCATTTTAATTCATAGGATTTAGAGTTTCAAAGGAGTTTAGAGACTAGCTAATCAGAGGTTCTTAACCTGGTTATCTATCTTGCAATAGATAGATGGATAGATAGATGATAGATAGATAGATAGATGGATAGATAGATAGATAGATAGATAGATGGATGGATGGATGGAGAGATAGATAGATAGATTGATAGATGATAGGTAGATACTTAGCTATATAAACTAATTCAATATAACTAATTTTCTATGTAATTCTATATATTTTATTTATGCATTCATTCTGAGAAAGAGCCTATAGATTTCACCAGTGTGCCAAAGGAGTCCATGATACCCCATGACACCCTCCCCAAAGATTAAGAATTCTGGAACTGTTTAATTCCATTAAACAATGGACAAACTGAGGCCTAGAAAGATCAAGTGACTCACCTAAAGTCATGTAGCTAGTTAGTAGCAGACTCAGGATTCAAACCAGATGCTTTGACTCAAAGTCCTCTACTCTTTCCACTGCATGTTGTCACTTACCATAGTAGAGAAAGGAATCATTTCTATGCAGATGAGTCCCAAATCTATCTATCTTGCCTTAATCTCTCTCCTGAATTCAAATATTGTAAAAACTAGATACCTAGTAGACATTTAATTCAGGCATCTCAAACTCACTTTGGCTAAAACAGAACTCAGTACAGTGACCCCATAATCTATCCTTCTTCCAAACTTCCCCATTTATGTTGAGTGCACTGGCATCCTTCCAATTACCCAAGTTTATAACCCTGGAATCATCAACTCAATCTTCATAACTTCATTTTCTCATTTCTTTGTTTCTAAAAATATTTTATTTGTTTTAATCAGCTCAGATCCTTTTTCTCACCTGCCCACCCCAATCCCCCTCACCCAACTGAGAACACAAGAAAAACAACTCATTATATACATGGATAGTAAATCAAAACAAATATCCACATTGGTCATGACCAGAAAAAAAAAAACCCTGTCTCATTCTATACTCTGATTCTTTCACTTCTCTATCAGGATATGGGTAGCACATTTCATTAGTCCTCTGGAATCCTGGTTGGTCATTACGCTGATAAAGATCAGTAAGACAGTATTTCATCACATTTATATACCATAAGTTATTCATCCATTGTCCAATTTAAGGCACCCCCTTAGAGATCCATTCTTTGCCACCTTAAAAAAGAGCTATAAACATCCTTAGAGTTTGTTTTGTTTAGCATCAATCCCTGCCTCAATGTACACACCTTCTAATTATACTCCCTCCTTCCATTTCCCTTCTATTTACTTGTTGAGTGAAATGTATTTCCGTACCTAATTCTTTATGTGTTTTCTTCCTTCTTTTTGACCAGCTCAGAAGAGAATGAGGTTCAAGTGCCAGTAGAAGTCTCTACCTCCTCCTCCTTGTTTGTTTAGATGTTTACTTATATACCTTGATTACATAATTTTCCCTAAGTGTCCTTCCCTTCTCCAATCCCAGTGCATTCCTCTTCTTTTCTCTTTTCTTTATTTTCTTAAAGTCAAGACAAAATGGGATCACGTTCAGACCTTACCTAATTTATTCCCTCTATTAACCCTGATGTTGATAGTGGTCAGAGATGACACACTTATTATCTCCCTATCTTTGAACATACACAGTTTTTTCTGTACTCTTTTATCATTGTTCATTCATGTTTACTTTTTTACATTGCTCTTTACTTCTGTGTTTGAACTTCAACATTTTTCTGCAGCTCTGGTCTTTTCACCAAGAATACTTGAATATTCTCTTTTCCTTTAAAGGTCTATCTTCTTCTCAGTACTATTATCCTCAGATTTTTTGGGTAGGTTATTCTCAGTTGTAATACCATTTCATATGCCTTCTGGAATATTATATTCCAAGATTTCCACTTCTTTGTAGTGGTGGCCACTAAATTGTGTGTGATCTTGATCATAGTTTCTTGTTATTTGGACTATTTCTGGTTGCTTATAGTATTTTTACTTTGAGGGAAGCACTGTTTTTTTAAATGCTGTATTAACTTCTGGTTTTCATCATTCATTTCCATCAGGTTTTGAGTTACAATTTTTCCCCCATTTTCCCCCTACCCATCACCCCAGAATAACGAAGCTCTGGGTTTTGGCTATGATGTTCCTCGGAATTTTCATTTTGGAGTTTCTCTCAGAAGGTGATCAGTGGATTTTTTCTATTTCCATTTTCCCCTCTGGTTCTAAGAGATCTGGACAATTTTATGATTTTTTTTGAAAGGTGATGTGTAGGTTCTATTTTTTGGTCATGGTGTTCAGACAGTCCAAAGATTCTTACATTCTCTTTCTACTTGATTGGTTTTCCAGATTAGTTGTTTTTGCTATGAGATAACCTACATTTTCTTCTATTTTTTTCCACCATTTTGATTGTTTTAATATTTCTTGTTGACTTATAGAATTATTGGTTTCTATTTGGTCCATTCTGCTTTTCATGGAATATATTTCTTGGGGAAAGTTTTGTACTTCTTGTACAAAACTTCTTTTTCAATTCTTTCTTCCATTATTCTCTGTTTTGGTTGTTTCTCTGCAGGCTGAAATACTTTAAGTGAGAATGTGTTCTGCACCTGAGGTCTGAGCTATACCACTGCTTCTGTTGCTTCTGCTACTGGCTTATAAACTTCCTCATTTCTCTACACACAGCCCAGGGCCTCTCTACCAGGAATACCACCACTGAACAAAGATCACCTTCCCATTCCCCAGATATCTGTGACCTGGAACTGGGTAGAAGGCAACAAAGCTTCCAGATTGCACCTATTCCCACTGTAATGCCATTGTATGGGTTTGAGACCTCCTCTCTGTCTGTCTCCCTATACTAAGCTGGGTTGGAAAAAGGACCTGCATGACCATTTTTAGGATTTTCCCACCAGAATTTAGTCTGGTGCATTTTCTAGAATAGTTTGGAGGAGTTTGTGGACGGGACTTGACTGTACTGTTTCCTTTCATTCTACCATCTTTGTAATGTATATCTCCATAATATATCTCATAGCTTTCACCTTCTCTCTGTCTCACAGCCACTACCCTGGTTCAGACCTTATTACCTCTCATCTGGATTATTGCAATGGCTTCCTTACTGGTCTCTCTACTTCCAGTCCCTTTCTTTTCCAGACTGCATCTTCCACATGGCTACTGAACTGTTTTTCCTAAGACACAAATCTGACCATGCCACTCTGTTACTCAAACATCTTCAGGAATTCCTCTAGCATAAAATACAATATACTCAGCCTGACATTTAGAGCTCTCCATAATCTGGCTTCTCCCCATATCTTTCCTCTTATTTTGTAGTACTTTCCTTCAATCACTTGCTATTACCCTTTATTCTTCTTTCTTTATATTCCCATTGCTTAGCCCAGTACTGGGCATACCACAAGTGCTTAATAAATGCTTGTTGACTAATTATCTGACAGTGATTTTACACAAGTGGTCCTCCCTGTCTGAAATGCACTCCTTTCTCACCCCTACTTCCTAAGATAAAAACCCCTAATTTCCTCCAAAACTCAATCCAGGTGCTACTTCCTAACAAGGCCTTGCCAGATTTCCCCTAGTAATGATCACTCACTCCCTTTTGAAATTACCCTGTATCAAGACCCTAAGATCACAGATGCAGAACTAGAATGCGCCCCCCACCCCATTTTATAGGTGAGGGAACTGAAATCCTGAGCCACTGACTTGGCCAAGATTACACAGGTCATAAATAGCAGAGCTAGTATTTGAACTTGAACAAAATCTGTATTTCTTCATTTATGTAGATGTTGATTCCTTATGACTACCCCTGCCCCCAGTAGAATGCAAGTTCCCTGAAGGCAGGGACTGGGTTGGTTGGTTGGTTTTAATCTTTGTATTCTTAGCACAATGCTTTGCAGGTACTAGGTGTTAATAAATGTTTATTGACTTGAAATTGAATTAAGGCAGGCCCCAGTGAAATAAAGTGTGCAGATGCAAGCAGGCAGTTTGAAGTCCATCCAGCTATACGGAGGTCCTTGGCAGCCAAGACCATTAGTCTAATTTGCTTTGAGTAGTAAATTCACTTGCAAAGAAAACGAGCTGTCACCTTATGCTAAAGGCAGAATTACCTGGTGTCAGAGCCAAAGGATGGAAGGCATTGATTTTGGCCCTCAGCAAAGCATTTCCCAGAGAGGATGGGGTCACCTGCCAGAGAGCTAAATCTTTCCTGTCTCCAAGCAAACGGTCAGCAGTTTGTACCACTGGTGGGGAGGGGAGTGGGCACACTGGGCTCCAGGAACTGTCTACCATGGCACTTTTCGGAGTCCTAAGCTGAGCCCCATCTTTGTCTGAGAGACTGCAGAGAGCCTGCCTATTCACTAAGATTTTGGCCTCCAACTTCCAAGCTCAAAGTTGAAGTTATACATTTGCATGTGTGTGTGTGTGGGTGTATGTATGATGCATACAGGCATATGCTCCCTACTCTGATGCCATTTTCCAATATAAGCTATGAGGAATTTGCCTTGGGCCCCATGCATTGACGACTATAGTGATTTCATAGGGCATTGACTCTTGACCACATATATTCTCCACATTTCCATCTTTGCATGCATATGCCCCAATCATACATAGTTCCTATAGGTGTGCTTCTCCTTGGGTGTCCCTATATATTTCCATTCTTCCCTCTGATACTATGTGTATTCATTGGACAGTAAGTCCCTAGTTTAAGGAGCACATTTTTTTTGGTACTACTTTTCTTACCATGCCATTTCATGAAATACCTTTATTTTGACTGTATCCTTTGAAGTTTGAAGTCCATCCAGCTGACTGGATGTATCCTTTGACTGACTATTAAAGGTAAACATATTGGTGGGGGCTCATTACCTGTGATATTAGATGATATGGACCCACAGTATACTTTGACTTGGGGGTGGTTAGTCACTGAGGTCCCTGCCCTATAAGACTTCTAATTCTTGATGCCAAGAACTCAGTCTCCAAACCTCAAATCTTATTTCTATTATTTGTTATCTTTGTGATCTTGGAAAAGTCATGTAATTTCTCTATTTCCCCCTCTATAATGAGAGGGGTTGGTTTTGAGGGTCTCAAATATGCCTTCTAGCTCTAAACCCCATGATCCTCTCGGTTACCTGTAGCTTGTCTGACTCCTATCTTGGTGACCCCAGAATATCTGTCCCTTTCTGCCTTATTCCAACACTTACTCCCTTCTTTTCCACCCCTCTATTGCCACTGACTTCTGGACAGTAAGAATGCATCTTTTAGGAATTATTAACAAGGGGCCTCCACCAAAGTCCAGCTCTAGGGCCTCATCATAGCTTGAAGGTGACCCAGTGTTCTCAAGGAGTTATACACACAGAAAAAGACACACTAGTACCCATGTGTGGTACTATACACACATTTACACAATTGTAATTACACAAACATAGCCATCTACAGTTATACGCACATACAGATATACACAGATAACACACAAATGTACAGAGGTATACAATGCTGTCTTTCACAAGCCCCATCTGGTTGTCTTTTCTGTCTCTGCCCTTGTGAATATGAGTGGGAACTTAGGGGATATGGTCAAAGCTGTGGAAAGGGGTCCACTTTCCCCTCTCTCCCTGGCCCTCCCATGATGTACATCAGGTCTCGGTTTCCCTGTTGATGTCTCATCTGGGAATTTCATAGCCTTCACCCAAGGGTTCTGATGCACTACCACATTCAGGAACTGTGTAAATAAGAAATAAATACAAAAATCTAAAATGCAAAAATCTAGTCCTGGTCCTTTTGCAAGAGATTTGACCATGCTAAGGGTGGTGGCAGTGCAGTTACCAAAAGTGTTGGCTGTTTAGAACAGATGGTGCCCACACCCCACTCATTCCCCTGGGGAGATTAGCAGTCCTCACTGGGGCCTCACTTCAGGCCTCATTGACCATTGAGCCTCACTGAGAACTCCTCTGGCTTGGGGAGAGGGGGGCCTATCTCAGGACTCCTTAAAAACCTTGCAAAGGAAGGCATTGAGACTTACCCTGGAGCATGTGCACTAAAGCTGGAGCTCAAACCCATTATATTGGGAATTCCTCTTTATTTGTTTAGGCAATTATTCTTAGGCAAAGTACTCCACAGCCTGTGCTTGTAACCTGAGAGAGGGTCTTACTCTAAACACTCAGGTAATTCCCAAGGATTTGTGTTCAAGGAAGCCAACTCACTGGCTTTCAAACTCATCTATTTGTTGCATATGAATTACCCAATCCACATATAGTTACTCAACTCCTACAATGGGCAAGCCTTCAGTGAGGAGGTATTGGGGTATAGAGAGAAATGAACCTCAAGGACCACATATGGTCTAGTGATGGAGACAAAAACAGCCCAGAACAGTGATGTAGACCCAAAAGAAGTAAGAAACAACTTTAGGACAGATGTCACAAGGCCAAACAGGAGTCGATACCCAATGAGTGCTATCACAGTAAGCAATAGGAGGTAATTGGTAATAGAAAGAGGTGAGTGAAGGGGGATCTCAGTATGGGCTGGGGTAGCTGGGTGAGCTGAATTTGGACAGGTAGTATATGTTCCCATATATACAACCATCCTTATACCCCCACATTTTCACACATAGTGCTAGGCTGACTATAGTCAGGATACCTGAACTTGACACATACTAACTGTAATGATGGAAAAGTGACTTAACCATTCTGGGACTCAGTTTCCTCATTTGTAAAATGGATAAAAGAATAATTGTACTTCTTAACTCACAGAGTCACTGTGAGGGTTAAATGAAATAATGGATGGAAAGTGTTTTACAAACATAAAAACATTACATAGAAGTTAAAATAGTACATAAAAGTTAATTACAGAAAAGGTTACATTTTGGAATAATAAAAGGATAATAACATTTCAGTGATTTGATATTACTGGGAATAAGGAGTTTATGTGTCTAATACATACCTTTTCCAGATAACCAAAGGTGTTGCTATTTTAACCATTTGAGATGAAAATCTTTGAAAAATTTATTGCATATTATCCAATTGCAATTCTAGTTAAGGGTCTCGTTACCAATTGGCTTAATGGAAGCTAGAGATCCTGGAGTAAGTAATGAGGAAAGACAGCCTTTGCGGCATGAGAAGCAGCCTGTTCAAAGATATGGAGTACGCCTAGTGCAGGGAACAGGTAGGCAAATTTGATTAGAGTCTAGAGTGAGGAGGAAAAGTGATATACAATAAGCCTAGAAAGGTGGGCTGGAACTAGAATGTAAAGGGCTTTTAAATACTGAACCAGAGTTTATACTTTATCCTAGGGACAACAGGAAGCCACTGGTGCTTCTTGAGTGAGGCACAAAATGGTTAGACTTTATAAAGATGATTTTGGCAGCTATGTAGAATTTTTATTATGGGCAGGTAGGTGGCACCATAGTGGATAAAGTACCAGGCCTGAAGTAAGGAAGACTCATCTCCCTGAGTTCAAATATGGTCTCAGATACTTACCAGCTGTGTGACCCTGGGCAAGTTACTTAACCTTGTTTACCTCAGTTTCTTTATCTCTAAAATGAGCTGGAGGAGAAAATGGCAAACCATTTCAGTATCTTTGCCAAGAACACTTCAAATGGGGCCCCAAAGAGTCAGATATGACTGAAAAATTACTCAACAACAAAAGAAATTTTATTAGAGAGGGGCAGATTAGAAACTTGAGTTTAATTAATTAATAGGGTATTATAATAGCCCAGGTGAGAACTGAATTGGGGTGGTGATGATATGAGTGGAAAAGAAGGGATAGATTCAAAGATGTGTTCTTGAGGTAGAACTGACAAGATTCAGAAGCTGACTGGAGATGGCAGGGGGGAGTTTAGGGAAATGGAAGAACTTAGGGTGACTTTGAGGCCGCAAATATGGGTGACTAGATTATGGGGTCTCTACAGAGGAGTGGGTTTAGCAGAGAACACAATGATTTCCATTTGGTACATTCAATATGGTGGGTAGTGATACTGCACACACCTCTTTGCTCCTCTCCTATCCCCCAAACGACCTTTAACTCTGGTCAGTTTGGAATTCTTTTCCCTGGGTAACTCTCACCATCTTGTTCCCCTTTTTGGCTCTGAGCTTCCAAGCACCACCAACACAAAACATCATATAATGCTGATTTCACCAACCACAAATTCATGCTATACAACTGCCAACAGACAATTGCTGCTCTTCAGTGATCTTTCTTTATTAACTCCCCATCCCATTCCCTATGATTGTTTCAAGCTTTTATCCTTTTATTGTCTTCTTTCATCTAAGGTTTTACCTTCTGCCTTTATTCCTGCACATACACACCCCCACCCCCACACATGCAGCAGATGACTTAGCCATGAACTTGCTGACCATGCCTCCTCCAGCTTATCTCTTCCCTGGACCTTTCCTGGATTCCTTTTCCACCATGGTGTAATGGAAGGAACACCAGTAGATGCCCAATGAATGCTTGATGAGGTGGGACCAGAGTTCCATCACTCCCACATTTTTTTTTTTTGCTTTTTGGAGAGCAATTGGGGTTAAGTAACTTGCCCAAGGTCACACGGCTAGGTTTTTATGTGTGTTAAGTGTCTGAGGCCGGATCCGAACTCAGGTCCTTCTGACTCCAGGGCCGATGCTCTACTCACTGCGCCACCTAGCCGCCCCCACTCCTACATTTCCATGCTGTTTCTCCTTCTACTGGGGCAGCTAGGTGGATGGAGCACTAGGCCTGGAGTCTGGAGAATTTGAGTCTAAATCCAGCTTCAGACTCTTATTAGCTGTGTCATTAAGTCATTAAAGCCATTAAACCTATTTGCCTTAATTCACTGGAGAAGGAAATGGTAAACCATTTCAGTATCTTTGCCAAAAAAAATCCTATGGACAATGCTGGTATGCTATGGTCCATGGGGTCACCAAGAGTTGGACACAACTGAACCACAACAACAATCACAACCACCTCCCTTGCCTGGTCTGATAGACACCATGGGGAAGAAACATGGAAGATTCTCTTCTAGGCCCTGCTCTTAGAATCTCAGAAGCTGCCTTATAGGTGCTGAATTGTCATGGGACTCTTCCTTTCACCTCTTCTTCTCTGGTCTCCCCAGAAAGGACCAGAGACCAGCATCGATGAGGTGCAGTGGTGTGGGATCAGCTGTTGTAAATTAAATCTGAGCTAGTTGTCTTTCCCTGGTGTTTTGTCCTGCCCTGTCTTCTCCTGTCCCCATTCCTTTCAACAAAGTAGTTCCCCATACCTGGGAATGCCTCCCTTGTGGTTCTCCCATATTTCTGCAGATTGGAGGCACCTTCTATTCTTCAAGTCCAAGTTCAAATATTATCTCTGCTAAGAAACCCCATCTGGCCCCACAGGCTAGAAGGGATGCTCCCCTTCCCTTTAATAGCTCATGCCTGGCTCTTTATGGTCTAGACCTGTGACTTCATCTGTGTAGGTAACTCCTACCCTCTTTCAATGTAGATATAGGCAGCTCTCATGAAATTGAAAGTCCCAGGAAGTTGTGGGGAACCACTAAGAAATAAAGTGGCCTAGCTTATAACCAGTATAAGTCAGAGGCCAGACTTGAACCCAGGTCTCCCTGCCTTAGAGTTCAGCTCTCCATCTACCATGCTACACTGTCTTTTTATTACTCTTAATTTTATATATGTATACACATATGTGCATGCATATGTATATGTGTATATATAACATATGCATACACACATATATGTACATATGTACAAAGTAACTCTATTACGTATAACATGTGCATTGTAGATATTTATGTATGAAAGGGCAGCCACATGGTCTAACTGACAGAGTATTAAGACTGTTTGGTTGTTTTGTGATTCTCAGCAAGTTGTTTAACTTCTAAGCCTGAGTTGGCTCATTTGTAAAATGTATATAATAACAGCATCTAGCTAGCATCAAGTAATGGGATTTTACAAAGTAGTCATTTAATAAAATCTGTCCAATTGAATTAGAATTAAACCGTGTTTAAAGAACCACTCGATTAGGGTAGGAGTCCACCAAGGACAGATGAAGAGCAGGACCTGGCATCAGAATTACTCCTTATGTGTGGTCATACTCCATATTCCAGCCAGGCTAATCTCAATGACTCCAATTCCACCTCCTAGGCCTCACTGGGCACCACCATTGACTGGTCGTGAGGGTACAGTGGTGAGATTACTGAATTTGGAAGCATAGGACCTGGGTCCTACTTTGGCTCTGTTCCTACTCCCAGTGTGACCTGTGGAAAAATATTGAACTTTCCTGGCTTTGGTTTCCTCAAGTGTCAAATGAAGAGTTTTAATTGGATGACCTGGGAGGTCTTTCCACTGGCCCCTCCAGCCTTATTCCTATAGTCCTGTGACTATAGGAAGTATATATATATATAAAAAAAACTGAGAGAAGAGTGGGCTCCATTTCAAGGACCTTTTTTATGGTTTTGAATTCTTTTTTTTTTTTAAGCAATTGGGGTTAAGTAACTTGCTCAAGGTTACACGGCTAGTCATTATTTATGTGTGGGTGCTCATTTTCTGAGGCCGGATTTGATCTCGGGTCATCCCAACTCCGAGGCCGACGCTCTTACTGCACCGCCTAGCTGCCCCTTTTAGGGCAATTGGGGTTAAGTAACTTGCCCAAGGTCACACAGCTAGGTTTTTGTTTGTGTGGGTTAAGTGTCTGATGCCGGTTCCGAACTCAGGTCCTTCTGACTCCAGGGCCGGCGCTCTACTCACTGTGCCACCTAGCCGCCCCCGGTTTTGAATTCTTATCTAGTTTTGACCCATCTTTCATCTTTACTCTTTGCACACTCTCTAACTATTAACTGCTGGGGTCCTATGAACTCTGATTACAAGGTCCTAAAGCATAAGCCTATGAGAGAAAAAAAAAGTTTAGAAAATATTGTCAAATAAATGTTTTTTGCCGACCTAGTGATATTGAATCATTATTGCCCAAATCTTTGGTGTTCTTGGTGCCCAAAACCTCAGGCAGCTTGGCAGTAGCCCAGCACACAAGACTTCCACAGGAACACCACAAGTGCATTTATTCAGACAGTTGCTAAGCATTTATGAGGGGCTGACCGTGTGTCAGGCATTGTGCTAAATATTGGAGATACAGCAAAAGGGAGAAGTCAGTCCCTCAAGAAACTCAAAGTATAATGGGGACACAACATGCACATAATTATGTAGGAACAAGTTGTTTAAAGGATAAATAGGGATTGATCAACAGAAGGAAGATGCTAGAATGAGGAGAGAATGGGAACGGCTTCCTGTGAAAGGTAGGATTGTAGGTGGGACTTGAGAGGAGCCAAGAGGTAAGGAGAAGGAGCGAGAACATTCCAGGCATGGACAACAGAGAGAACACAGAAGACACTCTGGGAAAGTGACCCACTTCAAAGCCACACTGGTTGGGCAAAAAGAAGTCATACACATCTCACCATTCCATTATCCTTCCTGGGTGATTGACTGTACGATTGCTACACTGTGAGCCAAACCCTACTACCACTGGCTCAAGGGTTCTGAGTCCTGCCCTTCTCTCCCACCCTCAAGCAGCCTCAGGATTGGGGGAAAGGCTAATGCAGCCCTCTTAGAGAGTCAACTGATGGCTGTGGCTTCCCATCCCCGTGGTTCTGCTGTCCTGGCCTCTGTGTGGTTACACTAGCCCAGCTTGTTACCCATGGCTCTGCTTTGACTGTCAGAACGGTGTAATTACTGGGTCTCCATCCTACACACTACTCCAACTTGGGCCTGGGATATTTCTTGGGCCATCAAATCCGACAAAGGCTCACTGATGAAAGGAATGGAGGTAAACAGGATGAAGGAGGCTCATTACCTGGAATACTTTGCCTTCGGCACACCAGGGCTGTGTCTGTGCCACCTGAATCTTTACTTCCCTTTGAATAAGGGCCATCATCTATAAAAGAGAAAGAGGGAAAATGGGTTGAATACAACTGTCATTTCTATCTGGGCTCCCTTCTCCTTTGAAGACGTCATCTTGTCCCATATCTATGTGACCTCAGAATGCATTATTTCATGCCATAGTTTCAGTTTGGTCCTTGGAAGAGATGGGGGATTATAATGGATTTATTTCCCTCACATTTAATTCTCCTAGAGAGAGCCAAGTCTGTCATCCTTTAAATCAAATGAAATGGGGAAAAGATGTAAGACCATCCCTGGAGTGAGATATGCCAAAAATAGCCCTAGATCGAGACATGAAAGATCCGGGTTTCAATGAGCATCCTGAAACTAACTTTCTGTGTTATTTGGGTGTGGGGAATAAATGACCACAAAGCTTTTATTAGTCTCAGCCTCTTCCTCTTTTGGCCTCAATTTCCTATTCTGCAAAATAATGGGACTGACTTAAGGGATCTCTAAGGCCCTAACTAGGAAGCTATGCAGTATAGTGGGTAGAGCCCTGGGCTTGGAATCCAGAAGACTCATTTTCCTTAGTTCAAATCCAGCCTCAGACACTCACTGGCTGTATTGCCCTGGGCAAGTCACTTCACCCTGTTTGCCTCAGTTCCTCATCTATGAAATGAGCTGGAGCAGGAAATGGCAAGCCACTCCAGTATCTTTGCCAAGAAAAACCCCGAATGGAGTCATGAAGAGTAAGACAAGACTGAATAACGACAACAAAGGTCGCATCCACCTCTGATATTTTGTGATTCTGTTTGAGCTTTAAGCCCATCATTATGGTGATGGGCTTAAGGACAAGGAATAGGCCAGGGGTCATGTTCAAGACCAGTTTCATACATAGACCCAATAAGAGGCAACCTCTGTAGTAGGATGAGGAGCATGAGAAGGTCTCTTTGTCCAAAGATATCTGCCTTCCTGCCTCCCATGATGCCTAAAATTTTACTGCTAGTGGGACGTTCATTCTTTTGGATCTTTTACACATTCAGATTAAACAGACATTCATTAGGCCCTGCATGTGGAAGGGATTGCAGTGGTAATGGGGGATTCAAGAGCTTCAGCATAGGGCTTGTCCTCCAGAAGCTAAGGGCAGAGCAGGGGCTGCTATTTCTGCCACAGTTGGTATTTGCATAGCATTCTGAAGTTTACAAAGGGCCCTACTTTACATACATCATCTCATTTACTGTTCATAACCTGGCCTGGGAGGTAGGTGCTCTTATTACCCCCATTTTCCAGATGAGGTTTAAGTGACTTGCCCAGAGTCATGGTGACTAGTTAAGTATCCGAGGCAGGATTCACACCCAGGTCTCTTGCCCCAAACCCAGGCGTCTTTCCAAGATACCACAGTACATATACACAGTTAAGGAGACTACAAGGTGGAGTGTAACAGGGCCAAAGGAGAAATGAGATTCTCTAAGGAAGAATGTGAACAGGAGGAGAACATGTTCAACTGGAGGGATAACTTAATGGTAGGAGCGACATTTGAGCTGAGCCTTGAAAGAAGAACAAGATTCCAAGAGATAGTGAAAGGGGGATGTATTTAGGCATAGTGGAGGGTGTTTTCCTTTCCCAGACTCCCCCAAAATTTGGATAGGAGGCAGAGCACCTTCAGTTCATTCTCAGCTTCTGGAGTAATTAGGACTAGCTGACAGTTGCCTGAAAACAAGACCCTGGGAGAATGAGAAGCAGGGAGTCTTTAGGGGTCAGAAGGGAATGAGAGGGAAAGGAGGGTGCCAAAGGCAAATCCTTCCCATGCTTCTGTTTGATGCCATTTTTTTGAGACTGTGGACTGTCTCCCAGTCTCACCCAGGCTGGAAATGCTATGGCCACTAATGGACGATCCAGCATAGAAACTTTGACCTTGCTCCATTTATGACCTGGACAGACTGGTATACTCCCCCCTCCCCCCACCACTCTAGGGAGCTTAGTTTCAGACCCTCAGTCAGTTCTATCCCTACTGAAGCTTAGAACTCCTGAGCTCAATCTATCCACTAGCCCTCTCTTCTGACAGGAGGAGGGATTATGGCCCTGGACCACCACACTCAACTAACACTGACTTCTTTTTGAAAAATTTTTACTGCTGTAATTTTTACATCTCTGTCACTTGTGCCCCCCCCAAAAAGAACACACAATGTTTTCCTTGTAGCAAAGTACAATTCATAGGATCATACTCTGAGAACCTAAAGGGACCTAAGAGCCCATAGGGTCCCTCCTCTTCTTTTATAGATGAAGAGACTGCTAGAGAAGTGAGGTAATATTTCCAAGGTCACACAGATCATAAGGGCAGAACTGGGTTGGGAACCCAGACCTGATGAGGCCAAATTCAGCACACTCACCCATCATCCCACACTGCCTCTTATGCAAAGGAATAAATGCATTGGCCATATATGAAGATGCATGTCTCATTCTATACCAATAGTCTGCTACCTCTCTGATGAGGGAGACATACTTCACCAGACAAGCAATTATGAGGAAAATGTGTGTACTGGCCTTCTGATGGTAGGGGCCTTTCAAAAAAGCATTTATCCAGGGCAGAAGACCCAGATTCTATTCTTACTAGCTAAATGATCAGGACACATCATTTCACATCTTTGGCCCTCGATTTCCTCTGCTATAAGATGGGGATAATAATGCTTGTACTTTCTATCTCATAGGGTTGATTTAAAGGTACAGAGGAAACCTTAGCTTACACCAGAAATGAGAGCTTTTCCTTCTGCTGATTCCCTGGGTACCATCTGCACTAAGTTTGGTGAGTGATGGGCAGTGGATATATCAGGGAAAGGTCAATCTTCATCTGTTGGGACTGGATATGTCAGTAATTCCTCATATGCCTATGGTGAGTCAAAAGGCTTCTTTCCACATATTGAGGGGAAGTTATTATCACAGTAATAAATCATGATTATAATCTGAAGAGAAAACCCCATTACCCCATTGTCTTTATAGAGAGAGTCCTTTTACACATGTCCAAGATGCTTTCTCATCCATTTTCTACAGGGATGCTCACAATAGCCATGCCATGATGGAGACAGGGTAGGGATGATCAGTCCCATTTTACAGAAAAGGAAACCGAGGCCATGAGAAGCTGTTAAGTGATTGGCCCAGGGTCACACGAGTAATCAGAGACAGAGTCAGGACTGGAACCCTGGTCCTCTGACTCCTGGCCCAGCACTGTTTCCACAGTGGCCAGTCTCTGTACTTGGCTCGAGTCCCCCCAGAGCACTTCAGTGAGGCAGGATCACCTGTGCTGAAGCATTGTCCAGCACAGTGAAACTCCTTGATCCAGACAGGCCTCAGGTGTGCCTGAGACACAACGATCATCTGTCAGGAGGCCAGAGAGACCTTTGGATGGCTGCTGAAGTATGGCCATCAATTGTGCCACCGATCTGGGCTCAAGGGAATGGGAAAGGACAGAAGAGAGAACACTGGCTTTGGAGTCAGAAACGCTGGGTCCAAATACTGTCTCTATCACTGACCCACTTGTGTAACCTTGGCCAAGTCATTTAACTTCTTCAGTAAAGTCTCAGTTTCCTAATCTATAAAATGGAGGATGTAAGGAAACATATGAGATGACTATGAAGGTGTCTTCCAGCTCCAAGTATGACCTTCTGATCTGAAGTCCTATCAAGCTGAAAAGGTTTCAGAGATGGACTCTCCCAGAGAGAAATCCAGAGGGGTGTCATACAGTAAGGAGGATGGGTTACCATGGCAACAGACTCCACAGACATGCCCAAAAGCCAAGGGGATGCCTGTAGATTTACAGTTCAAATCAAAATACTTAATGGCCCCTGAAAGTGGCAAGCTGTGTATGTGACAAAATTGCTGGTGAGTTTTCTTGAGGAGGAAAAGAGAGAGAGAGAGATAGAGAGAGACAGAGACAGAGAGACAGAGACAGAGACAGACAGAGAGACAGAGGCAGAGAGAGACAGAGAGACAGACAGAGAGACAGAGAGAAGCTGCTGAGATTCATAGAATTACATTGCCTGATGATTTATTGACTAGTCTGGTTAAGGGAGAAGACATACAGGTGCTAGCACTGCTATGGATGTATAAAGTAATAAGCTCCTCCCCTCTTAGCAAACATCCCGGACTAACCTCACAGTACTCTCTGTCCCACATCCTTTATTCCAAATGGCCCAATAGTCTTGTCTCTTGTATATGACTTTCCACTTTGCCAGGTATGCGAGAAATGCTCTCCTTTCTCACCAATGCATGGCAGAATCTCTAGTTTCCCTAAAAGCACAGCTCTGGTGCCCTCTTCCTACAAAAGAGAGACCTTTACTGACCTCTCTTATTCTTAAACTGGTCCCCCACAAACTTTTACCATGTATTTACTTTGTCCACATGTTGCATATGCTTATTTCTGTTCACGTCATCAGGTCAAGTGAACAAGCATTTGTTAATCACCTAGTATGTTTCAGTCATCATACCAATCACTGAATTTGTATACAAAGAAAGGCAAAAACAGTCCCTGCCCTCAAGGAGCTCACAGTCTAATGGAAGAGTCAACTTTCAAACAGTTACGTGCAAGAGAGATTAATCAGGGTAACTGGAGATTATCTCAGAGTCAAGGACACTAAGAATGTCAGCTTGACTACAGAAGGCTCTTTGGAGGAGCAAGACCTATTCTGTTTCTGTTTTTGTATCTCTAGCACCTAGCATTCAGCCTGACACAGGGAAGGCACTGTTTGGTTTTTTTTTGAGGGGAGAAGGCAAGGGGATTGGGGTTAAGTGACTTGCCCAAGGTCACACAGCTACTAAGTGTGTCAAGTGTCTGAAGTCTCATTTGAACAGGCCCTCCTGACTCCAAGGCCAGTGCTCTATACACTGCACCACCTAGCTGCCCCAGGAGGCATTCTTAGAAGTGAATTAAATTGAATTTAGAGCAAGATCCTCAGAAAGACCAAGAGATTCCTGCAAAATACCCAACTGACCCGAGAGGATCTTTAATGCCTTCTTAACTTATAACTCCTTCATATAAATTTCCTTCAGACCTGCACATGACTCTAGAACAGGGAACTTAACAGCAGCAGCCTAGAGAGGGATGAAGGGGAAGCAGGAGCCATTAAATGCCAAATAGAGGGGTTTATATTTGGTCCTGGGGTAAGATGGAACCACTGAAGTTTACTGAGCAGTGTTTTCTGAATAAGTTGGTGGAGAGCTCTTGACCCAGAGCTTCATCCCAACCCATGGGTCTCTAACATAGGTATTCAGGGCCCTTGTTTCTCCTCCTCATCCTTCTCTTCTGCTGACCACCATCTCTCTCCATCAACCTCTCACACGGATGAGATCCTACTCTGCTGCCCCTCCTTTCCCCTCCTCCCTTACAGTTGACCTCAGAGAAGTGATTAGAATATGACTTCATTTCTCCTCATCCTGCATAGCAATGCAATGCAAAAACCTGATGCCCATCAGTCACAACCTCTGGCTCCAACATGGGTTTCTTTCCTCATCATTGTATAGACCTGGATCAGGGAACCTAGACTCTTTGCTTTCACAAGTCCTACTTAAAGCAGTTTGGGGCTGGGAAGGAGGGGAAGAAGTCACCTGGGGCCATCCTGCTCCCTGACCACAGTTTCCAAATCTCCAGTGAACTTTATCCTGTAACTGATGGACGGGATGGCCTTTTTAATATTATTTTTAAATTTTTATTCTGAACTTAACATACATCAAGCATAATGGACATTTGTATATACATAGTAGAAAATAAAACAAGGATTGCTCATGAAACTTCAGGTCTCTACTATGTATAGGTTGCTTAAAAACATATAGGTTTCACAATGTCTAGGGTTCAAGGCTATCTTGCTTGTCTGTTCTTCCTTCTGTTCTTTTCTCTCCATTAAAGATACCTCAATTACCTCCTTTTGGAAGAGCTGTCTTTTACAAGTGGACCCCTTCAGACAAGGACTATCTTTTACCTTTCTTTGTATCCTCAGCACTTAGCATAATGACTGACACATAGGAGGCAACTATTAACTTTTATTGACTTGATTTGACTTGGAACACATCAGTAGCACAACTATAAGATGAAAGTGCATGGCACAGGCTCACGGCTATGGAGGGAACTTCATGGCAGGGTTAGCGCTCAGAAATATTATGAAGTTGACCATGTCTTTAATCTTCACGTTTGTTTTCCCCCTTTGATGGAATTTTCCTATTCCCAGGATGTCCAGGATTCTCCTGTTTCATGTTCTCTCCTTCTCAGATCATTTATCCATGCTGAGATTGGAATGACTCATGACAACTTGTAATGTGGGCACTCCCATAGGCCCTGGTTCTTCCACAGGCATCAATTCCAAATAGTAAAAGATAAAGTATGAATGGAGAAATGTCTGGTATCCCCAAGAGGTAGGAAAGGAATTGGGAGGGAATAAGTATTTATATTGCACCTACTATGTGCCAGACCCTAGTTAGCTGCTTTTTTAAACAAATATTTGATCCCCACAGCAATCCTTTGGGGTAGGTACTATTATCGTCCCCATTTTATAGTTGAGGAAATTGGAGCAAACAACATGAATTTGCCCAGGGTCATCTGAGTGGGGAAGGGACCTAAAATCACAGCATGAATTTCACTTACATCTAAAGCCAGGTCCACTTGAGAGGAGTTTTATTCTTTTATACTTGTAACTGAGCAGGAAGAGAGGGGCTAAGGAAATTATCAACCCAGGGAAATGTTCAGAAAGGTAGGACAGTGTATCTATGTGTGTGATTTTGGGATGGTGAGATGTGTGTGTGTGTGTGGGGGGGTGTCATAGGACTATTATATTTACAGCTAGAAGAGGACACCTAATCCAAACTATTCATTTTACATATGAGTAAACAGGCCAAAAACCTTGTCCCAAATTCACATAAGTAGCAATTGGCAAAGCCATGATTCAAATCCAGGTTTCCTGACCCCAAATCCAGTATTCCCTCCATTTTGCTAGGGGGAAAGTAAATAGCAACAGCCAAGAGTCCTAACAAGGATACCTGCCTCTCTTCCACCCCAAAACTGCCTACAGATCATCATAAAAAAAGGACCGAAGAGGAGCCTATGAATTGGGGTTGATGCTGGCCCATGAGAAGCTGGGGGACAGAATCTTTTTGGCAGAGTAATGGGGCTTTGATTCTCTAGCTGGCTTTTCCTGGTTTCTATTTGTGCTCTCCTTGCAGTGGTGAATAAAGGAACTGGTTTTATTGGACACCCAAAAGCAAGAAAAGACATAATTTCATGGGATATCTGGTCACGTCACATTGCTGTACTCATGATAATTATTCGCATATAAGAGACCACTAAAACAATTGCAGCTCATCACCAACCTCCCTTGCAGAGAATGAAAAAGTGGAGAAATTTGATGAAGAAGTATTTAAGGCCTTTCAGATTAAAGCAACACATAACGTCAATGCTTGGTGACTTGAAGGCCAAGGTGAACATATGTGAAGATGCCAAAAATTTGGCTAGAAGATGTTGTTCAAGAATAAGGAATGAGAGAGATGAAAGGCAAGTAAATTATATAGAAGTTTCATATCTATACAGTATAACCATTTTCTTTTTGAGAGTGTTTAAAAGGCAGTAGACATGATGAACACAAAATAATGAAGTCAATTATATTTTAATAGACAAGAAAAGACTGGCTGCTGATGTAAGTCATTCCTAAATCCTATGTCGTCAAGCCGCCAGCTTTTTAGGAGAAAGGATCAAAATTTAATACAAAAGCAAAAGAATAAAAACTGGAAAACATATGGCACATAATGAAAACAACTCTAACATGGCCTTTTAAATCAAGTTATTAATAATGAAAAATGGGAAATGGAAGAAGAAAAGGGTTACAACAATACCAGTTACAGCAATTTTATAGTAAAGTTTAATCACTGGAAATCAATTATCCAAACAAGGAGACCAAAAAACTCTAAAAGCTGTCTTTGTCAGCAAAGAATTGAGTGACTCACCAAGCAGAAAGATAGGTCACTTAAGAGTAACAGTGGTTTAGAAATATAAATTCAATTGTAAAATCCACAGTAGATAGTATAAAAGCATGCTTCACAAAAACATCAAGAAGTAATGAAGGGTAAAATGAATTTAAAGAAAGCTTACAAGACATCTAATAAAGCAAGGTTAGCCTGAGGACATTTCCAGCTGTAATTGGGAGGAAAACCAATAGACAAAAGATGGAAAAGATCTGCATGGATTTTTATAGCAAACTCTTTCACCATCAAAGTAGAGTTACTACATTAAGTCTCTGACATCACAGTCCAGATATGCTTATGGGGGAAGTGAAAATGACATAAAGCAAAAGAAAAGGTTACAAAAAGGCCAATTATACCAAATATACAAATACAATCTGTACCCGATGAGATTGAGTGTCAGGGTACCCGAAGGAGGGGTGATACCAAATAGGGACAAGAATCCCAGTGTCCTTTTCTCCCAATCCAGTACTTTTAGAAACCCTTGGTTAGAGTGACAATTGGAAAAGATTGCAGTGAGAAACGAAAGCTCAGCTTTGCCCACGGGGAAAAATAATCTTAGGCCTTATTATTGTTAGAAAATGTTTCCCTAGAGAATTATACACTATTGACCTACATGCCTATTTTCCTGTCTATATACAATTTATATGAAATGACTTATACATGCATTGAGTATATGAAGATATTTAAAAGGAAACTACTATGCTTTTATAAGTGAAATTCCACAATAAACCATATCTTTACCATTACACAATTAACTAAAAGATGTATGAATTACAAGATCACACTATGCTTATTTTTTTGTAGATGAGGAAAAAAAACAATCTTATTTGGCAGAACAAAACATGGTCTTAAAAGCTCTCCTCCAACATGGCATCTGCTACAGACTTGCCAACATCATAAAAATATCCCTCAGGGGGTAGCTAGGTGGCACAGTATATAGAGCACTGGCCCTGGAGTCAGGAGGACCTGAGTTCAAATCCAGTCTCAGACACTTGACACACTTAGTAGCCGTGTGACTTTGGGCAAGTCACTTAACCCCAATTGCCCTCCAAAAAGAAAAAAAAATGGTTTTTCCCTATGGGGGCGGCTAGGTGGCGCAGTGAATAGAGCGCCGGCCCTGGAGTCAGAAGGACCTGAGTTCGGAGCCGGCCTCCGACACTTAATCCGCACAAACAAAAACCTAGCCCTGTAACCTTGGGCAAGTTACTTAACCCCAATTGCCCTAAAGGGGCGGCTAGGTGGTGCAGTGAGTAAGAGCACCGGCCTCGGAGTTTGGATGACCCGAGATCAGATCCGGCCTCAGAAAATGAGCACCCACGCATAAATCAAAATGACTAGCCGTGTAACCTTGAGCAAGTTACTTAACCCCAATTGCTTTAAAAAAAAAAAAAAATATCCCTCAGAAGATATTACAAGAGAGGTTACCCTGTTTGATGATTTTCTTATGATTGATATCAAGCAAGGCATAAAACACTCCCTGAAGGTGTTAGCCCTCATGATGAAGGATATCCAGGCCAGGGCCTACGTTAAAGAAGGATGGCCTATTCATGATAAGATCCTTCAGATGCTCCTGTTTGTAGACGTAATTAGAGTGATTTCATCAAGTTCCTGAATACTGTAGAGCCTCCTAAAATGAATCACTCAAAAGAGTTTGGTTTACCTATTCACACATAGGAAAACTAAATAGGCAAAGAATGCTTATAGTCCAGACTATACTATGAAGTCATGAGGTTGAATGGGCAATGTAGAGCATATCCACACCATCCATATATACCTATCCTTCTATCCCTACTTTTTTTATAGCTTCAACTCTCTATATCTCTACCTATATCTATCAATTTGTCTATCTTTCTATCTTAGGTACTGCAAATAGGCAATAAGTTGGATAGATAAGCTATAGAGTCCATCTATCAGTGTATACATAAATGTGTAAATATGTATATGTAAATATATGTATATGCATATCTGTCTGCCTTTCTGTCTATGTCTTACATACAGCAAATGGTCAATGAGTTGGATGGACAACCTATGGAATCTATCAGTGCATATGGAAATATGTAGGTATGTATATACAAATATGTCTGTCTGTCTATCTATCTATCTATCTATCTATCTATCTATCTATCTGTCTGTCTGTCTGTCTGTTTATCCATCCATCTGTCTGTCCATCCGTCTATCTATCTATCTATTTATCTATCTATCTGTCTGTCTGTCTGTTTATCCATCCGTCTGTCCATACGTCTATCTATCTATCTATCTATCTATCTATCTATCTATCTATCTATCATCTATCTGTCTGTCTGTCTATCTATCTATCTATCTATCTATCTATCTATCTATCTATCTATCTATCTGTCTGTCTGTTTATCCATCCGTCTGTCTGTCCATCCGTCTATCTCTCTCTCTCTCTATCTCTCTATCTATCATCTATCTATCTATCTATCTATCTATCTATCTATCTATCTATGTCTTAAATACAGCAAATGGTCAGCGGGCTGGTTCCAGATCTGAATAAGGGGAGAATGCCTTGGCAAGCAAATGATTCTAAGCTTCTCTCGGAAATAAAGACCTCTCTTTTGAACATCAGGATTCTTCTAATGATTTTGTCCTACTGTGAGTCACCTAAGACCTCTGTCTCCAAAGAATTAACGTTGAGCATCACCCATAGAAAAATGGAGGGGTATGTTATACATGTGAGAAGAATGCAACTCGTTTCAAAAAAGGATTGGGAAGGAGAAGCAGTACAAAGAGTATCATTTTAAAAGGTATAATGAAAAAAGTCATACATTTGTAAGTAGCGAGAGGAAAGGAGACCTGGTGGACAGCTCCCACACTCTACAGGGATACTTGAGATGTCAGGAGAACCTGAGGAAGGTCCTCTCAGCATGGAGAGTGGACCCTCTGATGAGCTGGATATGAATACTACAGAATGGGCAGAGAACATCCAAACTGATGAAATCATAGATTTACTTGAGTATTTGAGAGTCTGTCTCCTCCCCTGCCCCCATACTGTGTGCATCTCTAGAAAAGTTTTATGCAATGAATTGCACTATACATTGGTAGAGATTCCAAGTACGTAATGTACCAGTGGTGGGTACGACTAACTGTGTCACAAGGTCACTAGCAGCTAAGTCACTAATAACACCTTCTTGGCCCTTCTCTACCTTTTCAGCTGTCCCTTTGCTCACAGTGATAATACCTTTCACAGTCAGAGGTCATAGGACCTTGGCAGAGACTTTTGTTGTTGAGTTGCGTCCGACTCTTTGTAACCCCCTTTGGGGTTTCTTGGTAAAGATACTGGAGTGCCTTGCCATTTCCTTCTCCAGTTTATTTACAGATGAGGAAACTGAGGCCAATAGGGTTAAGTGATTTACCCTAGAAGTGCCAGTTAGGTTCCCATAGTGCTAGCTCCTACACAAGGCCTCTCACAAGGCCCCTCAGGGGGGCCCAGGAACCTAGCATAAAGGTATGACCATTGTGAAATCTCGCCCTGCACCTGCCTTGTAACCAAGATGTAACTAAAACAAAGATTTGCCCCATTAGCTTGTAGCCCCCACTTAGTTTATATCCCTATGTAGTAACAGTTGCCTTGCTGACCACTGTTTCAGGAAGTATTTTTGCTGTATAAAAGCTTGCTGGACAGACTGCTCAGGGCTGCCTTCCCTTTTGGGAGACAGTTGCCGGCTTAATAAATAAGCACTCTTAAATTCTGATTGGGTTGCCGTCCTGTATTTGCCTCAATTGTCCATTACACCCTGGGTCGCACACTTAGGAAGTGTCTGAGGCCAGATTTGAACTCAAGTCTTCCTAGTGCTTTATCCATTTAGTCACCTAATTTCCTCTTTTACAGAAACATCAAAATACAAATAAAAGAAATCTAAGGGATTTTAGGGATTATCTGTCCCATTTGCTCATTTTACATGAGGAAACAGGCCTTGAGATATGAAGGGGTCTGCCCATGGCCACAGTTAATAGTAGAATCAAGACAAGAACCCCAAACTCCTTTTCTCCCAATCTAGTACTCTTAGAAATAACCCAATCAGGATTGCAATTGAAAAAGACTGCAGTAAGAAGTAAGAACCCAACTATCCCAGTCTCTCTGCATAGGCTTTCTCCACTTCCCTGGGCAATTAACTCAATAATGAATAGTGGGTACCCTATTGAACCTTTCAAAAAATACATATCATTAATTCTGCTACGATACATCCTGCTGTTCAAATGAGCTCAGTCCCTGTTCTCTCCCCTTCCCTGCTTTGTCTGCGGGCCTGTGATGAGCAGCGGGGTTTCTGCTCAGTCCTTTTGCGGTTATGTTTGATTAATCAAAGAGTCAGCTAAGAAAAGATACCTTGCAAGTCTCCGAAATGTCAGTTTCCTCTGATTACTCTTTAGAGCGGGGCTCTCTGGAGTAATTGAGACTTGGGGTCTCCCTGAATTCTTTCCAAAGCTGGTCATATGATGTCAGGGCAAGAAGGGACCTTGGTGGATAGAAGAAGGACAGCTGAAATATTCATTTATATGACACAAGTTTTATATAGTGTTTTCTAAATATCATCTTTTTTGATCCTTACAACAACCCTGTGAGGGAGGTAAGACAGATACTTTTGTCTCCATTTTATAGATGAGATTTAATCTAGTTAAGGTGCTTGTCCATGGTTATATAGCTTGTAAATGTCATAGATGGGATTTGAAATGGTCCTCCTCTAATGACAAGTCCAAGGTTCTCTCTGTACACCGTGCTTTCACTCTAGATTGTAACCTGTTAATCAATCAAATGGCATTTATTAAGCACCTACTATGTACCAGACACTGTGCTAAGTACTGGGAATAAAATCAAAAGCAAAGAATGACAATGCTAGATCCTACCCTCAAGTAGTTCACAATCTAATAATGAAGGAGATGACAGGCAAATAATTACATCCATGCAGGTTATAGATGGATTAAAGGGGAGGGAGGGGTAATCTTATAAGGAAGGTACTGAGATTAAGGAGGACTGGAAAAGGCTCCTTACAGGGAGTAAGATTTCAGCATTCTGGGGAGGGGGACACCTGAGTGAAAACAAAAGGATGAGGGGGGAGGGGGAACAACTTGATTGAATGAAAGGCATATGTAGAGGAGTGGAGGGGGGGATGCCTGGAGATGTGAGCTGGCCTTGTTTAATACTTTTGACCTTCCAATAAGACCTGAGCTTCAGTATCTTTCTCTATTAATAGGAAAGAAAAATACTTGAATTCTCTGCCGAAAAGTCTTACTATTATGAAGGGAGCCCCCTGACTTTGGTTAACACTATGAAAATCACAGACTGATCTTTAAAAATGAGAAACTTCATAACAACTTATGGTATTATCCTTTACTGAAAGAGGCACTTTTTGGGCAAAAAACAATGTTAATTCTTGAGAAAACATTTTCTTATAGCAGTAAATGTGGTTTTTCTCTCTAAATACGTAATAGCTTTATGACACCAGATCTAGGTCCATGTTCACTGCGTAACATAACTGACCATCCCTGGATTCCATTCCGGCTGACCACTGGCAAAGAGATTTGGGTGCAGAGTACTATGCAATTGATTGCTTGTCAATAGGCTTCAGTCAACCTGAAAACAGTCATTTCAATGCAGAATTTTAACGTCCATAAACACAGTTGTCCTTAGTCATAAATAGAGCAGGAGCCTGCCTACATAGAGTGATTTCAAGGTCACCAATGGAAAAACACTTGCCCCCAAATCTTTTTCTTAGCTGTCTGCAGGCTGATGCCTGGAGGACAGAACCTTTCCTTCCTCAGGAACAAATAAACCTGAGAATATAATTTCCCTTAGCATTCCCCTCCCTCCTGAAAGGTAGTTGGGAGCCCAGCGATTGATGCAGATGTAGGGGGAGCAAAGTCTTTACTGAGGACAGCCTGAATGGTTAGGCCAGAGAGATCATTAGGGTTCTGGGAACCTACAATGGGAAGGCAGCAAGAAAAGGAACACTCGAAATACTATTCTTTAATATTTATTACGGTCATGGAAACATCAACAAATAGACCTCTGAGTGGCTCCCTCCCTCCGTTATTGATGAGGCACACTCCCTGGAAGGAAGGGAGGCTTAGCCCAGGATTGTGTTGACACTGCTATTCCAGAAGCTTAGGAAAGGGGAAACAATGGCGGACCTGGTGGCTTGGCTTTCGTGGTCATGCCTCCAAATGGCATCCCATAATGTACTGGAAAGTGCATCGGACTAGACTGGGCTTTAAGAGGCCCTAACACTTCTTCATTATGTAACCTTGGCCAAGTCTTTGCTCTCACCAGTACCTTTGGAAAATAAGGGGGTTGAACTGAGCGTGGTAGCACATGTAATCTCTGCTACTGGGGAGGCTGAGACTGCTGGATCTCTTGGGCTGAGGAATCGTAAGATGCAGTGAGTGGGGAATTGATGTGTGTGGGAGGGAGGGGGCCAGGCAAGGAGGAGCACCCTGTCCAAGGAGGGGTCGAACTGGGAAAGAGAAGACATGAGGAGGTCAAATCACTGCTGATCAGCAATGGGTTTGGGCCCATGGGTGGCCCTTTCACTCATAGTCTGGTGATACAGGAAGGAAGGAACAAGTGAACAAAGGGAAGAAAAGGAAAATAAGGAGGTTTGACTAGATCTAGGGCTCCTAGTCAGGGATCTGTGATTTTTTTTTAGTCTGATAACCCTATTTCAACATAATTGGTTTCCTTATAATCTGGTGGATTTTATTTCATGCATGTAAAAAACCTTATTCTGAGAAAGGGGCTATAGGGCTTCATCAGACACTGCCCAAAGAGTTCATGGAACAAAAAAGATTAAGAGTTGCTGGCCTAGATGGTCTCTGATGCCCCTCCATCTCTAAATCTTATCATTTTTTGAAAGACATAGCTATGTTAGGATAATCAAACCAACTTTTTTTTTTTACTTTTTGAAGAGGGGAAGGCAGGGCAATTGGGGTTAAATGACTTGCCCAAGGTCACACGCTGGTAAGTGTTAAGTGGCTAGTAAGTGTTAAGTGTCTGAAGTCCAATTTGAACTCAGGTCCTTCTGACTCCAGGGCCTGTGCTCTATTCACTGTGCCACCCAGCTGCCCCATAATCAAATCAATTTGAGTGTTGCTCTCATGCACCCAATTCTGTTCCAATCTCCTGACCTTGCTATCTTATTGGCCAATGACCAGAAACAATTCACAAGTGTGGCAACTCCCACTGAGGTTGCTGTTCTACTAATCTATTGATAACTAGGCTTGAACTAACTACCTGGGCTGAAATACTGAGTACATAAGCTCCAACACCAATTAGCTGATCTTAAGTGATATTCCCCCTGGATCAAGGGGGCATGCAGAAAGGACATAAAGTCATAGGAAGAGCAGAAGAATGGTCACCGGAATATAAATTGTTAGAAGGACTATCAAAGCCAGAAGAGGTCTTAGGAAGTAGACTATCAGAGCTGGAGGGAGTGTTAGAACACAGAATGTTAGAGGTGGGAGGGACCTTAGGACACAGAATGTCAGAGCTGGGAGGGACCTTAGAACACAGAATGTTAGAGTTGGGAGGGACCTTAGAATTCAGAATGTCAGAGCTGGGAAGGACCTTAGAACACAGAATGTCAGAGTTGGGAGAGACCTTAGAATACAGAATGTCAGAGTTGGGAGGGACCTTAGAACACAGAATGTTAGAGGAATGATCAAGTTGAGGACTATAGAGGACATAAAATCGAACTCCCTTAATTTTAAAGGTGAGGGACTGAGGCCCCAAGAGGAAAATCCTTTCTCCTAATCACATAGAGGAGATTAGCTGCAGAACCAGGTTTAAAATCTATTTCTCCTGCCTTCCAGTCCAGTGTTCCTTCCCCTCCATGGGGGTTTTGAGGAAGATAATGAGAAAATGTCAGATGTACACTTCAAGAGCCAACAATTCCATATACATGAATCAAGAACAATAATTGCCTTTTACCACATGGACAAGAACTCAGTAGGGAGCAAGGTACATGAACTCCTACAACTCATGGATATCACTATAAAGAGAAACTACCCGTCAATGGAATAACTTAAAGAGAAATGTCTTCTATTGGCAAAGCAGGCCTTTCTTGAAAGTTATCCAAGTGAATGACCCCTCCAGAGTGAAGAATGACCAATAAAAACTAAACAATCATTGCAAGGGAAGAGTGGCTTTGAAGATACTGTCGACTCTATTAATCAAGGGAATGAGCAACCGTAAATCCAAGCAGGAGGGAAATGAGAATCTTCATAGAGAGTGACTCCATTTTTATTAGGTTTCTGAAGACGGGTGTTATCAACAGTAGAAAGTGAAAAAATGCCGGGTATGATCAGGAGCAGCCAAGAGAAGCCAAGGGCTTTTATTAGGGAGGACAGAACTCAAGCTAATATATGGTGTCCTTTCATCTGTGCTACAGGGCCATGGGAGGTAAGGCAGAGAGGCTGGAAAGCTGGGGATCAGCCAGGGGACCTAGAAGCTGGTGGTCAATTGGGAGGTGAAGATCTGGAGTCTGATTATATACAGTGGGCTTAGAGGCTGGAGATCGGGAGCCAGGAGGATATAAGAACTGGGCAGAAGAAATGATTAGAGACATTGATAACCAGACCTTGATGCTGAAGGGGCTGTCTGACCAAGCTGTGAGACATCAGACACTTGTGGATGCCTGGTGGCCCAGCTGTTTTAAAGATTCCAGGGTCACATTCCTCCCCTCCCCCCACCCCTGGTTTTCTCTTGCAGCTGGATCTTCTTTGTTTCCATACTGATGATGTCTCATGTTATGCTTGCAGAAAGACGGAGAGATGTACACTAGTTAACATATGCAAGTTAAGTGAATTTAGAGCTGGGGGTATCGTTAGACCAAAAGTGCAAAGATGTTTCTGTCTCTCTGTGTCTCTGTCTGTCACACACACACACACACACACACACACACACACACACACACACACACACACACACGTCCATTTCTCATCATTAGCCATTCCACTTGTGCCTAGAATGCTCTCACTCCTTGCTTCTGTCTCACAGAGCCCCCTCTTCCTTTTAAAATGTGGCTCAAACACCATCTTCTGCATGAAGTTTTTCTCCCGGGCCCCTCCCAACTGCTAGTGCCTATCATCCTTGTATTTAATTACTGCATATGCATTTGCATTTCTTTACTTTTTATTTACACTGTACATATTTTTATATGTATTTGTTTACTCCATGCAGATGCAAGCTCCCTGGAAGTAGGGATTATTTATTCTTTTGATTCTTTCATTATGGGGACCGCTAAGTGGTACTGAACCTGGAGTCAGGAAGACCTGAGTTCAAATGTAGCCTTTGTGATGGATTTGCTGTGTGACCTCCAACAAGTCACTTAACCTCTGTTTCAATTTCCTTTTCTATAAAATGAAATGAGATAATATTTATTAAAGCACTTTGTAAACCTCAGAGTGGTATATAAACGTTAACCATTATTATTACCTATATCCCTAGGACCTAGAATAGTGTCTTAAACAGGGTGTATGTGTGTGTGTGTGTGTGTGTGTGTGTGTGTCTGTGTGTCTGTGTGTCTGTGTGTGTGTGATAGACCCCTTTCACAGTCTGGTGAAGCCTAATGAATCCTTTCTCAGAATAATGTTTTTAAATGATTGAGGGAAATCCAAAATTTTAGTTACAGGCTATGAAAATAAAGATGTAATTTTTTCTTATTCAAACTCATGGACTCCATGGAATCTATCCATGGACCTCTATGGACACCAGGTTAAGAATCTCTTGTCTGGTACATAGTAGGTACTCAACAAATACTTGTAGACTGATTGATGATGGATCAATATTTAGAAATTAGTCTACAGTGGAGCAACCCAAGTTGCTGTCCTTTGGACCTATGCCTGTCAACATTTTTTTTCAGTGACTTGGGTAAAGATATAGATGCCATGCTTGTCAACTTTGTGGATGTCACAAAACTTGGAGGGTTAGCTAATGCAATGGATGACAGTGAGACTCTAAAAATAATAGACCAAACCAAAAAAAATGAAACTCAACAAGGAGAAATGTAAAATTGTAAAATGTAAAAATCTACAATTTGGGCTTAGAAAATCAACCATGCAGATATAGGAGGTGAGAAATGTGGGTTTTACCATCTTTGTGAAAAAAGCCTGGGGTCTTAGTAGACCACAAGTTTAATATGGGCTACTAGTGCCACATGGCATGATAAAAGTCTGTGTTGTCCCAGGTTACATTAAAAGAGGCGTGACATCTAGAATGAGGAAGGTGATAGGACTGCTTTTTACATTGTCCTGGTCAGACCCCTATGGAAGATGGTGTCCAGTGCTGGGTCTGTAGATATAGAATGGATGATCAGAGATAAGCTAGAGGATATCCAGAGGAGTGTGATGAGTATGATGAGAGGACTGGAAATAATCTCATGTAAGAAGTACTTGAAGAAGCCTGGGCTGTTGGGGCTGGAGAAGAGGAAACTCCAGGCAGGACATGATAAGCACCTTCAAGCATTTGAAGGGTTGTCAGATGAAAAAGGAATTATGTTTATTCTGGTCCTCTCCAGAGGCTAAGGAATAGAAGTTATAAAGGGGAAATTTTAGGGTTGATGTTAGGGGAAAAAAAACCTAATAATTAATGATTCACAATTTCCCCTAAATGGAAGGTGATGCCTCAGAACATAGTGAGCTGACCCTCATATTGGAGGGTTTCAGACTCATTGGTCATGTTGTAGAGAGGTATCCTGGTCAGATATGACTGGACCATGTGGCCTCTGATGACCCTCCCAGCTCTGAGACTGGGATTTCCTGGATTAAAACTGGAGAGCCTTTTATGACAACATTCTGTGTGGATGTTGTCACTTCTTAATCTGAGTCAGGAGGGAACAATGATGGTGGTTTTAAGGATGCCTGACATAAATGGTTACATACATGACTTCATACATTACATAAATGATTAATACATACATTATCATATTTTTACTATACAACATCCATATGAGAAAGAGGGGCCAGTTCTTTCCAACATCACCTATAGATATGGAAACTGAGATTCAGAGAGATCAAAGTGCTTTCTCCTGAGGTCACACAGCTAGTTATGGAAAGGGCCAAGACTGCAGCCAAGGTCAGATTCTCTTTCTATTTCCATCCCTTTGGAGATGCTTGGGAATGGTTCCCCTCCCAGGAGAAAAAGATGCCCAATGGGACTAGACTTCAGCATATCCCATACAGCCCCCCAAGCTGTTTGTACATTGGTGAAGTCTGTCTCCCCCCAGTCATAAATAAGGAGGCTTTCAGGGGTTCAAAATAGAAAGAACTCCTGAAGTTTTGATCTGCAACTTTGTTCTGTTCTTCTGAATGAACATTTTATTCACAATAGAGAATTCAGTGCTTCCCATATACCTATAAGGGTCCCAAGGAAGGACAAGAAATTCACGCAGCCACAATGTGGTTTCATCAGCAGCAGTGCCCTATAGTAGAGAAGCATGGGGATTGGAATTATGAAGATCTGAGTTCAAATCTCAGGCATTTACTAACTGGGTGATGAAAGAAAGTCACTTAAACTCTCAGTTTCTTCATATGTGAAATGAGGATAATAACAAGTAGCCTACAGTCTCTGATAGGGTTATTGTGATGGTCAGATGAGATCACGTCTGAACAGTGTTTAGAAAACCTTAAAATTATGTATGTGCGACATTAATATTGTGAGATACAGGAGGGGGGAATCCTTTCTCTTTGAGTCACATGTGTTGATTCTAGCCCATCTTTCTTTTCTTTTCTTTATTATTTTTTCTTTTTTTGCTTTTTGGAGGGCAATTGGGGTTAAGTAACTTGCCCAAGGTCACACGGCTAGGTTTTTGTTTGTGTGTGTGTTAAGTGTCTGAGGTCGGATCCGAACTCAGGTCCTTCTGACTCCAGGGCCAACGCTCTACTCACTACGCTACCTAACCGCCCCCCCCCCCATCTTTTTTTTCTGTGGAAGTCTTTGGAGACCATTGGAGAAATCTTCAGGGAAATTTTCATGGCTTGGTCCATGCCTGGAGGAATATGGGAGGTAAAAAGCAAATGGAAAAGGAGGCCCCAAAGGCTCAGTGGGAGGGGCTTATTCAAGAGGTGAAAGGTCTAGGGACCCAGGAAGGGAGAAAATGAATGAGATTCAGTCAAGGAGGACGAGTAGAAAGTGATGTCCACAGTCTCCTAAGAATAGCCTTTGTGTGGAGTTAAGGGCTGTGTATGGGCATGGAATACCCTGAAGGAATTGTAACACGATCAGTTGGGATTCCAGTCCTGTTTGCACCTCTTCCCAAGTCTAACTGGTCCTGAGCTGGCACCATCTCCCAGGCAGGACAGCCGAACAGCAGTGGCTTCTGAGTCAGACAGGGAAAGTGAAAAGAAGGACACACTATCCCCCTGAGAATCAAGGGCAGTGGCATCACAGCCACTAGGAAATGGGTCAACAAAAGAGCAATGAGTCAGGGAGCCAAAGAGAAGAGGTCAGAGAAGGAGCTGCTGGGATCAGAGACCAGAGCAGAGGCTGTTAAAAGTGCCTGGGAGCTCTGAACTCCAACAAGGAGGATTAAATGGGCTTTCCTTTCCTTCCTGGGGCCCCATCCAGGGAACTACTATAAGTCGCTTTACAGGTCCATGGTGGGGAGTAAGGGAAGGGAGATCTCAATTATTTGCAGATTTCTGTATTCTTTTTTTTTTTTTTAAGCAATTGGGGTTAAGTAACTTGCTCAAGGTTACACGGCTAGTCATTATTTATGTGTGGGTGCTCATTTTCTGAGGCCGGATTTGATCTCGGGTCATCCCAACTCCAAGGCCGGCACTCTTACTCACTGCGCCGCCTAGCCGCCCCTTTTAGGGCAATTGGGGTTAAGTAACTTGCCCAAGGTCACACGGCTAGGTTTTTGTTTGTGTGGGTTAAGTGTCTGAGGCCGGCTCCGAACTCAGGTCCTTCTGACTCCAGGGCCGGCGCTCTACTCACTGCGCCACCTAGCCGCCCCAAGATTTCTGTATTCTTTACTATGTATATAAAACTTTTCAGTGTCTAGACACAAGACTAAGGGTGACCTTTGAGGGAGGCAAGATGATAGAGTAATAGGTTCTACCCCCTAGGTCACAAATAAGTCAGAGAAATAAGAAATAAGAAAGTGCTCAGAGATCATTTGTGTCCAGAGGAGCCTCTGAGACCAGGGTGATGGAGCCCAATGCAGTGATCATTCTTGTTCATTTCTTAACCATCTTTCCACATTTGTGGGTCTTGCATCGATAGACTCCTTGAGAGCATCTATCTGCAGGATTCTTCTCTTGTCTCCCAGCCAGGTCTGTGGGGTGGGTTACACAGTAGGCAGTTGGTAAGGAGACCGTGCTTGACTCGGTGGGTCTCCAACAAATTTACTTACTCTCTCTGCTGCCTCCCTGTTCTGATCTCTCTCCCTGCTGGTGCCTCATCTTATAACTTATCTGATGGGGAGGAATCAGAGCAGAGCCATAGGGGAGGTAAAGCTGACACCCACACTTTGGGCAGCAAATCAAAGCACTTCAACTAATTTAATTCAAGTGTGAGGGGAAGGGGAGGGTGCATGTGTAGAGACCTGGGTCCCATTTCTGGTTCTTCCATTAGTCAACTGTGTGACCCCTCCCTGTACCTCAATTCCCAGGCTAACTTTATAAGGGAGGTGAGCTAGACTGAATTGAATTTAATTAAACAGGCATAATTAAACAGCCCACAGGGAGGGTCCTCACCTCAAGGAGCTCATGTTCCAGATGAGATAATAATGCTATTATGAGCTGGAAGGGGCCTCCAGGGCCATCTAGTTTAACCCCAAGTTTGTCAGGCCTAGAGTCTGGAAGACTTGAGTTCAAATCTGGCCTCAGATACTTCCTAGGCATGTGTTCCTGGGTAAGTCACTTAACTACTGCCTGCCTCAGTTTCCTCAATTATAAAATGGGGAAAATATGATCACCTCCTTTCTAGGGTGGTGGTGAAGATCAAATGAAATATTATTTATAAAGCACCCTGAACATTGCCTGGCATATAGGTGCTTAATAAATGTTTATTCCTTCCCCCTATATGAGAGGCCAGACAAACCCTATTGTGAGGCCATTTCTCTACCCACTCTGCCACACTGTCTCTGTGACTAGGGACAAATTGTTTAATCTTTCTAATTCTCAATTTCCTTAACTGTAAAATAAGGATAAAAGTTCTTGTACGCCTGCTTCACAGGTGTGCTCCCAAGAAAACACCCTGTAGAGCTGAAAACACTCCAGAAATAGGAATTGTTAGTTATAGACAGGGGCAGCTAGGTGGTGCCATAGAGCATAGAGTGCTAGGCCTACAGTCAGGAAGACTCACCTTCCTGTGTTCAAATCTGGCCTCAGACACTAGCTGTGTGACCCTAGGCAAGTCACTTCACCCTGTTTGCCTCAGTTTCCTCATCTGTAAAAAGAGTTGAAGAAGGAAATGGCAAACCCCTCCAGTGTCTTTGCCAAGAAAACCACAAATGGGGTCACAAAGAGTCAGACGTGACTGAAAAATGACTGAAGAACAGTTATAGATGATTATTACCTGTAAAATGGGACTCGTAATACTTAGACTGTCTCACAGAGTTGTCATGGGGAAAATGCTGTGGTACAGAGCACGATTGTTTGTTACGTGACTCGTTAAAATTACTGTTGTTACAGAAATGCCACAGGTACTCTGTGGCATAGACCGTAAATGGTAGGGGAGATCAAGCAGAGATGAGATCCATGGGGGGCTGGCATAGCAAGGAAAGGCTTCACATGGAGAAGGTGGGCCAAGACAGGTGTGCTTTGGATAAGCAGAAGTGTCAGCCTAATTGTGGGGCTGTAGCACTGTGTTCAGCACAACACCTTACACACAAATGGTGCTTAATAAATGATGGCTGGCTGACTTGGAGGAAAAACAGAGAGGCAGAAATGGGCAGGGTTTGTCTGGGAGAGACTAGTCTGGCTAGAGCACATGGTTTTTGAGGTGGAAAGAGGAGAGATTTGGAGGTATTGGTAGGATATGAGTGTGTGTGTGTGTGTGTGTGTGTTGTGTTAAGGACTGTTAAGGGCTCTTCTGAACTTGTCCTTTTGATTATCTGTTGACAATTGGGGGAAGGAGATAGATTACAATAGATTGTAAATGTCCAGCAGCACTTGGATTTGACATGACAGGTGGTGGGGAGCTATTGAAGAATCTTGACTAGGAGAGTAACCTGAGGAAAAGCAGTTTAAGGACAATCTGCCTCTCTAGGTAGGGGGAAGTTGGGTGAGCAAAAAAGAGAGAAAATAAGAAATGGAAAAGGAAAATGCTGCCATCTAAACAAATGCTCCAAGAAATATATTATAATGTAATGCGTTAGATTTAGGGTCAAAGGATCTGGGTTTAAAGCCTTGTTACCTGTGTGATTTGGGGCAAATCCCTTAACCTCTCTGGGCATCCATTTCCTCATCAGTCAGATAACCACATGACTTATAAAGTCCTTGACACCTTAAAATCCTAAAATCTTGGGTTTCTTCTTTGTTTTCCTTCTCCTTTTGTGTGTGTGTGTGTGTGTGTGTGTGTGTGTGTACGCACTTGTGCTCACGAAAGGAATACACACTCTCTCTCCCTGCCAGATGGAGGCCAACAGGAAATTACATTCTTGATGAGGCTGGTGTCTCCAGGCAGCCAGAAACTGTGTGTTACTGCCCAAGGTCCTTATCAGCATGACCCACTCTATCAGTGGTTGAAGTAATGAAAGTGGAAGAGAAATCTGCCTGGAGCCCAGCCTTATTGATGCTGTTGACTGTCGGAGCCTGGGGAGGTGGGGTAGTGTCGGGTGGACCCCTGTGGAAGCTTCTCACCCTCTGGGTGCTGAGTCAACAGAAAAGGGAGTTGTCTGCTCAGCCTCCAGGCCCAACTACTGATTCACAGAATCTGAGAGGGAGAGGAACTTTAGAAGTAATCGAATCCAATCTTCCTCCTACCACAGGAAGAACTTTGATAGCATCCCTAAAAAGTGGTCAGCTAGTCTCTGTCTGAATATTTCCACTCAGAAAGAGCTCATTGCCTCCCAATATGCTTTATGGTACAGTACAAAGAGCACTATACTAACTATGCTAACTGTTGGGATACAAAAACAAGCAAGCCAGATAGTTGCTGCCCTCAAGAAGTTTACATTTTATGAGGGGAAGATAACACATCAAAGGTGAAAAGCAGGGTGGAGGTGGGAGAGTATGAACTCAGCAGTATGGCTTGAAGATGGATGGGAAGTGGTTAGTGGAGCCAGTAACCCAGCTAGAAAATATGAAAGCTTACCCATAAGAGCTTAGAGCCCCAAAGTGGGAGTCTGAGTTCTGGTGGAAGGAGGAGAGGACCAGAGTACAGTCAGCAAGGCTTGGAGATATCTGGGAAGTGTGTAGGGATGATCCCCTCTGCCTCCCCTTCCCCAAGTCTCCTTCCCTCCAGGCTAAACATTCCATTTTTCTCAAATACTCTTTGCATGAGAGTTTCTAGCCAATCCTCCCCATGTGCTCCAGCTTGAAAATGACTCCCTTACAAGATGGTACTCACCATTTGATCCAGTCTGGTCAATGTAAAATATGAGTTCTCACCTGTCTTCAACTACTCTGATCTATATGGAGACATTTCCAGCTTTGGTTTAGGGTTAGATGATCAAAGACATAGAGTTTGGAGGGACTTTGGAGCTCACCTTGTCCAGTTCTTTCATTTCACTGATGAGGAAACTGAGACCCAGAGTGGGGAAGGGACCTGCCCAAGGGATCCCACAGCTTCCAGCTGGCAACATGTATTTGTGTTTGTGCCTGGTCTTGCTAACTCTCAATTACATTATACTACACCAATGCCTTTCGCTTGCAAAAATGGAAAGGGAAATGATATATGGGCTGGATTAGTCCCGATTGCTAAAATCTATTTATTCACTTACTTGATGGATGTTCTGCATAGGCTTGTATATGGGTGAGAAGCAAAAGGAAGAAGCAGAGCAGCCTTCTGATTCATATTTAGCACAGGTCTGATGTCTGAGTCCCACAGCCCTACAGGTGTACCTGAGTCAGAAGGGGGTACATCCACCATTCTATGACTAATATATGATGATGTATTCAATTAAGATAGGGGCAAGGGATGCATAGTTCTGCTATAGAAGAACAAATCCCCGAGGGGATAGGTAACAATAGACTAATGGTCATCTCAATGATCTTCTTGGTATCGGCTTCCTGATTTCTAATTTTCAAGCTTCCCAGGCTGAAACTCCTACTTCAGAACTTTCTCATATGAACCCATCACTAAACACATTCCTTATAACCAGTGGATAGAATATCATTGTGACATGGGGGGAGTATGGCTAGATTGGGAGGTAAGAGACCTGAGTTTACCTTTGACTTTACCACTTGTTCATTCTATTTCCTTGGGTAACTTATCTTCCCACCCTGAGTCTTAGTTTCCTCCTTTGAAAATAAAGGAGGCTGTGCTTGATGGTATCCAATCATCAAATTCTTTTCTTTGACTAAAAAGTGCTATTGAGGATGCTGTCCTGCTTATCCTAAGCTCATGCTTTTTGGCCAATGTTCCCTTGATACTATTTCAGTTTTAATCAGACAATCACACTCTCTGAAAGTCAAGTGTTGGAGAGCAGAATCTAGCCTTTCAATCAAGCAATTTAACACACATTTAATGATATGCACAATCATAAATATGCATCAGGGTAACTGGGAATAAATGAGCAGCAGTTCACACAAATTACTATAATTAATATCACCATTAGATAGCCCCAAACAACAAAAAAGTTTATTTTCCAGTTTCCTCAGCTTGCATGGTGAGTTTTCCACTGGCATTTATAAATAAAGGACTCAAGGACTGCAGACTTTGGGCTTCCATTGCCTCACTGAATCCTCATAAGAACCAGCTGAGGTAGGTGCTAGTCTGGTATTTTCCCAGGACTTGGATCAGATTCACTGTCCTGTACTTTGCATATCTCATTCACTTCTCTTATTTTAAAATCTGAACAACATATGCCCTTTTCTGGTCTCATAGGACTTTTCTTATTCTCTATAATCTTTCAAATATCACTAAAATTTCAGTAATCCCATTGGTCAATTCTTTCAGTGCCTGAAAATGACTTGAATTCATCAAGAACAGCTAAGTTGCTTTCCTACCATTTCCTTACTTATCTCAAGTATTATTGGTTAAAAGTAATTCTTCTTGGCAGAGAAGACAGATATTAAATAAGAGCTAAGTTGTTCTGCCTTCTCTCTATCAATAGTTATCATTATCCCATCTACTTTGACCAATGGGACCATCTTTACAAATCTCCCATTTCTCCCAATATGACTCCTCCAAATGCTCTTTATGTCCTTGCCTAGCTTTTTCTCGTTTGTAGCACTTCTGGGACTATTCTGATAGGACCATGTCTCACTTTTGTAATTTTCCTCTGTGACTTTCCCTTATTTGTTTCTATATATGTATATTATTTTTATTCTTTAAATTTTAATATTTTCCCAATTACATGTAAAACAATTCCTAACCTTTGTGTGTGTGTGTGTTTATGTAAATTTTGAGTTCCAATTTCTCTCCTACTTTCTCTCCCTTCTCTTATCGAGATAGCAAGCAATCTTATAAAGGTTATACACATCCATGTATACTCTAAAAATCAAAATTAACTTGGTAAATTTTCAGTGGGTTGCTTCAGTCAACTCCCATTCTTCCTCCTCATTGGAATTGTTTCCCTTTGAGTTTTCAGAAATTTATTCTTGAAAGTTTCTCATCCCTCCCAGGCAGATTATCTATGCCAGATTTTGGCTCATGGGTCCTCTTTCTCTTTCCTCCAAATCTTTCGAGATGTACTCCCCTAAAATTCAGGGTAAACATAAAACTATACCTGGATTTCCTCTTCTCTGTCACAAACTCTAGGAGGCTGGGGTTTGGAGGGAGTGTGTCAGTGTGTTGTCAGAGTTAAAAACGTTTCAAGCATATAGCCAGAGATGGGGGCAGAGTCAAAGTCAGTGTGTAGCTGAGAACAAAGTCTAATTGGCCAACATAGCACAGGGCTCCAACTACTGAATGCTAAAGCCCTCAAGGGTTCTTAACGGTGTGTGTGTATGTATGTATGTGTGTGTGTGTGTGTGTGTGTGTGTGTGTGTGTGTGTGTGTGTCCTGGACCCTGTCAGCATTCTGGGGAAGCCTACAAATACCTTTTCAGAATCATATTCTTAAATGTACAAAATAAAATACATAGGATTACAAAGGAAACCAAATATATAAAAATTCAGTTATCTGTATCTACCTCTCTCTCTCATCTCTATATCTCTCTATTTCTCTCTCTCTAACTATCTCTATCTATCCATCTATCTATCACTCTGTCTACCTATCTATCTATCTATATCCATCTTTTTATCTACCTATCTTTATCTCTCTATCACCTATCCCTTTATCTCTATATTTATTTCTGCCTATCTATCTCTATCTATCTATCTATCTATCTATCTATCTATCTATCTATCATCTCTCTATTTTATCTACATAAAAATAGATGTGTGTTTTAACTATCCACAGACATCAGGTTTGGAGCCCCTGGTCTAGGAGAAGATGAAGCTGTAAGAAGGAGTGCATAAGGATTATAGATTCAGTCCAACCCGTTCGTTTGACAGATGAAGAAATGAAGGCCCAGAGAGGTTAAGCTAACTTGCCTGAGGTCACACAATGAACATAGGGCAGAGCCAGAGTTACCTGGTGTTCACAGGTCTAGAGCTGGAAGCGACCTCAGAGACTATATGGCCCAACTCCATCATTTTACAAAAGAGGAAGTCTAGACTCAGGGAGGTTAAGCCATGGGCCCAAGGTTACCTGGGTAACAAGCAATAAAGGTTGAATTTGAACCCAAGCCCTCTGACCACCAAACCCAGACAACTCTTTCCACCATGTCGTCTTTCCTTTGGCAAAGTCAGTGGTAACTTAGATCCATACTTGGGTCTAAGTGGAGCGATTCCAGTTACAAAGTACTACACTAAGAAAGGGAACACGTATTATTGTCTGTATTTAACAGAGAGACTCACAACACTTTAGCTTGGTTTTTAGAGATGAGGAATTTGGGGATCACATTGAGCATATGACTTGCCCAAGGTCACACCAGTATGGGCTATAGGTGAAACTCAAACCCAAGGTCTTTTGACACCAAGTCCTTTGTTCTTCCTCCTCATTCAAACTGCTTCTGAATCTGGGGCACCTGGGAATGGACAGTTAAAGCCCAGCTTCAACTCAGCCACAAAAAGCACTCCCTCAGCTCTGAGAATGCCTTACATTCACATTACATTTTTACCGATCCCCACCACACACCATTAAGTGTAATGCTTTCAATTATGGTTCCCAAATACGCATTTAATTTCAATTCAACAAGATGGTTCCAAGTTAATAAAATTAAAAACAGCAAGTTCATCAACTGTGTAATAGTTAAAGTCTCCAGTCCTGAGCAGAGGCAATGCTGGAATTAACAGCTGTCTTATCACATGCAAATTAAATTCAGCCCCGGAAACTTCATCTCTTTCCTGGGCCCACCTGGGAAGATCAGGGCTGAGCTCCTGGCCCTGGTTTTATGAAGATATGCATGGAAGGATATCATGTAGGGCCAAGGTAGAGGGAGGACAGTCTACTCTGAGTTCTCAAGGAAGGAGGGAAGGGGAAGATAAGAAAATCCGCTCAGTCTGAGAGTTTAGACTCTGAGAAGAGTCGTAGAATCAAGAGATCAAGGCCTAGAAGGGTCCTTAGTACTCTCTCGTTTTAGAGATGAAGAAGCAGACCAGAGAGAGGTTAATTGATTTGCTTAGGGTCACATAGGTAGTAAGTCAGTCAATAAACACTGATTAAATACTTTTTGTGTGCCAGTCACTGTTCTAAGCACTGGCTAGTATTGAAAGATTTGAACTCAGGGCTCCCTGACTCCAAAACCAGTGCCTTGTCCACTACACATCACAGGTCAAGATTCTGGCTCATCAAAGGTGAAAACAGAACATCAAGGGAGTGATAAGGATGAAAATAACCCATACCTAGGAGGTTGGAGCTGGACATAGAGGAACGTATCTGGGTTAGAATGCAGGCTCTGGCAATCACTCATATGACTTTGGGCAAATCGTTGCACTTGTCTGGGGCTAGGTTTTGTGGTCTACAAAGAGGAAGGGAAAGGGAATAAGCATTTATATAGCTCCTACTATGGGCCAGACACTGTGCTAAGCATCTTTATAAATGTTTTCTCATTTGAGACTCACAACAAGGCTACAAGGTGGGTGTCCTTTTCTTCAAATTACAGTTGAGGAAACTGAGGCAAATAGACTTAAGTGACTTGCCCAGGGTTACACAGTTAGTAAGTGTCTGAGGCCAGATTTGAACTCAGGAAGATGAGTCTTCCTGACTCCAGGCCTGGCACTCTATCTATGGCACCATAGTGTGATATGAACTCAGGTCTTCTGAAGCTAAAGCTCATTCATGCTCATTTCACTGCCCTAAAGCAGGCCCAGAAATGCATTAGACCTGAAGTCAGGAAGATCTGAGTTAAAATCCAGCCTCAGACATCTGGACAAGCCATGTAATCTCTGTCTGCCTCAGTTTTCTTAACTATAATAGTAGTAATAATAGTACCTACCTCCCAGAGTTGTGACAATCAATTATACAGTATTTAGCACAGTGCCTGGCATGTAGTAGGAGCATAATAAAAGCTTCTCTTCCCTTCCCCCTTTCTATTTACTCCACTATGTTGTCCCTCAACTGTATACTATACAAGATAACAACACTCACATCACCAAAGTGCTTTGTAAACCTTAAAGCGTGACACAAATAGGAGATCTTATTATTACCAAGAGTCATAGAATGTCAGCATGGAAAGGGAACCTGAAGGCTATTAGCCTAACCCCTATTTCACAGGTGAGGAAACTGAGGCCCAGAGAGCAAATGTGATTTGACCAAGGGCTCACAGTCAGTAGGTGGCAGCAGAGGGACCAAACCGAGGATCTCAAAATGTGGCACTAATTAATTCCCATTGCATCTGAAAAGAATCTTCAAGACTATAATTTGGTGATGGCAGGAAATCGAATTTATTTAAATTTTAAGTTTCTCCAGCATCTCCCAGGTGCTCTACACACAGCAGGGACTTAAAAATTGTTTTGGAAAGTTGAACACTTGGTGATCTCATCAACTCCATGATTGCTCAGTGATTGTCCCTGGGCTGATGACTCCCAGATCTATTTATCCAACTCTAGTCTCCCAGCCGATCTTCTCTCCTACAGTACCAACTGCCTGTGGGACATCTGGATCCCATAGGCATCTCAAACTCAACCTGTTCAATAGCCTTTATTCAAACATCATCATGCTTCAAGTTATAGAGATTTGTAAATGCTCTGGGCTTCAACTTCATAATTTGTTAAATGGGGGGTTTGGGAAGCATCCCAGAATCATGGAAAGGGCACTAACCCTAGAATTAGTCACTTGATGAGCATTTATTAAGTGCTTTCTGTGTGCCAAGGACTGTCCAAAGGTGGGGAGGGGGTATGGTACAGAGGGGTCAGACAGTGAAAAGGAGATGGGAGTAACAACTGGGGAAGATAAAAAGTCAGCCTGTGTGGTTGAATCACAGACTGCTTGGATGGGAATAATGTATAAAAAGAATGGAAAGGCAATAAGGGGCAGGCTGTGAAGGGCTTTAAATGTCAAATAAAAGACTTTCTATTTGAGCCAGTAGGTAATAGAGAGTCACTGGATTTTATTGAGGAAGGGACGTGATGCAGTCAGACCTATACTTTAGAAAAATCACTTTGACAATCTAGTGAAGAATGAGCTGAAGTAGGGAAAGACTTGAGGTATTAAGACTGATTAGAAAGCTATTAAAGTGATGAGAGTGAGAGGAGATGAAAACCTGTACAAAGATGGCGGCTGTTTGACTAGAGAGAAGGGGACATAAAGGTGGGGCAAGACATGACAACAGACCTAATTCGTGGGGTGAGAGAGGGGTGGAGGATAATACCAGGGTGGTAAATCTGGCTAAATGGAAAGATGTTCTCAATAGAAAAAAGAGTTAGGAAGGGGGGTATTTTTGTGAAGAAAGATCAATGAGTTCTGCTTCGGGCATATTGAGTTTGAGATGCTTACAGGATGCCTGATTCAATATGTCACAGAGGCAATTGGTGATAGGAGCCTGGAGCTCAAGGAGAGAACTTTGGGTTGGATTTATAAATCTAACAATCACCTGACTAGACATGATCATTGAACCCAGGGCTTATGAGACTCCCCAATTATAGCAAGCACAGAGGGAAAAGACTAGAGGAGTCAGGAGAGAAGCCTGGGTTGGGGGGAGGAGTGCCAGTGTTCATGACCTGGGTGAAAAGCCAGCAAAGGAATGAGCAAACACACAGCAAAAATTGGGAGAGGATAAAAGTGTCCAGGAGAAGAGGGTGATCTCCAGAGTCCAAGGCGGAAGATAGGTCAAGAAGGATGAAGATTTTTTTTAAAAGTCATTCTCATTGGCAATGAAGAGAATGGTTTCAGTCAGATGAGGTTGGAAGCCAGAACCTAGAGGATTCAGATGTGAGAGACAGGATGGAAAGAGGACGCATGCAGTACTTTGAGGGGCCTTTGAAGTTTCTTCTGGCTCTGGGTCTATGATCAGGAGATCTCTAACACTTCTTCAAGCTCTAAATCTTATGTACTTCTGAGTTGGGTTAAATTGTTATTTATTGTTGTTGAGTTGTATACAACTCTTCATGATCCCATTTGGGATTTTCTTGGAAGGATCCTGGAGTGGTTTGTCATTTCCTTCTCCAGTTCATTTTACAGATGAAGAAACTAAGGCCAACAGGGTTAAGTGACTTGCCCAGGGTCACACAGCTAGTGGCTAAAGTTAAATTTGAACTCAAGTCTTCCTGACCCCAGGCCCAGTGTTCTATCTTCTGAGTCACCTAGCTGGCACTGGGTTAAACTATACCATCTCACAAATTATCTCTTCATCTTACTCTTGGCTCCTCAGATTCAGAGGGACATTCATGCTTAATGCATCCCCAGGTTAGATCCTAACTATACACTGGGTATCAGCAGTTTTCACTGTAAGATGAACAGTGGGCCAAACTCCAGAACCATAGTCAGTGAGCCTGGATTCCAATCTCAAGCCTCCCGCTTCCTATAGCATGGATGTGACCTTGGACAAATTACTTCATCCCTTCATCACATGACCTACAGCATCTTTTCCAGCACTGAGATCCTATGATTCTCTAACTATTCCAATGTCATAGTTATCTAATCATAAATCTAGGAACACTTAGAGGTCTTTGAGTACAACCTCTCCATCTTACAAAGAAGGAAACTGAGGAACAGAGAAGTTAAGTATCTTAACTGCTAATAAGTATCTGAGTGGGCCTCTAGGTGGTGCCATAGTGTACAGAGCACTGGACTTGGAATTGGGAAGACTCATCTTCCTGAGTTCAAATCTGGCCTCAGACATTTACTGTCTGTGTGACTCTGGGCAAGTCACTTATCCCTGTTTGTCTCAATTTCATCATCTGTAAAATGGGTTGGAGAAGGAAATGACAAATCACTCTAGTATTTCTGCCAAGAAAACCCCAAATGGAGTCATGGAAAATCAGGCATTACTGAAACTACTCAACAACAACCCATTCTTCTTGGTTCCAAGTCCAGTGCCCTATCCATTAAACTATACTGCAAACACAGGTTAGGTCTTAGTATTGCATGGGGTCAGAGCTATAACTAGCAATTCTAGTACCCAGGACAAGTTAATGGAGGGAAGCAAAAAAGACCCAAAAGGAAGAGAAACCAGGAGATAACCCATTTGCTGTTGGGGAGGCTGCCACCTATAGAAAGAGCAGGGAAAAGTCCAGCTAGGATTAGCTTGCCAGGTAGAGAAAACCACCAGTTGGTAGCTTCTCATGTTAACTAATAATTCTTGCTAACCAGGTGCTAAACTCAAATGTTTTAACCTGATAAATGAGCACGAGTGTTTTTAGTGCCCCCTAAATGTAAATGTCCTGGGGCCAAAGCCTCATTTACCCTACCCTGAGTATGGCTTTGCCAGATACACTAATACTAGGGCCTCAATATATCCTGATTACCCCCAAATCCTGCCTCTCAGGGTTAGAGCCCGGCATACCAGTATACAGGGAAAGCAGCCTTCTCCGCCCACCCAGATCAAATGGGCTCTTAACTCATTGTACTGGTGGGCTCCAGCAACCACAGTGATTGTAGTTTAAAGCTTGAATAGCTAAGGTACCTGCTGAGTTCCTCCTCACCTTTCCTGAATTGCTCAATAGAACTGTACAATTAGGAATCGATCTATTACAAGGCAGGTTTGCAAGGGTCCAACCTTCTTTCCATTTTGACAAAGCTCAATTGCATCATCAAGCCCATTTTAGGAATCGAGATAATAAAAGAAAATTAACAACTATTTCAAAAGGGGGGGGGAATCCACCTCCCCAGCCCCCACCAAGCCAACCTTTTTCATGGTTACCAGGTGTACAAAGCAATTTTCCACACAGCAATTTCCACTGTCGCTGCCCACCCTACCCCCAACACCGCCCCAACACATACATACGCACACACTTTGGAAAATGTCTGCATCCGCCAGAGGCATTGGCATCGGCAAGGAAATGAATTTCCCTCTGAAGCATATTCTTACAGGATGAATTGACTGAAGGCAAGAACTCATAATTGCCCATTACTGAAAAAAAATTTGCAGATAAAAATATCTCCCAGTTTTCATCCACGTTTCCAGCTGAAAATTGCTGGGAAAGATGTTTTTGAAAAGCCTCTATCGCTAAGCATATAATTACCAGGTCCCTGAACAAAAAAAGAGAAAGAATGAACGAACATTCTACTCTGTAGGGGAGAAGGACCATGGTGCTAACCCCATGGCATTTCTATAAATAATATTACCCTAAATGTGTTCTTATCCCCAGGTCAAAGGAAACCATTGGAACCCTACAATGTTAGCGCCGGAAGGGATTAGAGAGTATAGAATGCCAGGGCAGGAAGGACTCTTAGGGCATAGAATGTCAATGTTGGGAAGGACTTTTAGGGCATGGAATGTCAGAGCTAAGAGGGACCTTTAGAGGATGGAATATCAGGGCTTGAAAAGATTTTAAAGCATGGAAAATTAATGCTGAGAGGGGCCTCAGAACATTTGACACCAGAGCCAGAAGGGATCTGAGATTCCAGACTGTCCGAAATGGAAGATATCTGGGAGTATCTGCTATCAGAGCTGACAGAAGGATCTTAAGACATAGCGTACTGGAGACAAAAAGGAATTCAGAACATGGCATGCCAGATCCCAGATGAGATCTTACTTAGAACATGGAACTAGGGAACCAGACAGTCATCGTAAGGTCTTGCAATATGCTGAAAAAAGCCTTTGCACATAGGAAGTTGGAGCTGGGATGGCTTCTACAGTACAGAATCACACAATTTCAGGGTTGGGCAAGACCCTCGATGGCCACTTCATCCAACCCATCCTGGGAAAGGAACTGCAAGTGTAAAACACCCTACCGAAAGGCAATCCTGCTTGTCTTAACAGACTGCTGATAAGACAGAGCCTGCTACCTCCTGAAACAGCTCATTCTCCTGAGGGGCAGCTCTAATTAATTTTTTTTGATGTTTATCAGACAAGTCTACATTTGTCCCTTTACAGCTTCCACTGTTGCTGGACCCTCTGGATCCAGTCCAGTATCTCTTCCTCATGAAGTCACAGAATTAGTGATGGAAGGAACCCTTGACATTATCTAGAGTAACTTTTGCCTCAAAGGGCCATTTGTAGAAGACTGTTCTCATTGGGGGAGATTGATTACTCAGAGCTCTGAGCCTTCATGAGGAGTGCAGTTAGGAAGAGCTTGAGAGAAGAAAGCTAGTCTTTTGGTTTCCAGCTTCAAGAGGGAAGACAGTCTTCTTTACATCCCTGAAGGGAAAGAAAGATTCTGGGAAGAAGGTGACATGATCAGGAACTCTCTTGGTGTTTCCTTTCAAATATTTGAACTCAGCTTATTTGTCACTCTCCCATACCTTCTCTTCTCCAGGCTAACCATTTCCAGTTCCTTTAAAATATGGCTCTTGATGGGATAGGTAGCTGATAAATTAATCAAGGAGACAGGAAACTAATAAGATAGAGAATATGAAGAAGTCCCACAAGCTGGTGTTAAAAAATGAGTATATTAGCCCACCCCTTCCCACCTCCAAGACAAATTGGGTAGGATACTTTTCCCTTCTACCCTCACTCTCTGGTTATCCTTTAGCAGTGTATTTCCCCCTTATTAACTATCTGAAATGTTCATTTGGAGAAACTTACATTTTTTATATGGAACTGTTGAAACTTTCAAAGCCTTCAGAACCCCAAGCCTAATGGTAAGATTTCAGGCACCAAGACTCATCATTGGGGCTTCTCTGAAGCAATTCAAAGCTGTTCACTAACTTTCCTTTCTCTGTTGTATGGCAATGCTTTCTGCCTTGGCTTCCAGTACCAGCACAGAGAGCACAAACAAGGCCACTGGGCTGTACAAAGAACTACTTCTGACCTGAGGGCTCTCTCCCTGCTCCCATTGCCATAGTGCTCCAACTTTGACTTCCTTAAACTGTAACCAACAGCTGGCTCTCCCTCTTGTAGATCTGGAACTTGTTTGCCACAGTCACAGGCCAGGGGGTGGGCTGGGGGTGGACACAGCACCAACCTGGTGAGGTAGTGACAGACTTCCCGCCCATGGCTGCTTTCTGCTGTTCCACAGTGCTGTGACTGCTTCTGGCTCTTTCACTTTTCCCAGAGCCTACCTAAATCTTCCCTGTTCCCTCCCCACTTCCCTGTTGCCTCTGTACCTCTCTATTTCCTGGGGTGAGAGGGGCTGGGGAATCAGAGACAATTTTCCAGCATGGAATGGACACTCTGAGAGATAGGAGGTCCCCTCCCACAGGATGATTGCATGAGAGGTCTAGGGATAAGGGATAGACCAATAGTCCTGCCTAGCCCCAGACAACCTGTTCTCTGTACTGTCACCATCACCTCGGCTTCCACCCCATCTCTCACCTGAATTCTCCACCCAGCTGTTATTCTCATTCTCTATGGACTTTGCAACCATAAACCAGCTGTCTTCTCACCCTGGAACCTCTCTCTACACCTGGAGCCTTCTCATCCTGCAGTATATCTTCACCATGTGCCCCCCACCTGCCCCAATCCCACTGGGAAAGCATGGGCCAAGGCCTGGACAAGTTTCATTTCTCTCCCAGCTGTCTTTTTGACTCTCTGGACTTCAATACTATGCCCTAGAACAGGTACCTTCTTTTCTCCTTACTCACTACCCTCCCTTTCATCTCCCCCCATTAGAATGTAGGCTCCTTGAGGCCAGGGACTGTCTTTCTTGTCTGTATGTGTAGCCCCAGCTATTGGTTCAGTGATGAGTGCCTCCAGTTTGCCTCTCACCTCTTCTAAGAATTCCTACTCCCTGCTCTTTGTTCTTTTGACCTTCTTGGGCTTCCACAAAAGGGTATTAAGGGAGGGGAGTAGGAAGAAGCTAGGGATGCAGAGAGATGTCCCCTGGAATTCCCAGGGAAAGAGAATAAAAAAATGCCCAATTCACCCTCAAAGAGTTGGCACTGTTTAAGCTTCCTTTATGATCCAATGTATTTTATTTTATGTATTAAAAAACTTTATTCTTAGAAGTGGTCCACAGGCTTCAGCAGACTGTCCATGGGATCTATGACACAGACATAAAAAGGTTAAGAATCTCTTCTCTAAGGCTTCTTCAGTTCTAAAATCTGATGCTGTAAGGTCCTGTCCAGCTCTGACTTTCTATGGTTCCCCTGCCAGTCCTAATTTCAGAAGCTTTTTTTAACTGCTTACTTGTATATGCCCTTCTGGGACATAGCACTGAAGCAGAGATGTAGATCAGCCCTATTAGGGCACTCGGTCAAGATTCCCTGGCATGGAAAAGTACTCCCTAGTGTTTTCTCAGAATGATGGGTCAAGACCTGCCTGGATGCCTGTCTCTAGTCAGCTGACCCTGCTTGTCCCACAGTGACCTCAGTCCCACTCACCCCATGACCCTGCTTCTGGTTCACAGGCAGAGAGTACTCTTTTGGTCTGGACAGAGGTCTAATATCCCCTCCAAATCTGGATTATATAAAACCTGAGCAGAATCTATAATTAATGCTATTTTTCATTATATGAAAAATACAATATATAACACTATTATTATAATATAACATGTAATAGTACATTTTTTCTCTCTCAAAAACAAGTGGCAACATGGGGTCATGGAAGTCAGAAAGACTTGGGTTCAAGTCTGGTCTCCCACACATACTGGCTGTATTATCCTGGACAAGTCCCTTACCTCTCAGTGCTCTGGGCGAGGATGCCCTCCTGAATTGATGGAAGTAATTTCCTTATCTGGGAATTCTTCAGACTCATGAAATCATCGTATCCCTTCAAAGATGGACTAATAAACAGCATGCTACAGTGCCAAGAGAGTTGGATTTGCATTTAGAGGATCTAGGCTCAAGTCTCACCTTTACTTTTTTGTGCCAGTATGACCTTGGAAAAGTCATTTCACATTTCTTTCCTCATCTAAAAATGAGAGCATTTGACTGTATGACTTCAATGGTCCCTCACGAATCTGGGATGCAACTGACGCTATTTGGCCAATATGGTATTGTTTTCTATGCCATATTCTTTGTCTTCTTGACTTCAGAAGACTGTCTCATAATCAAGTACTCTGTTTTCCATCAGTTTCCTCCATGAAGCCTTCCATGATCTGAACAAATGGAAGCAGTCATTCCAGCTTCAAATTTTTGTATAGTAGCGTTTTTTTTTTGGACAGCTCCTTTGCCCTCACCATACACTACCTTGAATTATACTTATACATTGACATGTATAAGCATAATTGCCACTACCTGCTTCCCCAGCATATTTTAACCCCCAAAGGACAGGAACTATGTTAATTATCAACTTTGCATACCTAGCAGCCAATATAATGCCTCACATGTAGGATAGGGGCTTAAAAATTGTTGAATTGAAGGTCACTGGTGCTATTGATCCTTCTACCAGCTGCACAGATGCTGTGTCTGGGTTCCTTACTTCTATCAATTAATCTCTCTATGCCCAGGCTTCTGAACTCTACTTAATGTCTCCCCTGGGCCTTTGCTTGTTCCCCACACCTAAACTGGTACTGGTCTTCTGAACGATAACTTATTCTGCTCTGCAGGGAATCCAGGCATCTCCTGACTCTGCCATGTTCATGCTGCTACCATTCCTGAGGATTCCCTGGACCTTCCTGGAATACTATGCCCAAGTGAAAATCAAAAGACTCCCCCATCCCCACATCAAAAAGCATACTTCCAATGTATGCTGTGTGAGAGACTCACAATACCATACAAATTTCTTGGCAGTCAGCGACCACTTAAATGGCTCCCACAGAGAGTGGATCTAATAATGGGTGCCCTTTCCTTTGGTCAAGATGCCCTGCTTTGAATAACTGATGTTATAAGACTGCAACAGAACACCTTTGTACCATAAGAAATGGAAAGAGGAAGAGATGGTTTCTGAAAAATCTGGGAAGATTTATCAACTGATGCACAGCAAAATGCAAAGAATCAAGAGGACAATTTGTAAAATAACAACACTGAAAAAGACAAATAGCTTTGAAAGGCTTAAGAACTCTCATCAATGTAATGACCAAGTATAGTTCCAGAAAATTGATCATTAAGACTCCTACCCACCTCCTGATGGAGAAGTCATGGACTTGGGATATAGAATGGAATACATATGGCCATGCATACATATATATGGTCATGCGTACATATACATGGTATAACATTTTTATATGTTCAATATGGGATTTTTTTTTGTTTTGACTATGCATATTTCTTGTTTCTACTCCACCATCTTCACTCCACCCCCAACTATGCATTTTTCTTGGAAAAGTTTTGTTTTCGCTTTCTTTCCCCCTTCCCCCCCGCCATCCCATGGAAGAATTAGATGTGGAGAGAAAATAAAGGTTTGTGAATTAAAAAAATAAAAACAAAGATAATTAACTACCATATGGGCTAAAAAAAGATCTTTCGCCTTTCATTGGAAGACAGTCCCAAAGAGGTTCTTGATCATTCTGTGGGTAAGGTCAGTAGACTGACTTACCCAGCACCTATACACCTCTGTAAGGTTAAGTTTAGGACCTCTGTCCTTACTTCAGTGACAGGGTTTTCCTGAGTACTACTAGCCTCCTCCTGTTGACCACCATTCCTTGTCCCAGGGCTGCCCAAATCCAGTATGATGTGCTCAGAACTGACAACCTCAAGGATTAAAAATCATTACTCAATGCTAGTTGAATGAATGGATGAAACCAGCTTACTAGAATTGTTCTTTGCTAACTGACTATCCTAAACTCAAGATATTCTAGAATTTAGCATGGTACTTGGCTTATAGAAGGAACTTAATAAATGTTTATTGACTGACTGCCTAGGCCCATAGTACCATCCTGTTGCTCTCCAATGTAGCTGACTTCCCTTGGTTTTACCCTCAGTTATTTTGCATAGATCCCACCTGGCATCTTGTGGTATAATGCTGCTTAATGAAATGTCTGGTCCAAGCCCCTGTCTGGGGCTGCCCGTACTCTGGCGTGACAGTCTCCAAACACACTATGGGCAGGGTCTCTGCTTGTCTCCCGACTGTAAACGCTTTTCAATTTTCAATCTGGGAACCCAACTCTATGTCCTACTGATGAGAGAACAGCTCAATCCTCAGCAAGGAGATAGCCCAGAGGACTATGGTGGGTTGATAGCTGAAGAGGTAGCAGTTTTATTGAAGTCCACAGGGAACTTAACTTTAATGAATAGAGAAGAATAGCTCATAATTAGCATATTGATTTCCCCCACGTGATGGGTACCTCTAAAGGACTTGAAAATGGCCAGTTTTCTTAAGTATTTTAAGCTTTTCCCTTTGGATTTGTGTTTGCACTCTGAAGGACTGATTTGCCAAGGAAATTAAAACCATTTTCTCTCTAAGTCTGCTTCTCCTTCTGGTTTTCTGTTAATGGCTCCACTACTCACCTAGTCACTCAGGCTTGAAACCTCAGAGTCATTTGGGGTTTCCCTCTCCCTCCCCTTGTCTTCATCCCATCAGCCAAGACCTGTGGATTTTTCTTACAGTTTATCTCCTGTATCTTCCTCCTTTTCTCCATTCTCATTGCTCCCCATCTGGTCCAAGCCCTCATCACTTCCCTCCCTGACTACTGCAATAGCTTTCTCTGCAGTCCCTGCTTCTAGTCTCTGCCCATTCCAACCCATTCTGTGAAGACTGCTCAAGTACATCTTCCTAAAATGTCAATTTAACCCTACCACTCTAGCCTAGAGCCTTTGATAAGTTCACATTGTGTGCAGACCAACTCCTTAGCTTGGCATTTCAGACCTTGCATGCTCTGGTCCCACCCTATATTGTTGGTCTTCTGCTTCTCCCACATATGCCCCATCCATCAAACACACTGAACTCTATGATGCTCCCTGAATGTATCTCATGCTTTTTTTATATTTGAAACATTTAATTTTAAGACCTCGAATTTCAGATCCATTTCCTTCCTCCCTTGTCACCCATTCCCTCTGGGAAGATAAGTAATTCAGTATATGTTGTACATGTCTAGCTATGCAAAACATTATCATAGTAGATATATTGTACAAGGCTGCTTATAATTCCCTCCCACTCATCCCACCCCCACCTGGTCCATTCCCTACATGATCCTGTCCCTCTTCTATAGTGGGTACTTCCAACCTCCCCTCCCCCCAAGGATGCCCTCCCATCCATCATCCCTCCTCTCATCCCCCTTCCCCCTATTCTGCTGCAGGTTGAGATATCCCATTTAGTATGTATGTCATTCACTCCCTGAACCAAATTCAATGAGAATGTGGCTTTGCCTTTTTGCCTTCCTATTCTTCCACTCCCTTGCAGCCACTACCCCTTGCTTCTTCCACATGAGATAGTTTACCCTACCCTGTCTCTCCCCATCTCCTCTTGTCACTTTCCTCTCTCACCTCATAATTTCACCCCTTCAGTATCCTCCCTTCCCAACAAATTCAACCTATGCCCTCTATCCATATATAACTGTAAACATATATACACACATTCACATATGTATTCATATGACCATACACCCTTCTTCCATTGTTTTCATACTGAGAAAGATTTCATCAGTCACAGTTATTGTTTTTCCATATAGGAATGTAAATAGTTCAACTTTGATAAGTTCCTTTTAATTTCTTTTCCCTGATTACCTTCTCAGGCATCTCTTGCTTCTTGTGTCTGGATGTTAAATTTTCTATTCAATTCTGGTTTTTTCCTCAAGAATGCTTGAAAGTCCTCTATTCCACTGAATGACCATATTTTCCCCTGAAACAAAATACTCAGTTTTGCTGGGTAGGTGACCCGTGGGTTCATTCCCAGCTCTTTTGCCCTCTGGAATATCATATTCCATGCCCTTTGATCCCTCAGTGTAGAAGCTGCCAGGTTCTGGGCTAATCTGATTGTGTTTCCACAATATTGAAATTGTTTCTTCGTGGATGCTTGGAGTATTTTCTCCCTGATCTGGGGATTCTGGAACCTGGCTATAATATTCCTGGGAGTTTTCTTTTTAGGATCTTTTTCAGGAGGTGATCGGTGGATTCTTTCAACCTCTATTTTGCCCTCTGGATCTAAAACCTCAGGGCAATTTTCCTTGAGAATTTCTTGAAGGGTGATTTCTAGGTTCTTTCCTTGATCATGGCTTTCAGGTAGTCCAATAAATTTTAAATTGTCTCTCCGGTATCTATTTTCCAGGTCAGTGGTTTTTCCCATGAGATATTTCACATTGCCTTCTAATCTTTCATTTGTTTGGATCTGCTTAACAGCATCTTGATTTCTCATAAAGTCATTAGCTTCCATTTGCTCCAGTCTAACTCTGAGGGAATGAATCTCCTCTGTGAACTTTTGAGATTCTTTTTCCATCTGGCAAATTCGACTTTCTTTTTTAAGCAATTGGGGTTAAGTAACTTGCTCAAGGTTACACGGCTAGTCATTATTTATGTGTGGGTGATCATTTTCTGAGGCCGGATTTGATCTCGGGTCATCCCAACTCCGAGGCTGGCGCTCTTACTCACTGCGCCACCTAGCCACCCCTTTTAGGGCAATTGGGGTTAAGTAACTTGCCTAAGGTCACACGGCTAGGTTTTTGTTCATGTGGGTTAAGTGTCTGAGGCCGGATCCGAACTCAGGTCCTTCTGACTCCAGGGCCGGCGCTCTACTCACTGTGCCACCTAGCCGCCCCCAAATTCAACTTTTTAAGGCATTCTTCTCCTCATTGCCTTTTTGAGCCTCTTTTGCCACTTGAGTTAGTCTATTTTTTAAGGTGTTGTTTTCCTCAGTCAGGCTGTTGATCCTCATTTCATACTTTTCCTGCATCCTTCTCATTTCTCTTCCCAATTTTTCCTCCACTTCTCTTATTTGATTTTTAAAGCCCTTCTTAAGGGCTGCAACCTGCTCATATTTTCCTTTGGGGCTTTTGGAGCAGGATTTCTGACCTCACAGTCTTCCTCCTGTTCCATGCTTTGATCCTCTTTGCCCCCAAAGTAGGAGTCTAAGGTTGCATTTTTCTGTTTAATTTGTTTCCTTTGCCTTGGCATGTTGCCACTTAATTACTTGACTTTTGGGCTTGTTGCCACACTATGGCTCTGCCAGACAGGGGAACTTTCGTCCCGAATGTGTGGGGGACAACTTCTGTTTCTGGCAAGCTGGAAACCCACCCACGACCTCCACCCCAGATCACAATCCAGATCCAGGGAGATTAAAGCAAGAGCGATTAACCCCCAAGACTGATCGCTGGATCTCCCTACAGTTCACAGGCCAGGAGGTGGAGCTGCCTCTGAAAACTACAAAATGGCGTGTTTCCTCAGTGGCTTCAAGCTCCCAGGGGAGGAAGCCGACGTGTTTCCCAAATACTAGTCCCAAAGTCCATAGGGCACTAACCTCTCACTTTGTCCTAGGCATGTCTATGTTGATAATTCTGGAATTGCCACAGCTGCTGGTGTTCTGGGGTCCCGCCAGCCAGCTGCTGGCCCAGCTGCCCTGGGGCTAAAACTGCAACTCAGGCGGACCTGTGCTCGGCTCCCCGCACTGCGCTGCCGGCTCCCAGAGCGCTGCGCTGGTCCTTCCTGCAGGGTTGCTGGGCTGTCCTCAGTGGGAGGTTAGCTTCTCTGTGTCATTCTGTGGGTGCTGGGGCTCCAGAAGTTGTTCAGAGTCCCCTTTTACATAGTTTGGAGGTGATCTGGGGGGAGAGTGGCTTGGACACGCTGTTTCTACTCTGCCATCTTGGCTCCACCCCTATCTCATGCTTTCTTGCCACCAAACCTTTGATCATACTTTGTTCTCTGCCTGGAATACCTGTACTCCCTCTTTCCTCTAATCCAAATCCTACCTGTTCATTGAATTTCATCAAGGCTCAGTTCAAAGGAACCTTGAATGAACTCTTGAAAGAACCCAAAAGAGCATTCTAGGATCCTCCCAACAAGATATAGTCTCCCCTTCTTCTGAACTCCCGAAGCACCTTGTCTTACATTCCCTATGGCATTAACCACACTCTTCTTTATAGTATTCAACTACATGCATATTTATTGAATTCTTACTATGTGTAAGGCATGATGCTAAAAGCTGGGAGATAATGCTACATTTCATAGAGCTTTGTGATGGCAAGATACTCCTACAGACTTTTTATTTAAGCCTCATAGGTCTAGGAGGAAGGAAAGTAAGGTATGATTGCCCCCATTTTATAGATAAGGAAATGGGGATTAAGTGATTTATTGAAGGTCACAAAGTGAATAAGTAGAGGGAATGTAAGAATTTCTGTTTTCTGACCCCAGTCCTCTGTCTGACCCTTTTCAGAGGTATTCACACTTCAACAGGGGACATTGTCAACCTATCATAATGAAACTCCAAATAGTGGAATTTCTGGGCCTGTGATGCATACTGTTGTTTGGCTTTTGTTTTCAAAAAGGACCAAAGAAATCATAATGTCTTGACTTGTGAGTGAATTGGATTTAAGTGAGAGAAAGCTACACAAAGCCACTCTCTCTTCCAGAGTGATCAAAGTCCAGTGGCAAGACAAAAGTCAGGACAACTGGTGATGACCTGGGATACAGTGGATGACCTTGGCACCTTTAATAATAGCACCTGTTTTAGCCACCTTTGTGACCATTGGAACAAATTGTTCTTATCCACCCATTCCTCTAGCACACAGTAGGAGTTTAATAAATGCTTATCTTCCTCAGTTTCTCTTCCCCATACAAAACCACTCGACTCTTTCCCTCCTTTGTATAATTGATCCTCCAAATCATGAACTCATTTCCTCCCTACTTTTGCCTTGGAGAATCCCTAGGCTGTACCAAAGCACAACTCAAGTATCAGCTCTTCACAAGGTCTTTCCTGATTTCCCCAGCTTTCTTCCCCTCTTAAAATTACTCTGTATTACTTACTTGTGTACATGCTATACTCTCCCCCACTCCCCTTCCTAGAGAAGATAAACTCCTTGAGGCCAGGGACTATTTCACTGATGCGTTGTATCTCCAGTGTCTAGAGTCAGGTTTTTGTTGAATTAAACTGAATCACTTATCCATAAGTCCCAAGGTTAATTTATGAGCCTGGAGGAGTTCCTTCCATGCCCTCCCTACAGGTTCTCACTTTTAACGCTGACTTGACACTTTTCCTCATTAGGAGAGAACATTTTAAAGACATTTTCCAGAATCAGTCCATTCCTTAATAGTAATTACACTTTCAGGTGTGTAAATTCTCTTCCATTAGGACCCTTTCAGATCTAATCTAATCTCAAGCAGACCCAGCGAAATCTCCCCCAGGTGGTTCTTTCACCATTGTTTCTCCTGTTGCAATTATGATCCCATCCCAGATGCAATTAAAATCAAAACAAATAGCCCTTCTTCCCACTCCAAGTGAATAAAGAGATATTTACTCATTGACAGCTTCCAGAAGAAAGAAGGAAAATGTAAAGATTTCAAGCAGAAATTCAGGCTTCTATATGAATGACAAAGAGGATCCTTTCCAACTTCTTAGTTTTTGTGATCAGTCACCCCCACCTTCACTTTACCACCTCTGTACCTTTGCTCACACTGTGCCTACTTCTTAGAATGTCCTTCCTCCCCCCTTTTCCTTCACTACTGTCCCCATACCATCTCTCATCCTACTTATTAAACAAGCCCCAGATCAGATGCCATCACCTCTGCAGAGTTTTCCTTGATCTCCCCAGCTTTTATTCACTAAAGCTTATAGGACTTTCTATACCCCTCACTACACACATATCTGGTATTCTAGAAAACTAGGTGGCATAGTGGATAGACTGGATAGAGACATCAATAAGGAAGACCTGAGTTCAAATCAGGCCTCAGACACTCATTAACTGTATTGACCCTAGACCTGGACAATTTTTGCCTCTGCCTGCCTCAGTTTCCTTAACTGTAAAATAAGGTTAATAATAATAGCATCTACTGCCCAGGGTTGTTGTAAGGATTAGATGAGATAATTAATAAAGCATTTTGCAAACCTTAAAGTGCTATATAAATTCTGGCTACTAGCATTCTAATGTGTATGAGAAGCAGCTGGGGTGCAGGGGCAAGAATATTCATCTTCAGGTCAGACAATTTGGCTTCTGCCACTTATGAATCATGTGACCTTGGGGAAGTCATTTCATTCTTTGACATTCTGAATCTGTTTCATTATCTGTAAAATGGGAGGGGGAAGGGTCATATTACCTACCTAAGTTTGCTACTTTATAGGGTTGTTTGAGGAAAATACTCTTTAAAACTTAAAATGATATTGAATTATGAGCTATTATCAGTTACACCACACACACACACACACACACACTCACACTCACACACACATATGCATACACAATCCCAATTGAGTGAAATTCAATGAGGACTGAGCTTGTTATATTGACCTCTGTATCTCCCACCAAGCCTATCACAGGGTTTTCATTAGGTAGGCAGATAGCATTTGTTGAACAAATGACTGAAGCCTATCACCATTGATGGGCAAAACTAGATCACCCTGAGAACTATGACTAAGGAGGGAGATGGATGCCTTGATGCTACCATGATGGCAGCTGATAAAAACTTAGAGGGTAAAAATGGGAGCAGGTTGGAATGTCAGCATTAAAAATTACCAGCATTAAAGAAGCTTCAAAACTATACAAATTAACTACAAAGTTATTATTGAGATCAAATCAAGGGCTAGATCTCCAAATGCCATTGAAAATTAGTTCAATCAATGGGAAAAGCCCAGGACTGGGAGTCAGAGGTCCTGGGTCCAACTCCCAGTTGGATTATTATTAGGGTTAATATTATTATGTGGGAGAACCAGATCCTGGAAGGCCTTGAATGCTAAATAGAGAGATCTGAATTTAAGTCTGTAGGACAGAGAGTCATCAGCAGGAATAGTGACTGGATGAAAGCGGTATTTTTGAAAGATGAATCCAGAGGTGAACGACTCTGGTGATTTGAGAGTGTTTACAGAATCTTCCAGAGCTTGATTTCCACACTCTTCCAAATAGACCTGAACAGAATTATCATAATCCTCAAGCCACTGGATGATGGCCTAGGTTCTCGCCTACCATCCGCAGAGTTTTATTATAGCCACAGGGGAACAGGACCCATACTGTTCTAATGACCAAAGGAGGTTTCTCTCTGGGTCAGAACAGAAGGGTCCCTCCCATCCTTCCCTTCCACCCACTCAGGATTCTAGGTCCTTCTCAGCCAGAGGCCAAGTGGGTCCCGAGTGCCACTTCATTTCTTGGTATCAACAGGCCTAACCCCCAGGCTCATGAAATCAGGCTGTTAACATAGCAGCAGAAACCTGACTGGCCATTTCATGGATGGGTTATTCTGGCCACTTTAATGATTAAGTCCATCGATTCTGCTGACTGGCTGGATTGATCAACTCCTTCCTACAGTCATCTGAGCCTTGAGCTGGGATGTTTCATGAACGCAGCATTGAGGCAGCTTACTCAGTCCAAGTGCCTGAGTCTGTCCTCTACTCTCCAATCCCCCACCTTTTCTTGTCTTGATAGGAGCTTATATAGTGCATAGCATGTCAGGCTTGGAGTTCCGTAGAGCTGGGTTTCCATGCTGCCCCCAAATTTTCTAGTAGGATAGTCCTGGACAATTCAATTTGACAAGGATTTATTGCCAAGAACCATTCTAGTGCCCAGAATACAAAGACAAAAATAAGCATGCTCCCTACCCTCCCAGAACTTATCTACACTTATCCTTTCCAAGTATCTGTTTCCTCATTTAAAAATGGGGATAATAATATCTCTAATACCTACCTCATAGGACTGTCACAAGGCTCAAGTGAGACAACATACATAAGACACTTTGCAAATTTAAACTCCTCTGGGTCCTTTATGCTGTAACAATCGCTAAAGGCATCCTGGGGGATGAGTTCCATGACAGTAGGAACTGGGCATGAATCAGACTTCACATCTTTTCCAGTTTGGAGGACCAAGACCAGGGCTCTGCACCCAGGATTCAGGTCCAGAAGGGACCTTGGACAGCATCCAGTACGCTCTGACCATTTCAAAGACGAGCAAAGTATGACACAGAGAGGGCAGGTGCCCGACCCAATGCCACAAGAGTAGTAAAGATCAGAGCCAAAATTCAAACCCTGGGACTCTGAGTCCAAACCCAGTTTTTCTTTCCACTACACCATTTGTTGAATGAATGATAGAGTGAATAGAAGAATGGAAAAGGCCTTTGGTATCTCTTTGGGGCTGGGACAAAGTGGAGACAAATGCCCCCAAACAAATACCATCTCCTCCAGGAAAGCTTCCCTGATTTGCCTTTCCCCAGGAAGCCATGCCCTCTGCCCTATTCCTCCCTTCCCCCTCATATAGCACCTTGAACTTCTAAGATTGCCTTGTTGAACCTATGTTTGTTAATGTTTTTCTGTGTTTCTATTTTATTTCCCTCCTAGACTTTAAGGTCCATGAAGGTAGCTGGTTGTGTCTTATCTAAACCTTAGATCTCCCCTAGAGTGTTCTGCATATAATAAGGGCTTTATTGATGTTTGTTGAATTGAAAAGATCTTGGCTGTCTGACATCACCAGGCTCCATCAAAATTGGAAGAGAGGAAATCTCCCCAGCATCCTTGTGTCCAATGCCATATGAATGGAAGGAAGAGGGTCAACACCACTAGAGCCAGTCTGGAGTAGACATGGCCAGATCAGGGATAACCAGAAGACCCTCATGAAATGCAGAGTGGGCCAAGTGATTAGAGGGAAGTCCAAAAAAACAGGTAATAAATAGTAGGCAGGTGGTTGGCATCAGTAACCCTATGAGACCGTGAGACAAGCAAGTGTCCTAGCTAGGGAAAGTAGAGGGAAGAGAGAATTGTATAAAGGAACTTGAAGCAGAATCCATTTGGTTTCTCAACAAATATTAAATGCCTACTGTATACAAAGTACTGTGCTAGCTCTTTTTGAGGTGTCAAAGAATTGGAAATCAAGGAGATGTCCATCAATTGGAGAATGGCTGTGAACTAGTTGTGGTATATGATTGTGATGGACAGTATTGTGCTATAAAAATGGTGAGCAGGTGGATTTCAGAAAAGCCTGGAAAGACTTACATGAAGTGATACAAAGTGAAGTTAGCAGAACCAGGAGTACATTGTGCACAGTGGCATTGTGCAATGATCAGTTGTGAATGACTTAGCTCTTCTCAGCAATAAAATGATCCAAGACAATTCCAAAGACTCAGGATGCAAATGTTATCCGTCTCCAGAGAAAGGAGTAATAGAATCTAAATACAGATCGAAGCACACTTTTTTAAACTTTATTTTTCTTGGTTTTTTAATCTGTATTTTCTCTCACAACATGACTAATATGGAAATATGTTTTGCATCACTGCACACATACAACCTATATGAAATTGCTTACCGTCTCAGGGAGGAGAGAAGGGAAACAGGGAGGGAGAAATTTGGAACTCAATTTTGTGAAAAATTGAGTTATGAATGTTAAAATTGTTTCTACAGGCAATTGGGAGAAATAAATTAAATAACAAAGAACTGTGCTAGGCACTGGAGGAGATACGAAGTTTAGAAAAGACATGGTCCTTTTCCTTGTGTAGCCTAGAACATAGAAGGGAAATATGTCACATATGTGCAGCTATGTGGTACAGTGGATAGAATGCTGGGCCTGGAGTCAGGAAGACCTGAATTCCAATCCAGACTCAGATACTTACTAGCTGTATGACCCTGGGAAAGTCACTTAACCCTGTTTGCCTCAGTTTCCTCATCTGTTAAATGATCTGGAGAAGGAAATGGCAAATCACTCCAATATCTTTGCCAGGGAAACCCCAAATGGGGCCACAAAGAATTGGACCCACCTGAAAACAACTGAACAACAAAAGTCACATATTCAGATGACTATAATGCAAAAGAATAAATGAGATATTTGTGGGAAAGAAGTGTGATCACATTACACAATGAGAATTCCAGATAGAGCAGGTAGTGAAGGTTATCAGTGATTAGGAAAATCAGGGAAGGATTCCTGGAAGAGGTGGCAGTTGAGGTGAACTTTGCACTTCAGAAATCTCATGTTAGGACCTTAGGATTGGATCCTGGAAAAGATCTTATGGATTATCTATCTCTAGCCCAACTTTTGTAAAGGAAGAAACTCAGACCAGACAGGTCAAGTCCTACACAATGGGCCCAGGGATATGAACTCAGTTCCTCTGACTCCAAAGATCAGTGTTCTATCCAGTGCTATCCCCTCTCACACTGGCCCCTGTGGGGCATTCTCATCTTCATTTAACCCAGAGGGGAAAGTGATTTGGCAAAGATTGTACAGAGTAGAGACTCAGTTGCCTGGTTTCCAGTTTGCTACTTTTTTTCTTTGAAGGAGCTATGGAAGGAGAAAAAGGAATTTTTGAAGGGAGTTTATGGAATCTCCTTTTCTAATGATTTTTATGGGGAAAAAAGTAGGCAATGACCACCTTCTCCCATGTAGACCACAGAATCCCAGGATTTCAAAGTTGGAAGGACCCCTCAGGGCTGTCTTGTCCATCCCACACCTGCCTAGAACTCCCATCTACAACAAACCTAAGGCAGCTACATTATACAGGGGATACAGTATCAGACTTGGCATCAGAAAGACCTTCATTCAGATCCTGCCTCAATCAAAATAGGAATTGATTGTGCTTCACTATACGGCTAGGTACTGCAGGATCTGGAGTCAGGAGGATCTGAGTTTGAATCTGACCTCAGATACTTACTTATGTGACCCTAAGCAAGTCATATAACCTCTGTTTGCCTCAGCTTCCCCAACTGTAAAATGGGGACCCTAGAGAAGAAAATGGCAAACTACTACAGTATCTTTGCCAAGAAAACTCCGCAAATGGGATCGTGAAGAGTCAGACATAACTAAAACAACTTAAGAACAAAAACCTATTTGCTAGAAAGTCTTTTTTTCTTTTTCAATTAGGGGAGGGATATGGGAGAGAGAGAGAGGGCAGATTTTCACTAATTGAAAAAATTAATTAAAAAAATTCTTCCACAGACATTTAGCAACTTTATGATTCTTGTCAAATCCCTTGAATTCTGCCTGCCTCACTTTCCTCATCTATGAAATGGGGATAATAATAGCACCTACTTCCCAGGTTTTTCTGAAGATCAAATGAGATGAGATTTGTAAAATGCTTCACAAATCTTAAAGTGCTATTTAAATGCTAGCTATTATTAAATTCTTAAGTAATATCTGTAAAGGTTACAGTACCAACAACTCTGGAGAGCAGTTTTTCTCTAGTGGCAAAATATTTAAATTGCTAAAGCAAGTTGCAGTTTTATCTGCACTGGAAGGTCCCTTGTCACTGAAAAATGTCCCAACCAGTTTCTTTCCCCTCAGCACCCACTACTGTGCTACAGCCTCTGGAAGACAATTGGGCATTAGGGAAGATAATCTCGTTTCCTAAGGTACAGGTCCAAGGAAGTGAGCAGCAGGCTTCAAAGAGGGCCGGTAAGCAGGAAGATCCAGATTTGGGGCCGGGAATCCAGGGGCAGGACCCCAATCTTGGATTGGAATGCCAGGCAAGACACCAAGGCAAGCACTTAGGCGCCAACCAGCAGGACAAAAGAGGGACCCAGGAATTAGATAGATCATATTGATTTTTCTTCTTTCCAAATTTCAGGAAAAAACAAACAAAAAACTTTTTTCCCCAGAAGCTTCCAAGCCAACAACCTTGGATATACAATGTAAAGGGACAGGAAATAATGATTCATATTAGAAAAGGTTTTGCAAAAGTGGGGAGATGAGATATCTTTCCCAGAGGAGGCACCAGAAACAGATGACCAAGTCATTTTCTCTCTCCTTGCCTATTTCCTCATCTGTAAAATGGGCATAATAACACTTTCACTCTCTACCCACAGGTCTCTAAATCTTTAGCATTATAGAAATATGTTGCTGTTATTGCAAATTGTGTGACTTTAAGCAAGTCAATTCCTATCCCTAGGCCTAATTTCTTCCTCTGTAGAACCCAGGACAAACACTTTCAGGCACACAAAAAGCGACTGCTCTTGCCTTTTCCCAGACCTGACTTTCCCTTCAAACTGGACAATCCCATCAGGTCCACCAGATATACTTAATCCAACCCCCTCATTTTACAGCTGAGGTAACTGAGACCCAGGGAAGTCAAGTGACTGGCCCAAACACACAGAGGGTGGACTGGATGACCTCTAAAGCTTCTGTTATCAACACTTCAAATCCTATTATCCTAATGTATTACTGTCTGCTTGACAATATTTAATCATATTTGAACCTTTCCTTCCCCTGAACTCACACGGCACTTATTCATTGTCCAAAGTCCTCCTTTGGCATTTACCTTATGTTGCCTGGTATTTTTACTTAGTCTTACAGGATCATAGATTTTTGAGCTGTGGGGAATGTTAGAAATGATCTGTTCCGGTTTTTTTTTTAAACAGATGCATAAAGAAAGACCCAGAGAGATGAAGTAATTCGTTTGTGGGCACACAGGTACTAAGTAGGAGAGATGGTTTGACCCCATCTCTGGTAACTCCAAATCCAGTATACTTGTTACACCTGTATTAAAACTTAGATTTGTAAGCCCCCTGAGGGGAGAGACTGTACCATTTGTTTTAACCTTTTTAATCCCCAGGGCTTATTTAGTACAGTGTTCTACGCAGAGAGAAGCTTAGTAAATGTTGAACCAAAGTATATACACTGGGGAGGAAACATATGAGAAGAAGGGACTCTAGCCTCCTCCTTTTCCTTTTTTTTCCCCAACCCATCCTGATCCTTGGCACCTGTCACAGGACTGGGAACACAGTAGGCAGGGGTTATACAATGACAAGAACACCAGACCAGAAGTCAGAAGTCCAGGGCCAAGTCCCAGCTTTGCTAATAGTCGTCCTCAATTAATTCCTCTGTAAAAAGGGGATAATGCCTTCCTGACTAACAGGGTTATTAGGAGGATCAAAAGAGATAATGGCCTGGAAAGGGCTATGAGAATTCTGAAGTGTCCTACACAGCCACAAGTATAACAGTGAGTACAGGAAATGCAATAAAGGTCTTGAGTAAACACAAGATGTTTTAATTACAAAAGCTTCCTAAGCCCCTAGTCCAGCAAGGATTCCTCGTTCCCTGACATTGCAAGGAGCCTTGAAATATTAACCCCTCAGTGGTTTTTCTTTCACATTCCTCAATCCAGTTTGTCTGGTTGGAAAAAGCTTGCTTTTTCCTCCTTTGGTCATATACTAGCTTTTTTATCCCTGACAATTGGGAAGCAGAAAAGTCTGTGTAGCCAATCTAATCTCACTGCAGGGAAGAAACTTGTGTACGTTTGGGCTCCTCACCTTCTGGCTTCATTGTCTTCATTCTTTATAAAATCAGAATCTTGGAGGAGGTGGTCACCAAGGTCCCCCCCCCCAGATCTCCATTATACGTCCTCAGGACCCTCTCAGTTGCTATATTTGATGGCCTAAGTTCCCTCCCAGCTGGGGTATTTGATATGATACTGTTTACATTCTGTATTCCAAAGCCCTCCCAACTCTAACATTCTGTGTTCTAAGGTCCCTTCCAGCTCTGACATCCTGTGTTCTGGTGTCCATCCCAACTCTGACATTCTGTGTTCTAAGGTCCCTTCCTGCTCTGACATGTTTTGTTGTAGGGACCCTTCCAGCTCTGATAGCTTAAGTCTACAGTTTATACTATAATCTATAGTTTCTATAAGCTCTTTATTTTAAGGTCCTTTCCAGCTCTGACATTCTTCTGTCTAATTTTCTGCACCACTCTGTTACCTCTAACACATCTGGTTTCACGAACTAAGCCAAAACCCCTACCCAGTAACTTGTTAGTTGGACAAAAGAGCCAGAGGCAAAGCTGCCTTTTGATGCCAATGACACCTGAATGGCCCTGGATGGTAAAGGATACCTAACTACTGCAGTAACCAAACCCCATCCTTTCCATTCAAGGTATTGCTCAGCTTAGCTGACTCATAGAGTGACAAGACCATCATTAGAAAAACCCACGTGAATGTTTTTGGGTTTTTTTTCTGGGAACTGCCTCATTTGTAACCCTGCACCTGAAAATCCAACTGGGGCAAAACTGCTTTACTCAGCCTTCTATCAGTCAGTGCTTTCCTTTAACAATACCTGTATGGTCACAGCAAAAAGGGAACTGACATTCAGAATGGTAACTGAGACCCTGTAAGATCAAGAGGTGCCTTTTGGATCATTAAAAACAAAACAAAACAGTGGATTCAGTCTTGTTCAGGAGAGTTTCAGGGTCCCACATAGAGTATTGCTAGGGCCCTTATCCAGATAGTATTATTGATACTTTTACATTTTGTACCACAGATATTTCCTTAATCCCCTCCCCTCACCTCAAAGAAAAAGCTGCAGCAAAATGGATCAATAGCGGACAGTGTATGTAGCACTCTATACCTGTAGCCCCGTGCCTCTCCACCAAGTATGACTGCTTCATCTGTTCTCTGGGACCAAGTTCAGTGCTTGCAAACATCTGAGTTTAGCTGCCTATCAGTCCTGTACTTATCTACATTACTATAGACACCGTGTATAGTACATCCTTTGTATTTATTGGTCTGTGTACATGTTGTTTTCCCCTAGGAGAATGTAAACTCACTGAGGGCAAGAAATATTTTTCTTAATAAATATATAATATGATATTATATAAAATAAGTGACATAATATATGATATAATATGATGTGATGTGATATAATATGGAGTATAATGTGACATAATACAATATGATATAATATAATATAACATAATAATACAGTACTTTAAGGTTTGCAAAGGGCTTTACAAAATCTACCTCCTTTGATCCTGACAAGTATCCTGGGACATGGGCGCTATCATTATTATGAGAAAACTGGAGGCAGACAGAACTTTAGTTACTTGCCCAGGCTCACACTCTAGGTAAATGTTGGAGGGCAGATTTGACCTTGCATCTCCCTGACCACTGGTCCAGGGCCTTTTCTGCTGTGCTACTAGCTTTCTCTTTTTTATTTATGTAACCCTGGTTCCTATTGTGGTTCCTGGAACACAGTAGGCGCTCAATAAATGCTTGCTGAATTGTTGAAGCCAACTGTTGAAAACTAAATTCATGAAATCTTGATCTAATGACAGTGTTGCTACTCTCTTTTAGGGAGATGACCATTTTGACCATAGGAACTCTCCAAGATCAGTTGAAAAGGTTTAGCTTTGTCACCACCCAGACCCAAATTCCAGATCGTTGAAGTGACTGATTCAACAGAATCCCTACTGTGCTAGAGAACAGGGAGGGTATTGGATGCTCTGACTCTTCTGCTAGTGGCAAAAGAATACATATTCTGAACATCAGGGAAGGGGATGAGGATGGGGGAGGGATCAGGGAAAGTCAGGGCTTGAAAGAAAAGTGGGGAGAAGCAACAGGTGGCTTGGTGTTTCCTCTTACTTGAAGAAATAAGGCAGCCAAGATAAATGCTTCACTTAAGTAGTTACCAGTTTACATTCCTATTTACAATGTGCCCTCCTCACATCTCATTTGATCCTCACAACTGTCCTGTGAGTTAGGAAAGGATTATTGTTTCCAGCTTACAGAGACAGAAACTGTCAGAGAGGTTAAAATCTTATTCAATTAGAGGTTGAAAGGATTTGGAGGGCAGCTAGGTGGCCCAGTAGATAAAGCACCAGCCCTGGAGTCAGAAGGACCTGAGTTCAAATTTGATCTCAGACATTCACTAGCTGTGTGACCCTAAGCACTTAACACTTCTCATCTCCCAAAAACAAATAAATAAATAACTCAGTAAGCAAATAAATGAATGACTGAATGCATAATAAATAAATGGGACTTGGCCCCAGTCACACAGTTAGCAAGCAGCACCCAGTCTGGAGCTCCTTCTACTATACCATAATGCTTTTTAGTTCCAGCACCACTGCTCTGACTCACCCCTACCTTTTGCCAAAAAAAGAGGAGTGGAAGGGTTCTCATTCCTCCTTCCCCAAGCATCAGGAATACTGCTTAAGCTACATCCAAATGGTATGGACCCCCTCTGCAGCAGGGGATCATCATCTGCAGAAACAACAGAAATCATTTTATAGGAAGCCTGATTCCCCATTCTTCCAGAATTTGAGCATCTTTTGTGTGGGGATATGAGGAAAAGAGAAACAACATTCCCTTCCTTCAAGGAGCCTTTCAATGTGTTTGGGGGAGACAGGATTCACACAGCATATTACAGAGCAACTAGGTAGGAAGGATACCAGGAAGCAGTGAAGTATGTGCTGGACAGCAAATCCTAGGTTCAGATTCTACCTACCTCTGATACTCATTAACTGTGTAATTAGAGGAAAGTAGCAACCTCTGTGAGCCTTAGACAACTCTCTGAAACTTGGGAGCCTTTTATGAGATCCAAGGAGAGGGAGAGGATTTCAGCTGGAGGAATTAGACTGCAGGACTTCAACAGGTGTAGAGGAGGGCAAAGGTCACAGGAGGAGCAAAGACCCAGAGGCAGGAATAAGTAGGAGATATTTGAGGGACAGTGAGGAGACCAAACTGACTGGAGCAAAGGGTGTGTGTAGGAAATGATGGGAAATGAGTTTGGATTGGGAAAGTTAGGCCAGATTCTAAAAGGCTTTGAATGCCAGAATGAGTGACTCCATTTCCTTTCCCTTACCTTAAGTGAGGGACAACAGAAACTGAGAAGCTCTAAATACAATATCTTTGGACCATGTGGGTCACTTTTTCTGGAGGGGGGAAGAGGAGACATCTTTGGATTAAATTCTCAAGGGACTACTCATTTGGATCATCCTGTTCCTCTCCCCCCACAGGGTGCCCATAGTGGCTGACCTCCATGGTACTGGACACATTTGAGGAAAAATATTACACCCTGGCCCAGATATCAGGAAGGTGACAGCTGTGTCTAGGCATTTGAGCACAGGGCACCTCATCGGTGGGGGAAGGAGCTAAAGCAAGGTGGTTCTCCAATCTAAAGTGACTCTAATCTCATCTAAACCAGAGCTGCTCCCAGCTTTCAACCCTCACAGCCTTAGCTCCTATGAAAAAAAACATGACTCAGTCCAACCCCGGCCTCTGGGCATTCAGATATTCTGCCACTAACCTCAATGTATAGTCGGGATACTTCAAGCGCCCAGCTTCTAAGTGGGTGTGGCCCGGAAAGCTGGGTGTTGAAAGCGCCCTTCCCTAGCTTCTCTGCAGTCTGCAGGGAAACCACAGAATCTTAGGATCTCAAAGCTGCAAGGGATCTTCAAAATCATCTGTTATAACCTTCCACATTCAGTGTAGGAATCCCGTCTGCAGCATCTCTTACAGGTGGTCATGCAGACCCAGCTTGGATACTGCCCATGATGGGGAGATCATTATTTATCCGGGCCGCCTCTGGCATTGTTGGACAGCTCTCATTGTTAGGAAGTTCCTTCTCTTAGTGAGCCAGGACCCGCCTCCTCATCTCACCCCGTCATCAGTATAAGCAGTGGCCTCTGGGACCACAAAGAATAAGTCCGCACTCTGGCACAGAAGAGCCTTTGACAGTGGTCATGACTCCTTTCCCAAGTATTCTCTTCTCCAGCTTACATACCCTTTCTTACACGCCGGTTTCCAGTCTCCTCGCCATCCCCTGCCTCTTACCTCCCCAATTCCAAAGCTCAGCCCTCAGTTCAGGGCAGAAGCAATGGGATCGGGAGCGAGCTGCGGCAAAGGTGATTCCTCTTCCTCCCGAGCCGGCATTTCTCCCATGTGGCGCTCTGCCCACACGGGAAAAAGCCTCTTCTCTTCCTTTTCCCTGCCCTCCTCCCCACCCCGTTCCTGGCTTTTCCCTGGCTCCCTCCCAACTCCAACACGAACTAGTTCCATTCACAAAGAGCCCCGGGGAGGGGGGGCGCTCAGGGTTGAGACAAGGCGGGGAGACAGGACCTGGGGTGGAATGGTCTGAGGGCAAACCAGAGCAAATTGGCAAGGTCTCTGCTGCCCTGGCATCCAAACCTCCCCCGGTGGTGTCCTCCTGGAGCCAGATCCAGTACCCATCCACTCACCAAGGGTCTGTGGGACAGACCCAGCCCACCCAATGCCAGGGCCCAAAGGCACGGGACCGGACGAGTCAGGCAGTGTACATTGCCGCCCGCAGCCCCTAGTTCCCCGGGGCAAACCCTCGGGGCTCCAGTAGGTGGGCAAAGCCCTTCTTCTCCTTGGGCTCCCGGCTCCCAGGCTTGATGCATCTCCCCTTTCCCTGTCCCTCAAGTCAAAAAGCAAGTGGGCGGCTCTTTGTTACAACTGTCCAAGCCGGGGAAAAACATCCCACCCACTGGAAAAGTCAAGTGCAACGGGAGAGTCGCCGGGCAGGGCGGGAGGACTCGGGGAATCCACGGGGGAGCACTCACCCAGGTCCGCCTGCGAATCCTTTTTCAGGCCGCAAAGCATGTCGGCTATTGTCTCTCAAGGCATCCGGCTAATTGCAGTCCCCGCGCCGGAGCCCGCTCTCTCCCTCTCGGGCTCGCTCTCCCCTCCTTCCTCCCCTCCCTCCTGGCCCGCCCGCCTCCCTCCTCCCTCCTCCCTCTGTCTTTGCCTGCCTCCCCTCCCTCCTGGCGGCTCGAGTCACTTCACAGCAGCAATCTCGCTGGCTGGCAGGCAGCCTCGCGCCTCTAGCTGGTCTGGTTGGAGAGCAGGGATTCCGCGCCCCCGCCCCACTGCCCCGCTGCCACTTAAAGGGGACCCAGGCCTGTTGCCTTAGCTTGGGGCAATGTGGATCAGACCTTTCCGCCTCACTGCGCCCTGCGGAGGAAGAGTGGGAAGGCAAAGGAATCCCCCTAATCCGTACTGAATGCAAGCCCCTTGAGGGCAGAAGCAAGTCAAATCTCTAAGGAGGAGGAATACGAATATCCCCCCCCCCCAACTGAATGTAAGCCCCTTGAGGACCAGGGCCAGCTCCATAAGGCAATGAAATGCCCCTCCCTTGAATTTAGGCCCCCTGTGGGCAGGCGCAAACTAGCTCCCCGAACTGAAAGTAAGTCTCTTGAGGGGCCCAAAATAGATCACTTTCATGTTTGTGTTCCAGAACTAACAAATTGCCAGGCATTTAATAAGGAGACGGAGAGGGAAAGTTAGAAGGTTGGGGAAAGGGGCAGGTATTGAACTAGAGATTACATTAATGTAGGAAACTCTCCAGTAAGGAAACTCTCTCTGCCAATACAGGTTGACACCTTCTCAGAAATTTAATCTTAAAGCAAGAATTTTTAAATCTTTTTTTTTTGGGGGGGGGGGTCACAGACTTCCCCCTTTAGCCTATGGGCCTTTTCTCTTAATAACATTTTTAAGCAAGTGGAAGAATTTCAGTTAGAGAAAATAAAGATCTTTTTTTCCCCATCCAAGTTCATCAACTCTCAGAAATCTATCAGTAGTCCCCTACGGAGGAAGCCCTGACTCACTGAGTTGCCTAAGTCTTCCCAGGCTTCCTTCAAGTCTCAGCTTAAATCCGATCGTTGGCAGACCTTTAATGCCCTCCTTCTGATATTTCTGCCCTCTGTTTTGTTTATAGTGTATGTATTTATGTGTGTGTTGTGTGTGTGTGTATATATATATATATGTATAATATATTTGGAGAGAGAGTTATTTGTTGTCTTCCCCAGTAGAATGTAAGTTCCTTGAGAGCAGGAACTGTCTTTTTGCCTTTCTTTGTATCCTCAGCACTTAACACAGTGCCTGATGCATAGTAAGGACTTAATAAATGTTTATTGACTCCCTGACTATGACACTGAGAGCTTAAATGATTGCCAAGTATGACAGGAATGATTTCTGGGAGGTTGGATCTGAATCCAGTGACTAACAAATGTTTGTTGATTGACCAACTGATTGATTAAAAATAAGACCAGGTCTCAAACAAAATAAACCCCATTGACCCTTCCAACTGCACTAAAACTTTGGGGACACCCAAGATTGGGAGACTGGAGACCTGAGTTCTTGTAGGGCTCTGCCATTTATAAGATATGCAACACTGGGCCAGTGCCTTCCCATTTCTGGGCCTCAGTTTCCTCCTCTATAAAGTGAAAAAGTTGGGTTAGATGGTCTGCTTTAAGTACCCTTCCTGTTCTGTCACTCTAAGTTGATTAAAGTTTTTAACTTCCAAATTTGGGGGGTGGTGTCCCCTTCAAGGGCTCCTTGGCTCTTTAAAATAAATGAAGTCTCTGAGCCCAGCTCTTCCAGGGATAGGGAAAGACCCCAGTGGCCCCTAAGTGAGGAAAAGAATGATTAAAAGGAACAGCTGGTTGTGAAAGACAAACAGTCCCTCTCTGCTTGCAGGAGAAGCAGGCTCTGGGACATTAAAATTCACATTCCTATGCTGTCCCCTCCCCCTTCCCCCAGCCCCAGTAAATGTGGGGTACTTTTTATTGTTGTTTAGTTATTTATTTGCTTCCATTAGCACTGTGATAAGTCACTGAGTACCAGGGAATTAGGGGTCTGGGAGGGAGGAGTGAATTCTTTCTGGATGTCTTCCTCCACTCCCTGTCCCTGTGACCCTAAAAGAGCCTCTGCAACCAGACCTTCCAGGTCTGGCTGTCACAAAAACCCAGAGGTATATCAGGTGCTAAGTGAGCAGAGAGCACTGCCTGGGGCTGCCCTGCATAGGCTCCCAGGAGACAAGAGGCTGACTTCCCAATGCCCTCAGAGTCTCCAAGATCATACAGAATGCAGTCATCAGTGGTAGGCCCACCCCACAGAAGGAAGGTTCTGTGGCCCTGGCCCAGCCACGATTTTTCCTTCAAACCTGGGCTGTCTTCAGACACATCAAGTCCAACACATTCATTTTCAAACTGAGGAAACAAGCCCAGAGAGATTCAGTAACTTGCCCAAAGTCACAGAGAGGGTAAGTGGTAGAACCAGATGTTCTGACTTAGTACTTATTTCAAAAGGTCAATTCTGCCCCTTCATAATCTGTCAAAGGCCAACTCATCCCTGAAAAACAATCATGGAGGCCTAGAGTTCCCAGAGCTCTGTCCTAGGTGCTGAGGAAGACAAATGTTTAGGTAAGAGAAAGACCCTTCCTCAAAGAGTCTGCAATCTATTAGGGATATAGCATCAACATCAATAGTATATCTGAAATACAAGATTAGTATATAAGGTCCTTACCAAGAAGGAGGGAGGGGCAGTGACGAGATATGACAGCCTTGAAGAGCTTGAGACCTCTTATCCTCCTTCAATCACTCATGCTTCTATGAATTTATTATATCCTAACTTATGGCATAGTTCAACTCTAACTTCTGGACTGTAAACCCCTGGAAGGCAGGGAACACGTTTCAGCTATATTATGGTACAGTGTTTTGCACAAAATAGGCATTTAATAAATGCAATAAATGCCTAATTTGTCAAAACAATTACATACACACACACACACACACACACACACACACACACACACACACACACACACACACCCTGTTATTGTAAACTCCTTGCAGGAGGGAACTGTGGAATTTTTCATTTTTTTGTCTCCAACAGTATTGCACATAGTAGGCCCTTAATTTGGTGAACTGAATTGCCTTGGGTCTGAACATTTTCCCCACCCCCCCATCTTGCCCTCCCCCCCTTTTAAAAACCACATATAGCCTGAAGTAAGACAAGCAAAATGGTTCAGGTGTAGTTTCCTTTGGATAGATAAGTATGAATGAATCAATGAGTGAGCATTTATTATACACTTACTGTGATCCAGGCCCTGGGCTGGGTACTAGAGATACAAACATAAAAGTGAGGTAGACCTTGCCCTCAAGTAGCTTACATTACAACTGGGGAGACTACACAGATAGTGGAGTGGGGGCCAGGTAGGGAGGTTTCCTCTGGGGAGTCACAGGAATGATGAGTGGAGCTAAAGAGCTGTCTATTGTCTGAGAGTGATAGCAGTACTGATGAGATTAGTGTTCTTGGAGCAAGAACAAGAAAGTAGCAGGGTCTGGAATGGGGCAGGGAATAATCATTTACAAAACACCTACAAAGTGCCAGGCACAATGGCAAGCACCTTCCAATTATTATCTCATTTGCTCCTCACAACAACCCTTGGGAGTTCCCTTTGTATCCCCATTTCACAGCTGAGGAAAGTGAGGCAAGCAGAGGTTAAGTGACTTGCCCAGGGTCATACTGCTTGTAAGTATCTGAGGTTTGATTTGAATTCAGATCTTTCTAACTCCAGGTCCAGCATCTCTCTTTTCTGACACCTCCTCTAGCTGCCTCTTGGTGGGGAGAGAGGGGGTTGGGGGAGGAAAGGAGAATAGACAGGGAGATTTCCAGGAGAAGTATTCCTTTGTACCTTATTGGGTAGCTGGTCAGAATGTGAAGCATGGTCTGAGCCTAGCTAAACTAGTAGGTTAGGTGAGTTTTCAGTCCTTAGACAATTAATAAGGACAGCTCAGCCTTAGGGAAGAGTACCAGAGTTGAGAGAATTAAGGTCTCCAGAGGCTGGAGGTGGGAAGTGGAACTGGCCTTCTGGAAGGGGTCCAGATCTGAAGGGTTGATCTACATGGCAGAGAGAAAGGCAGGAGTGGGGGTTGGGGGGTGGGGACAGCAGCATTGGGGTAGACAACAAGACATCCTCCTGGGTAGGCAGGCCCAAGCTTCCTGGTGGATGTCTTGATGTGATGTGAAGTATGGTCTAGGGCCAGCTAGACAGAGTGGAAGAAATGAAGTTTATTCATCCTTCCAGGCAGTTTTAAAGCACTGATCCTTCAAGCTATGAAAATGTATTACCATTCCTACCCCCTCCCCCGCACTCCAAGCCCTAGAAGAATGGAAGAAGTCCAGAATCCCTCCCTGTCTACAGGGACCTTCTCTCCCCCTCCCCCTTTTTAAACCCATCTCTACAAAATGAAACTTAAATCAGCCAATACCTAACTGTGGTGGGGAAACCCGTTAAAATGCCCCTTCAACATGATAAACGGAAGGAGCATGCAAGATAGAAATTACAGCTGTCGACTTCTCTTAAGGAAATATTTGGCATGAATACAAATGCACTTAAATTAGGAAGTAAGATTTATAATTAGGAAACCTTTCTACTCTGTTCTCCCCCTCTCTTTGTTGAGGGAGGAGGGGAGAAATTCTTTCTGTGAAAGAAAAAACTCCTTTGAAGGTTATGCCAGGCTTTACTTAAAGGCCTTTCAAGGTTTGAAGAAAATGAGAAATGGCTGATTGGAAAAGGAAGTTTCAATCTTCAGAGTAGATGATGGGCCCCTCTGTGAGAGACCTCATGGCATAATGAATAGGGCACTGGCCTTGAGAGTCAAGAAGACTTGAGTTCATGTGTCATCTCATGTACAAATCCTCCATGCCTCAGTTTCCTTACCTGAAAAATGAGAGTCCTCTAGGGTCTGACCTAGTTCTGTGTCTATGCTTCTTTCTGGAGTACCCATTCTGTTGGACAGAAGGTGGTTTGTTGTTGTTTTATTTAAGTCAGCCCCTGAGTTGAGAAAAGTAGGTACTGACTTGGCTGAACAAGGTCTCCTCTGCTCCTCCTACTGCCTTAGAAAGATGTCAGAATTGGAGCATGGGGGAATAGACAGATGGCAGGTGTGTGCACTGTGGACCCCAGCCAGTAGACACAAACGTTCCTCCTGCTAGAGATTCCAAGGGACAATATTTTGCTGTGGGAGACAACAGCTTGTGTCTCTGGCAATGCTTTTTTAAAAAAGATAATCCACACACATGAGGGAAATTAAACAGCCAGAAACTATATTTTATGACACCAAAATATATGGGTGCCATAAAAAGTTACTAGAACGAATCCATCCACAGATGGCAGGAGCTTCCTGCAAAGGAAACTGCGTTGTTCGCTACTCCTACTTCCTACCTGGCCATTTTGAGGCCTAACGTTGGTAATGATAGACACCACATGTCTGTGTACTTATCCATTATCTTTTAATCAATTCTCACACCCCCTGTGTGGTAGGCAGGAGAGGGGCATTATGAAGTGTGTAGAGGGTTGGACTGGGAGGCAAGAAGACTTGTGTCTGAATCCTGTCTCAGGTGCTGTGTAGTCCTAGGGAAGTTACTTAAACTTCCTCAGCTTCATTTATAATATTCATATACATATACATATACATATACATATACATATACATATACATATACATATACATATACATATACATATACATATACATATACATATATATATATAGTTTCAAAACTAAATGCATATCTATCTATCTATCCATCTATATAATGTTTGGAAACCAATTGCTAAGTACAACATAAAGCTTAGCAATTATCAGTATTAATAATACTATCTTCATTTGACTTATTGGGAAACAGTCAGAAGACTTGCTCCCAAGTCCTCTAGTAAGCCAGGGAGAGCTGGGGTTAGACTCTAGGTCTCTCCACTACCTATTCAATGATTTTTCCACCACACCATGTATGAAACTCCATCATGGATATATAAATCTTTCCCTCCTGTTCCGTAATGAGTACTGGGGTCTGCGTGCCTGCTCCTCTCTCCTTCTCCTAGAACTTTTGGGAAAACAGAGATGAGTAATTTGAATAATTTAGCTCTCCCAAGGAAAATAATAGCAGGTAGACTTAGATACAACTGAGAAGATAATAGATTTTCTACCTAGACCAGGTAGGAGCCAGAGTCAGTCTAATCCAAATCCAAATGTTTTTAGAGATGGAGATCCAGAGGAAGGAAAGGGAAGGGGAAGGGGAAAGGGGAAGGGGAAGGAAAGGAAAAGGGAAGGGGAAAGGGAAAGGGGGAAGGGGAAGGGGAAGGGAAGGAAAGGTGGAGGCAGACAGGCAGGCAGGAAGGAAGGAAAGAAAGAAGGAAGGAAAAAATAACTTATTAGATCCCCTATTACGAGGCAGCACTACACTTAAGAGTTTGACAAATATTATCTCATTTAATCCTCATAACAACTCTGGGAAGCAGGTGCTATTATTATCATCCCTATTTTATAGTTGAGGAAGGCATAGGTTAAGTGACTTGCCCAAGGTCACATAGTTATGTAAAGCTGGATTTGAACTCAGATCTTTGTGACTCCAAGCCCAACCTTCTATCTCTTATGTCTCCTAGAGAGATTAAGTAATTTGCCTTAGTGTATATAAGGAGTAAGTACCAGAGTTCTGATTCAAATTCAGCTGCTCTGACTCCAAATACTTCCCACCATACAAGGTATGTCCCTTGAGTGGACTGCACCTCTACCATGATATCTCTAGAGCCATGGGGAGAACTGCTGCAGGGAGGAGGGACACTACCTAGGGACTTGGAGAGAGAGGATATATATTGTGAGGTACCATGAGCCAAATGTGGAAGGGAGGAAAGAGACTTATAGACTTATTTATAACATTCAAGGGGAAGCTGGTTCCTTTAGCCCCTGTGAGACTGTGGTGTGTGTGTGTGTGTGTGTGTGTGTGTGTATGTGTGTGTGTGTGTGTGTGTGTGTGTGTGTGTGTGTGTGTGTGTGTGTGTGTGTGTGTGTGTGAGAGAGAGACAGAGAGACAGAGACAGAGAAGGGGTGTGGAGTGAGTGATTAGAAGCCAAATGATTAAAACAAAAGAGAGAAATCAAGTCTTATGGTCTGGAGATGTGTTTGAACTGTGAACACCCCCTGAAAAGGCAGAGTCCAGGACGATTTTCTCTGGTGGGCCATGGTAGAAGGCTGGTCCCCTGAGTAAAGGAATTATTACCATCTTCTGTGAACAGAGGAGAACTTTGAGGGGAGAGACAGGCAAGGATGTGCTCCACGCAGAAATATCTGGACCTATCCCCTGGGGACTCTAGACCACAAAAGGAGCCCATGAAAGGGAGCCTCCCCTCCAAAGGAGCTGAGGGGACCCCCAGAAAGCTGACTGGAGCAGGGAACAGTGACAAATGCCAGCTGCTAGGAACCACTGAGGATGAGAACTCTAGGGAAGCCAAACCACTGGGGAAGGAGCTGTGTTCAAGCACATTGGTGAAGATTCTGGAGGTGGAGGGCTGAGAACAGCTGAGGTTATCCACTATCCTGAAGGAGCCGTCTTCTTTGGTTGGTAAAATTATTTTCTCTGGACTTAATGTTAGGAATACTCCTAGTTTCCTCTTAACTTTAACTTGCTCTGTTCATGTTTTGTGTCTTATAACTCTGTGTGCTTGAAAGGGGGCAGGTCGGCAGGCTAAAGTCTCCACATCACTTAGGAAAGGGCAGCTAGATTCTCAGCAGTACAATGATCCACGTCAATTCCAAAAGACTCAAGATGGAAAATGCAATCCACATCCAGAGAAAGAACTATGGAGTCTGATCCTAGACGGAAACATATTATTTTCACTTTTTTCCGGCTTTTCTCTTTTGTCTGTTTCTTCTTTTACAACACGACTAATATGAAAATATGTTTAATATTATTGCACATGTAATAGCCTATATTAGATTGCTTGCTATCTTGGGAATGGGGGATGGGAGGGAGAGAAGTAGGGAGAAAAAATAGAACTTCAAAATCTTACAAAAAATGAATGTTGAAAACTATCTACTATTTACCAAAAATAAATATTAAATAAATAAATATTTGATGGTGGGGTGGGGAGGAAAGGGCAGCTAGCCAGAGAAGTGAGGAGTCTCATAAAGATTCCCAGGCCCTTCAGGTCAGGAGGGAGCCTGAATTACATAAAGCACTGTTTCTACCCGAGTCAAGAGTTAGCTGGCACGAAGCCTCTCCAGGTGTTCATTTCTTTTCTGGTTCATACAAAAGAACTTTCAAAACTCTGGGATCCCTGCACCATACTCTGTTTTGCTGATTCAGACTCTTTGGGCCCTCTATGATCCAGCCCCAGCCTACCTACTGCCAGGAAAGGAAGTAAATGAAGACAAAAATGTTGCTCCAACTTGCCAATGCTGCAGAGGAAGGATGTCTAGGGGGTCTCTGGGTAACCTTGCCAGCTCTAGTGTATCAAGGGAAAGCTAGAATGACTTAGTTGGGAATGGTAGAAAGAGTTCTAGCTATAGAGTAAGAGGACCTGAGTTCAAATCCCGTCTCTGGCTCTTACTACCAGCACAAATTTCAACAAATCATAATCTTCCTTTCAGGCAGTTTTCTCCACTGTCAAATGAAAAGGGTTGGAATCCCTCCTTTCTGGCTCTGGATAAACGATTATGAAGTGTAAATCTGAGGCAGTGAACCCTTGAGCTCAAGGAATAAGGATGGAAATGGTGGGCAGGAGTAGGGGGGAAGGTAGGGGAAGCTCAATCATTAGTGGAAACTTTGGTAAGGAGCTCTCCAAGGCCATACCTAGATAAATCAGCTCGACTAAAACAGCTTTAAAAGCCTATTAGATGAATATAGCCAAATATACCCCAGGACATCTCAGTCCTTTGGCTTAATTCATTTACTAAACAATTAGAAAGCACCTACTATGCACTTTGCAATCTCCAAAGTTCTACAACGTTGAGATTTTGAAGCATCATATACAAAAAATAAATAGCATCATATACAAAAAATAGGTTACATTTATATAGTCTTTTAAGTTGGCAAAGGTGTAAAATGCTTCATAGATACTGTCTTATCTGGTCCTCACAATGACCCTGTGAGTTAGTTGTTTTTTTTTTTTTAACAGGTTTGAAGTTGGGGAAACTGAGTCTGAGAGAGTCATACAGCTAGTAGGTATCTGAGGGAGTCTGATCTTCCAAGTCTGCATCAAGCTGCCTACTTTTAGTCTTTCTATGACTCTAATTTAGGGGGTTCTTAAAGTCTTTTGTATGTCTAGGAACTCATCAGTCTGGTGAAGCCTATAGACTCCTTCTCAAAATCATGTCAGACATATGAAGAAAGAAGCTCTTTGCATCCAGATAAAGAACTAATAAATAGAAGTATGTATAGAATATGTGTGTATATTTGTATCCAATTTGTGTGTGTGTGCGTGTGTGTGTGTATATATATACATATACATATATATACACACACACACACATATATATATACATATATATTTATAATTGTATCTAATGGTAGCCATCTTGGGGCGAGGAAGGGGGGAGAGAAGAAAAAAGAAAAAAAAGAAATTTACATGATAACTTTATGATATATTTAAAAGGAATATCAAATTATACATAATAGAGTTTCCATTTCATGAGCAATCATCTTTTTATTATACTATGTTATGGAAATATTTTATTCCATAAATTAAAAATTAAATAAATGAGGTGGGAGGATAAATGCTTATAGATTGAAATTAAACAAATATATAATTGAAGGAAATTATTTGTTTAGTTGGAGGTCAACAAAAATAAAAATGTAGGTTTTTCGCATCTAATTCCACTGACCCCATAAAATCTATCTGGCTAAGTACCCACACTCTAAATAAAGGATTTGCCTATATGCGAAGACCAATCACTCTCCAGTGCTGGACAAGTATTAAAAGTTTTGTAATTCCTCCTTTATTAACCCATTCATTTCTGTTTGTAGCCAGATTTTTCATAATCTAGAGGAAAAACTCCAAATTCCCCAGAATTGTATTCAAGGTCTTTCAGGATCTAATCCTCACCTTACTTTTCTAGCCACATTTACTGTTCTCCTATACAAATTCTACAATTCAGTAGAGAAGGCTTCCTCATTTCCTGGACACACCTTCTTTCCCTCTAGTATGCCTTCATTCATTCCATTATCCTGACTAGGAATAATGACTTTCTCTCTCCTCTGCCTGCCCCAATCATATCCAACCTTCAGAGCTTATTTTGAATCTTACTTCTTCCATGAATCCTTCCGCCATTCTCTCCACAGCCATCACTCCCTTCTCTCAGCTCTCATGGCACTTCTGTCTTACCTTACTTACCCTATGTATTCATACACTGTCTGACCCTAGTTTGGTGTCTTTTCACGTCCTAGATTATTAAAAATAGAAGGAACTCAGGGACATAAAAGATAGTCTGGCAAATCTGGAAGGGACATTAAAAGCCATCCAGACAAACTCATTTTACTGAGAATGAAGGAAAGGTCCTCAGATGATGTGGTTACTGTCACACAGAAAATTGGTGGGTGGTCCGCTCTGCTGACTCCTGACCAGTGTTCTTTCTGCTCTATATTGCCTCCTGATTTGGACAACTGGCCTTTCAAGCCAGGCTATGAATTCCATAGGGGTAGAGGTCATGTCTTATTTCCCTCCTATTTCCCCCCTAGCACTGGACCAACAGAAAAGGTACAAAAATGTGTTTATTGGTTGGGCAAATAGTTTTTCTTTATTTTTAAATTTTCACATGAAAGAAATACACAGTAAAAAACAAGACATGAATCAACACTATGATATGGCAGTCAAAAATCTTAGTCTGAGTAAAGAGCCTTGAGTGCCATGAAAATCAGGCTAGGGAACTTGGACTTCAATAAGAAAACAGTGACCAGAGAAAGAAGATGATCACACCCAGGACTATACCACTACCGGGGCCTAGCAGAGTGCTCTGTGACCATAGATGCTAAATAAATATTTATTAAATTGGGGTAATAAGGGGAAACTAGGTGGCACAATGAATAGAGCCTTGAACCTGGAGTTAGGAAGACCTGAGTTCAAATCCAGCCTCAGACACTTACTAGCTGTATGACCCTGGGCAAGTCACTTAACCTTGTTTGCCTCAGTTTCCGTTGAAGTAAAATAATCTGGAGAAGGAAATGGCAAACCCCTCCAGTATCTTTGTCAATGAAACCCCAAATAGGGTCACAAAGGGTCAGACATTATGGAAAAACGATTGAAAACAACAAACCAGCACACTAATACCACCCAGCAATTCTTAATACCATCCCCTCCTCATCTAATCCTTTCCCACCTGGCAACATGCCATTCTCCCTACCTTATCCCATGCCAATCACACTTTTTTCCTCTCTTGCATCCCATCTTCTCAAGGTCTTCTGAGGTGAGTGACTAAGCATTTGTCAATAGATTCTTGTTGGAATGTGGTTTGATATCTTTCACCTCCCCTAAATATTTGTATTTCTACAGAGAACTCCTGGGAGACACAATCCCAGAGGAATTGATATTTACTGGTGACATCAGGTATTAACTCCTCCACCTCCCACACCTAACCCTATCTAAGTATAAAGCTGTCCCTGCTTTGAACTCATGGGGCAAGGGTATGGGAAGCTATGCCCTTTGTTGCCATGGAGAGACAAGGGTCCTATCCTCAATGGCTCACTTGAACCCCAACCTTGACTGAACTGTGGTGATGGGGTAGGAGGAAGAACTTTGGTGATTTCTTCTGAATTCAGTCACAGAGGGTAATGACTCAACAGCAGATGTCCTCAGAATAACAGATTCTCATCTTAAAGCTCCTGTGGATGGAAATCTCTCGTAAACAGGGAGACTTCAAGGGCTCCTGCCTGTCCTTCAAGTAAGGTAGCTTGTCATAGAAGAAAGGATTTAGAGTTAGAATACTTGAATTTGTGCTGCTAGGTGGTTCAGTGGACAGAGTGTTGGGCCTGGAGTCAGGAAGACTCATCTTCCTGATCTCAAATCTGGTCTTATATACCTCCTAGCTTCATGACCCTGGGGAAGTCACCTAATTCTGTTGCCTCTGTTTTCCCATCTGTAGAATGAGTTTGAGAAGGAAATGGCAAACCACTCCAGTATCTCTGCCAAGAAAACCCCAGAGGGGGCCATGAAGACTCAAACACAACTGAAAAACCAACAAAAAACAATACCTTGAATTCAAGTCCCAGTTCTCACTGGTTACATGACCTTGGGAAAATTACTCCATTTCTTTGCCCCAGGTCTATAAAATGAGGGGATTGCACTAGACTAACGTCACTTTGAGCTCTACAGGAATCACCATTGGAGTGGGGTTCCCTTCTTCCTGTCATAATATCTTTGTGAATGATGCATGAAAAATCTGCATTTTCATATTCATGAGTACTATGGTACTATATCTTATTAGATAATTATATTTATTTGCTATATTTTATAATGGACATGTCATGCTTATTTACTGTTGTATAATGAACATGTTATGTTTACTTACCATGTTTTATAATGAACATGGTAGTATATATTTATTTCCTATGTTCCAGGCACTGTACTAAGCACTGAAAATATAAAAAAAGACAAAACCATGGTCCCTGCCCTCAGGGAACTCCCATTCTAATGGGAGAGACAACACGTATGCAACTAGGGGCACAGACAACATGTGCAGATGAATTGTAGGCTGATCCCACAGGGGAAGGACCCCTGAAGAAGGTGGGATCTGAGCAGGGAAATGGAGGTAGAAGTGGGCACAGGGATAGGTAGCCAGTTTAAAGGTACAGAAACAGGATAGACTGTGTTGGGTGTGGTCACAAAGAGCAAACAAGATTCAACCTGAGTTCCTGGGAGAGAGTGAAATATCCAAAGTCTGGAAAGGTGAGAAGGGGCCATGTTGTGAAGGGGCCATAGATGACTAACAGAGAACTTTATACTTGATCCTGGGAGTCATAGGGGGCCACTGGAGTTTATTGAATGGGGAGGAGTGGTGATAGGGGCCACTCTAGGCTTGAGGAAAAACCCTTTGGCAGCTGAGTGGAAGATGGATTGGAGAGGTGAGTTAGGGAAACCAGTAATAAGGAGATTGTAATGGTGATGAGGGTCTGTGATGAGGGGAGTATAGGGGACATTTCCAAGTCCAGATCTTGAAGGTCATGTCCCATGAGGGTCAAGTGAATGTTTAGCTGTGAACCAGGGGATGTTTGGCCTAGAGCAGAGAAGATTGGGGTGTGGGGGTGGGGCTGGCATCATGCCTGTCCTCAACATATCCAAAGGGCAGTCAGTGGAAGAGGCCTTAGTTAGGTCTGTTCTACTTGACCCCAGAGAACAAATTAAGAACAAGGGGCAGAAGTTAAAAGGGGGCAGATCTCATCTTGATGGAACGAAAAACTTCCTAGCAATTAGAGAGAAGCAAAAGTGTAGCCGGCTGCTTCTCCAGGGAGGGAGTGCCCTCTAAGTGGCCGTCTTTGAGCTGAATGACCATTCTCAGGCATGTTGACTGCCTGGGAGGCCCCTTCCCAGTCTGAAATTCTGTGAATGCTAAGGTTCCTTCTACCTTTAAATGCTGTGATCCTCAGAGACCTCTACTCTGACACCATCATTTGACAGGCTAGAGCCCAGAAAGAGCTATTGCTTTGTCCAAGGTCCCACAGCAAATCCTTGGCAGAGCTGGGACCAGGAGAACCCAGGCTTTCTCATTTTCATCCTCTTTCTTCTCTACCCTGCTGCCTGGGAGGTGATTTTTAAATACTTTGAACAAGGCTTAATTACCGTCTGATTGGGGAAGTCTTGGATAGGCAAGGGAGATCACAGAGCAGTTTAATCTTGAACTTTCCCTGCCAACCGAATCTGGGGCATGAGAGAAGCAGCCAGGGTTAATTAGGTAAGCTTGCCCAGATCCCCTGGAGTGCCAGGAGGCCAACTTCATTTGATAAAGAATGAATCAAAAGTCAATAGTAATCAGATTGTACCTCCCTCCTCCTCCCCTTAACTTTTTTTGGGGGGAGGGAAATAGATAGAAATGTAATCTCTGGTCCTGGGTTTGCTGTCTACTTGCTCGACCTCCCCTTGACATCCAGGAAATTCAGTGTGGACTTGAGGCTTCCCTTTCTTTTTCTCTTTCATGGATTAACAGAGACTCCATCTGCTTTGGAGGTCAGTGCAGGGTCTTAGAGGACACTGTGGGGGTTCCTCTGGCCTCCCACAGCATGAATAGAAGCCTATGAATTAGGGCCTCTGGAATTCCTCAGGGGATTTTTTTGCCTAGACATGCTTTCCCTGACTTCTTGAAGAAAGGCCACTGCACCCAGGCACACCCAGATTAATGTGGGTAATTGGTTCTGGAGACATATGACAGATTTGTGAGTTTGGCAGGAGGAATTTTATAGTAGGAATTGATTACAAAAGGTTAAGGACATTATTTTAAGACAAAGTTGGGGTAAAGTCCTATGGGAGTTGTCTGCTAGCAGTTTCTCTTTCATCCAGTGTTGCACAGTGGGAAAAAAACACAAGGTTTGTAGTCAGGAGATCTGGGTTCTGGTTCTGACAAATCATGGGCCCTGGAGTCAGGAAGATCTGAATTCAAATCCATTCTCAGATACTTATTAGCCATCTGACCCTGGGAAAGTTAATTAAATTATTTTTGCCCCAGTTTCCTCATCTGTGAAATGCACATAATAATACCTCTCAGGGTTGCTCTAAGAATCATTAAATGAGATAATATTTGCAAAGTTCTTAGCACAGTACTTGGTGCATATAAAAATATTACATAAAATGTTTATTATTTCTGTGTGGGGGCCCATCCTGTCTGTCTCTCCACCTACAGCTCTAGGTATATGATTGTATGATCATGGAAGTAGATTCTATGAACTCCTATCACACTTCCTTCCAGCAGATAGGATTGAATTCCACCGTATACACTTATTAGATGGGACCCTAAGCAAGACACACTTCATACCTTAGTTTCCTCATATATAAAAGAAGAGATAGGACTCAAGGACCTCTTAGAAAGAAGAAAGGCAATCCCAAGCAGAAAGTCTCACAAGAACATCACAAGAGAACATCAGCTGCTTTGCAATATCATAGGTGGGAGCTGTCCTGGTCACGTGTGTGTTCCAGTCACAGGTCCCTATGTGGTCTCCACCCATATGCCCAGGAAATAGGTTTTAACTTCATGCCTGCCCCTTCATGAGCATTCTCTGCATGGTGTGCACAGCCTCCACTGATACTCAGTAACATTTGGCAAGTGTGCCTGCGAGTATGGGGGAATCTTTTCTTTTTTTCCTTTTTTAAAATTTTTTAGTTTACATCATTCATTTCCACAAAATTTTGAGTTACAAATTTTCTCCCCAATTTTTCCTACCCATCACCCAAAACAGTGTTCCCACTGAATATCCCCTCCCCCAATCTGCTCTCTCCCACATCTTCTCCCATTCCCCCTTTGACTTTCCAGTTGGGCATAGTGGATCTCTATGCTCCAGTACCTGTATATCTCATTTCCCAGTTACATGTAAAATAATAATAATAATATGTATATGTATATTATATATGTTTTAAACATTTGATTTCAAAACTTTGTATTCCAGATTCCTTCCTCCCTCTTCACCCACCCCCACTGGGAAGACAAGCAATTCAATATAGGTTGTACATGAGCAGCCATGCAAAACATTTCCATAGTGGGATACATTGTGAAAGACTTACTACACTTCCCTCCATCCCATCCCACCCCCTACTTGTTCCATTTTCTACTTTGATCCTGTCCCTTCTCAAAAGTGGGTGCTGCCAACTTCCCTCCCCCCAGCCTTCCCTCCCTTCCACCATCCCCCCTCTCTACCCTTTCCCCTCTATTATCCTGTAGGGTGAGATACCCTATTTAGTGTGTATGTCATTCTCTCCCTAAGCCAAATTCAATGAGAATAAGGTTGATCCTTTCCCTTTTGCCTTCCTGTTCTTCCCCTCCATTGTAATAATTTTCCCTTGCCTCATCTATATGAAATAATTTATCTCATTCTGTCTCCCCCCATCTCCTCTCATTATATTCCTCTCTCACCTCTTAATTTCACCTTTTAAGTATCATCCTTTGCTATTCAATTGGTCCTGTGCTCTCTGTCTATGTATACCTGTATACACACACTCACATATGTATTCATAGCCCATATACCTTTCTATATAGACATATATATATATATATATATTTACACATACACACACATATATGCTACCTAGTACTACCTTAATATTGAAGCCTTGGATAGTGGCCCCCCTCAGTCCAAAAAAGCCTAGATCCCAACCCTGCTGATCCCCCATTCGAAGGCCAAATGAGTGCAATCATCCAAAGGTCAGACTTATATCCAAGGGCACAGCTGCTGGCATCTCATTTCATGCAGGGCCAACCAATTTACTTGCTGTTCTCAGCCTCCTCCTGGCTTATCAGAGCACACTGGGCTCTGGAGAGACTTTGTGTGTCCTGTAATCAGTAATACAACTAGTGCCCTGGGATGCTTAAAAAAAAGTCAGCAGAGTTTTGCTTGGACAGAATCCCAAATATTATGGGGATGTATTTGTGAAGGGAGCTGAGAGGGTGATTTTAATAGTGACAATGACGATGGTAACTCACATTTACAATTCTTTCAGCCTTAAAATAACAGCATTTTCAAGCTGGAAGGGACCATAAAGCTATCTACTCTAATCTGCTCATTTGGCAGATAGGGGAAGGGACTTCTCCAAGGTCACATGGCACTCCAGAAGCAGAGACTGAATTAGGAGCCAGGTATCCAGACTACCAGACTACCTTTAAGAAGGGTGGGTCCAACCAAGAGAGGGGACCCTCTGCTCTGTCCCTATGCCCTCATCTGGAAGGTTTTCCACACAAACTACCATGAATGCCCAACACGGCCCAAGAGCTGGGGACAGGAGACTCAGGAGCTTCAATGGGCATTCCTCATTTGCTGCTGTTGCTTTAGAGGTGATTCTTTCTGACAGCATTTCCCCCAGATCCCTGCTTTACAGAAGCTCAGGGTTGCCACAGATCATAGATTTAGAACTGGAAAGTATCAGTGAGATAATTTAGGCCAAACCTCTCATTTTATCATTGGGGAAACTGAGGCCAGGAGAGGTGAAGTGACTTTGGTTGAATGAAGGTCATAGGGGTAGAAGGGGAGAGTTATAGAGCCAGGATTTGAACTGAGGTCTTCTGACTCCAAGTTCAAGCCTCATGGCAAGGTTGTGAGGATGATTCTGTTGAACTAGAATAATAATGAGAGCAGAAAGAACAACCGAGTCAGTATTGTACTTCAAGGGTTGCAATATAGTAGCAAACAAATCATTCATGAAAGTATGGGGCTTTGGAGCTGGGAAGGACAACAGAGATTTGTTATTTCAGTCAATCTCACTCTTCATGACCCCATTTGGGATTTTCTTGGCTTAGATACTGAAGTGGCTTGCCATTTCCTTCTCCAGCTCATTTTACAGATGGGGAAACTGAGGCAAACAGGGTTAAGTGACTTGTCCAGGGTCACCCAACTAGTAAGTGTCTGAGGTTGGATTGAACACAGGTCTTCCTGACTTCAGGGTTGGCGCTGTACCCACTGTGCCACCTAGCTGTCTCTCAAAGATTATCTAATCCCATTCCTTCATTTTATAGATGAAGAAAATGAGGTCTAAGGGAAAAGTCTTTGCCTAAGGTCACACAGTTAGTTATCGTTAGATCTAGCACTAGAATTCAGGTCTTCTGACTCTTAGCCTTAATTTAACTAAATTCTTCAAACATATATTAAGTGAGGGACAGGGTAGACTGAGAACCAAACATAAGTTCATGACACATCCTTGCTAAGTGACCCTAGGTAAGTCACTTAATTGTCCCAGGCAACTCTCCAAGACAATAATTGGAAAGCAAGTACTCAGTTATCTATATTGGTAGAGGGATTTTCCTCCTGAAATATTCCCTATGCCAATGAAATCTCAGGTCCATTCACAACATAAATAAAAATATTAAGTCTCCTATTGTGAGGCTGTGCATAATTCATTTCAGAATATAAAGGTAAAAAAATTGTAGTCCCTGCCCCCAAGGCATCTGAATTCTGCTTCTGGGGGTGGGAGATATAGGGCATGTACAGAGATGAACACACACAAGGCAGCGAGTGGCGAGGGCAGAGGAGAGAACCAGATTAAGCACTCTAGGAAAATCTGAGGAGAGGCCTCTTTCACCTGAGAAGATTAGGGGAGACTCCAAAGAGATTTCTTTATATGGGTTCCCTCTACATGGGCTGTCTCCTCAAATTAGAGGAGCCAGGCAGATAAAGCACTGATCTTGGAATTAGGAAGACTCATCTTTGGGAGTTCCAATCTGGCCTCAGATATTTACTGGCTGTGTGACCCAGGGCAAGTCACTTCACTCTGTTGGCCTCAGTTTCCTCATCTGCAAATGGGCTGGAGAAGGAAATGGCAAACCACTCCAGCACCTTAATGAAGGAAACCCCAAGTGGGGTCACAAAGAGTCAAGTACAACTGAAGGACAACAATGGGCTTCTTGAAATCAAAGACTGCCACCTTTTTCTATTTCTATCTCCAGTGCTTGGCACATACTAGAAACTTTAAGATCCTTTGCCATTCATTCTTCTCTCATTCATTTATTCATTCATATGAGGAGGAGAAGAGACCCAGGCCGAACCTTAGAGGAAGAGCAGGAATTCAGAAGGATTTTTCCTTCTTGGAGAAAGAAAAGAGATTCGGGAAACCTGAGCACTTGGGAACTGACAGAACAGGCAAGGTGACCTAAAGCTGTCCTAGGAATAGCAGACGGTAATCACAGTGAAGTTTCTTTTTATAAAACCATAATAGAAGAAAGGTCACAGGGCTTAGGATATCTGCAAAAGCTGCTAAAAGGGTCAGGATTGCAGAGGATCCTGGGAGTATCCAACTCTAAGCAAGGTACAGAAGAAGGGTCTGGGATGGAAAACCCAGGACCTTAGTTCAAATTTTACCTGTGAGACCTTGAGGAAATCACTCTAGTTCTTTGGGTCTCAGTCTCAACTGCAAGATAAAGAGATTGGACTAAATAACCTCTGCGGGCCCTTCAAGCTCTAAAGCTATTATGATAATAATAGCTAACATTTTGTCTCCTCTGTGCCAGGCACTGAGCTAAATCCTTTACAAATGTTAGCCCATTCTATCTTCACAACAACCCTAGAAGGTATCCCCATTTTACAGATGAGAAGACTGAGGCACATAGCAGTTTAGTGAATTGCTTAGTGTCATACTAAATTAAGTTGAACTTATGTCTTACTGACTCCAGCCCTGGCATCTATCCACTGTGCCACCTAGATGCCCCATATAATCCTAAGAATTAGAAAACTGTTGCTTCCTTAAGCCTGAGTAAACAGGGATCGATTTAATGGCTAAAAATTATCATGCATAAACTGGGAAATAATATATATAGGCAATGGGATATAGAAATTCATCTTTCCCTAAAAAGTGGGGAGATAGGGGATATAAGAAAGGGCAGACTGAGGAAAGGGGTATTCAGTAGGCTTGCCATCTTGGGGTGGAGGTAG